>CABEGB010001192.1:0-749623 GCA_901521435.1 Crematogaster levior
TTACAAATTAGAATTAGAATTAGAATTAATTAATTAAATAATTAATCTAGTTAATAGGGTAAGGTAAAGCAGCAATGCTACAATGTAGAGTTCCCGATCAAGAGGAGGAGCTTGGCTCCATTGGAGGGTGGGGGCCGCTGAAGCATACTTCAAGTCTACCAGGACCCCTACCGTGCTCTTTGGCAGGATAAATGCCTGAGGAGGGGTTTTTAGTGGGTAGGCGGTGGATGGTATTATCCTAGGATATGCCATCCATTGAATCCCACACTACCCGGGTGTACGGGCACCCGGGTGTCTTTCGGCCTTATGCCGGGGACCACGGGGTCATTGACCCCGGGGTCGTCGAATCAAGTGCCGTGTACCGAAGATTTTCCCCTCCTCCGCAAAAAAAAAAAAAAAAAAGGCCGACAAGATCGCGGAGGTTACCAAGCCGATGGGCGTCACCGCGGTCAGCACGATCGACGCCCGCCGTAACGACTTGTTGGAAAAAGAACTCACCGAGCTTCGCAGCCAGATAGCAGCCTTGACGACGGAGGTCAGACGCCAGCGCGGGAGCGGCCGCGAGAGTGAGCGCGGGGCTCGGCGCAGATCGCGTGGTCGTTCGGCCAGCCGCGCGCGTGCGGTCAGCCATGGGCGATCAGCCGATGAGGTCCTCTGCTACTACCACGAGCGTTTCGGCGAGGACGCGCGTAACTGCCGCGCACCGTGTTCCTGGAAAAAAGGAAGGAAGACAATTAGAGCCATCGCCCCTACACCCGACAAGGTGTCGGGAAACTGATCGCGCCGTCACGCGTCGAGGCGGCGGAGAACGGCGCAGAGCGCAGTTACCGCCTCACCATGAGGGACCGTTCCACGGGAACTCGTTATTTAATCGACACCGGCGCGGACATCTCGGTGCTCCCGTGTACACGGGCCGATGCCGCGAGGGGAGTCACCGGACGACAGCTATTCGCCGCGAACAATACGCCCATACGGACCTACGGCACGCGCGCGGTCACCGTGAATCTCGGGCTGAGGCGCGATTTCCGCTGGACATTTACCGTGGCGCATGTTTCCGGTGCGATTCTAGGTGCGGATTTCCTAGCTCACCACCACTTACTTGTGGATCTGCGGCGGCGCCGCCTGGTCGACGGAGGCACCGGATGTTCTGCTGCGGGACGACTATCCGACAGCACGGCGCCCACGGTGACGACGATACAGCGGGGCACTGCGTACGAAAACTTGTTGAGGGAGTTCGTCGACATCACAAGACCCTCTCAGCGCGTGGGCTTGGGCTCGCTGCACCACGTGCAGCACCACATCCTCACGCGAGGTCCACCAGTCGCGGAGGCCGCCCGCCGTCTACCACCGGCAAAGTTAAAGGCAGCAAAGGCGAAGTTCGACTATATGCTGGCCGAGGGAATTTGCCAGCCGTCAAGCAGTCCATGGGCTAGTCCGCTGCATCTGGTACCCAAGAAAAACGGAGAATGGCGACCCTGCGGAGATTATCGGAGGTTAAATGGGGTTACGACGCCAGACAGGTACCCAATACCTCACTTGCATGATTTCTCTTACCGTCTCCATGGTTGCAGGATATTCTCGACGCTCGACCTCACGCGGGCGTATCACCAGATACCCGTGGCTCCGGAGGACCGACCGAAGACAGCCGTCATAACGCCATTCGGACTCTTCGAGTTCAACGTTATGACGTTCGGCCTCCGAAACGCGGCACAGACTTTCCAGCGTCTGATGGATGCCGTGTTCCGTGGTCTGGATTTCGTCCACTGCTACATCGACGACGTGCTTGTCGCGTCGAGGGACGAGGCTCAGCACCAGCAGCATCTCCGCATTGTGCTGGAACGACTGAGGAACAACGGGCTCTCAATTAATGCCGCCAAGTGCACGCTCGGCGCGGAACGGGTAACCTACCTAGGTTACGAGGTGACGGTCGCGGGAGTCAAACCGCTGGAACACAGGATCACTGCCATCTCCGAATATCCACGACCCGAGGACATCAGCCAGCTGCGGAGATTCCTGGGGATCGTTAACTTTTACAGAAGATTCCTCAGAGGAGCGGCAGACGCGCAAGCACCACTGCACGCCTTACTTACCGGAGCGAAGCGCAGGGACAAACGACCCGTCCCTTGGAGCGACGACACCGTCGCGGCCTTCGAGCGTTGCAAGAGACAACTGGCCGGAGCGGCACTGCTGGCGCATCCGGCAGCTGACGCCCCGCTCCGATTCCAGACTGACGCTTCGGACACTGCGATCGGGGCGGTCCTCGAGCAGTGGAATGGGGACCACTGGCAGCCGTTGAGTTTCTTCTCCAAGAAGCTCAGTCAGTGCTCTCAGATTTGCCCGGATTGGGGGCGCATGCACGGTCTACTGCTCTGTCACTGAAGTATTATATCGAGTGAAAGAAGGTGCTATATGACTCCTCTAAAAGCTGTTTTGAAAAATATATGTAAAAGTTTTAAAAAATTATTCATTGTTTTCTTTACACACACACACACACACACACACACACACACACATATACACTAAATTAAGGGGAAAGGTGATAAAAATAATAGTTAAAAACATATTTTTAATAATTGAAAATAAAAGTGCTTTATTTGGCAGACTTGTAAAGAATACCAACATTTGTTGCAAGGGTGAGGAAAACTGCCAAAAACCTCACCAGTATTCATAAAACAAAATTTACATTTGATCATAAAATTAAAAATAAACATTTAATAAAATAAAATCTTTTTAATTATAATAATAATGAACACATAAAATAACACACGTATATAAATATATTAATTATATTAAATATATACATTATTATATATATTTATTTTATAAATATCACAAATAAGAACGACAAATCTTACTTAACTAATTATTACTTACTTAACTAATATCACAAAAATAAAAGCTAATATCACAAAAATAAAAACTAATATCACAAAAATAAAAACTAATATCACAAATAAAGGAAAAAATATTAATTCTGAAAAGAAATAAAACATTAATAATACTGTAAAGAGAACTGTGTAATAGAAAGGAAAAATATTATGAAATGTGCGTGTGTAAAAAAATAAATAAAATAAAATAAAAAAAAAAAAAATATCAAGCACTATCAGATTTGTGTTTCGAATATAAATTAATGGAATTATGTAACTCTAAATGTCTATCATCAACTTCAAATGTTGTACAATTAATATTATCAGCCTGAAAACGTGAACGAATAGTACAAATTGCGGAAGTTACACTATTAGATAAAGAATTTCTTTTTTTACTTTTAATATCTGTAACAATTGAAAATATTCTTTCTGCTTCCGCATTAGAATGAGGAAAAGTAAGTACTGATTCAACTAACAATTCTAAATTTGGAAACATCTTTTCCTCATTAAAATCTTTATATTCTAATATTTTCTGCCACATTTCGTCTACTTCTAATAAAGCTAATTCTTGTTTTTCTATGTTATTAAAAACAGTTGGCAAAATTCGCCATTCAACTATTAATTTAGTTATGTCAATATTTTGAAAATGTGAAGCAATAATTGATAAATCTTCAATGTTATTTCTGCCTTCTTCATAAAGTGCAATTTTGGCTTCTAAAAAAGTTAATTGTTTAAAAAAAGCATTTTTATAGGGCAAACGTTTCATCATTTCTTTTAGTGCTGTTATATAAAAATTTAAACAAGTTAATTTAATTTCTTGCACAAATACTAATGGCTGATTTACTAAAAAATTTTGACATTCTGGTCCCACACATATATCTAACAGATGTTTAATATTCCTCTCATCATCTACATTTAAAGTAGCAATATCTGTCAAAGCCGCCGGAACCATGAAATTTTGAGCTATTTGATGAATAATCTGTTGACTACTATTATACAATTTATGTATTAAAATTTTACGCGATTGAAAAAGCATATTAAAATTATTAAAGAAATGCAAGGAGTATTTTAAAAATAACAAATAAGCTTTTATAGATGTATCATTTAATAGAGCTAAGATGGCTTCTGCAGACTGGGATTTATCTTCAACGACAGCAACAAGAAAATAATTTCGCAAAACTTCCCAGTTTTCAAGGAGTCTAACAACACAATTATGTAATACAAGCCATCTTGTATTTGATAACTTTAAAATTTTCTTTTTTTCTACATTAAAAAATGTCTGAAATTCACCTAAAATTGCACATCTTTTTGCACTGCCTGACATATAAGTACTAACATTTCTAAGTAAATTTTCACATTGTTTAGGTAATTTTTCGCACGCTTTACTTGCAACAATAGCAGACGAATGGCAAATACAATTTAATAACACTAAACCGGGTACTTCAGCTTTCAAATGAGAAAAAAAAGAATTGTTACATCCCGTCATTACCGAAGCATTATCGCTTGCCATTCCAACAATATTTTTAATAGGAATATTTTTTTGATCTAAAAATGTTTTAAAAGTTTTAAAAATTTTACTTGCCGTACAACTTGTAGCATCTAATGCTAATAATTCCAGTAATTGTGTTTTTACTTTTTTGTCTGTTGGTGACACAAATTTTACAAGTAAGCACATAAACTTAGTATCAGTTATATCTGTGCTTTCATCAATTAAAATCGAAAATCTACGTATTTGCAAAATTTCAACTAATTTTTCTACTTCGCGTTTTGCAATAATATTTTCAACAATTTTTGTACATTTAGTAGGTTTCAGTGAAAGATTTTGTGCAACTTCAGGCTCTATACAAATGTCTTTTAATAATGGGATTAAATGATCCGCGGTGCTGAAAGCAATATTATGTTCTGCAAAAAAAGCAGCTAACTTTATTTCCGCGCGTTTTACTTTATTTTTATGCGATGTACGCTCATTAAAATTATGATCGGGGCTTTGATTTTGAGGCTTATTTATGTTAGATAAATGTGTTTTCGTTTCAGAATGTTGTGTTAAATTCGTTTTACAACATCTGATAGTCTTGTTACACACGACACAAAAAGCTTTATATTTCTCGGGATGAGGAGCCAACCATCCTTTAAAGCATTCTTCATCTAACCACGAAAAATTAAAATTCCTAACTGTTTGTTTTTTTATAGCTCCTTTTTCTCTATCCATATTTATATTATCTACATTAATATTGCACTACTTTAATATTGCACTATTTTAATATAATATCAACTTTACTTACTCATGTATCAGCTCCGCCCTGTCCTCCGTCTTCAATCTGGCAGCTCTGGTACAACCTGTTCACTATTGACACTGGAGCCCGCCAAAAGTGTGGGACACGCCAGTGCGCGCAATACATTGTACGGCACTGTTTTCATGGTTATGTTAGATGGCGCGAGTGCGCCTATCCGGGCAAATCTGAGAGCACTGCATCCCGTACGAGTTGTGTGTGTGATTGGCTGTTTCTATGACGGACGCTCTATCCCGCATGACGCATCACGCACCATGTGACTGTACCCTTAGGGTGCAGTCACATGGTGCGTGATGCGTCATGCGGGATAGAGCGTCCGTCATAGGCCGGTATTCATAGTCGGATCTTATATTTAAGATCGTCTTAAGTTTATCTTTAGATGCTGTACGAATCAGTTCATTGGCTACGGACTATCTGAAGATGAACTTAAGACGGTCTTAATTATAAGATCTGACTATGAATACCGGCCATAGAAACAGCCAATCAGAGCTATTCCGCATAACGCATCCCGTACGAGTTGAGTGTGTGATTGGCTGTTTCTATGACGGACGCTCTATCCCGCATGACGCATCACGCACCATATGACTGCACCCTTATGCAGAATTCACACCGAGTCCGATACCCGATGTACGACGTCCGATATCCAATATGATTGGTTTATACATTTAGATCCAATAAGGAACTAAAGGTAAGAACCAATCAAATTGGATATCGGACGTCGTACATCGAACATCGGACGCAGTGTGAATCCTCCATTAAGCCTACGGCACACGGGGCACACGATACGATTTTTCGTACTGGATTGCTTACGAGAACCAATTAGAATTAAGCTTTAAGTCACTTGATCTAAAATTCTGCATCCTTATTGGCTCTCGTAAGCAAACCAGTACGAAAAATCGTATCGTGTGCCGTAGGCTTTACTCTGTACTTCTTACTGCCATTGTAGAATGGGTTTTACTAGAATTCACAAGGTTTGTTCGCGTCGCATGCTCCAATGTATACTAGGAGGTGTTTGGATCACTACTAAAGGTTTATTCGCGTCGCTTGCCCCAACATGCTCCTACTCGCTCCAATACGCTCCAAACTATAGTATTACGTTACGTATACTATAGATTGGAACGTATTGGAGTGAGTAGGAGCATATTGGGATATTGCGACGCGAACAAACCCTAAGATAGCGATTGGAACCGATGAGGTCATGTGCCCCAACGCTCAGTGACACGAACGGATTTGAGCACTTTGACGCGAACAAACCCTGAAACTGCATCGCGTGACGCGTTCAGTGGGAACGCAGCCTAAATCGCGATAAAAGAAAGTGAAAAAAAATAATTCTATCAATCCTACATGGATCCATTAGAAATTTTCGGCCTTGTAATTCGCATTCTAAATGAAAATAATAACGATGGAGAACATCTTGTGCCTTTAGCAGTTATCGATAATTTATTTGGGGAAGACAAGTACATGCAGGCTTAATTAACCTAAATGTCATCATTTTTGGCATCGTTGAAATATTTGTTATCACAGGTCTTTTTATTAATAAATTAGCACTTGTGGGACCTTTCTCTGACTGCAATGTGCTACACAAGAAAACAACATTGATATAGTATATATTATAAATATATGTATTAAATTATTATTAATTATTTCAGTTTTCTAAATTATATAAAAAGTATAATAATGGCAACTAATAAAACATTATTATGCCTGTTCAATATGAAAGATTAAAACACTTACCATTTACTGTTGATCCTCTCATTTAATGGCAACATGCTGTAACTACAGGTACAAATAGCTAAGTTTATCTATTATCACAGTTATAATATAACAGTATATTTATATTCTTTATTATCACGGTTTATCTATACGCATGCGCGCATAACAGAATTGTCACACTGCCCCAACTGCACCACCTTCGAAGCTGAGGTAAATAGAGCATGCCCCTAATTGCTCCTTAGGGTATGCTCTAAAGCGACACGAACGCTTAGTTGCCATATTGGTTCCGGTGACGCGAACGAATTGGAGCGTGTTGGAGCGAGTAGGAGCATATTGGGGCATGCGACGCGAACAAACCTACAGCTTAAGGTACAATTTCATGCAAGCAAAGAAAAGCTAGCGTTTATCTCCACATATATGAATACTCCTATACATTGTAGCGGCCAGAAACACTAGATGACTCCGGACAAGCTGCAGATGTCAGGTTGGCAGCAGTGCCACCGCGGAAGCAGCGGAAGGGAGATTCAGAAAGATTTCATAAAGACTTCGTGTTAGACCGCCAACGAGTAACGACGTGCCTTCTCTTGTACCATAATTTAATAAATTGTTAATTGTTACATAAAACAGTACAGTTCATTCTCCGTATTATCGTACGCGCCCCCACAACTGGTGACCTGCCCGACGTGATCGACGAGATCCGCGTTACAAAAACCGGAGCGTACAAAACCGGAGCACGAAACCGGAGCGTACAAAACCGGAGCACGAAATCGGAGCGTACGAAATCGGAGCGTACGAAATCGGAGCGACGAAAATCCAAACGCGCGAAAAACGGAGCGTGCAGTAATCGGAGCATGCGAGATCCGGGATCCAAACGTGCGGAGCCTACAGTGCGGGTTTGCCAGACGGTAAGGATATTCGCCGAGAATACCTACCAAACATTCCCCGCCCCGCGCGGCAGGCAGTGCAGATGATAATCGCCCGGTGTTGGTCGCGCTCGACGATGCGCCCGCGGGTGCAGCAGCCGAGGATCAGAGGCCCAGCCGACTACACACGCCGACCTGGTTTGCAGCGGAGCAGGAGTACGCCAGCGAAGCTGCGCTCGTGACCACGCGGCACGTAAAGCTCCCGCAGCCTTTCTGGAAGGAGATGCCAGCCCAATGGTTCCAGGTAGCCGAAGTCACGTTCGCGCTTCAAAAAATTTCGAACGATGAAACAAAATTCAGGTATGTGTTGACGAATTTGGATCCATCAATCATACCGTTCATCGCGGACTTAATTGCTAATCCACCTCATACGCACAAATACGAGGAGGTGAAAGCGCGTATTATAAACTCTTTCGAAGAAACCCAGGAGTCGAAGCTTCGGAAGCTACTCCGGGGCCAGGAAATCGCCGATGAGAGACCATCGCATTTTTTACAACGCCTAAGGCGCCTCGCGGGAGGCCAGTGTACAGATACAGTAATTCGCAGCCTGTTTCTCGACCAATTACCGGAAGCCGCGCGTGGAATTCTAACGGTCAGTTCCGCGGATGACCTCGGAAGCCTAGCGCTAATGGCTGACAAGGTTGTCGAAATAATCAAACCAACGGCAATACAGGTCGTTAAGACGACCGCTGCCGTACCTGCTCAAACGGTAACAACACAAATACGCGAACTACGCGAGATGGTACAAAAACTATCGTTAGAAGTGCGCCAAGGACGCTCACATAATCGGGACAATAGTCGTTATTATCGCGGCCGGTCACATTCCCGAGGACGTTCGAAGTCAGGTAACGGAAATAAAAACACGAACAGTTATAATTCTAACTATTGCTATTATCACAACAAGTTCAAGCATAACGCGACAAAGTGCGCGAAACCGTGTACATTTAAACCGGCGTTAACTCAGACGGAAAACTGAACGCCCGGGCGCTGACGGAGGTAAACGCGCTCGCGGGCAACAGTCAACGCCGCCTCCTAGTTAAGGACCGACGTAGCGGAGCAACGTTCCTCGTCGACACAGGCTCAGACGTCTCCGTTCTCCCTCGTCGGTGGGCCCTGCAAAGCGGGGGAAGTGTAAATATTAATTTATACGCAGCAAATAGCACAAAAATTAAAACGTACGGTGAACGTACCTTAGAGTTAAACCTAGACCTTAGACGTAGCCTGACGTGCAGATTTATCATAGCGGAGGTCCAACAGCCTATTTTGGGCGCAGACTTCCTCTACCGTTACAACTTAATGGTAGATCTCCGTGGCAGACGACTAGTCGACGGAATTACAAAACTGCACACAACGGGAAAAATTAGTTATAAGAAAATTCAATCTGTTTCAATTACACAGGCACACAAAAAAAATTTTTTTTTTTGACCCGAAGTGCGGATATACTTTTCCTGGTTAAAATGACTCCCTGAATTCGAATCCGAGGCCAGAATTACGCCATCACCCTCCAATTTTTCTTAATCTCAAAAAAATACCCTAAAATCTGCATTTTTCGCTTTGGTTGGATTAAACGTTAGTTAAAATCTCAAAAATTGATTGAATATAATTGCAGGACCATATATTATATGTATTTTGATGTAGTGAGTGTATTGAAAATCATATGCAAAACGCATGCAATTTTGCTACGTCTGCGGGGAGTTTGAAGTTGCGAAAAAACGAAGATCTCTATCTGAGAAACTGAAATCAATTTATAAAGATCGTTTCGGTTTGGAGGTAGTAAATAAAGATGTGATCTGGAGACCTCCTAGTATGATTTGCAATAGTTGCAGATCAATGCTTTCCCGATGGGACAGAAGTCGAAATGAGAAGGAATTGAAATTCATAAAGCCTATGATATGGTTTGAACCATCAAGTCGAGATGTTTGCTACATTTGTATGACAAATATCGTAGGTTTTAATTCAATTAATAAAACAAAACTCTTGTACCCCAATGTCCCTTCAGTAGAAAAACCAACAACTCTCAGAGTTGAATCTGCAGTCCAAGAACCTATGCAAATTGATGAAAAAATGCAAGTCGATGAAGTAATGCAAATCTATGAAGAAATGCAAATCTATGAAAACTCCGAAGAAGACGATGGAAGTAATAGCGAAGATGACGAATACCATCAAGCAGGTGAAAATAAGGCTCCTGAAACTTTTAATCAGGAAGAGTTGAACGACCTTATACGGGATCTAGGATTACCGAAAGATGGAGCCGAATATCTGGCCGCAGCATTGAAAAAGAAAAATTTGTTATCAAAAGGAACTACAATTTGTGGATATCGTAATAGAGAGAAAGAATTTCGAAAATTCTTCGCTAAAGACGAGAATGCTTCATTGACATATTGTTTAGACGTGAAAGGATTAATAGATGAATTGAAACTCAATGTTTACAAAGATGAAGAGTGGAGACTATTTATTGACTCTTCAAAGCGGAGTTTCAAAGCTGTTCTTCTCCACAACGGGAATACGTTTGCACCTATTCCAATAGCTCATTCAACGAAACTGAAGGAAACGTACCAGAATTTACGAATAGTATTGGAGAAAATAAAGTTTGCTGAACATCAATGGCAAATATGCGGGGATCTTAAGATTATAACTTTATTACTTGGGCAGCAATCCGGATTCACGAAATATCCCTGTTTCTTGTGTTTATGGGATAGCAGAGATAGGAAGAAACACTATGAACAGAAAGTCTGGCCAAATAGAACTGACTTTACTCCGGGGACAAAAAATGTTATTTCTGAACCCTTAGTTGATCCTTCAAAAATTCTGCTCCCACCTCTCCACATCAAACTTGGTCTAATGAAGCAGTTCGTTAAAGCTCTGAACAAAGATGGCGATTGTTTCAACTATTTAACAGGAAAATTCCCGGAAATAAGTGATGCTAAACTAAAAGAGGGCATTTTCGATGGTCCTCAAATTCGTACGGCATTCAGAGACGACAAATTTATCTCAAAAATGAGTGATATAGAAAGAGCAGCATGGCTAAGTTTCAAGAATGTAGCTCAGAATTTCTTAGGAAATTGGAAGAGCGAAGATTATAAGATTATAGTTGAGGAAATGTTGGCAAACTTTAAAAAATTGGGTTGCTTGATGAACTTGAAGTTGCATTTCCTTGATTCTCACCTTGACTACTTTCCAGAGAACCTAGGCGACTACAGTGAAGAACAGGGTGAAAGGTTTCATCAAGATATCAAGGAAATGGAACGACGATATCAAGGAAGATGGGACATAAACATGATGGCAGATTTCTGTTGGATGCTTAAAAGGGACATTGAGCCAAAAAAACTGATTGGGAAAAGAAAATCATTGCATCGGTCGTTTGAAGATAAAAGAATTCGATATAAAAGAAAGAAGGAGTAAAGAAAACTTTATTCGCAATCGCATATGAAATTTTGCATGCGTTTTTGCATGGGATTTTGCATGCGTTTTGCATGGGATTTTGCATGCGTTTTGCATATGATTTTCAATACACTCACTACATCAAAATACATATAATATATGGTCCTGCAGTTATATTCAATCAATTTTTGAGATTTTAACTAACGTTTAATCCAACCAAAGCGAAAAATGCAGATTTTAGGGTATTTTTTTTAGATTAAGAAAAATTGGAGGGTGATGGCGTAATTCTGGCCTCGGATTCGAATTCAGGGAGTCATTTTAACCAGGAAAAGTATATCCGCACTTCGGGTCAAAAAAAAAAATTTTTTTTGTGTGCCTGTGTTATCAATAACACAGTACCATGCCGACAGCTACTACGGGAATTCGTAGATATTACTCACCCAGTGACACTGAGAACGCCAAGGCACGCGGTGAAACACGTCATACAGACAAAAGGACCACCTGTCTCAGATCGCCCACGACGACTTTCTCCAGGACGACTGAAGTTCGCCAAACAGGAGATTCAACGCTGGATAAAAGCTGGTACATGCCGTCCAGGCAAAGGACAATGGTCCAATGCGATGCACCTAGTCAAAAAGGCAGATGGTAAATGGCGAATATGCGGTGACTACCGTCAATTAAATAAGGTAACTGTACCTGATAAGTATCCTATTCCGTATATCCAAGACTTTTCGCAGCAACTTCATGGCTGTAGCACGTTCAGCACGCTCGACCTGGCGAGAGCATACCATCAAATTCCGGTTGCTGAACAAGACAGACAAAAAACAGCATTAACAACGCCCTTCGGGCTATATGAATTTAACGCCATGCCATTTGGACTTCGTAACGCGGCACAAACCTTCCAACGCTTTATGGACACAGTGCTGCGAGAAATGGATTTCTGTTTCTGTTATATAGATGACATCCTGGTCGCATCGAAATCCGAAGAGGAACATCAACAGCATCTAAAACAGATATTTACCCAATTACGTGAATTTGGTTTAACTATTAATATAGACAAATGTACATTTTTTCAAAAAGAGGTTAAATACTTAGGTTGTACAATTTCAAGCAAAGGAACTAAGCCAAGCAACGAACGAGTGGAAGCAATACTGCGATATAAGAAACCACAGACCGTAGAACAACTACGACGTTTCTTAGGAATGATTAATTTTTATAGGAGGTTCTTACCCCGGGCAGCGCAGATCCAGACACCACTCTTCAACCTAACAGCAGGAAACAAAAGAAAGGACAAAAGTCCAATCAATTGGAACAGCACCTCGGACCACGCGTTTGCAGAGTGCAAAAGACAACTGGCGGAAGCGACACTGCTTAGCCATCCTACAGAAAATACACCTCTCGTACTCAAGACGGACGCCTCAGATCATGCAATCGGTGCCGTACTAGAACAAAAAAGTAACGATCAGTATTAACCACTAGCCTTTTTCTCGAGAAAGCTAAGCAAAGCACAAGCAAACTACAGCGCCTACGACAGGGAATTACTGGCGATGTATGAAGCCACGAAAAACTTCAAATACATGATTGAAGGACGACAAGTCACAATCTTTACGGATCAAAAACCGCTTACCTTCGCATTCAATCAAAGGCCAGACAAAGCGTCGCCAAGACAAATACGCCAACTTGAATTCTTGAGCCAATTCATAACGGATATCAAATATATTGCAGGGAAGGACAACACAGTGGCGGACACCCTCTCGAGAGTCGAGGCAATCAACATGCCGGTCATCGTCAGCACCGACGAATTGGCAAGAGAGCAACGGACGGACGCAGAATTGCAAACATTGTTGCAAAACCCGATGTCACTCACGCTCAAACCACTACGGTTGGACGACTCAGAAAAGACAATTTTCTGTGACGTTTCTGAAAACATACGCATATATGTACCAGCGTCATTACGTAAAAGGATATTCGACACGGTACATAACCTCTCCCATCCGGGAACAAAAGCAACCAAGAAGACAATCACTCAACGATTCATTTGGCCAAGCGCCAACACAGACATTACCGAATGGGTAAAAACATGTCTCACCTGTCAACGAGCGAAGATATCACGACACAAGCGCCACAGCATATCCTGGTACCGAATGACAGATTCGAACATATCCACATGGATATAGTGGGACCGCTGCCAGTATCAAACGGATACAAGTATTGCCTCACCATCATCGACCGCACGACTCGATGGCCTGAGGCAATCCCCATTGCAGACACGTCTGCACACACTATAGCCAAAAACTTTATAACCGCGTGGGTAGCGCGATTCGGTACACCCGAAATCATAACGACGGACCGCGGCACGCAATTCGAATCAATAATATTCGAAACACTAACTCAGTTAATAGGAGCGAAGCGAATCCGGACTACGGCATACCACCCACAGTCAAACGGAATGGTGGAAAGATGGCACCGCTCACTCAAAACAGCAATACGTTGCCATACCAACCAAAACTGGACGGAAATCCTGCCATTGGTCCTACTAGGATTGCGGACAAGCCTGAAGCAGGATGTTACGTCCCGCGGTTCAAGATAAGATAAGATAAGATAAGATGAATTCTACGTTAATAGAAATCGCGAGTAATGAGTCTTGAATTGAAACCGATTAAACTGATCCGCGGTTCGCAATATTTTTTCCTTCACAGGTGCTACCTCGGTGTACCTGCAGAGGTGCTCTCCTTTGTTGTTTTCGGTCAACCTGCTTACACAGGCTTTACCGGGGATTGGCGAGAGCTGTCGTCACAGAGGGGTTAAGTGAAAGAATAAAGTTAGTTGAAGTGAATTATTTATTGCAATTTGAAAACTCAAGAATACGTTATTAAGTAAGGATAATAACAGTATTAACAAAATTACATGAAATATTCAAATTAAAGACATCTGTATAAAATGTTCAATAGGCATATGAAATATTCAATCAATAAACAATAAACACATGAAATATTTGATTCAATAAAAGGGTTAACAATAATAATTGACACAGGGTAATTATAAAATATTTTATTTCTTCAGGCAGAGACAAGTCGCTAGTGCAAAAATAAAATTAAAAATATTAAAAGAAATGAAAATGACCGAATGGTTATTCAAGTAAAATTAAATAAGCCAAATGGTTATTATAATGATGAAAGAAAACTTCGCTGGAACACCAATTTAATTATTCAAAATTTTAATTGTTGTGACTGGAAGGAAAATTTAGAATGGTTATTCTAAATGGATTTATTATTAAAGGAAAGGTGACGGCCTAAGGCTCACGCCACCTGGTTGGAACCCACGGCCCTCCACGTCGCTCTACTTCAGTTTTGGGCGCACGTGGCGAAAGGAAATTTTGAGGAAAGAAAATCAGCGGCCCTCCACGTCGCTCTACTTCAGTTTTGGGCACACGCCTCTTTTCTGGAATCCACGGCCCTCCACGCACAGTAATCAAACTGTGGCTTATGGGCGCACGCGGTGAAGGGTAATTAGTAATGTTGTAAGGATTTACAAAAATGAGGATTAATTATTAAAATTTGTGAAAGAGGGAGGACATGAAATTATTTGATGGGCAATGAAGATGGAAAGCAGTCACTGAAATAAAATGATAATAATAATTGAAATCATAATCCTGAATATTAAATAAAGTATTAAAAATTTAATAGCAATATGTATATTAATTAATTATATCTGATAGATTTTATGTAATAACAAAAGATTGTAATTATGGATTTAATTTAATAAAGGTTTTAATTGTCGCAACTTGTCTTTATTCTCCTGCCACTTTTAGCTGTAAGAAATTTTATTATTAAAAGGATTGAGGAAAAGATGAGGAAAGGGTGATTACAATAAACATAAGGTAATTCTTGGCGTGAATTTGGTTTGTCAATTCAAAATGTCAAAATTTGATTTTAATAATTCAGAATAAAAGAGATATTTAAATTGCTCAGCTTTAATTAATGTTATGGCAAAAGTTACTTGATTTCTATGACAGAACAAGATTCTAATTTAAAGTCAATGTAAAATGTTAAAAATGGTGATTGGGTATAAATTAAAAAATTTATAGTTAATATGTAACGTGGTAATATAATTGTAATTTTATCAGAGTCAATTGGTACATATACGTATGAAATTATAAACCAAAATTTATTCGAATTTCAAATTTAATTATAATCACTATTTACGCCACAAGATTGTTGTCAATTTCTTTTACATTTAACCATACATTGAACATATTGTAATTAAATGAGAAGGCCTGCTGAACAGTTATAAATGTATTAACTAAATTCATTAATCATACACGGTCTACATAAATTTTAAACAATATATTCAATTAAACAATAATGGCACTAAGGCTTATAGGTCATAAGTGTTCAGCATCCTATCTCCTAAAATTAATTTATAATAATTTAAAAATAATTAATTTATAATAATCAAAGTTTTTGACCTTCAAGTGTTCAAATATATGTGTATATACTTTCGTTTCAAAAATAGCAACTGACAGTTGAATGTATCATTGATTATTCAATAAACTAAATTAAATTAAACAGTAACTTGAAATTTCACGAACGTATTTAATAATTTACATTAATAATGTAGGCGTATAGGCCATAATTATTTCTTTGGGATGTTTGAAATAGTTGAACACTTGAGTTACACAATATAAAAATCGAACAGGCCGTTTCAATAAGATTATAAGATTATAAGATTATACAGTTACGTTCTAATAATTCGAATTTGAGATTCTGCGAGGATGCTAAGGGTTCAGCAATATAAGAGTAAAGCGACAAGGTAAATTTTATTATAACGACTGAAAAAATTTAAGCATCCTTGATTAAATGAAAAGATAAAAATTTAGGGTATAGTTAACGTTAATAAAAGAGAAATTTATTAAAAATTCATAATTATTATTGTAAATTAAATTGTGGACATAGAGAATTACTTAAATGTGTGATACGAAATGACGGATTACCAAGGTATGATTGTTCGGCCGTAATAATCAACGAAGTATAAGCAAAATGAAGTAATGGAAGACTTACGGTGATTTATTTCACAATGGCTTTAATTGGGTTAACTATTTCCTTCTGTACTTGAAGCCTCGGATTTCTCAAAACCTCCGATCCTTCTGCCTTATAGAACTTCAGTTGACCACTCGCAAAAATACTCTAAGTTCCTTTTCTTCAAAATGCCGGAGCGCGTCTTTTCACCCTGAGACCTTTGATCTTTCTGTCGACCTTTTTTCGCTCCTCTAGTAAGTTGCGACGGATTTTTCGGGCCCTCGCAATTTTAACGGAGGGGGTGTACATAGAGTAGGGAGTACGCTCTTAAATGCAAAATGTAACGGGTAGGAAATCGTGACGTACGGATCTGTGTCACGCTCACTTGCATCAGCCTGGTGACGAACTATTAAATAAACTAAAATTGTAATCCGAGTATTTTCCTCGCCTTATCTGCTAGACGTTTAGGCGGCTGCAAATTTTAATTCAACAACTATTTCGTGGTAGCCTGGCGCGGCATAAATTGTTGAGACTCGTTACTTTGATAAAGAGCGAAATAGATATTTTTCCGTCAAGGTTGTTGCAAGCGGTTTCTTAATATTAACGCATATACGTGAGAGCGACGAAAATAATAAATTTAACAAAATATAATATAGTTCAGAATTCTTTTCTTTGCCGGTGATAAAATACAAAAAGGAAGGCAGTAACTGACGACAAGCCGGCACATACGATGTAAAGATAAAAGTTTAATAAATCGACGTTTCGACCACAAATTGGGTCCTTTTCAAGTACATCTACAATTATAATATAAAGGTGTAAAACAGAGATACAAAAATTACAGGTGCGATATTAATTAGATTTAGACTTACAAAATATAACGTGGAATGAGTCCAGATTACATGTATTATGATATAGATAACATTTGTCACATAAGGTTTTAATAAAAGTAAGAAACGAGTGTCTTTAGTGACTGCGTGAAACGGACTAAGCGAAATTCGGTATGTATAACGTGGCGCAAGGACAAAATTAATAATAAATAAGTAAAATAAAATATCAAAAAATAATAATGTCAAGGAACACGGATAACGGGTCAATGATCTAAAATGTGGGAAGTAAATAAGTGAAGGTTGAGACAAAAATGAAACGTAAAGAGAAGTCGTCAGCAATAAAGGATGAGAATTAAAATGAAAAACAAATTAACAAGTATAGGTGTGAGAGGCGAGTCAAAAATATTAAGAGTCAAAAAGTGTCGAGTAATTTATGTCAAGAAGTATGTAACATGTTGATAAGACCATCATAAATTGCCGTCAAATTTTCTGTATCTTTTTGAGAGTTAATAGCGGAATTACTATTTTTAATAAACAGCATCTCCGCTATCTCTCTTTTCTTTGTGTTAGTCTCTTTGTGTAAAATCTTAGGGTTGTCCCAGTCGAAGTCATGGTCAAGAGAGAGTCTATGTTTACTGACGACGGAAAGGTAAACGTCCTGTTTTTTAATGTTATCGCGATGTTCCTTAAGTCGAGTTATAAGGTGTCGTTTTGTCTGCCCAATGTAGCACGCGTTGCAGTTAGAGCAGTCTATTTCATATACTAATTCAGTTTGTTTAAACATGCTAAGAGTGTCTTTACCCTTCCTAATGATAATCTCTAATCTGTTGAAGACGGAATAGAGAACTTTAATATTGGAGTTTCGTAGAACCCGTTCGATGCTGTTTGCTACCTCTTTAGAGAAAGGAATTACGATGCTATCTCTTGCATCGAAAGGAACGCAAATATGGGTATTATTATGTGTATGATGTATCGCTTTGAGTCTTTGTTTAATAAGATAGTTGACAAATTGACTTGGGTATAGATTGTATAGATTTTTGTATCTCTGTTTTACACCTTTATATTATAATTGTAGATGTACTTGAAAAGGACCCAATTTGTGGTCGAAACGTCGATTTATTAAACTTTTATCTTTACATCGTATGTGCCGGCTTGTCGTCAGTTACTGCCTTCCTTTTTGTAAAATATAATATATGAATAATAAAGTATTGAACAGGGGAGGTTCAATAGATTTTCATATAGTAATCGTGCATTAACAATATTATATAAGTGCGAGCGAATAAGCTTAATAAAAGAGTATAGAGGGTTATATGTAAAAGGCAAAATTGATTAAATAAAAAGCAAGACGCTTAGAAGATCAAGCTTTTGTCTATAAGACATATGCATAAGACAGAGATAGATTAATAAAGTTAGAGTGAGTAAGTTTAATACGGAAGCAAGATTTAGTGTTCGTATGTAGTATAGGGAACATATATGTAAAACAAGGATAGTTTAATAACTGAGTAAAATATTTGGTAAGCCAAGTTGTTCGTCCATAAGCATTGTGCTTAAGACGAAGATGGTTAAATACAGCAAGAGCGAATACGTTCAATATGAAATCCAGCTTGAAATATTTTGTAATGTAAAAGTAAAAGTGGATGTGTTAAGAGATCCGTATGTAAACAACGCATAAAAGGGATGGATATTATGATAAAATTATACGAAATCAAATAAAGGTAAAGCACGGTTTATTTCTAGAGGGTTTCAGCAATTAAATAAAGAAATAATCCATTAGATGCGTCCGGGGCGCATAGAAATGCAGCAGCGGTCGTGCACACAGGAACGTTCAGCTGTGCGGACATAGAGTATATATATATAGAAAGAGTCGTACTATAAGGATTACATGAATATTCTTTAGGAACAGTTTTCGGCAATAATTCGTGAATTAAGAAGAACTCTGGAAAGCAGAGAATTGCATTGGTTTTGGTTTAAAAGGCCTTTTGAATTATATTAAAGTTTTATGAAAAATTAACTAATGAGAAAATAGTTATTAATATTTGGAAAATAGTGACAATTAGAGGCCTGAAAATTCTTATACATATTACCCTTATAAGCGGTTATTTATATGGATTAAAAGGTAACTTAACTGTTTATATATATTTATTAATTAATTCATATCTAACACCGGTATAATGCAATAAATGTATGAGAATATATATATATTGTAATCTTTTTAGTTGATTTTATATTTTATAATTTTATTCGGGTTAGTTTTACATGATATGATTTAATAGTGGATTGATAAATGTTATAACGGGGAATTATAGCGGAAGTATTAGCATTAGTGAAGCGAAGCAAACATAAGTAATAAAGAATTATTAATTAGTTATTGTAAGAAGCACATTTCTTAGTCGCTTCTCTAGATAATTAAGTAAATCTAAAATAACTTATTCGTTCAACAGAAGCGACGTTAGATTGCTTATGATGTAAAATAACGAATTATATATATTCAAATCGAAATAGAGTATTATGAAATAGCCTTATAATATTTTGGCGATAGTAATGGTTACGCAACGAGTTATGACGCTACCAACTCTTGTTTTTAATAGTTTTGCGTTTTATAATTTTTATTTGATTTTTATATTTTTAATTAACTCACTATGTGATAAAGTACAAGCGAATATAAAGGTAAGATTATATTTTATAGTGAAGCAATGATTAAATATAGTGTAACATATAAATAATTTAGAAGATATTAATATAATTCGATGATAAGTATGCAAGATTTATTTTTATATTTGATTTTAATTTTTATAGTTTTTATTGGGTTTCCTTACCTTTTCTTAGTCACTTATTAAAGATGATTATTCGAGTGCATTGCCCGCATCATGACAATATATATATGCGTATTGTGTCTTATTGTAAATATAGTATATGGTATTAATTAAAGTTATAGTGATTGGTATGCTGTGCCAATAACAAAAATATATATATAATGAGACTCCCTATGCATGGAAGTCGCGGCATATACTGGGTGAGACATTAGTAGTGAATTTAATTGATATAATTAGTTTTTACGTGTTTTTTAGATTTTACGTTTTTCTTCCTTTTTATTTCGTTTTCTAATTTTTCCATCTTTCCAATAGCAACGTCTTGTTGCATATTAGATATATATATAACAAGAGTATAAGGAAATAGCAATTTATAGAAAAATATATTAATAATAGAAATAATGTAATAAAATGTAATTAATAATAAAATAGTACAATAAAGTGGTAAGTATTATAGAAAATAATGATTTTAATACTGGAGTATATACAGGGTGTCCCATTATAAAACATCCAGTCGAATATTTCGAAAACCAAGCCCGGGAGAGAAAAATTTTTCAGACAAAAGTTATTTGGTTTCGAGGGCCCATAAGATGATACCATTGGTTTGACCTTGAAGAATTATTTGAAAGTTACATGAAAGTCACCTCAATTTTTTTAAATGGCATTCCCTATTTTTTATTACATATTCTTGTAGCTGATTTCAAGAGCTTTCCAAAACACTATAATAAAGTATTTTTTTATTAAGTATTTTCCGAGTTATAAAGTTTGAAATAATTTCATAATTTTACATAAACTGTAAAATATCTCGTAAAATATTTACTTTTCGATGACCTTACCTCAATACTTTTATGCACAGAATAATGAGAGGAACCAATTGGTGTCAAGAAAACACATAGTTGTTTTTAAGAAAAAATATGCAATTTGTAACTAACAATTACATATTTTTTCTTAAAAACAACTATGTGTTTTCTTTACACCAATTGATTCCTCTCATTATTCTGTGCATAAAAGTATTGAGATAAGGTCATCGAAAAGTAAATATTTTACGAGATATTTTACAGTTTATGTAAAATTAAGAAATTATTTCAAGCTTTATAACTCGGAAAATACTTCATGAAAAAATACTTTATTATAGTGTTTTGGAAAGCTCTTGAGGTCAGCTACAAGAATATGTAATAAAAAATAGGGGATGCCATTTAAAAAAATTGAGGTGACTTTCATGTAACTTTCAAATAATTCTTCAAGGTCAAACCAATGGTACCATCTTATGGGCCCCTCGAAACCAAACAACTTTTGTCTGAAAAATTTTTCTCTCCCAGGCTTGGTTTTCGAAATATTCCTACTGGATATTTAATAATGGAACACCCTGTATATACAGGGTGACCCATTTTAACTTAGGCAGCCAAATAACTCGAAAAATAAGCACACTACGAAAAAATGTTTAGAATCAAAATTTTGTCATTTCGAGGGGGACGTACAATGACGTTAAAATCAACCCCCCCACCCCTCCCCCTGGGCGGTGAGGGGGGGCAAGTTTGAAATCTTAAATGGGAACCCCTATTTTATTGCATATTCGGAATCTTTGGCTAAAAACACATACAATTTGTCTGAAACATTTTTCTCGATTCATGATAGATGGCGCTGTAATCGACGAAATTCAATTTCTTCGATTTCTCTTACTGAGAACCCATGCTTACGATTCTGCAATAAATATAACAATAAAAATACTACGTTTTCATTGTTAATACTCGAAATTAGTCTTAAAACAAACTTCTCATTATTTTTATTACTCATTAATTACTTCTCAAGAAACTGCTTTTAGCGTAACCCAGGAACAACGACGTGGACGTAGCAGTTTTCTGTTCCCTTCGGGGTGCTTGATTAACGTGAGTCCCCTCGCCTCTCACAATTGCTTGAACGTGGTAACCCAGCCAGTGAAGGCAAGGTCGTGTGGTGACCCAACCAGTGAAGGCAAGGTCGTGTGGTGACCCAACCAGTGAAGGCAAGGTCGTGTGGTGACCCAACCAGTTAAGGCAAGGTCGTGTGGTGACCCAACCAGTTAAGGCATTGCTTAAAAAGGCGGAACGCCCCGCGGATAGCCCATCCGCGTATCGCCCGATATGTTTGTTAGACGAGGCGGGCAAGCTGCTTGAGAGAATAATAGCTGCCCGCCTCCGTCAACACCTATCCACGGTTGGGCCCGATTTGGCGGACTGCCAGTACGGGTTCCGAGAGGGTCGGTCGACGATAGACGCAATTTTACGCGTCAAGACCCTCTCGGAGGAGGCCGTCTCCCGGGGTGGGGTGGCATTGGGGGTGTCATTAGACATCTCCAACGCTTTTAACTCCCTGCCCTGGGAGTGTATATTGGGGGCACTCAAGTACCACCGGGTGCCCCCATATTTGCAGTCCGTCATTGAGGACTACTTCCGGGATAGGTGCATCGTATACACCGGGTGATACGCGGCCCCCCATCAGAGGATGATGGAGAGGGGGGTCCCGCAGGGTTCGGTGCTAGGACCCCTGCTATGGGACATGGGATATGATTGGGTTCTGCGGGGCGCACTCCTCCCGGGCATTGACAAAGTCTGCTATGCAGATGATACATTCGTCATTGCCCGGGGGGAGGACTGGGAGTCGGCGAGCCGACTCGCGACGATTGGGGTGACACTAGTGGTGCGCCGCATCCGGATGCTGGGACTGGAGGTTGCGGTCCACAAAACCGAAGCTATTTGGTTTTGTGGACCGCGGAGGAGGAAGCCTCCTCCTCAATACACCAGCATCCGGATCGAGGAAGTCCGCGTCGAGGTGAGGTCCTCGCTAAAATATTTGGGCCTCATCCTCGACAGCAGCTGGTCCTTTAAGGAACACTTCGCCGCAATGGGTCCCCGGGTGAAAAAGGAGGTGGCCAACTTTGGCCGCCTCCTGCCTAATCTCGGGGGCCCAAAGGATGGGTGCCGCCGCCTCTACGCGGCGGTCGTAAGCTCAATTGTGCTGTACGGTGCCCCCGTGTGGCACAAAGAGCTGAGGGCTGGCAGCAGAATCGCCATATTGGCGGTTCAGAGGACGCTGGCCCTCCGCCTATCGCGGGGGTACCGGACCGTCGCGTTGGAGGCGGCGCTGGTGGTGGCCGGACAACTCCCCTGGGACGTTCAGGCCGGAGTCCGTGCGTCCATGCATGAGTGGCGCGCGCGGCTCCGGGCCGGGGGAATCCGGCCATCACCACGAGCGATTGCGGCGAAGCACGACCAGCTGCGACAGCGCGCAGTCGAGAGCTGGAAAGGAGAATTAGCTCATTGTCGGAGGGGACTGCGCGCTGTCGGGGCGATCCGTCCGGTTCTGGCCGAATGGATGGATCGTCCCCATGGCGGACTCCAGTACAGGCTAGTGCAGGTACTCACAGGTCATGGATGTTTTGGCGAGTACCTGCACCATAAACCCAAGAGAGAGTGCACCACTAAGTGTCACCATTGTGATGAGGCGGTGGACACGGCGCAGCACACATTACAACACTGCCCAGCTTGGGCGGAGCTGCGCCGTGTCCTAATAGGAGTGCTGACGGAGGAGAGGAGAAGACTAGGCTCGAGTGAAGAGGAGCTGAGGGGAGAGGACCTCTCGCTGCCGGCCATAGTTAAGACAATGGTCGGGAGCGAGAGGTCATGGGATGCGATGGCCTCCTTTTGCGAGAGCGTGCTCTCGCAAAAGGAGGCAGCCGAACGGGATCGGGAGGTTGACCCCGACGCCGATCCCGTTCGTAGAAAGAGAAGGGGGCAGAGGAGGCGGCAATTCGCCCGCCTCCTCTGAACCGCCAGCGTGGTGTGGTCCCCCTTCACCCCACACGAGACGCGGCCGGCAGGTGCGGGGGCACTTGTCGGCCATTAGGCGTCTCGGAGTGGGAGGGCGGCCTTGCTAGGTGGTCCGGCAACGTCGCCCCAGTCGGGGTCGGGGGGTGGGGGGGAGGCGCGCGCTTTTCAAGCGTTAATCCCTCCCTCCGCCCCCTTTTCAGAGAAGGGTCCCTCCTCCTCTTGCATCGTTCTACCTCCCAGTCCCTTCGTGGGAGGGGAGGAGGGGTGCAAGTAGGGGGGAGGGACACTGTGCACGGGGGGACACCGGTAGTATGCTACCGCGTTCCCGGGGTCCCCCAGTAGTGCACGAGGAGGGCCACCGTAGGGTTTTAGCCGGTAAGAGTCCGGCATAACCTGCTCCCTCCCCCGGGGAGGGGTATCCATGAGGATTTCCCTACGTTTAAAAAAAAAAAAAAAGGTCAAGTAGTGACCCAGCCAGTGAAGGCAAGGTCGTGTGGTGACCCAACCAGTTAAGGCAAGGTCAAGTAGTGACCCAGCCAGTGAAGGCAAGGTCGTGTAGTGACCCAACCAGTTAAGGCAAGATTGCATTGTTATCAGCTCTCTCCACATGGAGGAGATGCTCAAAGTGTGCACCATTATTTTCTAAGGATAACAGTAATCGACAGCGAAAGTTACGTTGTACATTTTCTAGCATTAAAGGAGTTATAGCTTCACAAGCTCTTCTTATTCTTTCCATCATATTCAATCTTGTCGTTGGAGCTTCACTATACACTGCATCTTTAACGTATCCCCATAAAAAGAAATCAAGGGGTTCAAATCCGGTGATCTCGGAGGCCACAGAACTGGTCCACCCCGCCCTATCCACCGATTTGGGAACCTTTGATTCAAAAACATCCGTACAATACGAGCATAATGAGCAGGAGCACCATCTTGTTGATACCATAAATTTAGTCTAACTGCAAGGGGAACATTCTCTAGGTATGCTGGCAAATCATTTTCGAGGAATTCTAAATACATTGGACTATTAATTGACGTTCAAAAAAATGAGGTCCAATGACTTGGCCATTGCAAATGCCTACCCATACATATAAACTCCAACGATGTTGATTAAGCACCTCACGATACCAATGTGGATTTTCTGGTGACCAATAGTGGCAATTATGCCTATTGAGACTACCATTGCTGATGAATGTTGCTTCATCACTGAAACAAACATTACTAAAAAAATCTGGATTCTGATCTAACATCTCAAGAGCCCATCTACAAAATTGTACTCTGAGTACGCAGTCGGCCTCACTTAATTCCTGTACCAGAGTAATATGATACGGATGGTAATTGACTGATCGTAACAATCTATGTGCCGTAGTTTGAGGGATTCCCAGTTCTCGTTCTATTTGACGGGTACTAATATGGGGATTTTGATGAACCATAGCCAAAACTGCGAGCAATCTAGGGTCATTATTATTATGAAGTCTATTCCTTCGCCTTTCGCGATGAAGTGGATTATTACGAGATCTCCTTTCAATGTTTATAATTTGTTGATCAGTAGGATGGCGGCGATTTGGGAATCGCTCCGCATAAGTACGGGCAGTAAGTCTGTAATTTCTACCACATTCACCAAAGGTTATAAGAATATCGACTACTTCTGTAGGCGTATAATTTGCCATTTTACCAGAATTTTATCAGAGTACAAATGTTAAAAATACATAAACACTTGTGACTTTGGCACTAAATGGACAAAATTTTGGAGGGATACTTAGAGGAACTCCATCAGATGGAAAGTCCAAAATGTCTCGGTACTTCGGACCATTCAAGTTGCCTAAAGGGCAGGTTACGCTAAAAGCAGTTTCTTGAGAAGTAATTAATGAGTAATAAAAATAATGAGAAGTTTGTTTTAAGACTAATTTCGAGTATTAACAATGAAAACGTAGTATTTTTATTGTTAATTTATTGCAGAATCGTAAGCATGGGTTCTCAGTAAGAGAAATCGAAGAAATTGAATTTCGTCGATTACAGCGCCATCTATCATGAATCGAGAAAAATGTTTCAGACAAATTGTATGTGTTTTTAGCCAAAGATTCCGAATATGCAATAAAAATAGGGGTTCCCATTTAAGATTTCAAACTTGCCCCCCCTTTTTTAACGTCATTTACGTCCCCCTCGAAATGACGAAATTTTGATTCCCATTTTTTCGTAGTGTGCTTATTTTTCGACTGCCTAAGTTAAAATGGGTCCCCTGTATATCTATGTATAGGGGAAAAAAGGGAGATAATTCGGGGAATAAGTATTTAGTAACGTAAAAATTATAAGATTTTTTAAATTTTTTTTTTTTTTTTTTTTTTTATTGAGAAAGACCCTGGCCAACGGCCATGCGGCAAAGTCAATACAAAGCAATGGCGGGAATTACAGAGGAGATACCCCACAGAAATTTTAAAGAGACCTCTTGATTGTCCGTACGAAGGTCCCTTTCCCATAATTACGCACTAATGAGTCTACTTTCAGGATCTCTTACAAAGGCCAACCCATGGAAGTCCACACTGAGCGACTTAAGCCGGCCTTCATAGAAGACACACAAATGGCGGAGCCACAGCTACAGCCTCAGCCGAGCGCCTCCACCAATCAGGGAGCTGGACCGAGTGGACGTATCGTCCGTTTCGCAACCTAGTTCGGTCGCTCCGGGGGGAGTGATGTAGCGGCCAGAAACACTAGATGACTCCGGACAAGCTGCAGATGTCAGATTGGCAGCAGTGCCACCGCGGAAGCAGCGGAAGGAAGATTCAGAAAGATTTCATAAAGACTTCGTGTTAGACCGCCAACGAGTAACGACGTGCCTTCTCTTGTACCATAATTTAATAAATTGTTAATTGTTACATAAAACAGTACAGTTCATTCTCCGTATTATCGTACGCGCCCCCACAACATATTGCTAGTTCCGTATCTTCACAATGAGAGGATCGAGGCCCATAAAAGAGAGACGCACGATTTCCAAATATGGGCAAACGGTTAAGCCTCGTTATGCGCAGGCGCGTCTATTGAGTGAGTGTGAGCGAGAGGCTAAGCATTAGGGTGCAGTCACATGGTGCGTGATGCGTCATGCGGGATAGAGCGTCCGTCATAGAAACAGCCAATCAGAGCTATTCCGCATAACGCATCCCGTACGAGTTGAGTGTGTGATTGGCTGCTTCTATGACGAACGCTCTATCCCGCATGACGCATCACGCACCATGTACCCTTAGAAAATGAGACGGAAAGAACACGAAAAGAGAAAACATTACCTGGTCGTGTCTGACTAACGCTGTTAGCGCATGCGCACAAAGCAGCTGAAGCGTACTTGAGAGAGAGACTATTATACGTCTGTACCGTAATGTTTGACCCTGAGGTCGGCACTCTTCTAGCAATATAGTAGTATTACATATATGATTAAAACGCTGTTCGCTTTCGCCCATGATGGAAGGATTACATGGTGTGTGCAGAACTCGTAAACCACGCCCCTTTTCAGCCTTCGGTGCACGAAAAAACACAGGGCAGGCAACTGCGAAAAACGAAATGTTTAGCTTTTAAAGTTTGGCACAACTGGTGTGTAAGCGTCCTTTTCGCACTCCTTGTATTTTCTTCCATCTCACTTTGTGTTATATACAGGGTTGGGCAAAAGTCCGGAAACGGTCAAATATCTCGAAAAGGATCAACTATAGCGAAAAATTGTAAATAGCAAAGTTGTAGGGCTTAAAAAAATGTACCTAATGATGACTAAAAATTTTACTTTGAGTGGAGGACGAAGATCATATAAAAGTCAAATTGAATTTTTAAAATGGAATTGCCTACTTTTTATTGCATATTCTTATAGCTTATCTCGAGACCTTTCCAAAACACTATAATAAAGCATTTTTTTGTTAAGTATTTTCCGAGTTATAAAGCTTGAAATAATTTCATAATTTTACATAAACTGTAAAATATCTCGTAAAATATTTACTTTTCGATGACCTTACCTCAATACTTTTATGCACAGAATAATGAGAGGAACCAATTGGTGTCAAGAAAACACATAGTTGTTTTTAAGAAAAAATATGCAATTTGTAACTAACAATTACATATTTTTTCTTAAAAACAACTATGTGTTTTCTTTACACCAATTGATTCCTCTCATTATTCTGTGCATAAAAGTATTGAGGTAAGGTCATCGAAAAGTAAATATTTTACGAGATATTTTACAGTTTATGTAAAATTATGAAATTATTTCAAGCTTTATAACTCGGAAAATACTTAACAAAAAAATACTTTATTATAGTGTTTTGGAAAGGTCTCGAGATAAGCTATAAGAATATGCAATAAAAAGTAGGCAGTTCCATTTAAAAAATTCAATTTGACTTTTATATGATCTTCGTCCTCCACTCAAAGTAAAATTTTTAGTCATCATTAGGTACATTTTTTTAAGCCCTACAACTTTGCTATTTACAATTTTTCGCTATAGTTGATCCTTTTCGAGATATTTGACCGTTTCCGGACTTTTGCCCAACCCTGTATATAGTTTATATACCTGATAGCTTACCCACAACCAAATCCTCCAACAATAGCAACCTTCTTGCCACTCGGTATGGTGAACGATACATTTTTAAAAATAGGTTTTCCTTCAACATATTGGAAATTTACGTTTCTAAATTGAATTTCCGACGAATCGTACGTCACGTGAAATCTTAGTGCATTTTCTTTTGACTGTTAATACAAATCCAAAGATTAATTAAATAGTTGACGGTATATATTGTATAGATCATTTTTTATGAGGATAGACTCTTGATACTTCGAATTCAAATAATTTTACCTTAATTGCAGTGTCTGTTGTCATATTATATATATATAATATATATATATATATATATATATATATATATATATATAAATATATAAGTAGCGGTATATTGCAGAATTGACTGACTAGACTGTTACAATATACGAAT
Organism: Crematogaster levior; assembly: GCA_901521435.1. Taxonomy (NCBI): domain Eukaryota; kingdom Metazoa; phylum Arthropoda; class Insecta; order Hymenoptera; family Formicidae; genus Crematogaster; species Crematogaster levior. The sequence continues at coordinate 28,589 of CABEGB010001192.1, forward strand.
GTGTATTATGTGACATGTTATACAATATAATTATATATTTATATAATATATATATATATATATATTGTATATATATATAATTATATAAATATATAATTATATTGTATAATATGTCACATAATATGTACACATTCGTATATTGTAACAGTCTAGTCAGTCAATTCTGCAATATAACGCTACTTACATTCCTAGAATTCTAGGGATTTCCTTATGTTGGTAGACATGTATTTTTTCGTGTCGCGATTAGAAAAGAAGAGCAGATTTTAGAGAGAGAACGAGTCGTACTGCACACACCATGTAATCCTTCCATCATGCTTTCGCCTCTTACCTTTTCATGGAACGAAGAAAAGCTAGCGTTTATCCCCACTCCACCGCAAAGCAAAGCAGTGTTAAAACGCTGTTTGCTTTCGCCTCCTATTGGCTGCGTTCCGATATTCACTGCGTTCCGATATTCACTGCCAGTATTGAAAATCTCTAGTTTGCGTCACATATACTATAGATACATACTATAAATACATACACTATAGATTTTCAGTACTGGCAGTAAATATCGGAACGTAGCCTATATCTTGGTGTAATAATTTTGTAAAAATAAAAATGAATGATAGTAGTCAGTACATAGAACAATACAGACGTATAGTGGGAATTACAGTTGCAGCAGAAGTAAGAAGACGATGCATAGCTATAGCTATGATGCTTTCGTTGGAAAAAAAGCCAAATATTAAAAAAAAAGTTTTGGATAGCATCCATTTTCCAAAATCGAAATAAACAGTTTTTTTTTGTTTTTTTTTTCGTATCATCAATCCCTTCCTACAAATACTTTGTCATTAAATATCAAAAGTAACAATTGCAAACTCTTGTTCATCTAGATATTCTTACTTAGTGGGTTTCTCTTGATTTTTTACAATAAATGGCATTTCTAAAATGCCTTCTAAGATATCCAGCTGTTTTTCTTTCTTTTTCTGCAAATTACACTCATCGGTGTCATCAACAATTTTACTTTTCTCAGTCTGACGATTGTCTTCCATAAAACAATCATTTAAAGTAAAACGTGCATCATTGCCAAGAGTGGTTTGCATAAATAAATAAATTGTACTAGTACCATTATTTTAAAAAGAAACAAAACCTAATATATTAGATGCTTACTTTTTTACTTTTCTTGACTTTAAATTGATTCAATAGAAAATGCTTTTTATTGTTATCACCATCATCACTGTCAAACATGTCTCTCTTTGTCTTGTTTTTCGGTTTTAGTTGTTGTCCTTCATCAACGTCATCAAATATAATTTTCTTATTGCTTTTGGTATTATCCTGAGAAAATAATAACCATATAAATTTTATATACATATAAATTATATCATTAAAAAATATAATACAACACAAATAAACTTACCAAATTATTTAATGCCTGCTGTATGAGTTGTCCTTTTGCTTTAAACATCTGTTTTTTCTCCTTCAAGAAACGTAAGCATTTCTTTTCAGATTCAGTAATTAACATAATCTAAAAAATAAATCAATATAATATAAATGAAGAACAATTTAACCTTTAAAGTATGTTTGTTATTATATTATATGTACATATACTAACATTGTTTGTATTTTTTGGCACTGTTAAAACGCTGTTCGCTTTCGCCTCCTATTGGCTGCGTTCCGATATTTACCGCCAGTACTGAAAATCTATAGTGTATGTGACGCGAACTATAGATTTTCAGTACTGGCAGTGAATATCGGAACGCAGCCAATAGGAGGCGAAAGCGAACAGCGTTTTAACACTGCTTTGCTTTGCGGTGGAGTGGGGATAAACGCTAGCTTTTCTTCGCTCGCATGAAATTGTACCTTTACACAAGTTACACCGTTTAAGGCCATCGCACACAACTTCCATAACTGTAAGCATAAGACGTAACGTAAGAATTAGCCAATGAATGAGCGTATAGACCAATGGAACCTTGACCTATACGCTCATTCATTGGCTAATTCTTACGTTACGTCTTATGCTTACAGTTATGGAAGTTGTGTGCGATGGCCTTTACGCCGCATGCATGAAGTAGGATAAGGAGACCGAACTTTGGGTGAAAAAAGTGGACCCGAATTCCGTCGTAAAAATGAGTTCGGTATTTGGTCACTCGCGTCGCATGAACGTTAGTACTACTATTTCTATTGGTTCTGTGATTATTAACCAATAGAAATGGTAGTACTAACGTTCATGCGACGCGAGTGGCCAAATATCGAACTTGTTTTTACGACGAAATTCGGGTCCACTTTTGCTACTCTCTGAGGCTGCATTCCGATATTCACTGCCAGTACTGAAAATCTATAGTTTGCGTCACATACACTATAGATTTTCAGTACTGGCAGTAAATATCGGAACGCAGCCTGAGCATGAAGTTCGATCTCCTTATCCTACTTCATGGCCGCATATGAAGACAGTCTGAGGGTTTGTTCGCGTCGCAATACCCTAATATGCTCCTACTCACTCCAATACGCTCCAATCTATAGTATACGTAACGTAATACTATAGTTTGTATACTTCCCTTTTTAGAGTAGGAGCACAGATTGATAGACAGATAGCCAATGGTCCCTGTTAAGGCGAGACCAGCACTTCTCACTGGTTTCAGCGCCATACAGTAGTTTTCGTAGCGGCCAATACAGTAACTACGTTTCTAAGATAAAGCAGATCAGGTTTTCGAACGAAGTTACCTCTCTCGGTTTGGGTCTGGACTAAGTATATCCGATTTTATCGACACATTTCGCCCCTGGTTTGAATCCGGGCTAAAGATTTCGCCCCTGGTTTGAGTCCGGACTAAGTATATCCGATTTTACCCACACATTTCGCCCCTGGTTTGAATCCGGGCTAAAGATTTCGCCCCTGGTTTGAGTCCGGACTAAGTATATCCGATTTTACCCACACATTTCGCCCTTGGTTTGAATCCGGGCTAAAAATTTCGCCCCTAGGTTCGAGTCCATGCTAATTAACTACGAGACGAGAGAAAGAGAGGTGAGAGATTTATAATTTTCTCCTTCGCACGCCGTATATCGATAGCAAATATTTCAAATGATCGGAGTCGAGAATACCGATTTTCTTTTCCTCTAGTTTAAGATTTTTGTTGCGTTATTAATTAATTAAATAATAAAGAAATTTAAACTTTTGTGGAAATTGGCAATTTGTTATTAATTTAAGACTTTATTGATCTAACTCTTTTATTAAAATTATTACTTTTGTATGACTTTTCAACTTGTAATTTAGATCCTTTTTAAGTAACTATTTATTACAGCAAATTGAATCACTAAATAAATATATACATACATATATACAATACACACACACACACACACATATATATATACACATATATATATATATATATATATATATATATATATATATATACATATATATTGGTTTAAAAATAATTTCATTGGATTAATATAATAAGATATAATAAGATATTTGCGATTAAAATCACACTAATAAGCACGATCCAGTGAGAAGAGATCTATCGAGTGGACATCGAATTGACGTCGAATTGATGTAAATTGCATCGATCGATATCAATTTGATATCGATTTGATGGTCATTTCTCACTGGGGATATAAATTGGATAATTTTTAACTAGATTAATCATATTTAATTAAAAGTAATCCGATTTATGTCGTGTTTGGTGTCATTTTAATCGTAAAAATGTCATTAATCCATTAAAATTATTTTGAAATCAATAAAATGCGAAATAAATGTTCTAGGTCTTATTTTATTCCATGTTTACTTTTCATAGATAAGCGAGCTCTTTAAAATCCTCGACGCTGGAGCGTGAGGAAAGCGAGAGCGAGAACAAATAAAGAGCAACGAGATCGGCCAACATCAAAGAGAGTGCCGAAGTCTCGACGCGAGCCTATCTTAATCTCCAATCTTTTGTATCATATTTCTTTTTACTATAGAAAATAAAACTTTTACATTTCGCAGTTTATCAGTCCAAAAATAATTTTAATGGATTAATGAGACTTTTGCGATTAAAATGACACCAAACACGGTATAGATCGGATAATTTTTAATTAGATAAGTAATTAACATCTTGATTATAATCTAATTAAAAATTACCCGATCTATACCGTGTTTGGTGTCATTTTAATCGCAAAAGTCTCATTAATCCATTAAAATTATTTTTGGACTGATAAACTGCGAAATGTAAAAGTTTTATTTTCTATAGTAAATAGAAATATGATACAAAAGATTGGAGATTAAGATAGGCTCGCGTCGAGACTTCGGCACTCTCTTTGATGTTGGCCGATCTCGCTTGCTCTTTATTCGTTCTCGCTCTCGCTTTCCTCACGCTCCAGCGTCGAGGATTTTAAAGAGCTCGCTTATCTATGAAAAGTAAACATGGAATAAAATAAGACCTAGAACATTAATTTCGCATTTTATTGATTTGAAAATAATTTTAATGGATTAATGACATTTTCACGATTAAAATGACACCAAACACGACATAAATCGGATTACTTTTAATTAAATATGTATGGTTAATCTAGTTAAAAATTATCTGATTTATATCCCCAGTGAGAAATGACCATCAAATCGATATCAAATTGATATCGATCGATGCAATTTACATCAAATCGATGTCAATTCGATGTCGACTCGATAGATCTCTTCTCACTGGATCGTGCTTATCACTGTGATTTTAATTGCAAATATTGTAAGATGGCAGCATCTGCCGAACGCGTAGCGGCCGAAATCGGCGCTGAAAGTATGCGAATCTGAGGAATGCGTGTCGCGGCGCTAGAGCGTCGCGACAATAGCGATCGCGAGCCCTAGAGAAGGGGCGGAGCAGGTGAGCTTCGCTGCTCGCAAATTCGGAGCCGGCACTTGTCGCCGGGCGGGCAAGTCAAGTCGTCGTCGTTAAAACCAAGTCGTTGCCGAATAAGCCGAGTCGTTGTCGTATAAGTTGAGTCGTGGCCGAATAGAGGCTCAATCCTGTCGAAACAGTCGTGTCGAACTCTGTATTCGTTGTCGTCGAAACAGTCGTGTCGAACTCTGTAGTCGTTGTCGTCGAACCTGTCGTGTCGAACTCTGTATCTTTGCCGTCGGAACTCAGTGTAAGTTGCCGTCGGAACTGTGTATGATTTTTATCTATTGATACAAGTACATTATATCTCTCTTTACTTAAGTGAGTGTGTGCGCTGATTCATTGCCACCCTGATAGGTCAACTAAAAGAAATACCCGACTCCCGATACCTCCCTTTACCCGCTCGTAATCGGGGCAGATAACTTAACAGTCGAAACTTCGGAATCATATCTCGGTCATCGTCTTACATCTCAGAAGTGGGATCAAGGACTAGTCGGTTGAGATTAGGGACCAGTCGATTGGTACAGAGCGTTATGGATCGCGGATCATTAGAACAAATGAGCTTGGAGGAGCTCAAGAAAGAAGCAAAAAGATTACACCTGCCGTTGAAGGCAGACAGGGCGGAATTGATAGACGCCCTCATGACTCAAATGGAGAGGCGAAGGCAGACGAGGGCCGGTCGGAACCAAGACCCCGACGTCGAACCAGGCGCTGCGGACCAAGGAGGCCTGGGCGCCGAAGAAGAGTCAGAGCCGGTGACGGCGTCAAGACTCAGGAAAGTTTTGTCGGCGGTGACGGCCGACATAGCAAGTCAACACCAGGCGATGCAGGAGCAACAGCTCCGATTTATGGAGCTACAGCAGCAGCAATTTGAAAGGCTGGCTCAGCTGCTGACAGCAGGCCAGGTAAGAAACCCGCAATCAGGTAATCCCGAGCCGTTGGGAGAAGACGGCAGAGCGAGCCGATCTCAGGGAGGATCAGCCCCACCGGAATCGATCCCGTCACCTGGGACATCGAATGGGTTCCCGCACGGGAACGCCATAAAGTGGTTAACCTCCCAAATCCCGGAGTTCGGAGGAGGAGAGGAGGAGAGTGTCCACGCCTGGACGGCGAGGGTGGACACGGTGGCACGGATCCATGGAGCGTCGGACGCGGCGGTCCTGTTGGCAGCGTCAAGCCGGCTGGTAAAAAGTGCCAAGAAATGGTACGAGGTGCAACAGGGGGAAGTGCTAGCCTCCTGGAGGGCATTAAGGGAGCAACTCAAGAAAATCTTTGATAGAAGGGTGCCCCTGTACAAAGCAATTATTAAGGTCGAGTCTCGGAAATGGGCTCGGGGCCGAGAAACCTTCGATGAATACGCCATAGAAAAGCTAAGACAGATCCACCAGTTGGATCTACCAACGAGCAGCACAATCAACCTGCTGATAGGAGGATTGCCGGAGCACCTCCAAACCACGGCGCTGGCCTTGGAATCGCCCACGGTCGAACAATTTCTCGACCGAATGAGGATCATCGTCGGAGGGCTGCCGGATCCCCAGAAGAAGGTAATACCAGGTTTCAAGAAGGAGCAGCCGTCACAGAAACGGGGATGCCGGAACTGCGGTAAGACCGGCCACACTCATAAAGAGTGTCGGGCGGAGCCGTCGTGTTTTTATTGCAGGAAGCCGGGTCATAGGCAATTCGACTGCCCGCTGGCGCGTAGGAAGGATGGCCAGGACAAAGCAGTCAGGAAACCCCAGCAGTCCGTAGCGGCTTGCGTGGAACCAGTGGAAGAATCCACGGAAACGGTGGCAGCAGTTCATGACGAGGACAGAAAACTAGCGTTGGAACATCCCTGGGTAACAGTGAACAGATTGGCTGGATCAAATTGTAAGTTGACCGCAATGTTCGATACGGGAAGTCCAGTCTCGTTGATAGCGAACGACGTTTGGGAAAAACTGGATAACGCGAGCGGCGTGAAATGTACAACGTAAATTCCGTAATCTAAGTACCGAATATGTGAAAATAATTGGAATGGCGACGGTTCGAATAGCATTAGCGATAGATAGAAATAATGAATTTATTGTAGATTTGTACATTCTGGAAAATTCCACAAGCGACATTGACATAGTATTAGGTCGTGAGTTTCTCAGCAAAAACAATCTGATGCTGATGTATAAGCCGTCGGCCGAACGTTACGAAGAGAAAGTTGGCTTGTTTGCCAACCTTCCTTTGTTTGTCGAAGACTCTAGTCCCCCCGACAGCCTAGAAACAAAGATCGAAAACATAATCGTTGACTTCGAGGACAATGTTAAAGATAGACTGAAAGAGGTCATAAGAAAGATAAATAAAGAAACGGTCGTACCGGTCGAGGATGACTACGCCATACATGTCCGCTTGAAGGACCCGTCGATCTTCGCTTATGCGCCGCGTAAATTCGCGTTCTCCCAGCGTCTTCAGATTCGCGACATAATTGATGATCTGCTACGCCGAGGGATCATCCAGCCGAGCGTGTCGCCTTATTGTTCGCGTATAGTTCCTGTAAAAAAGAAAGACGGTCAAATTAGACTTTGCATAGATTTGCGACCACTGAACAGTCGAGTCGAGAAGCAAAAATATCCGTTCCCGATAATCGAAGAATGTCTATCGAGACTAGCGAATAAAGCCGTATTCACGTTACTGGATATGAAAGATAGTTTCCACCAAATAAGCGTGCACAGAGATAGCACTAAATACTTTGCTTTCGCGACCCCGGACGGACAGTACGAGTATTTGAGACTCCCTTTTGGTTTTTCGGAGTCACCTGCCGAGTTCCAGAAGAGACTCATACAGATTCTCAGTCCACTAATCAGACAGGACAAGGTGCTTGTCTATATCGACGACATACTGATACCAACGGATACGGTTGAGGCAAATTTATTAGTTATTGAAGAGGTGATGAGAATCTTAAAACGTTACAGTTTCGATCTGAATGTAGGGAAATGCAAATTCCTAAGGAAAAAAATAGAATATCTGGGCTACGTGATTACGGCTAATGGCATCACACTTAGCGATAGGCATACGAATGCAATCGACAAGTTTAGAACGCCCCGTACGGTGAAGGAGGTCCAAAGGTTCCTTGGACTGGCGAATTATTTCCGCCGTTTTGTAAAAAACTTCGCATTAATAGCAAAACCGCTTCAAAATCTTCTGAAAGATTCCGCGTTTGTTTTCGATAAAAGCTGCGAAGATGCGCTGCGTCAGATTAAATCTGTACTCACGACTTACCCGGTCTTACGAATTTATAACCCCGCTGGGGAAACCGAGCTTCATACTGATGCGTGCGCCGACGGCCTCGGGGCCATTCTCCTTCAAAAACAGAATGAAAATTTATGGGCTCCGATAGCTTACTTTAGCCAAGCGACAAATTGCGCCGAGAAAAAATACCATAGCTTCGAGCTAGAGATGCTGGCAATAGTTCGGGCGGTCGAGCGTTTCCACCTCTATCTCTACGGAATCACTTTTAAAATAGTGACGGATTGTAACGCGCTCGTCTACGCGATCAACAAAGCGAATTTGAACCCGCGAATCGCGCGATGGACTCTTGCGTTGCAGGAATATACCTTTAAGATAGCTCACCGTCCAGGAACAAGAATGGTACACGTAGATGCACTCAGTCGTTCGGTAGCATACATAAACGAGCTTCCCCTCGAGAGAGAGCTGGAGCTCCAACAGCTGGTCGATCCTAAAATTAAAGAAATATGCGATAAACTGGAATTTGAAGACAGCGACAGGTTTGAATTAGTGGATGGCTTAGTATATAAGAAAATAGACGACGAATTGAAATTTGTAGTACCGGATACTATGACAGGCAACGTCATACGTACCCACCACGATAACATGGCGCACTGCGGATACGAAAAAACCCTGAAAGGGATACAGCGCTGGTATTGGTTCCCGAGCATGCGTAAAAGGGTAGCCGACCATTTAGATAATTGCCTCACGTGCGTAATGGCGAATGCAGCTCCAAATAGATTCGAAGGCGAATCGCACTTGTACCCGCTACCGAAGACGCCGATGGAAGCGGTGCATGCGGACCACTTTGGCCCGTTGCAAGAGTCTAGAAAGAAATACAAGCATATTCTAGTAGTCGTAGATGCATTTACGCGATTCACATGGCTGCGCGCGACAAAATCGACGAGCTCGAAGGAGACAATCGTGACTCTCCAAGAAATATTCGATACATTCGGAAAACCGGGAGAAATAATTACGGATCGCGGGACCGCATTTACATCCCGTGAATTCGCGTGTTTCATAGATAGATTAAAATGTAAACACCGTCAGGTGGCGGTTGCGGCCCCATGGGCAAACGGGACAGTTGAAAGAGTTAACCGATTTTTGAAAAGCTCGTTAACAAAAGTAACCGACTCGCCCGACGCATGGAAAGAGCATTTAGGGTTTGTACAATATGTATTAAATAACACATACCACTCCGTAGTAAAAGCGAGTCCAGCAAGGCTCATGCTGGGTGTCGATCAGAGAAGTCATGAGGATTTTCCCTTAGCGCAGTTCACGAGCGAATTAGCCGGCATTGATAGCGATCTGGAAAGGGATAGAGAGAGAAATAGAGACATAGCATTAGAGGCGACGAATAGGGTGCGAAATTATAATAAAGAGTATCGCGAATCGAAAAGTAAAAAACCGACTGAGTATAAAGAAGGGGATCGCGTGTTAATAAGAGATACACGTACTACACCGGGAACAAGCGTAAAGTTGAAACCCAACTATAAAGGACCGTACGAAATAAAGAAAAGCTTAGGAAATAACCGTTATGTGATGACGGACATACCTGGCTTTAATGTCACATCCAAACCGCTGGATACAATATTGTCGTCAGACCGTCTGAAGTTTTGGGTAAAACCCGTAGGAACCTAGGAGAAATAAAAAGTAGAACATTAATGTTAAGTGCGTTCAAATAGAATAAGCTAGTAATAAGTGCGTTGCGATAAGTTATATTAATATTTAGAGTAAGGCTAATATAGTATTAAGCGAAATTCTCTAATGATAAGTGTAAATATCGATGAATATAGAGTATAAGAAAGAAAGCGTAAAGGTATATATGTATATACTTACCACTGTATTCAAGGAGAACGAATAGACAACAAAAAACCGAAGAACAGCTGACTTCGAGGACGAAGCCACATGTCAGGATGGTCGAGCTGTAAGATGGCAGCATCTGCCGAACGCGTAGCGGCCGAAATCGGCGCTGAAAGTATGCGAATCTGAGGAATGCGTATCGCGGCGCTAGAGCGTCGCGACAATAGCGATCGCGAGCCCTAGAGAAGGGGCGGAGCAGGTGGGCTTCGCTGCTCGCAAATTCGGAGCCGGCACTTGTCGCCGGGCGGGCAAGTCAAGTCGTCGTCGTTAAAACCAAGTCGTTGCCGAATAAGTCGAGTCGTTGCCGAACAAGCCGAGTCGTTGTCGTATAAGTTGAGTCGTGGCCGAATAGAGGCTCAATCCTGTCGAAACAGTCGTGTCGAACTCTGTATTCGTTGTCGTCGAAACAGTCGTGTCGAACTCTGTAGTCGTTGTCGTCGAACCTGTCGTGTCGAACTCTGTATCTTTGCCGTCGGAACTCAGTGTAAGTTGCCGTCGGAACTGTGTATGATTTTTATCTATTGATACAAGTACATTATATCTCTCTTTACTTAAGTGAGTGTGTGCGCTGATTCATTGCCACCCTGATAGGTCAACTAAAAGAAATACCCGACTCCCGATACCTCCCTTTACCCGCTCGTAATCGGGGCAGATAACTTAACAGTCGAAACTTCGGAATCATATCTCGGTCATCGTCTTACAATATCTTATTAATCCAATCAAATTATTTTTAAGCCAACACACATATATATATGTGTACGTACATATGTATGTATGTATGTATACAAATTTATAATGCGAAGATACGTCTGCGTTCTCCTAGCTAGCCGAGCGCCGGGCGCACACGTACACGGTTTTTTCCTTGTGCGCTACATCACGCACACGAGGAAAGAGCCATGTACGTGTGCGCTTGGCGCTCGGCCAACTAGAAGAGCGCAGACATATCTTCCGTCTCCGTCTCTCCCTCTCGGTGACACGCTTGGCGATCGAGATCGAAAATTATATCTCTTGCAAGGAGACGGTCGAGCTTTCCACCTGGATTTTAGTTGAATATTATATATATTTTTATACATATTTTTATACTCTTCCTACTAATATATTCACTTCTTTTCAACGTGTCTTTAAATAATTTATGCAATACATTAAACTTAAACCTATATTAATATCATTAAAAAAATTATATTTATATAATATTTTTTAAGAATTAATATAGGTTTAATTTAGTATATTGCATAAATTATTTAAAGACATAAAAAAAAAAAGAAAAAAAGAAAGGTTTCGAACTCGAGATCTTCAGCGTTCTAGCCGCTCAACTTACTAACACGACCACGCTTATTACTTTAAAAGTAGGTATATCGAATCGGTAGATTACGTACTGACTTTATTTTTATTTCTAGAAAAATAATGGTACGAGTTATTGTACCATGTATTATATTAGTACGAGGGGTATCACTATGTTATATAACTGATACCCCTCGTACTAATATAATACATGGTACAATAACTCGTACCATTATTTTCCAAGAAGTAAAAGTAAAGTCAGTACATAATCTACCGATTCGATATACCTCCTTCCAAAGCAATAAGTGTGGTCGTGTTAGCAAGTCGAGCGGCTAGAACGCTGGAGATCTCGAGTTCGAAACTTTTCTTTTTTTCTTTTTTTTTTAATGTCTTTAAATAATTTATGCAACATATTAAATTAAACCTATATTAATCCTTAAAAAATATATAAATATAATTTTTTTAATGATATTAATATACGTTTAATTTTAATGTATTGCATAAATTATTTAAAGACACGTTGAAAGAAAGTAAATATATTGGTATATTAGTAGGAAGAGTATAAAAAAACATATATGATATTCAACTAAATTCCAAGCTCGACTGTCTCCTTGCAAGAAGTATAATTCTCGATCTCGATCGCCAAGCGTGTCAGCTATAGCGAGAGGAAGAGAAGAAGACGGAAGATACGTCTGCGTTCTTCTAGCTAGCCAGCGCACACGTACACGGCTTTTCCTCGTGGGCGCGCTACATCACGCACACACAAGGAAAAAGCCATGTACGTGTGCGCTCGGCGCACGGCCAGCTAGAAGAAGACGCAGACGTATCTTCGCATTATAAATTTGTATACGTACATACATATATATGTATATATATACGTTATATATATATATATATATATATATACAGGGTGTCCCATTTTAAATAACGGATAGGAATATCTCGGATGGTAAGCATTTTGGAGGAAATTTGTTGATACAAAAGTTGTATGGTTTCAAGGGGGACATAAGATGGTGTCATTAATGTGACCTTGAATAGTTGCTTGAAGGTCACGTGAAGGTCACCTTAAATTTTTTAAATGGAACTGCCTACTTTTTATTATATATTCTTGTAGCTTATCTCGAGACCTTTCCAAAACACTATAAATAAATGTTTTTTCGTTAAGTATTTTTCGAGTTATGAAGGTTGAAATAATTTCTTAATTTTACATGAACTATAAAATATCTCGTAAAATATTCACTTTTCGATGACCTTACCTCAATACTTTTATGCACAGAATAATGAGAGGAATCAATTAGTGTAAAGAAAACACATAGTTGCTTTTAACAAAAAATATGCAATTTGTAACTAACAATTACATACATTTTGTTAAAAGCAACTAAGGTCACATTAATGACACCATCTTATGTCCCCCTTGAAACCATACAACTTTTGTATCAACAAATTTCCTCCAAAATGCTTACCATCCGAGATATTCCTATCCGTTATTTAAAATGGGACACCCTGTATATATATATATATATATATATATATATATATTGGTTTAAAAATAATTTCATTGCATTAATAAGATATTTGCGATTAAAATTACAAACTAATAAGCACAATCCAGTGAGAAGAGATCTATTGAGTCGACATCGAATTGACGTCGAATTGATGTAAATTGCATCGATCGATATCAATTTGATATCGATTTGATGGTCATTTCTCACTGGGGATATAAATTGGATAATTTTTAACTAGATTAACCATACATATTTAATTAAAAGTAATCCGATTTATGTCATGTTTGGTGTCATTTTAATCGTGAAAATGTCATTAATCCATTAAAATTATTTTCAAATCGATAAAATGCGAAATAAATGTTCTAGGTTTCATTTTATTCGATATTTACATTTCACAGATAAGCGGACTCTTTAAAGACCTTCGATGCTGGAACTCGAGGAAAACAAGAGAGAGAACGAGTAAGGAGCAAGCGAGCCAACATCAAAGAGAGTTTCGAAGTCTCGACGCGAGCTTATCTTAATCTCCAATCTTTTGTATTATATTTCATTTTACTATAGAAAATAAAATTTTTAAATTTTGCATTTTAGCGGTCCGAAAATAATTGTAATGGATTAATGAGATTTTTGCGATTAAAATGGTACCAAACACGACATAAATCGAATTATATAATCAAACTATATTAATTATTTATCAATTTAATTTATTAATTAAAAATTATTCGATTTATGTCGTGTTTGATGTCATTTTAATCGCAAAAATCTCAGTAAGTCATTAAAATTATTTTTGGACTGATAAAATGCGAAATGTAAAAGTTTTATTTTCTATAGTAAGATGAAATATGATACAAAAGATCGGAGATTAAGATAGGCTCGCGTCGAGACTTCGGCACTCTCTTTGATGTTGGCTCGCTTGCTCCTTACTCGTTCTCTCTCTCGCTTTCCTCGAGCTCCAGCATCGAAGGTCTTTAAAGAGCTCGCTTATCTATGAAAAGTAAACATGGAATAAAATAAAACCTAGAACATTTATTTCGCATTTTATTGATTTCAAAATAATTTTAATGGATTAATGACATTTTTACGGTTAAAATGACACCAAACATGACATAAATCGGATTACTTTTAATTAAATATGGTTAATCTAGTTAAAAATTATCCAATTTATATCCCCAGTGAGAAATGATCCATCAAATCGACATTATATTGATATCGATGCAATTTACATCAATTCGACGTCAATTCGATGTCCACTCGATAGATCTCTTCTCACTGGATCGTGCTTATTAGTGTGATTTTAATCGCAAATATCTTATTATATCTTATTATATTAATCCAATGAAATTATTTTTAAACCAATATATATGTATATATATGGGTGTGTGTGTGTGTGTGTATTGTATATATGTATGTATATATTTATTTAGTGATTCAATTTGCTGTAATAAATAGTTACTTAAAAAGGATCTAAATTACAAGTTGAAAAGTCATACAAAAGTAATAATTTTAATAAAAGAGTTAGATCAATAAAGTCTTAAATTAATAACAAATTGCCAATTTCCACAAAAGTTTAAATTTCTTTATTATTTAATTAATTAATAACGCAACAAAAATCTTGAACTAGAGGAAAAGAAAATCGGTATTCTCGACTCCGATCATTTGAAATATTTGCTATCGATATACGGCGTGCGAAGGAGAAAATTATAAATCTCTCACCTCTCTTTCTCTCGTCTCGTAGTTAACCCCCCTGCGTATTCAATTCCCCTGACTTTTCCGGTCCAAAATGCACCGAAAATTTGACGCATTATTTCGTTAGGGGGGAGGTGTACTTTTATTTTTTATTGAGTGCTAAAACCGAATTTTTTGGTTTTTTAAAAAAATTCAAAATGGCGGACCCAATATGGCGTCATTTTACGAAAATTGCGCCTATAATGTTGATTTTACGGGCTGTTATCTAACTATTAAGTTTAAAATCCAATTATTTTGTGTCATGAGTCTTAAATAATTAATTTTGAATGAAATATTAACAATTTTGAAAATGGCTAATCCTATTAAAAAAGAGCAATTTCCCGGCCGCCATCTTGAATTTTCATTTTCTTGATCTTATATTTAATTTTAGTGACGTTAAAAATCGAAAAGTTATTATTTTATTTAATTTTAAATTGTATATAAAAGGCTATATTTAAATCTTTAAGTTTATAAAGTTCTCCTGAATTGCAAAATTTTCACGATTTTCTGAGTAATTTTTCACAAGAAGGATAATAAATTCAATAATATAAATGCATTTACCTTCATCCCCAATCCATAAGCTTTAATTTGAGAGGTCAAACATGTTATAAAAGTGATCCTATCAAAAGTTATCCATGAAAGTCTTACCCCGAGTATACTCGGGACAGCGCAAAAACGACAATTTCGAAACCCCGAGTATTCTCGGGACTGCACTCAAGGGGGTTAATTAGCATGGATTCGAACCTAGGGGCGAAATCTTTAGCCCGGACTCAAACCAGGGGCGAAATATGTCGATAAAATCGGATATACTTAGTCCGGATTCAAACCAGGGGCGAAATCTTTAGCCTGGATTCAAACCAGGGGCGAAATGAGTCGATAAAATCGGATATACTTAGTCCGGACTCAAACCAGGGGCGAAATCTTTAGCCTGGATTCAAACCAGGGGCGAAATGGGTCGATAAAATCGGATATACTTAGTCCGGACTCAAACCAGGGGCGAAATCTTTAGCCCGGACTCAAACCAGGGGCGAAATCTTTAGCCTGGACTCAAACCAGGGGCGAAATCTTTAGCCTGGACTCAAACCAGGGGCGAAATGGGTCGGTAATCAAAGCAAAGACGAATGGTCTCGTTTTTACCCGGCATGTTGGGGCTAGCGACGCGAACAAACCTTGAGAGACATGATGTAAAAATAACAAGGTGTGTTCTTGCGCATCCTTTTTTTTAGCCAATCAGAAGCTGCGCCAAAACGACACCATATTGAAATATTAACCAATCAAATTTAAAGAGCGAATTTGAAAATGATGAACTTATTCATATAATTTTGAATTATATGACAATTAAAAATATCAATTTACAAGTTTATTTATATTTGAAATAATATTCTTTTTAAATTAATACTTATTGAAATCATGTAATTTATCTTCGTATTAAATTATTTATCAAAATATTAAAATATACGGAATAAAAAAAGTACAACAATTTTTTGAATAAATCTGGTAAATGAAAAATAATCAACTAAAAAATAAAAATAAAATTTATGAAAAGTGAATTTCTAAATAATTTTGATTGAAAAATAAATTTTCAAATTAACTAAATTTAATCAATTGATTCAATATGTGAATAAAAATGAATAAAATTTTTAATTAAATTTAATGTTGAATTTATTTACAAGATTAATATATACAAACATTATTAGTAAAAAACTAATACTTTTCTTTAAAATATAACCAATACATATATTTTTAAATTTAAAAAGCATAAAATTAAGAGTAAAATTTTTGTTTATTCGCTAAATTTTTAGCAATGCGTATACGCTCAACAACATCTTTTCGCTGCTTATTTAATAATTTTAGCCTTATGTAAGTTCTTGTTCTTACTAGACACAATAAAACTTCCCACGGTATTTTTGATTCTTCTTTTATGTGTCTGTTAACTTCAGTAGCTACTTTTACAAAAATTTTATTTTCATCGGATAAATAATTTCCGTGAAATTGATTAAAAATAATTTCCAATTTTTTAGCAACATTTAAAAGTAGGTCAGATGGGTAAATCAAATTGCTCTTAGAAATGTAGGTTATCCAATCAGGAAGGTGTGAAGAAGGAAGGTTTTTTGTTGGTGATCCCAAGGAAAGATAAGTGGATCTATATCTATGGGCTACATAGCCAGCCACATATTTAAGAGCTTCGTTGGAGATAACTTGCTGGGAAAACTCTATGGCCGGTATTCATAGTCGGATCTTATATTTAAGATCGTCTTAAGTTTATCTTTAGATGCTGTACGAGTCAGTTCATTGGCTACGGAGTATCTCAAGATGAACTTAAGACGGTCTTAATTATAAGATCTGACTATGAATACCGGCCTAATACAGATAATGCAGAACTTTCGCCTTAGGCGGGGAGCACAGACTTTTGCATAATGCATAATCCATATGCATAAGAAATTCGATTAGTCGAATTCCTTATGCACATGCCAACGGACCAATCAAATTTCTTATGCATATGCGTTATGCGTTATGCAATGGTCTATGCTCGGGCCCTTAGGGCTATCGCACACAAAATTCATAGCGTTGCATAAACATAACATAAGACCGCTGGACCAATAAACACCTAGAAAAAAGTCGCCATATTGATTTACATATGATGCGCATTGGTCCAGCGGTCTTATGTTATGCGTATGCTCTGTTATGCATTTCGTGTGCGATGGGCTTTACTCAACAGTTGTACAACAGTTGCGTCTGCTGAACGCGATCATTGGCTGCGTTCAGCAGCAGAGCAGATCAGTGAGCGATCAGTGATTATTGGTCCTTTCTATTAGATCCCAAAATCTAGACCAATCATGTTGACGCATTAAAAAGAATTACTCAACAGTTGTGTCTGCTGAACGCGACCATTGAGGGTGCTTCCAGCAAGCGCAGTGTAACACAGTGTCCACTAGTATGAGTGAGACACACTCATATATCTCCATATATGTAATACTACTATATTGCTAGTCACGTATCTTCCCAATAAGCGGCATGAGCGTTGAGGGAGCGAGATAGAAAATACGGTACGCATGCGCATGTGTGTCAAAGTACATGAACTGTACATGCGCAAACGTTCAACGTTGAACGCATGCGTCTACTAACTATGCGTACAGGCATATGTAAAGGCAGAAAGTAATATAAAAAAGTTGCGTTTATT
This sequence comes from Crematogaster levior, assembly GCA_901521435.1. NCBI lineage: Eukaryota > Metazoa > Arthropoda > Insecta > Hymenoptera > Formicidae > Crematogaster > Crematogaster levior. The sequence continues at coordinate 46,234 of CABEGB010001192.1, forward strand.
ATATAATACGACTTATTGAATTAATATTATGATAAGAAAAAATGTATAAATAAAAAAAAACGAGATACATCATCTGTTTCTTGCAATCCGCAAACTTTAATCAATTTTTTTCGTATTTCTGCTTTCTTTGGAAATCTAAAAATAATAATTTAATTATTGTGTGTGAACGATCGTGTATACTTAATCTCATTATTGTCTCATTATTAAATTTACTTGTGCAAAGAAATATTTTTAGCTTGCCCTGTTTGCCTTTTACTTTTACACTTGTAGCACGATCGCACCATTATTATTATTTTTTTATCACTTTTTATAACTTTTTATAACAAATAAAAGTAATAAAATCACAGTATTCTATACTTTGACAGAAGTATCAAGAATTACACGATTTTATTAGGGTTAAGCTGGCTCAACGCGAGCATGCGCATTTGCGTCAAAGTACATGAATTGTGGGAATGAGAGGTTGATATATGTCTGTCCCGTGATGATTTCGGCTGCGTTCCGTTTCACGTATATTCGCGCATTTATCAACAGTACACGTTACGTATATTATACATTATGCGCGCATAATGCGCATTATGCGTGAAACGGAATGCAGCCTTCGTCAGCTTTTCAGCAGTGTTGGCAATATAGTAGTATTACATATATGTATATCTCACTAGATATACTGAGTGTGTCTCACTCACACTAATGGACACTGTGTTACACTGCGGCTTGCTGGAAAGCACCCTGAGATAAGAGGTCACACACAGCAAGATTGGCAACTCTGTTTTCGGAGGCAAGCCGAGTAGCGCGAAGTGAGGAACGAAACTCGGACGACGCGGTGTAATAAAGGTGCGAAGTGTAGTGTGTGAGACTAGCGAACACGTCGTCCCCTCTCGTACAGTTGATGATCGCTGGTACAAGCGAGTAAGTTGGTCGACACGATCGTCGATGCACCGGCGTCCAGTGAGCCGCTCTACGTGTTTTGTGATATGCCAATAATTAGCGTTTACAACTCCGTGAATGGAGGTTCCACAATCCTAGAAACAACCGACGCCAAGCAGCAAGCAAAGCACTCGACACCGAGGCACGATCATTGAAGGTACGCAACGCACGTCTCTCGGTCGCTGGCGCCGAGTCCACGGACTCGAAACCCGCGACGACTCTCCGTGAGTTACGGAAAAAAGCGAATAAGTGTCCTCATCCCGAAACAAATGACCCCTCGAAACCGCGCCGATTAGATGACTGTTCTTTCCCGCCATATTTTTCAAAGCTCCTTGCAACGTGGACGCCTACATCTGCGGTAATAACTTCCATCCTATCAGGAGAAAAGAAAGTATTCCTTCGGAGTTAAATATCTGGATCTAGATTAGATCCTGAATTAGTGTTTTCAATATTTAGATACAACTGTGACAGTTAAATTTGATTGCTTGCTCGAGAATATTTCATAAAAACAAAGCTGTTTACAATACATTTTATATTCTTGTAGTAAAAGTTTGTCTAGATTGTATAGATTTTTATGTGTGTAACATCTATTTGATTGATCCATAGATATCTAAAAGTATATCATACTAAAATGAGTACAGCCATGGAAAATGGATCTGGTAATGGTAGACCAGCTCCAAAGCAGAAAACCATTGAAGGTATCTATCAAAAGAAATCACAGTTGGAACACATCCTACTACGTCCAGATACCTATATCGGATCGGTAGAACCAGTGACAGAAATGATGTGGGTTTTTGACAAAGAGAAGGAAATCATGGTACAGAAAGATATAAAATATGTTCCTGGATTGTATAAAATTTTTGATGAGATCCTGGTAAATGCCGCTGATAACAAACAACGCGATCCTAAGATGGATATGATCAAGATTGATATAGACGCGTAAGAAACACATTTCAAAAATCTTAAAATCTAACTAAATTGTATCGTTAATTAAATATTATATTAGGGAGAACAACACTATTTCTGTATGGAACAATGGCAAAGGTATCCCTGTAGTGATACACAAAGAAGAAAATATGTATGTGCCTACTATGATATTTGGCCATCTTCTGACATCATCAAACTATGATGATGAAGAAGAGAAAGTAACTGGTGGTAGAAACGGTTACGGTGCCAAACTATGTAACATTTTTAGTCATCGCTTTACTGTTGAGACTGCGACAAAAGAATATAAGAAATGTTTAAAACAAGTGAGCTCAAACTTAGAAAACACACTTAGATATTTGAATTTTAATTTCTTTAAAATTTTATCGATACATTATAATTTTCTCCTTTTACAGACATGGGGCGATAATATGGGTAAAGCCAGTGAGCCTAGAATTAAAGATTATTATGGAGAGGATTTCACAAAAGTTACATTTTCACCAGACTTAGCAAAGTTCAAGATGCAATCTCTTGATGACGATATTGTATCGCTAATGTCTCGAAGAGCATATGACGTAGCTGCTTCCTCGAAGGGCGTCAAGGTTTACCTGAATGGAAGCCGTGTACCAGTAAAGAATTTTAAAGATTATATTGATTTTTACATCAAAGGAAAAGAAGATGATGTTGGTAATCCATTGAAAGTTGTATACGAGAGTTGTGGACCACGCTGGGAAGTAGCTCTCACTTTGTCTGATAAAGGATTCCAACAAATGTCCTTTGTAAATAGTATTGCAACAACAAAGGTAAGATGTGTAGCAATTTTCTGTGAAATATAATATTGCTTTAAATATTTTAATTTGTCGAATATTGATAGGGTGGCAGACATGTCGATCATGTGACAGAGATGATAGTCAAACAATTGATTGAAACATTAAAGAAGAAGAATAAAGCTGGTGTGACTATTAAGCCATTTCAAATCAAGAACCATTTGTGGATCTTCATTAACTGTCTCATCAACAATCCTACCTTTGACTCGCAAACCAAGGAGAATATGACTCTACAGCCAAAAAGCTTTGGCTCGAAATGCATATTAACTGATAAGTTTATTACTTCAGTAAGTACAAATATTTGTACATCAAAGGTTCGCCCATCTATGCACATTTGATCATTCTTTTCAATGTGATTGCAGATCGCAAAAATTGGTGTTGTGGAAGCAGTGTTGTCCTGGGCAAAATTTAAAGCTGACAGTCAGCTTGAAAAATTGGGTCCCAAATCGAAGCAAAGGAAGCTTCATGGTATACCCAAGTTAGAGGATGCCAATGACGCAGGAACTGCAAAATCACTGGAATGCACGCTCATATTGACCGAGGGAGACTCAGCCAAAACGATGGCTGTATCTGGTATCGCTTGCATAGGCAGAGATAAATATGGCATATTTCCATTGAGAGGTAGATTTGTTTTACTGAAAAAATGAGTAGATTTTAATGCCATAAGACTAATCAGTATTTGATTATAGGTAAAATGTTAAACGTACGGGAAGCTACCCATAAGCAGATCTTGGAAAACGCCGAAATCAACAATTTGATAAAAATCCTTGGTCTTCAATATAGAAAAAAATACGAAACTCGAGATGATTTGAAGACGTTGCGCTATGGAAAAATGATGATCATGACTGATCAGGATCAGGTTAAATTTTTGGCATAGACGATATTACATGTGCGTGCGTGCGTGCGTGCGTGTACATTTTTTATCTATTTATTTATTATAAATATTTACAATTAAATTTGGATTTTTTAGGACGGTTCACATATCAAAGGTTTATTGATCAATTTTATCCATCATAATTGGCCGTCATTGTTAAAGTTGAACTTTATTGAAGAATTTATTACGCCTATTGTAAAGGCCACTAAGGGCAGTCAAGTCTTATCTTTTTTTTCTCTACCGGAATTCGAGATGTGGAAGAAAGAAACGGAAAACTTTCACACGTACAAGATCAAATACTATAAAGGTGTTTGCTTAGAAATTTGTATTTTCTATCATTTCATTAATTTTTACAAGACTAATATACAAGACGTTCTTTTTTTGGATTTATTCAGGTTTGGGTACTTCCACTGCTAAGGAAGCGAAAGAGTACTTCGAAAATATGGCCAGACACAGAATACGCTTCCGATATGACGGCGAGCAAGATGATCAAAATATCATTATGGCATTTAGCAAGAAATGCGTTGACCAGCGTAAAGATTGGTTGATGAACCACATGAATGAAACAAAGAGACGAAAGGAGATTGGTCTCGGCGAGCGTTATCTCTACGAGAAGGATACGCGCACCGTCTCTTTTTCAGACTTCATCAACGTCGAACTAGTGCTGTATAGCAATTATGATAATGTAAGATCCATCCCGAACATGATGGATGGCTTTAAGCCGGGTCAGAGAAAAGTAATGTATACTTGTTTGAAACGCAATGATAAACGTGAGGTGAAAGTCGCACAATTGGCAGGATCGGTCGCCGAACATTCAGCTTACCATCATGGTGAGACGTCCCTGATGGCGACCATAATTAATCTCGCACAGAATTTCGTGGGTAGCAACAATATTAATTTGCTGCAACCCATTGGTCAATTCGGTACAAGACTTACTGGCGGAAAAGATGCTGCCAGTCCAAGATACATTTTCACGATGCTCAGGTATTTACTATTATTATGATATCTGCAAAAGAAGAAATTGTATCTTTGTATATCCTCTTTTTCCATAGTCCTTTGGCAAGGTATATATTCCACAAATATGACGATCCTCTGCTGAAATACGAATACGATGACAATCAAAGAATCGAACCTGTTTATTATATGCCTGTGATTCCTATGGTATTAGTGAACGGTGCTGACGGTATCGGGACCGGATGGATGACGAAGATACCGAACTACAATCCTCGAGAGATAATCGAAAATCTACATAGAATGATGGACGGCGCCGATCCAAAACCAATGGTAAGTATCGATAAGTTATCTAAAAAGTTAAATTTATAAATTCAAACTTTAGAGATGTTATATGTATATATTTAACAATTGTACAAAATATCGAGCTATCCATTGTCATTTTGAATTTCGTCGTGTAAATTTTGTTTAGATACCGTATTATAAAAATTTCAAAGGCGTAGTGGAGAGCTGCGGAGATTATCGTTATGTTATAAGTGGAGAGATATCAGTGATTGGACCCGATAAGGTGGAGATCACTGAACTTCCTATTGGTACGTGGACGCAAACTTACAAAGAAACTGTGCTAGAACCCATGTTACATGGGACTGATAAAACACCAGCTATCATCACGTAAGTGATGACATAATTTATCAATGATAATTTACGAGAAATTTCTATTATTTTTTCATAAATATTTATTATCTTAGGGATTACAAAGAGTACAACACAGATGTTGCGATACACTTCATAGTAATGATGAATCGAGACAAATTAGTGGAGCTAGAAAAAGATGGTCTTCATAAAGTGTTTAAACTTCAGACAACGATGACTATAACATCTATGGTAAGATCAGAAATAGTATGGTCAGAAATAGTATGGTATAATAAATAAAACTGAAAACTTCATTTCAATGACATCCTTTTATCAGTGTGCATTTGACGAGAATCAATGCTTGAACAAATACGACAATGTAGTACAGATATTGAAAGGATTTTATAAAGTACGACTGGAGGCATATCACAAGAGGAAAAATTACCTAGAAGGAATTTTGCAAGCAGAAGCGGCCAAGCTGTCGAATCAGGCACGCTTCATCCTCGAGAAATGCGACGGCACTCTAGTGATAGAGAACAAGAAAAAAAAGGACATGATAGCAGAATTAGTAAGACGCAATTACGAATCTGATCCGGTCGTAGCTTGGAGATTATCACAGAATAGAGAACAAGTTTTGGTAAGTACATTTTTACTTCAGAATTCCTTGCAAGCGCAAAAGAATCTTATTTATTAGAATTTATTTATTTTGCTACGCCAGGAGGATCAAGTAAGTTAATATAGGAAGAAACAGTATGTAAAACTTCCAATGTAGACGTAACACAAAAGTCTTAACAAACATCTAGCCACATCTTCCAATAGATAAATCTTTTAGCAGAAACTCTTTGTTATTTAACAAAAGTCAGCAAAGTGTTTTCAGTTAAATAGTTTTGGATTATGGTAGTTTTTGTAAAAAGGCCTTTTAAAAAGACCTTTTTTGTGTCAACACTTGTATATAACTTTACCAATAATTTTCATTGTCGCAAATAAATAGGAAGAAACTGCAGGAAACGATGAAGAGACCGTTCCAACCGCGAATGCGATGGAAAAGGAAAATTTCGACTACCTTCTTGGAATGACTATGTGGAGTCTGACGAAGGAAAAGAAAGACGATTTGTTGCGTCAGCGAGACGAAAAGATAGTGGAACTGAAGAGATTGCAAGCTCGTACGCCGATTTCTTTATGGAAAGAAGATTTGGACAATTTGTTAGTCGAATTAAATAAGGTAAGGTTTGCTTAAAAAAATTAATTTTGTTTATTTCTAATTGTTTTACGATTTTTATATAGTTGGAAGAAAAGGAGCAGAAGGAACAGAACAAAACAAAACAAACCGACAAAAAACCGCCCTCGAGATTCTACAAGATGGAAGACACTCGTCGCATAATTCCTGTCATCGATGTTGAATTAAAGAAAAAGATTGAAAAGGCCGACATTGTGTCGAAGGATAAAAAAGAAGGCATAAAAAAATCAAGAGTAAGTCTACTATGCATTATCTAATTTATTCATACATTTGTGTCGTTATTATGTCATTAAAAATTTGTATATCAGATAAAGAAAGAGCAAATTTCCATGGAGGAAAAAGACGAATTTGATACGTTAGTCGATTCTAATACTAAACCTCTCGAACATAGACTTGGAAATTCTCCCGAAAAGATGGAAAAAAAAGTAACTACAAAGAAAGGTTGGTAAATTTTAATTTATAAATTACATATTTTAATATTTTATAATGAATAAATAAACTCTTTTGCTCACACATGTAAACAGGATTGAAACAAACAACATTACAATTTAAGCCGATCAAGAAAGCAGGTAAAAAGAAGGATAATGATTCGGATGATAGCGATGACATCGATTTCGGTAGCATTTCGCCACTTCCACAACCACGATCATCTCGTAGAGCTGCAGGTATCGATTTCTTCATTTTTCTTTTGAGTTAAAAATTTATTAACATATATATTACGTTCTGTCTAATTTTTCGAAATCTTGCTCTTACTATTTATTAAATCTGTTTAAATAACAGCTAAGAAGAATTACAACATGAGCAGTGAGGATTCGGATAATAGTCACGAAATGTTCGGTCCTTCTTCTGATTCGGAACAAATGTACGTATAATTATCATAATTGATGTTGTATATCATATTGACTCGCTTAATTTCTCATATCCTGTTTAGATTTAAGAAGAAAGAATCCATTATAGCACTAAGTGATTCCGACGACAACATTAAACCCAGCAAGAAACTGCCTCAACCGACACGTAAGGGCACACATATTTAAGTTAAACAATATACTTACGCATATTACAGACATTTTTAACTCTGCAGCGACTTCAGAAGAACTTTTCGATTCGTTAGTTGGCAATTCTCCTGAGAAGCAATCTTCAGCTTCAGAGAAGAAACCTGTAATATCCTCATCCGGGGAAGATTCACCTATAAAGTTTACGCTACCTAAAAAGGGTAATTGGCGTTTAACCGAATTATACAACTAATTATACAACTAAGAAACTATTTCATAATCATTGCTTATCTCTTATGTTTATAGCACCTGCCAAAAAGAAGACCGAGAATGGTGGTAAAGGAGTGAAAAGACAATTGAAGAAGAAACCAAAATCATCCGAGGACTCTGATACGGATGATATATTTACTACTAAACAAAGTCATGTAAGCTTAATTTTTTGAGTCGATATATTTATTCATATAAATTAGGACAATAATTCGTGTGAGAATTTTTCACTGATTTAATTTTTTTCTATTTATAAGACGAAGAAGAAAAAGAAAAAATCAGATTCTGATGAAGAGATGGCAACAGGTGATTCGTCGTTACCGCTGCCCCGGAAGACTGCCGGTAGAATTCGGAAACCTGTATCTTACGCATTAAAATCAGATGATAGCGATGACTCTGATTGAACATCATGCACCTTGAAAAATGCTAGAGACAATGTAGTTGACTGAAGTTTAGAGTGTGAATCTGGAGGCAAGACGAAATTCATCGTTGTGAAGAGACATTACACAAGTTTGAAGAATTTCAGAGATTTCGTCCCCTCCGATTGTTGGTCGTAACATTAGTTGTAATTTTAGTGGGGTGCTTCTTACAGAATCTGCCAGAATATGGAATGCGTTCCTTGAATAATTTTGCAAGCAGAAATAATTTGGAATAAAAATTTGTATTTCTGTTTTACTTGAGTAAAATTTAAAGATTTATCCAAGAAATGCAGTCGCTCGACTCGATACGTTCTTCCTGAAACGTTCCATATAACTTTGTATATAATTTTATTCGAAAAACATATAATATTGCGAATAAATGTAATTTCGTGAAATTTTAAATACCGTAGACAGTACTGTAAGACGTACCGAATGTGTCCAGAATACTCACAAATTTCATCGCATGTTTGAGATCAAAAATTTCTTTTACAGATTGTATATCATATTATATTGTAATATCGATATACGTGATGACTTATTTTAATTTATCCACTAAAATATTTCAGAATTTTTAAGTTTAAAACAAAAATGTTTCAAAAGTTTGCTTAGCTGTTAAAAGGAAAGACGGTGACTTTTGGTTGACCTAAAGAAGGTATCTTTAAGGTAATTTTTTGTTTCTTTTGAACTGCTTTAATATGAGTTCCCTTGCTTCTCATGGTGGATTACTTAAAGATGGTAAAGCACCCCATCCCATGAGAAGCAAGAAGACTCATAGTAATAAAACACAGTAATAAAACTCATGAGAGACAAGGAAACTCACGTTTAAACACTCCAACAGGAACAAAAAAACTATCACATCTTTGTTCCTAGATAGTACTAAAAATATAATTAGACTACAAAATGTATTTGAAAATTCACGATGATTCGATTTTAGCTTGAAGTTAGCAAAATCAATCAAAGTCATCATCTTCTTCTCTTTATCTCAAACTTAATTGCTTTTTTTAAGAAAAAGAGATTGAATGTTGAGTTGACTAAACGTTAATCTATTAACAATTATTTCAAGCCTCATCTCAGTTTATCGAAAAGTGTTTAAAATGTAGTGTTTCGAAAACGTCTTGAAGTCAGCTACAAGAATGTGAAATAAAAAATAGAGGTTTCTATTTAAAAATTTTTATGTGACTTTAATCTGATCTTGAGGATATCTTAAGATCGACCAAGATCACAATCTTCTTTCCCTCTAATATCTGAATATCTGAACTTTTGTCTTAAACTTAAAGGTTCTAAATTTCCAGTAGATAAATTAAAATAAGCCACTCTGTACAATTTTAATGTGTTTGGTTAACATTTACTTTCTTTTTCAAAAGTTCCAAAAGAACACGTTGCACACTTGTCTTGCGAAGAAAATATTCGATGTCGCCTATGCTAAATAGATTTAGTAGCGCAAAAAACACCAGGGAACACTCTAAAATATCAAATTATCGCACTACCATTACTCTCTACCACATTACTCTCTTCGCTGCTGAAACTTTATTTATACGATTCGATTAAAACTTGAGGAAAAAAAACAAAAAGAGAGAGAGAAAGAGACACAGACATACCGATCCCAGAAAACGAATGTTTTATAAAAAATAAAAAGAAAGAAAAATATGAAATATACACAATTTTTAAATATATTTTTACATACGTCATATGTGAATTTTTTCAAATTGTCTAAAGGCTAAAAACTTATACAGCGATAACTATTATACATATATACATAGGACAGATCTTAGAATTATGCGGCGCTCAATATCGATTAAGCGAAGCTTAATATCCGGATGTTTTTAATTTTTTATTCTTATACTGACCACGCGTAGAATAAAGTAAATTTACTTCGTGCTCTTATGTCTCATTTTAAGTAACAAAGAAATTTGTAAAACTTTAAAAATGCTGAGCAAAAGTCGGACTTGGCGTGGCCGGATAACTAAAAGAATCACGATTGTAACTTTAATCAAATACGATCGAGGTGGAAGATATATACGAATCAAAAACTGATCTTATAATTTAAGTGCTCTTCCTCCTCTCTCTTCTCTCATATAACATCTTTATTTTATTTTTCATATCCATGTGTGAGATCAAAAAAACCAATTAATTTTGAAGCATATTAGTGTTCATTGAGTTCGACCTCTCTGACTATAATTATACAAGTTTTATATATGCATATTTGTTCACTTGTAGGATAAGATTAAATAGAATTATTGTGGTTGCAATTGGTGCGACGATTTTACACCTGCTAATAATAAAATATCTCGAATATCTCGATACAGAGACCAATCAATGAATCAATTAGCCTTCGGCGCACGCGTTCTCAGCTTAATCAATACTTTGTATATCTCCAGTGATTTTCGTTTTTATATAATTCACACATACTAGATACGTGTTCACGTGTGTGTGTGTGTGTGTGTGTGCGTGCGCGCGTGTGTGCGTGCGTGCGTGTGTAATGTTCTAACTTTTTTTAAATATTCGACAACTCATTGTTCAACATCGTTCGCCAAAATTAAAATGACGAAAGAAAAACAAAAAACAGCGGGAGCAAATGCATACCGCGAGATGCGCGTGATTTATATAATTAATGAGTCTCTCTCTACTGACTTTAAATTATACACAAATACGTAAATTTATTGCTATAACGTTTTTTTTTGATACACCGTGCTCAATGCAGTTCCTGATTCTTTCCCTTTTTTTTTATCATGAGGAAGATCATGACTGTGCCAACACACAGGGATGAGTGGAAAAAAAAACAGATATTTAATAGTGTATAGATCATGATAATACCTTATAATTGATAGGAAAGTATTTTTCTCTCTATTTGTGCTCAGTGGAAAAAAGTTGTTGATAAAAAAGTTCTTTTTTTTTCTTTTTCCCTATTTTCATCTCACATGCACGTGATTATGTTCGAGAATTTTATAGATATATACAAATGTAAAATATCCTTTCTGTCGCAAAGTATATAACTTCTATACGTTCTCGCATAAATCTTTGTTTTTTATTCACCGCGGGGGACTCCAAAGGCATAAATGCTCGTCGGATTATACCTCCAGATAATTTTCTTAAGGCCGGCTGCAGTAAACTTTTTAGAGATAAGTTCTACTCAATTTAAACAAGTATTCATTCATAAAAATGATATAAAGGGAAAATAATCCAAATAACAATTCTTATATTTATTGATCGCGTTATACCCCCTATTCTCTTGTCTAGTCAGCGAGAAAGATTTTCGAGAATCCAATTCTCATCAATTCGATAGGAAAACTATGTCGAACTGTGACGCAAATGTTATGTTATTTTGGAAGCGCGTAGTCTCGTAACGAGATTGTCAATAAGCGCGACATCGCGCTTTATAAAATGGGGAAAAAACCAAGAACACACTTTTAACTGTGTAATTCTTTTCATGAAAGTGGGATGTAGGATGCGGAAACGGTTGACATTCTTTTTTTTGTTAAAATTGAAGCAACGGATCTAAGTAGTAGACTCTGTTCAGACTTGTAATGTATTCTCCTTTCTCACCACGCTTCTGCCAATCACATTGATGGTATTGAATTGTCATCAATACCCCGGTGCCCACATTGTATCAATAACTGACGCAACATTTTAACAACACACGCATTCGCTCATTTTTTAATCTCGTTCACTCTCGATACATTCACTCTAATGGACGCGTCCACTCTTCCTTTCTCTCTTTCTTTTACTCCCAGAAACTACAGCTCGTCGACGGACGCGACTATAATACAAAGCAAGGGCACTTGATAAAATAACTTAGTTTTCTATTTCATAATTATCTATATATAACATACATATATAAAACAAATTACGAGTAAAGAAATAATGATTGGGTCGTTATAGCGTTTCACGGCTCTCTTATCTTAAAGATTTGCTCGTTCTTTCTTATTATCATCACATTTTTCCACTCGTCGCCTGATTAATTAATCGAACAATCTAAACCGTTTGCGCGAAATTTACTCTATACACACATTTGGGTTCGCTCCCCTCCCCTCTCTTTATATTCTCTCCCACTTCATTCTCTTTCTCTCTCTTTCTCTCTCTTGCACTCTCACCCCTTTGACTTTTGAGAAAAAGAAGAAAAGAAAGGAGAGAAAAGAGAAGAAAAAAGGAAGAAGAGAAAATGTAATGCATGATTTCGTTACAGCGAATCTCGATATGGGGTTTTAAACTATACACGCATGAGAACGGGTTTTACAATTTGGTGATGATAGTGGTAGACTACGATCTCAATGTTTTTTCTTCACTTTGGGAGCAAATTGCGACTCTCTCTCTCTCTCTCTCTGTCTCTCTCTCTCTCTGCGATTCTCTCATTGCTCTCTATCAGACTATCGTTCCGACATCATAAAGCCCACTCTCGTTTTAGAATAGGAACAACCAATCAAATTTTCTTCGTGTACTCGTGTCGGTGTACGTATTTTTGTATGTGGGCATGGATGCTCGTGTATGTTAACCATTAGTCATGATACAAGTAATAATGTTAATATTCGAATAAAGTAACATGATGCACAGGCTGAGCATTCATGGAATGCCAGTACCGGCGCCGGAGGTCATGCGAGGATAGAGCCACAGTTATCTTCCCACTGTCATCGTCGCGTCCTTTTTACACCATATATATATATATATATATGATTATTGTGTGTGTGTGTATACGTGTGTGCGGTGTGTGTGTGCGCGTGTGTGTGTATGCGTGCGCGCGCGCGCATAGTATAAATATATACTCACACTATTTTAACAATCCTCTAGTGTTCACTCACACATACTAAAACGCCAGGAGAGAGAAACGTCATCTCCGTTAAAAGTGATTGCTCCGATTGCTTATCTTGCCTTTTTTCTACTCTGTCTCTTTTTTCTCCTATTCTTCGTTGCTCTCTATCTCATCGACTTCACTTCCACCAAAAGAATTTTAATTTTCGTTTTCACTTATCGCTTTCGCACTTTTTCTCTCTCTCTCTCTCTCTCTCTCTCTCTCATACTCTTCTTTCCCCCCTCCCCTCTTATTCTAAACGTCACTTTTATCTTGTAATGACTTATCACATGTTATTTTCTCGTTCACACACTCGTTCATTCTCTCTCGTTCTCTCGGTTTTCTTTAAACACTATTATCAAGTCATCGCACTGTTTGATACAAGGAACGATAATACAATTGAATATTTACGAACACAACATTGTTTCTTGTCATGCTGAATAATGTGACGTGGCTTGTAGAAAGACGCAAGCTTCTGGACTTGCGGGTGACCAGTCTCGCATCTCTCTTGCAATGTCCTATGTAGTCGATTCTGTAAGTATAGTTGTGATGGTATGGTGATGGCGGTGATAAATGTGGTAATAATTGTGGCGATGATGGCGATGATGGTGGCGATGATGGCGGTGATGGTGGCGATGATGGCGATGATGGTGGCGACCGGTGTCGATGATGATGGTGGCGATGATGGCAATGATGGAGGCGATGATGGCGATGGTAGGTTTTGGCGCCGTTGTTCGATCGCGACGGTGGTCACGGTGGTGGCCGCGGTGGGCGTGGAGGGTGCAGACGGCGTGGAAGGATTGCTATTGGTCGTGCTGTGAAGGGTACCCACGGGAGACGAGCCCTTGTCGTCCAGGTGATGGTGCGTCGAACCGGTGGTGGTGGTGGTGGTCGTGTGCATGGAAACCGAGCTGGGGCTGTGTAGACTGTGATCGGCGGTGGTGGCGGGTGGTGGCGGTGGGTGGTGGTAGTGGTGGTAGTGCCGACTGTGGCGATGATGGCGATGATGGTGGTGATGATGGTGGCGATGATGGCAATGGCGATGATGGTGGCGGTGGTGGATGGTGGCGGTGATGGCAAGCCGTGGTCTCGACGATATGGTGGTGGTGGTGGTGGTGGTGGTGGTGGTGGTGATGATGATGAGGTATCCGGGTGGTAGTATGATGACGATGATCTGACGATGATGATGATGGTGATAGTGATGGTAATGGTGGTAGTGGATGATGACGATGATAGTATCCGGTTTTAGTATTTACAATTGATTATAGCAATCGTTATTTTCCTAAAATGAGATGGTGTACACAGTCCAAGCGCTTAAGATTTGGCATGTATAGGTATATATGGAGGATTTTGTCCTTAGTCCTTCTTCTCCACTACGAACTGCTCGACGCGTTCATACCACTAAACATGCCGATATTGAACGAACTCTGCTGCTGCTGCTGGATTTGTTGTTGTTGTTGCTGCTGCTGGCTGTTCGCTTGGCGGCCATGTTTTGGCACTGGGGGTTGCAGGTATTCATGTCTAGCTAGTGTCAGTACGTCTATACGCTCCTCCTTCCTATATGCTAGGCAACTTCTTATGAAACTCTGCAACAACAAATTGTCGCATTACAAAGTGGCTCTCAAACTTATAACATTTATTCTCTCATCTATTTCTCACTAGCGACAGTTACTTTTGCTTCGTTGCTGACGGTTGGTTTATTCGCAAACTGGACTTCGGTGGCTTTTAGTATCGTATTCTCCTCTAAAATCGTAGCTTGCGATTGATTATGACCAAAAGGCTACAAAAATAATATTTTAAAATGCATATATTTTGATTATACTTGTAAAATTTCGCAAATTATATGCGATAAATACCTTTTTACCATACAGACATTGATAAAATATAACTCCTACACTCCATACGTCAACCTTAGACGATATTTTAGGAGGATTTTTGCCAATGACGAAGCATTCAGGAGGTAAATACCTATTATGAGTACAAAAGTACAAGCTTATAATTTCCACTAACAATTAGTGATTAACGTGACAATATAATTTGAGAGAAGATACGCACCAATAAGTACCCGCTCCCTGGGACGTTAGATCCATTCCGTGATCTGGATTATAATTTTCTTCATCCATGACTTTACTTAAACCGAAGTCCGTGATTTTTATTTCGCCGCACACGTTGCCTTCGGTTAATAGGATGTTACCTGTAAATGGGATCAAACAATGAAATCATACTCACTCACGCAAAAATAATCTTCTTCGCCATAAAATTTCTCGGGAATGATTATTACATTCACGATAATAAATGATTAAATTCATAATATTTACCTGGTTTCAAATCATAATGTATGACTGGAGGTTTTATTTCATTGAGGTACTTTAATGCCGATACGACTTGCATAACAATAGATCTCGCTTCTCTTTCAGGTATAGTCTTATGCTGTAATATTGTTATGAAATGTTTAAAATATAATATAAAAATAATAAAAACATATTACAGCTATCATTAAAGGAGCATGAAACGACAATTAAACGCTTACTTGCTTGAGGTAAAAATCTAAATCATGGCCATCACAATATTCCAGAACAGTACAAAAGGAATTGGCATCAATTTCAAATACATCGTACAATTTCACAACTCGGGGATGATCCAGTGCTTTATGTATATTATATTCTCGCAATGCATGCCTGTTATAATAAAAAAAAAAGATAAAAACATCCTTCTTGAGAAGGACAAGAACATATCGTAAAGCATCTCTACATTAATTATCGATTATAATCACACAAATTAATATCGATAGAAATAAAAATTTAAAAAACTTACTTTATATAATTAGCCTTTTTGTCTTCTTTCCAGTCTTTATTTAATTGATGCACTTTACAAGCCACGTACCGTTGCTCTTTTAAGTCAAATGCCTATACACAAGAAAATGCGACACAAATAAGAGCAATTAAATAAAATATTATACTTTCGTAAATTTTGATATAGTTAATGAAAACAATAGATGAAATTTAGATATTTTGTTACCTTGTGTACTTCACTGAAACCGCCTTTTCCTAATAACATTAATAAGAGGTAACGCTCATTCAGAACAGGATGAGAGTTAAATCTCGATTGGTCCTCGTTATGAATACGCTTTAACTCTCTAATGTGTAAATTCCGCTCCCTCTCGAGTTTTTCCATTTCTAATTGCAAGTCAGCGTCTTCCTTTTTCAACGCACTTTGCCTCAACTGAAAATATATATTACTGCTTAAAAATGAAAAGAACCAGATATCTAAGAAAAATATAATCGCGTAACGTCATGTACCTTGAGTATTTCGTCAGCTTCATAATACTCCTGCCACGTATATGACCCAGGTACTGCATCTGGCTTCAAAAATGTTGCCTCAGTGCCGTTATGTAAGGAGGGTTGTGGTTGACTACGTTTCCTGCCAGTTTCGCTGTTCGACGGCCTCTTCTTGAGCAGCAGCTTCTTCTGCTTGTCAATTTCCTCTCGCTCTGTCGCTATCTCCTCTTGCCGTCGCGCAAGTTCGTGAAATGCGTAACCGTCGGTCCAGTTTTCTTGAAATGTCGCGCCCACCCTTTGCGTCACAAACTGACCCAACCTTAGTCTATTTTGCATACACTTCTGCCTAGCCTCCTTTTTTTCTATGTTTGATTTTTCTTTTAATAACTTCTTTACAACGTCTATACACTTATTTATATGTGATTTGTGCTGCTCAATCACTTTCTGTTGATTAGCCATTTGATGCCTAAGTTCGTCTGTTGTCTGCAAAATTCAAAAAACAAGTCTAAATTAATTTGTTTTATATAACTTTTATATAATTCAATTTAACGAAAGGTCATAGAAATTTGCATATTTGCATGAACTATCATAATCATGATTGTACTTACCCTATTTAATTCGTCAATTTTATTGTTGCGTAGTTCTAAATCTGAAGAGGCTTGAGTTTCAAATTCTTGTATCCTCTGGCAAGTAAGTTCTGTCTGGAATGTAATTTGTATAATTTTACGATAAATAAAACATGTTACCGTAACATCTGATACATTTGTCAACATTGTTCGAAAATACCGGATACCTTGCTAGAGCTCTACGTAGAAAGAGCATAATGTAAGAGACAATTTATTAAGTATAAACAAAATTGTACGGATACGGCATATCTATATTTGAAGTTCTAATCTGTTTAATTACATAACGTAATTATTTCTATATTCTACTGCAACACATGATTTTCTCTTTATTATAGAAAATAAACTTAGTGAGAAACTTAAGTAACATGAACAAACGCTGATGGAATTGAACGTTACACAGGCAGCAAGGAAAACACCAAAAATGTACACATGTATAAAATGTTCTAATATAAACGTCAATTATACACACGCACACGCACGCACGCACGCACGCAATGTATGTATGCAGAATGATTCCTAAGTACAAAAAATGTAAAGGGATATTCCTTGACTTATTTTATGAAGAAAATGTTCTATAACCGTATGTTCTAAAATCATAATCCTTTTTATGGACTGACAGCTATAGTTTCTGCAAAGAAGTCATGTCCAAATGAGGTACAAAAAGAAATATACTTTTTAGCCTTCTCTTTCTCAAAGTGTCTGGAAATATACATTGCAAATGTCAGCTAACGTGTGGCATGGTAATATCAGAATTGAAAGTGATTTTGTAATAAAGAGTATAAATCTTATGTAGATAACCTTAAAGAAACACATATGCTATGATCATAACCATAATTATAATAGATGTGCTATCAGAATACATCTAATGTATATGCAGCATGCGTACACAAAATGTATTTCCGGACATTTTAAGAAAGAGAGAGATGTTTCGAACACAGCCGAGTTTGTATTCTAGTCCATAATGTATAAGGCTTAAAATGCTTTGTTTTCAAAATATAGAGCGTCAAATTTAAAAAAAAATAAAAATTTCGAAAATCTCTAAAAAATGCTTAGAGATATTTTATTCAAATTCGATTTGCATGTGGTTAAGAACCACTTTCTAGTATCAATAAAACATTTTAAATCCATCAGGAGCATGGGTAATCATTACGTTTTTTAATAAAAAAATAGTACGCCACTATTTTTCTCCAAATTTAACAATTTTTTTGAACTCCCGAATTAAAACTCAACAAAAATTGCCTCTTGTGTTCTACTAAAGTGGTCGGTCGTTAAAGTAACAAATTGAAATTAAAAGTGTACAGCTTCACTTGTTATTAAAAAACAGATCATGTCATCATAAATAACAAAAAGAATATGTAACAGCATACACTAACTAAAAAGAAAATTAAAGCGTTTGAAAAAAATGATACAGTAAAAAATGAAGATACCATTGAAATACCATATTGACTACTATATTAAGTGTGGAGCTATTTACACTAGTAAGACCATTTACATTTTTAACTTCAACTAGAAAATGGTTAACCGCATCAACAAAACATAAAAGTTTTAGTTCAAAATTTCAAAGAAATTATTAAATTTGAAAAAAAAAACAGTATAGCGTATCATTCTTTTATTTAAAAAAAAACTTAATATGATTACCGATGCACGTCCCTAGATCTAAAAATGTTCGGTACTAGAAAATGGGTCTTAGTACTACATGTACGCAAACCAAATTTAAATAAAATACCTCTAAATATTTTCTTATTCATATCATATTTTGAGAACAAAACACTTTAGAACATATGTTCATAGGACATTTTCTTTGTAAAATAAACTAAGGAATATCGCCTTACATTTTTGTGGCTAGGAATCACCCTGTATATATAATTTTTACACATATACATATATCACATGTATATAGACGCGTATGCGCGCGCGCGCACGCGTGTGTGTGTGTGTGTGTGTGTGTGTGTGTAACCCCAACAAAATTTTCAATAGATTTTATCTTGGAATAGTCAAACAATATTGGACTCATTAGAACTCAAATACAATGTTCAATAAGTCTTAAAAAATAAAGATATAATACTAAAATAATAAAACATGTTTTTAACAACATTCATTTGTGTTCGAGTAGTAAATAGTAAGATGTTTTATTTTACTTTTAACTTAAATTCTTAAGAGTATCTCGCAACAGAAACGAGTAGCACTACAAGATAGCCTGTATTTGCTACAATAACAAATGTATACAGTGCTACAATTTATCCAAAAATTAGCTGATTTTACTGCAAACATTTGACAAGAAATGCCCATCACAAAATCACAAACGCGCGTAGACATATATAAAAGAACTAATCTATCTATAACCTATATTATAAATAGAATGTTACAAAAAATACTCTCAAGCAAAAATTAAATTTTATAATAATAATCTAGATATCATTCTGCTTCCAGTTCTATTGTTTTTATCATTTTGTTCTTGTGCAAAAAATTAATGAAAAACAAATCTTTGTGAAGATATCAGCATATTTTTTAGACAGTTTAGACAACTTTTTATTAGACAATATTTATATCTTTAGCAATACATTTTAATCATTGAAAATAACAGTAACAGCTTTGTTGTTACCTGCTTATCGTACATATCGTGAATTATTATATTTTGTCAGATTAGTAATGGAAGATTTTAAAAGATTTTAAACTTACTAAAGATTGTAAACTTATCCTCTATTGCAAACTTTCAGTTATTACAGTAGAGATACTGATACAAATTCGGGCCGTTTCTTATAAAATGCTTGCAGATATTACCAAATTTTGCTTACATTTGGGGTGTTAGTCTTCGCTTGCCTGATCTGGCTTGTCCTATTGAGGTTGGTAGGCCTTACCTGCACCTGCTTGCTGACCATTGAGCCTGCAGGTTGAGATGAAGTTGGTGGTGGAGGTGGTGGAGGTTGAGGATGAGGTCTCGGTGGCTGCATCAATGAAGAAAACTCTGCCACCGAAGAATTAGGTGTCGTTACTTGTGGCGAAAGTAACTGTTGAGGTGATGGCGGATACTGTTAGTAAGAAAATATACGTTACATAGGCATTATAGGCTATGGCTGAGATAATTCATGTAACATTATATTAAACTTTACCATAGGATAACCCTGTTGAGGAGAGGGACTCTTGGCTCCGCCATGCCGAATAGGACTATTGCCCAGATGATGCTTTGGAAAATATTCATTAATCTTCTTATTATCAAGAGCAGCAACTGATCTAGTGCCCTTACTAGCTACAGAGCCACCTGCGACACCTCCACCTCCATCATCGGCTTTACGCTTTCTTTTCCTCTCAGAAGTAGTCCGTGGTACTTTTTCCGGAGTGTTTGTATCCACCTCCTTATCACTATGCGATGAGCCTGCAGAATTATAATTCATTGTCAGAATGATCAAAATAAAGATAACTTTAAACTTTAATTTTGATTTTGGATAATTGTAACAGAGCAATGGGGTCACTTATGCAAAACATTCAATAACATCATTTAAAGAGAACTTTCTCAGATGCACAAAACTTTATCCTTGAGGCAAGCGAGTTGTTCAAAGGACCAGGATGTGCAGAAAGCAGTCAAACATTTCTAGCAAATTTCCTGTTTACATATCGATCTCTAAGAATTACCAGTAACTTACCAGTGCTCATATTCGAGTCTTGACTATGAACTGTCTGACCAGAGTTTACAGTTGTTTGGGGTGCCATCTGAATTTGTGCCCCAGCAGACATCTGAAAACAGAGAACGAACGGTATAAAATACACTGCAGCTTGATCGAGTGACGAGGAGAATAGCCAAGAGAAGAGAAACAATGCAACGAACCAAATAGTGACTATAGTCACAAGGAGCGCCTGTGCGATTCAACCGTTATCGAGAGTAAGGCACGTCGCCACCACATAGTAATGACGAGTTCGTACGGCAAAGCGAAGTGGCGTGCGAGACCGACCATAAACGATAGCGATGACAATGACGAGGTACGGCGAGAACGACGAATACGAGGTACGATGAGAAAGAGAGAGGCGGCTTCAATGATCCCTTTCAGCGAGAGAGGTTACGCTCTGCGAACTTGGAGAACCGGCGTACAACGCTACAGCTCAAGAGAATCGCGTGTTGTTAAAAAGACACGATTTACTCTAAGAGGAACAAATCTGAGAGGATAGAGAAAGACTTATGGAAAAAGGAGAGGGATGAAGGGCGCCGGACGATACGTGGAGGGTCACAGAAGGGGAAACGAGAGAGCGAGAGCGAGAGAGAGAGAGAGAGTGCACGCACGTGTGAGTGAGAGAACACAGCAGAAAGAATGGTAGCACGTAAGAGAAAAGGAACAAACGCGCATGGAGGAAGAGATACGGAGTAAGAAAGACAGAGACCGACACCTTCCAGGATGACCTATGATGAAGTCCCATAATAATCGCGCCATCCGAAACCGATTGGCGGTATGTCAACGATAAACGGAATTTTCACGCACGATCCTGCCACAAGTGGCGGCGGCGGCGTGTAAGGGAAATGTCCGATATACGTCTAGAGCTAGAGGAATCACGACAAAATGGAGGACCTTAGAGCAGCAGGGAGGCGAGCGGGTGGGCAAGGAGGAAGGGTGGGAGGGGAGAAGGAACGGAAGGGCGACAGAGGTTCTAAGGGGCAACGAGCGCGTGTAGAACGAGAGGGAGAGCGAGCGGTATGGAGGGGAGGGAGACGGGAGGAAGGTTAGGGTAGCGCGCGCAGGGTAGGAGGTAAGAACTTGACGGCGCGCACGATTCGAGAAGTGCATGGGCGATGATCGGAAATCGCGAGCGCACACCGCGAGGGGGCAGACTTTTACTTACTATGTTGCGCTTCTGAACTCCTTACGGCATGGAGCCGAGGCCACGGTTTAACTTAAGTCTTATGTCGCGCATATTTTCGTAAGCGCATCCGCGGTCGCGGCCACTGGTGGCAACAGCGTCGACGGCGGAGCAGGCAGTGGGGGACGGGGGCGCACCCCGCCGCACGCCGTGCCTCTTCGATTAACAGCACCGATAAGCGAGAGAAGAGAGCGACGACACGCTACGTCATTCTGGCCGGTTGCACGGCGCGGCGCGCAAAATGTGACGTCATCGCGCGTCCGTTGCGCGTCCCGCGTAGCGATAAATTACGCACCTACGTGCACACCCCACCTTCTCTCTTTCTCTTTGTCCATTTTTCTCTCACTTCCATTGCCATACGTCGTGTCGACTACTACGCTCTTTTAGATCTATCTTCTCTCTAAATTAACATTACGGATACTCCGTCATCGGACAGTCTGCCGCGAAATCAAACCAAGAGCACGAGACATTGGACCTCTACCTCATGTGAGCAAAAGTCACTAAACAATGTTTACGTAATTAAATATCGTAAATGTAATTTTCTTGTTCTAAGAATATATTCGACAGTTACCTAGACAGATTTCTGTGTTTGAATATCGCGCGGTCTACCAGTTACGCACTCAAGTTATGCGAGGGCAGCTGCTTACACCAATCCTCATGATGTGAATCGTCGAAAAATCTAGTTTGATTTAATTGATCTGATTAGTTCCACACTTCTTATAGCGCATCACCTTTGCACGGCGATCTACTTAGATTGATGACGTCTTTATTTTTGTCATGGCGCTATTCCGAAAGACTGTTTTACTTTATTCTTATTTATATCTCAGCGCAAACTAAGGCCGGTATTCATAGTCCGTTCTTATTTCAAGACTGTCTTAAGTAATGTCTTAAGATGCTACGGCTCTGCGATTAGTTTAAAAAACACCTTAACGTGCTTAAAACTAAATGTTAAATATAAGAACGAATTATAAATATCGGTTTAATAGAAAGAAAATGCATGTGAGACTTATAAGGGGATTATAAGAGCAAGTCCCCTTCATAAAGAGAAACGAGAATACTTACTTAATCTATCGTTATGAAATGGCGAAATTGACTTTTTCTCGCGACGATCTCGCTTGCAAACTAAGTTAATAACAATGATTAATACTTATCTTCTTTGTTTTACTTTTGTGTTATAAATAAGTATCACAACATATTCAAATGACATGACGCCGAGATCAATTCAAAAGATAGATGAATACATTTTACTTTGGAAACTCACACTAGACTATTATAGAGAAATGTAAAGCAATCCTCTTTTGGTGGATGACATGTCGATCGCCATGACAATCGACGTATCTGACGTTTGACACAGAAAGAAATAAAAAAGATGGAACGATACTGTGTAGCAAATTGATATGCAAAGAAATATAAGAGATACAAGAAAAGTATCTGAATCACAAACGCGCGCACGCACATACTTTATATAAATCCCCATGTTTAATCTTATATTTTATTCCACCGGTTTGTAATGTTCATACCTGGAGGTTCTCCAGAGGTACGTTCCAAAACCCTACCCGACACATTACAATACTAGAATACTATAGCACGTGACATGTACTATACAACTTCTAGTATTATAATGTACCCGGGTACGGTTTAGGAACGTACCCTAGCAGGTAGTCCAATCACGTGACTGGTAACATATATCCTCCCGACCCCAACTATGCGACAACGAGATGCTCGTTCCCGTGGATTCCTCGCGTATCGCGCACCCGACCGACACAAACAAATTCAGCGCACGAGAGGACAGCAAACTTCCTTATCGATGGAACACAGACCGTGTTCGGAACTGGACTAGAGAACCGGCGGAGAAAAAAGAGAAAGACGGCGAATCTTGTCTTTACCTTCGTTGTCATTGCGATTCACTGTCAAGACGGATAGCAGTATTGTATAGGATTGCGCATAGTGGATACGCGTGATGATGACGTTGTATATGCGTATGTGTGCACGATGTGTGTAAACGTATATGGAACGATTCGCACATGATGGCTGACGTATATACGTACGTACGTGCGGTAAATCGTGACATGTAGGACTTTTACAGTGCACGTCTGTAACCCTTGCGACCTGTCCCTGGCGTGGCCATAACCGCCAAGTCGGTCTGTTCACAAACGAGCCGTGGTCGAGTAGTATACAAGACAGAGTCACGTCTCGTAGCGTGTTGTAAGTCTACGAGACACGGGCTCTTTCTCTCTTTCCTTCTCTTTCTCCGTCTCTCTCGCGCCTCGCCGCACGAGGTCCGTTCACTCCGTTTCCCCCTGGATACACTCGTAAATGGCGTGCGGCTGGCGCGCCGAATAAACAGCAGAGACGGTAGCATCAGCACAAGCAACGACAGCAACAGCAACGGCGATCATCACACCGAACGACATCAATGGACACGACGGCAAGCGACATCGCGCGTATATACTCCTTCTCTTTCTCTTCGCGCACAATACGTTATGATAGCGCGAGCCAAAAACCGGGCGCGCGTGGACTCGCCTAATCGAAACGGAACTGGAACCGTCCGACCGCCGTGCCACCGCCGCTCTCGCATACTACTACTACTACCTAGTCCCCGAGGTTTCTCTCTATCTCTTTCTCTGTCCCCTCATTTCTCCATCTCTCTTTCTCTTCGTTGCTTTAACTCTCTCTCTCTCCTTCCTCCTCCTCCCCCTCTCTCTCTTTCTCTCTCGCTCCTCTCTATGTACGGCAAATGAGCAACGCGCGAGATTCCGAGATGCGGCAAAAGGTGCAACCTCCCTACTACTTCTCTCCGCGGTACTGCTACCGCCCCGCACCACACAACAGAGTCAGAGAGAAAGAGAAACACTTTGGTAGTACAAGTGAACGAGAGAGGAAAGGAAGAGTGAGTGAATGAGTGAGTGAGTGAGTGAGTGAGTGAGTGAGCGTAAGAGAGAGAGAGAGAGGGAGGGGAGAATTGGACGCGGGGGGAAGATGGGTGGACGAGCGGGGGCAGACGTTGGCGAGCTTGGATGGAGGAGAGGGATGGACGGGATAGAAGGAGAACCGTCTGTGACTGACGGAGACCGGTCCGTAGGGGGTGGCAGCGAGCAGCAGAGTCGGTGTGCGGGGGTTCGAAAGGAAAGAGAGAATACGACGAGGAAAAGGGAAAGGGAGGAGGAAGGCGTATGAGACATTCCTTCAGTGAACGGGTAGAGTATGAGTGCAAGCGAGCCAGTAAAATCGATGTGGCGAAGTGTAGTTATGCCGCTACAGCGTGCGAAGGGTGCCTCTGCTCTGTCCCCCTCCCCTTTCCTCTGCTACGCGACCACCCTCTCCTCTTCTCCACCGAGATACGTTTCCCGTTTGTGATCCGCGATTCCGCCTTGCGGCGTTACTTCGCGCTCCGCTTGTATCTCGGACCACAGAGAAGCAGTCAGTCGGGTTAACGAATAACGCTCCTTTTTTGCCATTGCGTTAATTTTCTTTCGCGAAGAAAGAAAGCTTCTTATCTGCTACACCACGTGTAAAATTTTATGGACAATACTTTCTATTAACGAGGAGAACTCAACTACAATGAGGGCTGTCTACGTTATTACGACTGAATTTCGAGCTTAGAATATTTACTTCAAGATGTAGACAATAACGACGAAGAACTTGAAACTTTGATGGATTTATAAACTGTAACTTGCACTACTCTTAGAAATTCTGCTAATTGACTACAACTTTTATTTGCAGTTAATGCGACAGAAAATATCAAGATTATTAAAATTATTAAGATTAAATTATACAACAGGTCTTCGATGTGTGCGTGCGTGCGAAAAATAATGATTTTCATTTGACAAATTACATATGGATTTATGCACGAAATAATTCATAAACGCATAGAAAAGAAGAATAAAAAAAAACAAACATTAAAAGAATAAGCAAATTCACATTTTGATTTTAAAACTCATATTGTACTGCGATGTTCTATTACAATGCTAAAAGCAGTAAATCAAAATTTTTCCTTACACTAGACGTCGAATTAATAATCTTCGCATACTGTACTTTCCAGAATTTTTTAATCCTGTACTCTGTAAGAAAATTTTTGTTCCATAAGCTCTATAGCTCTTTAACCCTTTCTTCTTTTCACTCGTCACTTTTTCTCTCTTGCTCTATATGTTACGTAACTTATAGAAATACAGCCTTACAGAACATTTTTACAGAATACACCTCTTATAATTAGTACACCCTACATTCTATAAGAAAATTTTCACTCTATAAGCTCTGTAACTCTTTCTTCTTTTCGTTCTTCACTTTTGCTCTCTTGCTCTATATGTTACATAGCTTATTATACAGATACAGAGTTAAATATTTATACAGAGAACATATGTAAGTTGGAGAAGAATATAAATGGTAATTTTTCTTCTAAATTCAATCACAGCTGCACCAATAAGAAAATCATAAAGGCGCATAGTATACCATATATCGTATCATACAATTCTTGTATCGTAGCACTCAACAAGCATACATCTTGTACATTATGACTTAGAAGACTATATAACTATAACATTAAATAGCAGTACGTGCCATGAAAAGAAGCTACGTACTTGGATGATCCACTCTTTTGTTAATACGTTCGCTATCGCTGTGCGATTAGAAAACTGACCGCTGCAGATTATTTTTAATAAATATACACAATATGTTAGACGTTTTCACTTAAGCTGTGACACACAACATATATACTACAAAACACTATGTATACTGTTCGCTATGTGTGTAAAAAAAGATAACTCTCTGTATTAATAATGTAAATCTGCACAAAACAGCGTACGCTATGTTCGCTAGCTATGTATGCTATATTCGCTATCTTAATCGCCAAGTGTTTGATTCCTAACTATATTTTTAAAATGTCGCCGTAATTATGCGCAGTAGATCCACAGTGATATTTGTCATGTGTTCACAGTTTTAGTTTTTATTTACAAATATTCTTTAAATTTAACTTTAACTTCACGTAAATCTTTTATCGAGTGATGAAATTTACTAAACTCTAATCTTTTTGTTCACGTCGTGTATTTACTTTATTTTACGTTTACACAATGAAAGAAACAACATAGCTTCATTATCATTTTTATTATCATTATCATCACTCTTTCAGGGCAAACTTACCAACATTAGGGACAAGACTGATGCATAGGTAACTGAAGAGTCACGTACAAATTGTAGCTTTCAGCGTGACCACTTGTGTAGCAAACATAGCGAATATTTGCGTAGCATTTTGTGTAGCCTTAACTTTAGTATGACCGATTGGTATAGTGAACATAGCGTACAAAGCATTCGTACCATTCATACGTAATGCTGTGTGTGATCTTAGTTTTATGCATAGAAAAATGTACTAAACAGACTAAACATATTACATAAAGTGTTACATTATATGTATGAAATTATAAAGCTGTGTTACACACTGTGTATGATTATTTAATGAAAATCGGTACGTCACACATATGTGACGTACGTGGCGAACGTGTTAATGGATATTTAAAATATAGTACTCTTCAATTTTTCAATGCATAAAAAGACTGATGTAACAAAATTCACTTTAATAAGTTTGTGAAAAATTTTAATAAAACATAAGAATATTTACACACACAATCATCCTAAATTCATAAATAAAAAATGTTGAAATTTTGAGATTGCATCCCTAATCAATCAACGATATATTTTTGTGGGAATATTTCATGAAGAAAAGAATCAATGATTTAACTTTACGAAAGTCACGTTCACATTCACAGTGAAACACCTTTTTGAAAATGTGTCCTCGCAATGGGTTCTGCTTTTTACGTTCCTGTGACATACATCGTCTGCGAGAGCCTATTAGCAAGAGAGACACAAAGACCAAACAGTGGAGGGGCAAACGAAAAGGGGAAGGGGAGATATGCGGAGGGAGTAGAGGAGACATGTACAAGAAAACGGAACACAGTAGAACGGGATGAACATAACAGCTCGAGCGACCGTGCAAATCTAAACTACGTTTCGTCGCAAATATTGTTGCCAACGGAATTACACCAAAACGAACTATCTGACAATCAGAATATGCCAGTAAATATTTCGAAGTGGAGGACGTTAGTGAAAGTGTGAATCTCTGCAAAATCGTTGTAAACGAGAATAATCTCGCAATTCTCGCGGAATAGTTCGAACAAATGTGATCGAGAAGTTTCACGAGTGAAATATAATGCCAATCAATTTTCGCATAACTATATAACTAAAATTCACTTGGATGCCTAAGTTGAATTCAATTCAGTAATCACGTTGAATATGGAATGCAAGTTGTCCTGAAAAACGAAATACGAATAATGATATACAGATTGGAAAAGGAAGATTCTCGTTGTGACACTAGTTTTAATTATTATTTGCATATGATAATAGTGTTTTTGTAAACTGTTATGTGAATAGTGACTAGTCTCCTATGATACACGAGAATATATGTAATGATATAACACCACTGACACAAATAATATCTCTATATCATGAATCTGAGAATCTATTCATATAAAAAGCGATCAATAATAACGCTATTTTACGTCGTGTGGAATGCCATAAGAATAGAATAAGAAGTTAGCGAATTGACTATTTTCTCTCTGACAGATTATAACCATTTACACTTGTAACATGATGATATTTCTATCTTCTGCACAGTTACCCGCAATAACGTTCGGTATTTTATAAAAGTGTAACATGCATATAAAGCAATAATATATATGAACACACACACACACACACACACACATATATGAAATGAATTTTTAAAAATGAAAGTGATCATAACAAAAATTCGAGTTACTCAGATGATATTTTACAGTTTTAAGGTTTTTACAATCTTTCTTTACCAATATTAATCCTAGAAATCAATTAAACATATGTGAAAAATATATCTTTGTTTCTTTACTTTTTCTTAAAAAAATGTATGAAAAATTTATGAAATTCGCGAATAACGAACCCGGATGTGAGACATGATTTGACGGGTACTTAACTATGTGAGCAAGTGTTGGTGTGAGTTTGCAGCGAAATGGATCATCATTGCATACATAATGAACCGTTAGATAGGTTTTCAAGGATAGAATTGAGTGACCTCCTAATTGGTAGATGAATTTTTCTCTTTCCTTAATCTCCATTTTGCTTCCATTTTTTCGTTATTGATATGGAATAACCAAAAGGCAACTTCGTGGCATTTCAGAGACAACGTTGCGGGTTTATAAGAAATTGCGGGTTTATGGGAAATTGCGGGTTTATGGGAAATTGATCCTTCTCGTTAAGTCATAAAATCGTAGTCCTGCTTTGAGTTCTGATTATGTAGAACAAGAGAAAGAGTTTTCTAGCTTTTAAAAAGAGACTCGTCGATTATAACAAAAATCGATTTTGAAAACAGAAGGGCCAACTTCACAATTTTTGACACATCGAGATGAAATAGTTTGAACATAGTTCTGATGACCTCTTAAAGTTACATAGTTTCTGATATACTTTTTAGCAAAAGTTATGCTATGTTTTATTTTTAAAAATTCAAATTAAATATCAAAGATTTTTTTTAAATCACGAGTTCTGGTTGCAAACGCTAGAATTCTGAATCATATTTAATAAGACAAGAAAAACTATGGAAACCGCATTGCTCTAGCAACCTTTATAGTTTCCGAAATATTAATTTTTTTTTAAATCACTTTTTTGAAGACTTGAAAATAATGAGTAATTTTGGTTGAAAATGCTAGAGTTTTGAATCACATTCGATAAAACAAGAACGGTGAAAACTGTCCTAGCTTTTATAGTTTCCGAGATATTATTTTTTTATATTATTATGCTTTTTTTAACTTTTTGAAAATCAAGAATTCTAGTCGAAAACATTACAGTTCTGAATCAATAAAAGAAAAAAAAACAGTAAAAATGCACTGCTCTAGCTCTTATAGTTTTCGAGATATCGATTTTTAAAATTATTTTTTCGAAGATTTTAAAAATTAACTTTAAAATACTTTTTTAAAATACTTTTTTGAAGTTTTCGAAAAACAAGAGTTCTGACCAAAAATTACAATTTATAAATCTCTCTCTAGTAATTCTAATTTTAAAAATCTCGAAAATTATAAGAGCTAGGGCAGTACCGTTTTCACTATTTTTCTTGTCTTCTCGAATGTGATTCAGAACTCTAACGTTTTCGAACCAGAAGTAATTGTTAAAAAGTCGATATTTGAATTAAATTTTTAAAAATAAAAATTTAAAAATGGAATTCTTACTAAAACGTATCAGGAGCTATGTAACTATTCAAGATATTATCAGAACTGTGTTCAAAACTACTTAATCTCGATATATCAAAAATTGTAAAGTTAGCCCCCCTTTTTTAAAGTCAATTTTCACTACCATAATCGAAAGTTCACTCTATCATAACTCTTTTTAAAACCTA
Source organism: Crematogaster levior (assembly GCA_901521435.1). Classification (NCBI taxonomy): domain Eukaryota; kingdom Metazoa; phylum Arthropoda; class Insecta; order Hymenoptera; family Formicidae; genus Crematogaster; species Crematogaster levior. Next base: position 76,224 of record CABEGB010001192.1, read on the forward strand.
AAAAAGGACCTCAGGAACTCTTTCTTTTGTTCTAATCCAGACTCAAGACAGAACTACGATTTTATAAGTTGAGAGAACCAACTTCACACCGTTAACCCGTTGCTACGGGTTTCTGTCTTCCTTTTTGGAAGTTTGCCTCCCTTGGGAAATGAGTTTTATGGGAAAATGAGCGCAATCATTTCTAATAATGACGTTTTATGTCGGTATGTCGAATATGACAATTGGATGTGATTTCGCAAATTTTGTGCTGCCATTTGACATAAGATCAATATAAATTCGAACTGCATACTTATTGCTAAGAAACCTTATGTTTGAGATGTTAAGAACGCACTTTGTTACCCATTCGAATACATGTTCTTTTTACTTTATATATAATAACAAGGATCTTATTATGTGATAAAATAAAGACAGAATTTCAATTTAAAATTATTGTTAATGACGTCACATTAATTTGCATAATCTTAATTGATTAACTTAATAGACTAAGCAATTTTTCTATTTCAAAATAATTTTTTATATATTCTTGTTATGTTTCATCAATTACAGATATCTTGAGAAAACTGTTTCTTGATTATAATGTTATACATTGTCAAATCAAATTGAACGTTAAACAGAATAATCTTAAAGAATCAGAGGAAGAATAGAGTTTCATAGCAAAGTGGTGAATCTTTTCATTCTTTTATGAAAGTATTAAATTTATTAATAAAATAATAAATGTATATTATATTAATAATTGACTAAATGTTGATTGAAAATACTAATAAATTATTCGAAAATAGATATAGGGCGAATCATTCAAATATAGAATAAGTTAGAACAAAAGTATTCCGAAAAATAAATGAAACATAAAAAAATAAAGCCAAAATAATAAATATCTTTAATCGATTAAACTCGCTTATCTTCTCTACCGAGCAAAAATTAAAAAAAAAAACTCAAATTTCATTAAAAGATCCTAAAAATCACAACAATCTACGGAATTTTGAGAAACGTGTAAAAATAATACACAGAGAAAATATGTTTTAGAAGTCGTCTGGTTTGTATTCAGTAGCAGAGACCACGGTCTTAAGTATTGCAGCCTCCTAGACCTTGCAATGCCGCCACTTGTTCGTAGAAAACACTGTTGGTGTGGCGATAACAAGAGGCACGGCTGTTTGACGTGACGGCAACAGCGGGGCTTTCCCTCTTTCGTCTACTCGACGACGGAATTGCTCGCGGATTCTCCCCTCTTCCGCGTCGTTTTCCCCACCAGCAATCTCTTCCCCCCAATAGGTCGCACACTCATTAGCCCAGTCGCGCGCGACTTTCCCACCCCTCCCCTCCCCACCCACCCCTCTCTACCCGCGGCGTACACGCCGAGCGATCAGCTGGTCGGCCACGCGGCGTTGCCTTGTTGTCTTGACTTGCGCTATGCAAGCCGCACCGCCACGCGGTTTTCTGTGTATGTGGCTTCAGCGAGAGAACCGGCGTAGCAAGCAGAAAGGTATGTGTGCGTGCGCGCGCACGGTACACTCACGAGAGGTTAGATGCAGCCCAGCGTCCCGTATAAACGGCGTGGCAGCCGACACGGTGCAAGGACGCGTTCGCGGCCAAATTAAGCCGCATTCACACGGTGGTAACTATTAGGCACCGTATTTTATTACGAAATTAAAATTGAATGAAGACAACGTAGTTTTATCGGCATTATATTAAACACGTTTCACCGATTTCAGAGTTTCAATACTTATGAAATCTTCGTGACAAATCTTTAGAAGGGAAAGGAAGCAATAAAAGAAAACTACACAATGTTTCATGAAGTTCATTATCGTTAATTGAAAGTCGAGCAAACAACCTAGCGAATGCGATAAAAAGATGCTTATTATGAAGATTACGGCTTAATCGTGCAGACTAGTTGATGCAGGCTAGTCATCGAAGAAATGTTTGTGTTCACAATACAAAAATACTGATTGTAGTCTCTAGAGAATGATAAATAATCGAGATAAAGGTTTCATCAACTTTTTGAAAAATCATCTCAAAACTATATTTTTTTTCTCGTATCCTTTCTCATAACAAATAAAACAACAAATTAATGAGCAAAATAGCACAACGATTTCTTGCATTCTCGGTAAGCCTAGCTACTATTGTCGCCAATCATAGAAATCTCAACAATTTCAGTTTTCGTGTACTTCAAATCAAATATTATGTATTTCAAGCTAGATTCCTATAAAAATTTGAAAAATAAAAGAATTTGACACTCTTTTATTTTTTTAAGGTACTTCTTATGATTACATTTTAACATAAAATATTTCGTAGACCATTTAATAATATTTGTTAATAATTGTACTTTAATATTTTTATGCATAGAATAATGAAATAAATAAATTGATTTAAAAAACACATAATTTTTTAAAACAATAACTGTTTTCTTTACAATAACACAGGCCTGCAAAATTTTGAATTTTGTCGGTTACAAAAAGCAGAGTAGATGAATTTAATAGGTTTTGTGATGCTGAAAGCGAATTTCGCCACAGAATTTAACACCAGAGATCCAATGAGTTACTGCAAATCAACCGTATCACCCCTCTATTTAGAATAATTTTTGATATAGAAATTTTCTTGACGAAAAAAATTTAGATAAAAACAATTTTTGAACACTACCTGTCACTTTTTGAAATTCTAAATGGCGGATCCAATATGTTGGACAGAAGTCTATAACAAGATATATAATTTAAAAAAACTCATCAAAATGTGTAACAACTGTTAAATATATTTCTACAGAACTTTTTTCGACAATCAGATCTGACAGATGTGAAACCTTCCCAAAGATGCGTGGATTAGTCTTAACTCATACTTGTATATCTCAGCGAAAAAGATTGTCTAGCGACAATCGAAAATGAAAGAAGATTATACGATGTAGTACCATACGATACATTTGGAAGAAAATATTAGGTTCCTCTTCAATAAATTCATGAAATTGGTTAAAATAGTCAATAGTATTTTTGGCTCTCACTTAAATTACTCATAAACCTATTATACTGAGGAAATTCTATGGACAGATTCAACATAAAAAAATTTATCAGTTTTATTGATAAATTTTTGTTCTGATTTTTGCTACTAACACTCGCAGGCCTGTAATTAATTTATCTTATTATTCTATATACAAAAGTGTTATTCTTAATACAAAAGTATTAAAGATTTAGTTATCAAAAAAAGCGAACAGTTTACAAAATATTTTATATTTTAAAATATACCAGAATAAGATATAAAAAGTATATTTCGTAAAGTTTTTTATTATTTTTCGAGTATCTGACCTTAAAAAGATACATTATTAATTAATAATAATAACCTAACCATTCAACTTTTGCCTATCATTTTTTTTATCTATTATACAACGAAACAAGTGTTAGAACCCAATTGCGCTCACTCTGTATGTACATATATATTACTAAAAAAGGAAATATCAACAAAATTATCTTTTGAAAAAAGTAAATATAATATCGCCGCAATGAAATAGTATTCTGAGAGTAACAAGTCACTTTTAGTGGTAATTTAGAGGCGAGAACAAAGTCGAGGATATTATAAAATTATCGTTTGTTCTTACATTAAAAAGGAAATACGCAAGAAGCGACGAGCAGAGAAACAAAATATCGACACCTCGATATTGTCAGCGTATCGTAAGCATTGCAACTTACGAGAATGAGGAGGTGTCTGCCAAGAGTAGTCGATCCTCGCAACCAAGCGCATGAAGATCGCCGATCGCACGCGCCGAATCTCGCCGATCGTCAAAACGTCGCTGACGGTCGGCATTGGTGAGTGCGACGACGAACACGCTCATTGTGAAAGTTACGACATAACCGCACAGACTACTCCCGCAGGTCACAGCATGCGCGCGATACGATCTCTCTTTCTCTTCTCCCTCTCTCTTTCTCGCGTTCTTCGTCTCGGATGGCACGAATTACACTGGTCGCGAGGCGTATCGCAGATTTCTCGCTCCCCATTAAGGCCTGTTTACACCACTTAAAATTCGCAGACGAAAAACTGAGACAGTTTCGGATTTTTCGTGAATAAAATGTTGAATAAGAATGAATGCAAAAACCCGCATAATATCTAACTAAATAAAATGATAAATATGAAAAAATTTATAAGATGATTTTTAGAGATATATTTAATTGAAATGTAATAAGAATAATATACGAATAATAAAATTGTACGAATAATATAGAATGTAATGAAAAAGAAAGAACATTATATATTACAAATAGTGGATTAAAGCATTTGGAGGAAAAGAAAAAACGACACGAATGATTACATCGTTCGTTTTTTCGTTCTGTAATATTCCGCACCATTTAAATTTTAAATTCCGGCTCTAGCAATTAGTCCTGTCGACTAACGTGGTATACGCGATAAGTAAATAATGTCGACAGGTGGAGCTCGCATGGAGTCTCCAGACACATCGTCCGCCTAGGAATTGTAGCATCCGGCGGTGGCGTTACGGTTTTAGTCTCTGTACACATATCGCCTTTGTGATCGCGTTTAAAGCCCCATATCGCGTGTAAGACTAATCTCCATAGACCTTACAGATATGAACTGGCAATTGCAATAGTTTCTGTATTAGAAACCGTGTCCGGAGGAGAACTGTCCGAACGGAAACGGAAAAGAAACATACTTTTCAGTATCTTCTCTTTCTCAAAATGTCCGGAAATATACATTGCGCATGTCAGTTAAATATGTGGTGTATTAATATCAGAGTTGAAAATGATATTTTGTAGTGAAGAGCGGAATAAAATAAATTTTATATTTAGATAACTCAAGGAAATACATGTGCTGTGATCACAATCATAATTATAATACGTCATCTGAATCCAAGGTATAATATATAATAAACACGAGCAAAACTTTCCGGATACTTTAGAAAGAGATGACACAAATAGATGGACAAACGCATGCGCGCGCGCGCGCGCACGCACGCACACATAGCACAGAAAGAAAATGTTGCTTGTATTACTATAAGGTTTATGTTAATCCAACAACGACGACGTACATCGCTCATATTCAACATTTCCATAAATTTCACAATTCTTATGTTACGCAATAGTTACGCGTCGCGTAACATAGCCAGGTATTCGTCTCTTTGTATTCATCTCATCATCACGATATCTCAATCTCTTAAAACAGATTGATACTTTGTACCTAGAGACCTGGGAACATCGCATGCTGCAGCATTCTGGATCTTTTTCTCTTCAAAAACCAAAATTCTTTTTGTTGAAATATGAAGTTTAGAATCGAACATAAAGAAATGAGTCGCGGAGGGAGCTCTTATACAAACTTGTATTCAGAATTACCATATCAAGTACGATCTCTTACACTTGAAGACGAAGAAAAAGTACGGAAGATATATTCTCTTACCAACTGTACATATGATTCCGAGGTATATCGGAATAAATCTTACGTAAAACGACCGTTCTCGTAAATAAAGGAAAACTTGAGAGAAACGCGAGGGATTATTTCGAAACGAACCTCTTATCAGCGCGTATTTGCCGCAAACGATTGAATCGCTACTAAGAGATAAGACTTATCGTCACAGCAATGCAATATTGTCGATCGCATATTATAACAAGAATCAAGTACAATTTTGTCGACATAGTATGCGCATTATCCGCGCGCAGACGCACGACATATCGAAGAGAAGAAGGAATGAACAGATAGATGCAATCTTCTCGTACTCGACGAGATGCATCCATAAAATATACAACTTCGGTAGAAGCCTAGAATAACGTTTTTCAATCCGGCTCGATACACAACCCTTTCCTTCCGCGTATAGAGGAAATATCAATCAAAAAATCTTTTGACACAACTCCAGTCCATCTTTTATAAACATCATTCTTTAACACCTAACACCTTCTCTTCGTTTCGTCTGTCTCCGATGTTACTTCACGTCGTTGTTTTGAAATTACTAGTTTTCGTTTCACGGCGGCGTTGTCGTTCGACGCGATTCATTCTTTCGATGATTCATCTGAATCGAGCGTAAGAAAGTAAACCGTGCAAATTCGCCGTAAGGCTCGCGACTGCCGGTGGCAGGCGATATAACAATCAGGGTGGGGCTCCGGGCTCGGTGGTCGCACGGACATCGGGCAAACACTTAACGTAGGTAGATCAGTAACGATCGAAAGCCGACCCTAGTTCCTGCACGTGGCACTAGGTGGTCGCCGGGAGCTCCCCGCTCAGGCGACCAGAAAAAAGCGGATATGTACGCGGATGCTGAGAGCGTCCGACTTTATCCACAGAGGTGCACAGGGCCCACAAGGTGCAATTGCTGCGACTGCAAGACCCGTAAAGGCACCGATGTCAACTCTTACCGTCTGACTTTATAAAAAAAAGTAATATAGTCCGTCTATATCGTTATATCAGTTTATACCGCACTTTAAATCATTTGTATTTTAAAGAATAAAAAAATGATTAAAAAATGATCAGCTCTCAACTTTAAGATATTTTAACTGAATGTGGACTCCGAAAAATATGGCGTATAGCTCTAGAACCAAGACAAAGTGACAAAAGCGATGCAGATGTAGGATGCATTTACGACGAGATAATGATGATTTTACCAGCCGTTTTCTCGTCTCTTTTCTTTGAAAAATTTCACTGTTTCTTTTTTTTACATACGTGTAAAAAGTATAAAAGCGTAAAAGAATAACTAACGACATATGATAACGAACTAAAATTGACACTAAAATTGCGAGTCATGTGACTGACTGTAATAACAATATCTTATCAGTTTGTTCTGTTTTGCAAATGTATGGCGGAATTGATGGACCTAAACTATCATACTTACTTGTCATCCGTTTCGATTATATAATTATATATAAATAAACAATTAACAAAGTAAAGTGATAATAAGCAGTAATAATACCAATTAAGAGTACAATGTACGAAAATACGTACAACACGGTTGGGGTACGTGAGTTATCAAGAAATAACACTATTTAATTATAATTTACAATTACATGCATAATTTTTTATAAATTTGGATTCTATTGTACGTTTCAACTCCGTTTTGAACCACTTTCGAATAAAGCAAATTAAATTAAAATTATTCTCATGTTTTCCATCAGTTGGGTACTTTAAGATTGTATGGTCAAACATGTAGTTTAAAATTATAAGATTGGTATGTAATTTGATTAAATATGATCACATAGTCGAGAGAACATGAAATTAGAGAGTATTGAAGCCGTGGTAGAAAATTAAAATTTATCAAAAGTGATAAAAAACAATTGATAAGATTTCAATGATGTTACAGTCAAAAATATTCAAATTATTTTTAAAAATGGACACTGTGTGTGTGTGTGTGTGTGTGTGTGTGGTGTGTGTGTGTGTGTGTGTGTGTGTGTGTGTGGCTAGTGAACAATTATAAACAATGTTTTGCGATATAAAACCATTATTGCGGCATTTGTAAGTGACTAAAACAGAAAAATGTGAGCGAGTTTAGCAACAGAGATGACTGTCGTGTAATTGTCGCCGCCGGTTATTCGCTCTTTTTAAACAAGATGAACGAGAAAATGATGAATAGATGTAAATAATCTATTGCGGTCAGCACAATTAATGGCCAATTTAACGAGCTGATTCAATCTTACAACGAAAAGAAAAAAGTAAAAAATGCAAGCATTAATATCAAGTAATAAAAATCCTCTTTCATATAAGTCTCTATCATATATCTCCCTTTAGTATGCAATTGTAACTAATTATCAAACTTATTACACATGTATAATTTTAACGTGATACCAATATCATCATAATTCATCGTTATCACCATCAAGAATTCGCAAAATATGAAATGGTTCTTCGACCATCCCAAATTAGAATATTTATCGAACGGGAGCTTTAAAATATTTATGTCTCTTGTCTGAAAATATACCAAAACGTAGTAAAAAACGACTCAAAATATCAATAAGTTAATACCTTAGTAACTATGAAACACATATTTAAACCGAGTGGATTTATTTGGTCGATTCTTACTTTCCCAGATTTCTCGCTACTTTGCTTTTCCTCCTTCTATCATCTGTCTCTGATTAGATCAAATTTTGGCATCGCAAGTTGGCGAGTTTAGAAGATTTTCCGCATCGTGCTATTCTTTTCTTCATTCGATTGTTCTTACATGTATGCGTATGATTATTCTGGTCAAATTATGATTAATTTGTCAAGTAAAACCTACAGTTTATACTATACTGGATATAATCAATTATTTGTCATTTGAAAAAGAAGATTAGATTAGGGACGGTGAATAATATAGCGAGGAACTTTATTACGAGCAATCGCACCGATTAAGTTAGTCGAAGTTTGATCGAAACCATCCGTTCTAGATTTTGCAAGCGTGTGTTACGTTTGCATCCCAACATTAAAATTCTGTAGTTTTGATTAGAGATTTCAGTTTTCTTTTAAAGAGACTAAGAGTTCTCTATAGTTATATTAAAAGAATTTGTGTTATAAAAAGAGTCCCGCATTAAAAGTCGGAAATTAAAATTTAAAAAAAATGTTAAATTTCTTATCGAAATTTGAGATCGAATCGTTCTGCTCAAAAGTTTAATTTTGTAAATATCGAGTTCTTGATACATAAAAATATTTTTTGATTTGTTAAAAAAAAATTAATTTTTGAAAATTTGATTTTGAAGTATGATAGTTCTAAGGCATTTCTGTTATTTTATTTATTTCGAAGAATTTTCGATTAGAAAAAAAATTTAAACTAAAAAATGAAAAAGTTATAGATTAAACGAGGTTTCAAAAACAGCTAAAAATGACACGTATCTCTTTACCTTGTCAAAACATTTTTAACTTTGCAAAATCTCGAGGTTAAAAATGGGTTTTTTTTTTTAGAGTTTCAAGTAGTTCTGATTGTAGTTTTGGGCAGTTCTCGAATGACGAAAAGTCTTATGGCTAAAAGCAATTGGATGACGAGGTAAGAAGATACGTATCATTTTTAACCGTTTTTGCAATATTGTTTAAAGTGTATAACTTTTTCATTTTTTAATCGTTGAGAACTCTACGAAGTAAATAAAATAACAATAAAAATACCTCAGAACTATGGTATCTCAAAATAAAAAATTTTCAAAAATTTTTAATTTTTTTAATTACAAAATTTTTTTATGTATAATATTTTTTATGTATTTTTTATCAGAAACTCTAGATATAAACAAAAGCTTTTAAGCCGTTCAGAACTATTCGATCTCAAATTTCGAGAAAAAAATTAGTGTCCTATTTTTATAACATAAACTATAGGAAACTTTCTTTAAAAGAAAAGCTGAAACTCTAACTACAGAATCGAACAGATCGGAAAGGTTAAACGTATTACGGCGATGGATGTTAGCCAACGTTCTGAATTACATACTCTACCTTTCATGAAACGTGCAAAAAAAACGAAATAAACAAGATGAAAACACAACAATGAATTAAAGTTTAAGCTAGTATACAAGTATATGTACAAATTCGCTTATTCTTTACATCATTGACATGACTATAAATCAGAGATACTTAATCCGAACGTCGAATTCACAGAATTATTCAAATTATTTATTTAATAACACACACTTCTCTTTCTTCTCCAATTTCTTCTAATTTTTTTAAATAATCGGCAATTTTTGTCTAAATCAAGATTTTATCGAATCTTTCTCTTCTTGATTCTCTCGAACCCTTATTTTTGGACGCAACATCTTAATAATCGAGTCATTTATCAGACTAAAAAACTTCATGCTATCCGAAACAAATTACTGCCAAATTCTATAACAAATTTTATTGAACTATTTTTGTAATCGTTAATGACACACTGATGTACAGATATCTATTTGGGGATGTAAAGCAATTTTCCGAACAAGCGTTGGAGAGATATGCGACATTTGTTTTATAAATCGGCAACGACCTAACGTATTACCGCGAGTGATTCAGTATTCGAAGAATCAGCATCGATATTTCGATAAGCATGCCTATCGTTGATGATGTAAAGACAGAAACGTAAACGGGATGGAGCGAGTGAGAGAGGAAAAGAAAAAGAGATCATGGGGCGACAAGTATTTTTTCTGTCTGCTTTTTTGCTACTCAAGCATCGATATATCAGCAGTCGGCGAAAGAAGTTCAATATAGCGGTAAAAACCGACGGTAATGCAGATTGTGGGCTCAGGATTGTGTCTCCCGTTACCGTGTTATATCGTACGATGCACATCTCTCGAGTGCCACCATCCTTTCGTCATGTCGTCGGCCGAGTCACTTCGCTCTCCATTCCTTAGCCGACTAATTCCCCGACAGTTACAGCAGCCCGTGGATCTTAACACGCGTCCTAGAACAGGATCTGCGGATGTTATTACATCTATGATCATTAATTTATGCACGCGACTTCATACCGACAAACTAATCAAAATTTTACCTCGAAACCTACATTCGAAACATACAGGGGGAAAAAGTTAATGATTATTATATTACGTCGGTATTTCCGAACGAAATAAAATTGACAGTCGTCACTTTCCGACAGAAAGAGATGGAGTTTTTATTTAAATATAACAGTTACAGTTAAGTCATTAAAGACACGCTCAACAATTAAAAACGACTACTTGCCCAGCGAGAAACAACAATTTATTGCTCACAATGTCTGTAATAATTGACGTCGAACGGAAATTGTTCATCTATGCATTATTGAAAGTACTTGAAACCAAAACCAAAATTTCTCTTGAGACATTCAGTAGACACAAGAAGGTGCGGTGCGCGGAAAGATACGCGACAAAAAAAATTGTGACAAAGGCAATGATCAGTTTCAACAACCTGACACACAGTGGGGCAAAACGAGAAATCATTGTCTACAGAGCCTTCATTGTCTCATAATTGTCTACAGAACCTTCAAACCTTATCCGATTTTTAATGCTTTTTTTTAAATTAAAACTTATTGAATTTCAAAGATTTAAAAATTTTCAGGGACCCTGATATGACTTGAAAGATAACTAGTGTTGATAAATCCTTTATTCGGAGACTCGGAATTATTCTGCAAGCTTGCTTGTGAAAAAAGTATAAGTATTATTTGAAAATTGTGCTTTTGAAAAACAGAAATTTATATTAAGGAGATATAATCGATTATTTGTAGAAAGGGGAAGAGATATTCCTATTCTTATGCATTAGCAACACGAAATATGAAAATTTTTTAATGATAAAAAAGACTATTTTTTAATGATTTATATAATATAATTATATAAATAACAAGATAACTATATTTAAAAAACCTATAATAAAAAAGTAACATTAAATGCTAACTTTTAATTTTGAATTATAATATTAATATTAATATTATTAAAAATAAATAAATAATGATTATATTGATTAATAATGATTATACCAATAAATAAATAATAAATAAAAAAATAAATAATTTAATGTTTTGTGTTTAAAAAATCATCGATCGCTTGACAACGTTGCATTTCTGAAAATGTATTCCTTGACACGGGTCAGCTGAATTAAATTGACAAAATATATTTTACAAGATAATTCAATACTATATATGTATACACATACATAAAGTAGAAGATAACTTATTTTACTGTTTTGGTTAACAGCGTTGCCAAGTTTTTACTTTAATCCAAGTTGAATTCCTTTTAATTAATCAAATAAGCATATTTTTTATCAGCTTCTTATATACGAATTACATGGTAAATAGAGTTGAACTTTTGCAAGGACATAAAAAAAGATTTTAGATCCTATTCATAAAAGTTTTATGAATCATCTACGTATTTTATACATCTAAGTATTTTAAAAATATAAGTACACAGGGTGTTCGGAAACGAATATAAGTTTTGTAAAAATATAAGTTTTAATAAAAAATTGTTTTAAACAAAAGTTGTAGGATATAAAAAGATTCATTTACTGGCCTTATGAGTTTAACCTTGGGTCGCCAAGGTCAGGTCATCATTTTGAATTTTTTAAATCAACGGTTCGGGCCAATCAATGAAGGTAACATTGGTGGCTGATCTAGCCAATGAAGATCGGTGGTACATCCAGGCAATAAAAGCAGATTTTTAGATATTTTGAGGTTCCGATTTTTCAAACACCCTGTATGTCATAGCAATTTAATGACACGTTCTGATTCTAGATTCATTTGTGAAAAATGATTATTACGGCCCTCGACAATCTCTGAAAATTTGTCGAATTTCCAAACATTTTGTATAATAAAGTAATATAATATATCAGTCCATTTGATGTGTTTGCCATAATAAACCTATAACGTTTATTTTCTTGGGAACTACAATCGGTTTAAAATTTTAATATGATATTAATATTTTAATAGGATATTAATTTTGCTTTAAATAATATGTTATATAATTTTTAAATACAGAATATAATTTTTAACAGATTTAAGCATTTTAATTTTTCGATCATAAACTCTATCTTTTAATTCTATTTCTCCTTCTTTTAAACCCTCCTTTTCCTTCATTTCCTTGAAATCTTTTTAATTTCTCCTTAAATCTTTGGTATTACATACTTCAGTGCATAAAATTTTTTTCCATGGGAACAAGATTATAGATAGATTTCACAGGAAACAATAAGTAATAAAGATTTCACAAGCAATATAGAGAATACACAAAACATTGTAAAAGTGCAATAAATAAAGATATTATTAAGAAGATTCTAACTTCTAGCTTCTAATTTTTACAAGTAGTCAACAGAATGGAAATGATTTTCGAAGGCTATTCGAAAACTTGAAAGACGTTGAAGCTCAAAAGTTACTACTAGGCTTTTTTGTGACAAACAAACACTGTCGCATAAGGTAATAATTACCTCGAGTACTCGCGCAAAGAAACAAATATAGCTATACAGAGACTTGTGAGAATACTCATTGATCTTATAATAAAAATGTGTGATGTGATTTTCTATAAAAAATTAAAACATTTTTAATTTAGGTATGAGGTTTATTCATGACCCTCCTCTTCCTTTGTATAATCTTGTGCAAATATATTTATTCATATTTATAATATTTTTATTGTTTATAACAGTCAAATTTATTATAATTAATTTTATAATTTTGATGTTAGATTCATAATCTGCGACATCAAAAATATACATATACGTAATTTGATACAAATCGATTTAAAACTGTAAATGCTTTCTTCTGTTTTCCAGCCGCTATGTTACATCGGCCATTTTGAAAAAACTCGACCTGTTAGAAGTTAATCCCCCCTCCATTCTTTAAATAAATATATTTTGAGTATTGTACTGAGTTGTGCTAGGTTTGTACCACTTTATGCTCGAATATTAAAACCGTAATATGAAAAATACAATAGAAAATAAAAAAAAAAACGATTTTTAGGATCAGCCTCCCACTTTTCGATTTTCTCAATTTTTTCACTTGTGCTGAATTGTGCTAAGTTGTGCTAACATTGTGTTAAAGTATTATTTAAAAAAAAAACAATGAAAAAAGTTATGATAAAAAATAATTTGAACACACACACATATACATATATTATATACAATTAAACGTTTACGTCCACATTAGTTATCCAAATAGAATATAACTTCATATCTGAGTTGTACTAACCCGGTCAACACAAGTGTAGATTTCCCCAGCATAACGACATTAAGAATGCTTTACTCTTGAGTGCGGCTTTTTGCGAAATTTATATATATATATATAATATATAACATAGACTACGCTTAAGAGTAAAGTCCTTGTGTTAGGCTAGCACAACTCAGATGTATTCCATTGCTGTTATATTCCATTTGGATAACTAATGTGAACGTAAACGTTAATTGTATGTAATATTGTTCAAATTATTTTTATAATATATAACTTTCTTTGTTATTCTTTTTTACTCAATACAAGTAAAAAAATTGAGGAAATCGAAGAGAGGGAGGCTGGTCCAAAAAATCATGTTTTTTTTTTCATTTTCTGTCATATTTTTCATATTATGGTTTTAATATTCGAGCATAATATGGCATAAACCTCTCACAACTCAGTACAATACTCAAAATATGTTTATTTAAAGAGTGAGGGGCTAACTTCTCACAGTCTCTAAAAACTCGATAAAAAAATCGGCTTCAATATTTTTATTCAAAACTAAATAAGTTTTAATTTTAAAAAAGCAAAATTGGATAAGGTATTTACTCTAGATAATTAACATGATTTCTCGTTTTTCGTTACACCCGCTATTTGAAAAAAAAGTTCAAATTAAAAAATCGGCTTTAATTGTTAAAATTAAATAAATTTCAATTTAAAAAAATATTAAAATCGAATAAGATTTGAAGACTCTAGACAATTGCAAAATACAATTTTTGGCTCTTCTGTACGATGAGCTGCTGTGGCAATCGGGAAGAACTAAAAAAACACTAATCACACTCATGATGATGAAGAGAGATTTCTCAGGAAGAAAGCTTCGAGAACTCACTCGTCATTTCTACGACGCTTACATTTTTTCGACATTCCCAAAGTTGTTAGACTGGTATGTAGAAACCTTCCATACAATGCACATAGTACTCACTATCGAAAGGATCAATACCGGGGACATGCACCAACTTGCTTGCTTGGTGGCTTGCCTACTTGCTTGCCTATCTGTCTGCGTTCACCTACGTTCACAAATCTTCCTCGCCAAAATTGTAAGTCACGCAACGTCTTCATGGGAACATATATATTTTTAAAAAAGCAAGAATTCTTCGGGAAAGGAATTCTAGTCAGAAAAGATTGTGTGTCGATATCAATATTTAACAAATGCTCTTTTCAATAAGGAATCTTCTCCTCTCTATTTCGATGAATTTTTGTCCCAAGACAATCATATATCACGACCTATAGCTAAATTATAAATGAACATCGTCGAACTCTAGTGAACAATGACCAATTAATAATGAGATCTTTTAAAACGTTTTCAATTAAGAATTATTTTTTTAAAGTAGTATTTTCTACAAAAACCGGCCATTCTAATTAAAAATAACAATAAGTTTACACGAGTTTAGAACGAAAAATCCTGTGCGAGATCGAATCTTAAAAACCATTGATTCATACATGATTGTCGATATTTACGAATACTGTTTCGAACCTCGCGTCTGTCTTTGATCTCGAAAAGCCAGAGTACAGAATTTCTTTAAAGTATGGAACAGAGAACAAACGGAGGTCACCTACCAGGGGTGTAACACAAAGACAGTGCCCTTCACCCTCTTCGGTCAACCGCGTCGCGTAATCGGAGAAACTCGGCAGCACTCGTGTGTTCTCGTAGAATTACAACGCAATGAGAGAAAGAGAGAAAGAGAAGGAGAGAAGGGGAGGGGGAAAGGGTGAAAGAGAGAAAGAGAAAGCAAAAGAAGGTTCACGAGGAACGATCCACAAATTTGTTCGTTGCCAATCGTAAGCTAAAATTACAGTATTTATTACAATCGATTACATCATCGAATATCAGCGCGTCACAAAATATAAAATATGCAGATACCTTACAATACAAAAACTGCTGATTCATCTTCTTTCTAGTAAATTTTTTTATCCAAATTCCCCTCCGTAAAAATCATTTTGAAAGTATAAATCGTTGTATAATATTAAATATGCTTCTTATGTGTATGTCATTTCCCAAAACAGGATTACATTTTAATTGTAAACAGTATATAAATAGAAATAAAAAGAATTGAAGTGTCATAGTAACTAAAGAATGCTTTCTCTTTTCTCTTCGATCGAATTCGTTTTTTCACATGTTGAATGTATTTCATACCAGGTGCCAAAATTCCATGCCGGATAAAAAGATTAATTCGTGCGTATAACATAACAACGCATATATTATCCGCAATGAATTTTGTTGGGAGAGAGTGAGGAGAGCCTTCACTCGCGAGGATCTCGATTTCCCATTCCATTGCTCCTCTCGCACTGCGTATTGCTCACCACCCGCTTTATTGTTCGGTCGGCCAACCACGCCTACGGCTAAGAAGAGCTTGCGGCATCGTGCGTGACGCTCGTGCGTTTTCATCCGACGAACGAGACGGTTTGATTAGGCCGAATTCGTTACTGAACATGTCGACCAAGAAGATATAAGAGGGGAAGTTGGAACGATATAAGAGAGGAACAAAGGAGGGAGGGGAAGGAAGGGAGAGGAGGGAAAAGAGGGGGAGAGAGAGAGATGGAGAAACGAAGAAAGAGAAGAATCCGCACGTGGTTTTCATAAGTAGATTCAAAGTGCGTAACGGATAGAAAGAATCAGGCGATTTGTAGGCGATTCCCGGAAGCAGGCTATCTTATGTGTATGAAGGTGACACCTCAACTATTGGCACCGCAAGCTTACATGCAAGTTCGATTTGTACTTGCAATAGTTGTAGAGTTTCTGAGAGGTTATATCAATAGTTCCATTTGGATAGAAAAAACAACATTTGAAATAGTAAGGTGCTAATTTTCCGTGGCATCAACCTCCGGAAAAAGTTTCAACTGTAGAATCTTCTCGAAAAGTTCTATATAATTTATGATAACCAACCTTTTACCCAAAGTTCTAGCTCATAACTATTTTTAAATAATTTTTTGTTCTTAGCACTGGTATATCTCAGTCAAGAGTAAAGGTGCTGGCAGTTGTGTCTGTGAAGTTGGCACGACGTTCCACGAATTTAAAAAAAATACTAAAAATTCCAATAGCACTTTTCATAGTTTCTACAGTTCTTTATAAAAATTAAAAAGAGTTCCACATTCCTTAAATTAAAAAATCGAAATGGGAAAATTGTCGTGCTAACTTCGCGAATCTAGCACGACACCCTCCCTTTAATGTACACCTAAGTATTGTGCTGAATAATAAAGGCGTGAATAATAAAAATTGATTAAAAATTGTTAATTGATGGAATACCGATCTGAAATTGCATATATATGCTGAATTTGAACAGAACTATCGGAAACTCTTGCCAAAAATGATAATATTCAACGTGTTTTTTTTTTTAGTAGTTTTTTTTTTTACTTTAAAGGGAGAGTGCATCTCGAACTTTACTCTTGACTGATTGTAAGAGGTGTCAACGATCAGATCAAAAAATTGTTTTGAAATATTTAACGGACGAAACTATTGTTAAAACGTACCAAAATGGTGGGAAACTATGTGAAAACTGTCAAAAAACCGATCGAAACTGTCTCAGCATCTCAGCATTGGACTTTACTCTGAGCTGCTAGCGATCAAGTTAAAAAGTTGTGTAAAAACAGTTACGAGCCAAAACTCTGAAAATCTACCAGGAATTTTTAAAACTTACTATATAAAACTATAAGATTCTATAGTTAATATAATAAACGACTTTTTTCAGGTGTAGAACATTGAGGTGTCACGGAAAGTTAGTATTTCATTTTTTATTTATATTATTTTCTTCTATGGAAATCAAAACGTATCAATATAGTTGATGCCAACTTCACAGTGGCTATCGAGGTGTTTATTCGATTTCCGCGTATCATATCACTGAAGGTGCCAAGTGATCTCGAAAATGTATGTTTTTGGGTTTCCTAATATGTGCTGTGAATAATCGATCAGTAAGTGCTCTTCCTTCATATCACTAAACAGCCATTAAATCGAGGTAATTGGTTTGTTTTTATAACAATGGATTTAAAATCTCGTAAAATTTTCAAGAAAACTATTTTATCTATCAAACATTCCAAGAATTCGTTCGCAGTCAGTAAAATTACAAGTTCATGGTAACAAGTTGACATCACGTTATAATTTCTTTAAATTCGTATAACAACAACTCGCACTATAAAGCACTATAAAGTTACCGATATTTATAGTTTAAAAACCAATGGCGTTAAAATGGCGTTAAAACTCGGCGCTGGAAACGATCTGATACAAAATTGGCGCAATGATTAGAAGTGGGACAAGAAATTGCTAATCGAACTTAATTAGTTAAGATTCTCCGTGCAGCTTAAAATTCCTACGGACGATGAACCAGATACACTCCGTTATCACTATCATTAAATCACAAATCGTACTGCCAATGCAGTGGGTCAGCTGGGAACAGAAAGCGGCGTGATCTGTCGCCCTCGGCGGCTACGTCCGAAGTGACGAGACACGGCCAGCGGGTGGTGACGCGCGACAGGTGCAGCTGATGGCACGAGCGGATAGAAGAGAGAAGAGGAGAGGGGAGAGGGGAAGCAGCAGGAGAGGGGAAGCAGGGAAAAGAGGGGAAGCAGGGAAAAGAGGGGAAGCAGGGGGGGCGGAGGGGGGCGGAGGAGGAGGCGGAGGAGGAGGAGGAGGAGGAGGAGGAGGAGGAGGAGGAGAGAGAGAGAGAGAGAGAGAGAGAGAGACGAACGTGCTTTCGACTCTTCCCGACGCGAGACGACATGACACGATCGTCGTTGCTCGACTAGACGGTGGGCGCGGAGTGTATATAAATAGGTGGCACGTCGACCGACTGTCTGGTCTCTCTCACCGGTGTTACGCTATTGCATGCACGCCACTTCGTGCGGGTACGCGCGCAAGAGTTGGTTTTCTCCGACTTGCGCCGTGTCTCTGCATTACCGACAATGACAATGATGATGACGGTGATAAAACGTAACGTAACGATCGAATTTTCAATGGATATACATATGTATGAAGGTCCAGACGGAAGACTTTTGGAAAATTCATACGTTAATATATCATTTTTGATAATGTCATTTCCACTATTTACCTTCATCATATACTTTCTTCACAGAGAGATACTTATTCGTATAAAACTATATTTAATTTAAGAAGAATTATAAGGAGATGATTAAACAATTATATTAATGTCTGAGTTCCGTGATTACAAATATACATGTCTCCATTTTAATGTATCCTCCCCAAAATGTTTTTTTATTATAGAAAAAATACTTCAGGCAAAAGTTGCATGGTTTGAAAAAAAACAATGATAATATTAATTTTAAAAAATTATTTTTCAAACTCATTTACAGGCCCTCGCCATTTTTAAAAAATGGAATTATATAATTTGTTCACATAATATGATTCATCTCGTTAATCTGCATATATTGTAAGAGCATTAAGATAAAAATAAATAAGATAAAAATAAAAGATAAATTGTCAAAAGATCAATAGAGAGATATCACAAGATATTTCATCTTATTTTGACACATTTTTTACATAAAGCATAAAATATCTCGTAAACTATTCATTTTTTGACACGTACTTAATTATTACACATTATTTATCTTCCTCCAAACCATGCAACTTTTGCGTGATGCATTTTTTACAATAAAAAAATGTTAGAAGGGTAAATTAAAATAGGTAAATTAAAATACCCTATATATAAGAATGGTATTTTATTTGCATTCTTCGAGCAACGGTGAGAGAAAAAATAAAACTAGAAGGACATCGCAACAAAATTATTACAAAGTGGATCCTTTTTACTAAAAAAAGTATGAATCTTTCACTTAATTTCGTATATTTCTGATATATGATATTTCGAGATGCGACAAGAATCTTTTTTTTACTAATAAATACATTATGCTGTACAGTATCCTTCCAGAAGATAAGTTCATGGTCCAATAGAAAACTTCAGCGATCAATGATTTGTTGCAGAGAAAGAAAGCGTTACATTAATCGTAAAACCAAAATTTTCTTACGGAAATTCTTCTTAGCGCATGCATGAAACGGTTATGTTCATTTCACTCACAAAACAACTATCAATTGCTACGAAAATAAAATAAAACAATATATGAAAATAAGATGAAACAAATATGTAAAATGAGAAAAATAAGAGACATTTATCTCTATCTACAAAATCTGATAATTAATTTTTGATTAAGTAATGTGGTAATACATTAATTGAATAAATCAGCTGAATTGTACATGGAAATA
The DNA here is from genome assembly GCA_901521435.1 of Crematogaster levior. NCBI lineage: Eukaryota > Metazoa > Arthropoda > Insecta > Hymenoptera > Formicidae > Crematogaster > Crematogaster levior. Next base: position 95,978 of record CABEGB010001192.1, read on the forward strand.
AAGATAAAATGGAAAAAAATTTTATAACTTATAAATTTTAATTAAATTACTATATATGATTATTAATTGCAAGCTTAGAGAAACCTGATTTAACATTGAGGAATTGCTCAATTACTCTTTCTAATGAAATAATTAAACATAACCATATACGGATAAAAAGATGCGAAGAGAAAGATAAGGGCCAGATGCGAGGAGAGTCGCGATTGGTGATTCGATAATACGCAGGGTTCAATTAGCACGCGTAACGCTCGCGCTTGTAACGCTGAACTCGCGCGACACGACATTACGAATATGCAGAGAGAATACTGCGGTAACGCATACGCTGTTGCCAGATTTTTTACATCACATTGCTCCGATTAATCGCGAGCAACATAGCATGGTGCTTGCGTACGCCTTAAAAGTGCCCGAAGGCCATTACGTAAGCGTCGACTACGTTCTCGCCGTGTCTCGCTTCAGTGACACCTCGTCATCGATCCGCGATTTCCATTTCGAGGCAGGGCCTCCTCGAAAAGGCAGGAAAAAAAAGGGAGCCACTTAAGAATGGTCGTTGGATGAGTAACTTTTCGTATCAAGCAGAAAATAAATAAGGCTTTGGCCTTATAAATTTCCGAATTACATTCATTATGAGTAAAGTTAGACGTATAGTGTTTCTATTCACGACACAGCTATTCGTAAGATACTTGATTCAAGCTAATATTCATTATCATTACTTGGACATATCGATCAAGAGAGAGAAAATCCAAGAAGGATAATGTAAAATACTTGTATCGTTAACCCAAATTGTGCAACACTTGGAGTCTCGCTTTCCGGCGATGACCCAGCCATAGTGCTCGCAACGGAGCGGAGCCTGGACATATCGTAGTGATTGGGATCAATACGTTTAACCACACTACCACGCAATAACACCCCTGCTCGTCCCCTTTTGCCTCCATCGACCTCACTCCGTCCATCTCGCCCTCCACCTCTCGCTTCCGCTCCTTCCATCCGTTTCGCCTCCTCCATCGACCTTGCGGCGAATTCTTTCGTGTACCGCAAAAACATTGAGTCGCGTAAAGACACATTTACATGATATTCTAATAACTCTCAAGCGCTTTTAGCCATTGGACGAACGATCTGAGGAAACATAAACCCACAAAGCCTATAAAATAATTCATTCTCAACAATCCAGCATAAATTCATATTAAAAGACAAATTCAAGATCGGCAGAATGAATATTACGGCAGCTATCTAAAGAAAAACATACGAGAAACCGCCAAGTATCCAGAAGAGATTCCACCGTTAGTAGAAAAATCGTGTCTCCTTCGCAGTCATAACACGACTTATAAATAGAGGACGTACATTGCAAATGTGCAAACATACGGGATAAGAATATCAGAAGGAGACTTGTAATATCGTTCGCATTTCAACCAACCTTTCGGTTCTCCGTTGACTAAGCTATGTTTAATTGAGCGCGTTAAGGAATGCCAAACTGATTAAATATAGGGAACAATTTAAGCAATTACGACAATAGTCGCACGAGTGTGCGACATCGCGCATAACTTCCGATTACTGCGGATATCGCAGCTTTTGTTTCGTAATTTTACCTGTGTGAACCTGGCACCCGACAAAATTAAGTTTTTTTTATGGAAATCGATAGCATTTTGTTTGTAGTTGTTTGTAGTAATGTTAATTTCGTTTGTAGTTCAATGGATTAAAAAATATAAAAATTTAAAAAAATGACTTGCACCCGACTTTGTGATATCTCAAATCCGCTTGCGGGACTCAATTCGGAATCGTTTGCAGTTGTTTGTAGTTGCACCGTTCGCGAGATATAATTATTTAAACATTTCGTAAAAAATGGGTTTTTTTAATTTTAAAGATATCGCAAATCTGCTTACGGGACTCGATTCAAAATCGTTTGTAGTTGTTTGTAGTGCTTTTGCTTTCGTTTGTAGTTGAACCGTTCAAAAGTTACAACAATTTAAACAAATTGCAAATGTGCAGTTCAGCCATTTTTTGAGATACCGCAAATCCGCTTGCGCGGTCTTTTTTAGAATCGTTTGTAGTTGTTTGTAACGATTTTCCTTTTGTTTGTAGCTGCACATCACTGCACGTTAAATTTACGCACCACATCGATTTTTCACTTGATGCTTTCGGAAAAACAGAAGGAATCGCTTTTTGTAAGACGTTGAACAATTACACTATGTGTGTACAATTGTATTCTCTTATGCACTACGTTAAAAAAATATTAATTTTTTGGATTTGCGATATCTCAAAAAATGGCTGAACTGCACATTTGCAATTTGTTTAAATAATTATATCTCGCGAACGGTGCAACTACAAACGAAAGCAAAAGCACTACAAACAACTACAAACGATTCCGAATCGAGTCCCGCAAGCGGATTTGAGATATCACAAAGTCGGGTGCAAGTCATTTTTTTAAATTTTTATATTTTTTAATCCATTGAACTACAAACGAAATTAACATTACTACAAACAACTACAAACAAAATGCTATCGATTTCCATAAAAAAAAAATTAATTTTGTAAAAGTCGGGTGTGCCAGGTTCACACAGGTCGTAATTTTTTGTACTCTGCGGTCGTGCGAATCCGCATTTTCGGGATAATACATTAATAACGGTACAGACGGTTAATTAACACCGTAAACAGATAATGATGATGTTAATTCGACATTCAACGACCGCACATACACATTATTATCTGAATCTCTTATTTACGGAGAGATCGAATCAGCAATGGCACGGACCTATTAGCGAGCGCAGCTCCGATGCGTTCCTAAATCAGCGTACTGCCGCACTTCTGACGCTTCGTTTACTGTTGTTAGTTGATAAATCAATTAATAAAATCACCGAGTGAATGATTATTCACGCGACGTAATTAATCATGATTAACCCATGATTTATTTAATTATTTTTGTTCATTATTACCCATTATTTATGCCTCCATTATTTATTACTCAATTATTTTTTCAAATCGGCAATCGCGAAAAAGTAACAATATCACCAAACTTGCACCAAACTTCAAAATTATTTCGCATTTACGCAGAAGATATCCATATATATATTTCCCGCGATTATTCTCCATCAAATGGTTCCGCGAATGGGAAATCGATTTTCGAAGTTCGAGCAAAATTATTCGCAGATACCCGGCGCATCTCGAAGCAGTCGAAGCCGCCATATTGTTACTGAATGCATTCGCGAGAAGATACCCACCACACTGGTACACCGACTCTAGATGCTAACTTTATACCTATGAAGGTCCGGGATCAATAGCGGGTACGTACTACGTATACGTCGCACGTACTAAATACTATATCGCATGTACAGGGTGAACAAGCGGTTACGGACGGCTGGAGATCTCTAACGAGGAACAGCAGAGAAATGGTGAGAAATCTCGAATGTACAAGAGCAATTCCAAGAAGAGCGAACGACGGTATTACGCGTTCCAAGCAAGAGCTCCAATGGAGCGTCAAGCTGATCGATCAAGCGATTTAATCAACGAATGATCGAATCGATAAAAATTACGGGTTCGCGTCATATGTAACACACGAATTTAATTCGTCTAATAAACATACGATACGAGTCAGAGAGTTGTTACTATTATACGATCATTGGTATCACTGTTATATGCTGAAGAAAGAACGAGTAACACAGTGCAGCGAAAGCTCGCTCGATTATTGGCAACCTAACGACAGATCTCACGCTTTAAACTTTTTATCATCGAGATAGCGTATAGAGCATAAAAACGAGTGTATTAACTAAACTGATTTTGGTATACATCAACAAAGCCCAATGATACATAATTTTTTATACATACTCACACACAGAATCCTACTTACAAACCAGTTAAGGATCAAGACTTCGTGGATCTGTGTAGCCACGGGACAAAACACTAATTTTGAACATTGTATAATAGCAAAGTGAAAGTGTAACAGTTAATTGATCAGTGACGGGCCACGAAGCGGATCAGTGGGACTTAGGACTCTTCATTGGATTACAATAGTACTTATCAAGAGTCGATAATTAACCTAAGTCGAACATTTTGATGGCCCATTGTGACGTCCCATAGAAAGAGAAACAGTAACGAAGCTGTTGCTGAATATTTCCAAGTATCGAAAATTTCGACACAAATCTTGACGTTTATTAAGTTGTCGTCTTATTTCCATCTGAGGTTGACTGTCCAAATCGACACATGATTATCTATCGAACGCAGCCTCGGAATTATACTACGCGTAAACTAGCATACTTTTACTCGAGCGTAAAAGCCCATATTTTTAGTGAATCGAGTAGGAAATTTGATTCCGGTATATCTAAAGAGTTAATTAAAGACCATTTGGATGCAGGATGCGGTGAAGCGCTTCTACAGCGATATCTACTGCTTGTAACTTACATGGGGAACGGTGGGTTTCTATGTGACTTTAGGCAAATGGAATCGACAGAGAGCTGAAGGGGTGAAGGGGAGTAGAAAATGAACGGACGGGGACATATACACACACAGAGAAAGAGAGAGAGAGAGAAAGAGGGGGGGGAGAGAGAGAGAGAGAGCTAAGCTCCTCGCTCCTCTCGATCGATCTTCAAAGAATGTAGAGACCAACAGATGTGTGTGGGTGTTTGTGTGCGCGCGCGCGTGCGTGTGTGCGTGTGTGTGTGTGAGGGAGAAAAGGGGAAGGTACGAGAATAAGCGGAGAAGGGAGGACAGGAAGAAGAGAAAAAAATAGAAGAGAGGAGAGCGAAAGACTCGTCGAAAAAATAATGAGAATGGCAAGAGACACTGCAGATATAACAAGGAAGGGCAGAAGGGCAATAGGAAAAATGAGTTAGATAAGGACTGATAAACATATCAGGCCAAGTAGAAGAGAAACGAAAGGATGATGCTCGCGCTTGGAAACCTATGCTCGTCGCCACACGGGACGAACAATATTGTAAAATGTCGGGCTCCTTCCAACCTACGGATTTCTTCCGTACCCGCGCGTATACATCGGGTATCTCGAAAAGAGCATCAATATGGAAATCCAGTGTAACTCGATGGATGGACAAAGAGTCACAAATCATAGAACGCAATCATAGAATAATTGTACCAAGTTTGAGTGATTAAACTAATAATACGAAAGAGTCATAATTAAATTGATAATATAAAGTTATGATTATTCCAAGTGCCAACAGAATCGCACTATTCGTGCTTGAAGGTTTGGAGTATCAAGTACGGGTCTGTCCGAATCTCTTGAATAACAGTGCTTGCAAGTACGAACACAAGATTCGCGAACAATTACGAACGATCGCGAGTCTCGCGGTAAAACAATTGCGTGATTGTGTAAACGGAAATGCTACGAAGGCTTGATTCGACATTGTATAAATAGCATAAACTTTTGTGGTCTCTAGAGTTTCTATAATACATAGAAATAGAGAACCGCGTTGTATAAACGGTTAATAGACTAGAGGACAGGCAACGACTTAGGTCTCACTTACGTTTGAGCGAACAGGGCAGCCCTATTAAGCTGGACCCCCCCCCCCCATTGCAAATCAAGTTCCGCACTAGATCAAAAATTTATTGCTATTTAGGTGCTAATTTGGTGCCTTAGTCCGAATTTTAGTGCTCAAGCAGTTTAGTAGGAAATTGTATAAAAATGGGGGGAGGTCCAACTTAATAACAAGCTGGACCTCCCTGTAAGAAAAAAATATATAGAATGATCCTATATAAAAAAGTACACTAGAATTTAGTGCTAATTAATTGCTCTAAAATAATGTTAAAACATTGACAAAACACGACACTTTTTAAATATTCTTTTATTCCGGAAGCGCGCGTCGCGTTCTAAAATTCGTTACCCGATCGTCAAAGAATTAGATGCTCTCAAGTTCATAGTATCGAAGTAATTTTCAGATAGTGTTCTATTGAGTTTGAAGATTAATTACAAAGATTTATTTTCGCTGGTCGGTTGTTTATCGCGTGGGAATGAACCTTATATGAATTATTATTATATAAATTATTATTATTATTATATATTATTATATATTATTTTCAATTTTTTAATTTATATGTTTTGAGCATTTTTAATGTTTTTTAAAGCATAAAACTATAAATTTTATGGTTATAGTTTCAAAAAGCATAAACCTCTGATTGTGTTGAAATTTTAACCAAAGCTTGTCCTTGACTTGAGTAGAAAGTATCTTAAAGGATTTTTGCCGACAAGGCTTCGTTTGCTCTCAATAACCTTTTAAAGTTGCAAACATTTTTACTGTATATCTTCGAAAATATTGATTTTAAAGAAAAAAGTTTCAGACAAAAAATGAAGCTCTTAGAAAAATTCTACAAAAAAAGGTTATATATGTTTTTTACATGCAACACCATCAAGGTCATAAAATCACTTTGAATTTTTTAGATAAAACCCCCTATTTTTCATTACATAGTCTTGTAGCTTACTTCGAGAACTTTCCAAAAACATATTATAAAGCTATTTTTCATCAAGTACCTTCCGAGTTATGAGGCTTAAAAAATACAGTATTTTGACATAAAATACTAAATATCTTGAGAAACATTCAGTTTTCGATAACCTTATCTTGATACTTTTTACACAGAATAATGAAATCATTAAATCAATCAATTGGTGTAAAGAAAACATATGGTTGATTTGAAAAAAAAATATGTTGCCAAACAACACAAGTATGTACTTTGCAACATATTTTTTTTTTTCAAATCAACCATGTGTTTTCTTTACACCAATTGATTGATTTCATTATTCTGTGCAAAAAGTATCAAGATAAGATTATCGAAAACTGAATGTTTATCAAGATATTTTGTATTTTATGTCAAAATACTGTATCCTTCAAGCCTCATAACTCGGAAAGTACTTTATGAAAAATAGCTTTATAATATGTTTTTGGAAAGCTCTCGAGATAAGCTACAAGAATATGTAATGAAAAATAGGGGGTACCATTTAAAAATTTCAAAGTGATTTTTATGTGATCTTGATGGTGCTATTCAAAATCATACTAATATTACTATGTAATACGTAACTTAAAGCCCTACAACTTTTGTATTAATCATTTTTATCAGAAAAGCTTATTTTTCGAGTTATTTAGGTGTTTTCACGCGCATATTAATACATTTAACGAACCCTTGTAAGTCAATGGACACCCTCTCTTCACTGATCGTTTTTGCAAGCCTGGCATCTCCACTGTGTCCACAATTATGAGGAAAACTTCTTTTTAACCACACTTTGGGATAACAGCCTGGCTTTCATCCACTCACACTTCCCATCGCCTGCATAATTCGCTAAACTGGAATGACTAGAAAATACAAGTGCGCGTCCCCTCATGTGATAAGATGGCAAATCTGTGAAAGTTCTCTCATGGTCAATAACGAGCTACATGTGTCACAGTCTCGGCTCAAAAACAGTGCGCAGCACCATCCTCAAGCTTTGGCGTTGACTTCTCTCACTCTGTCAATGGACCTGAATGAAAAGACATACCAATTATTACGTTGATGTTCCACAAAGCACTTATACTTTCACACCAGACACAGCAGTAAATCCGCCAATTGTCGTGGCGACATCATTTCGGGAATCTAATCGGCGACATTACCGTTATCAAATTTCCCACCGATGTAACGTCGCCCACCCTCCTCCCGTAGACAACTGTTTTCAAAATGATACTACCTGATAATTCAGCCAATATTCAGGCACCGTGGCCATCTCATCTTTCACGACCAAACTACTTTTTGATGCAACAAGGATACTAGGATATCTAAGTCGAAATTTCAAAATCCGCAGTCTGGCCACAAGTTCCAAATTCCACTTGATGAAGTTTTGCACGTTTGGCTAATGTCATGAGTTCCACAATTCAACGTAGTGTGCGCCAGCAGCCACATCATACCTGGGTAAGTCGTATGTATAAGGCAGCCACGCTTATTATGATTTCAGACAATCAAGGCACAACGATATCGAAATCTGGATGCTTTTATCGTTGGGATAATATCAGGTAGAACGACAATTGTGGTTAATTTTATTTGCCAGTGTAAAAATAGCGTAAAATTCGCTGAATATTGCGCACACTGTGGCGTTTCTGAGAGTTACTCTTCTTCCTGAGACTCGCCCATTGTGACCTGTCAGCATCACCCGCAATTTATAACTCAATGTTGAATGTCGTGGCGGTTCCGGGGAGTAACAAACATTTTATTCTTCTCAACTATACTCTCCGAATACTTGGAAAAACGTCGCTAGAAGCACAGAGTATAAGTCGGAGCTGCAGGATATTCCACGCCATCCACAACAAGACAAATGTTCATAAGACGTTCCGCATACAGCGTTGTTATCTTTAGTAAGACTGTACGCAGAATTGTCCACCTGTAATCTAAGCTCACAATATCACATGATGAAACCAACCAGTGGGCATTAAACTGTTCCAAATTTTTCATATATTATATACATAATTTATAGAGTCTGAACTCTCAGATTGTGCAACAGTACCAATAACCTGTTCCTGATTTCTTTTTGCTGGAGTCCATTTTTGACTATTACCCGTTCCTTTTCCCGTTCTCCTCCCCATTTTCCAGCCTGCCTGACCATCATCTTCTGCCTCCACCCATCCATCTGATAGTATATCCCCAGAATTATCTTCAGAGCCGATATTAAGGCTTCTTTTTCTCTGATCAGAGCTTTATAGTTCAATCATACCTGATTAAGAAAGAATTTGATCGATTAATTACTATAGAACCCATTTAAATCATCCTGATTAACGAGGGATCTTTATCAAAATCATATCCTGAGATAGAGATATAGAAATTGATCCTTAGGATCAATTAATTCATTAGAGACAGATTCTATTGACATTAATTAAAATGTGTAATCCAGGGAACTGTTTAGGAAGATTAAGATTACTGATAGATTAATCCATCTATAGACTAATATCATTATCGATAAACGATTAGATTGTTTAAAATAATGGAGGTTGGTGATTGTCCTAAATACATTAATTGACTGAAAGAGATTGGAATCTACTGGACGTCAGACAAAGCAGGTCATCAGCGAATACCTGAGTTCGGAAAATCGAACTACTGAATTTAAAAGTTTGCAGAATTATGGTTCGGATTTTCAATATTGAAATGATTCTTTTCCTCTTTACCATTTGATGTTCGATTCGGCAACGGTTTCACCCGCCAAACGTCCGTGTTCCACAATTTATATTGAAAACCGATCGACTATGTGTAAACCACTCGCAGTACATTTCTTTTGATAAATTGTCCCTTTAAACTTTCGCTGTACAGATTATTAGAGTCCCCATCCCCAGGTAAGGTGCAATTTCACGCAGCGTCAAAAACGCTAAGGCGGCTCTCCACTCTGTGATACATTTCCTCAATAGAGTTTCAAAACACAAAACGCCAGCCGCTAAACTTCGCTTTTTCATGGGATGACAAATCGCTGGTCAGTTGTGGATTTGTATTTTCTGTATTTTTAAATTTTTCTATATAGATTTGGTGACCCGTGTATAAACTGGACAATAAGGATACGTGTGTCAGGTATGCGAAACTGTCGAACAGTATTTTTATCTGACAACCTTACAAAATATTGCCGTCAGTAACAGCCTAAAGAAACGACGAATACTGGTGTTGTGTGCAATTGTGCAAAAATTACAAGAAAATGAAAAAACCGTACAGAAAAGAAACAATGCTGGGTGCAGCACCATATCTAAAAAATGTTCCGACGCAGTTTTTATTGTGTCGAACTTAAACCACCATAGAGAATGGGGTACGATGACAATTATTTCGAATGTCAAACACAATGGAGGAATTGTTATCTATTGTTGGATCGTTATTGATAAAAATGTTATTCGAGAGCCCATACAACCGGAAAAACGTTTGATAATTAAGATTTAGGCAAATGTAAAACCTTAACGTATTAATTTTGAAATTGTTGATAACTGAAAACGATTCAACACTCTATTTTTCGCTCGAGTTGAGCCTCTCCAAACCAAACGGCAAACGACGCTCGACCAAAGGGCGTAAGGGGGAGCCGCTAACGTTTTGACGTTTTGATCACCTTGGGGTGCAAATTGCGTGACGGGATAAGGGGAAACAGCCACACATGGTACGGAAAAGAAGGACTATGACACGCGTAAATAAAAATATAAATTAAAATATAATTTTTTTATTACAATATTTTATTTATTTATGAAACATATAATACTTCTGAATGTTAAATTAATTATTATCTCTACATTATTAAGAACTTTGTCAAAAAAATTTTCAACTTTAAAAAATTTTGTTTGAATTCTATCATGCATTTTTGGCTATATTCCGTACCATGTGAACAGGGCACACTCAACTCAGAATAGCTCTGATTGGTTGTTTCTATGACGGACACTATCCAGCATGACGCATAACGTATGTACAATGTGGGTCTGTTCTTTTCAGCTGCACTGCTGAACTAGTGCAATAAGTTAGAGTGAAAAAATATATATATGTCTCATTCTAACTTATTGCACTAGTTCAACAGTATAGCTATAAAGAACAAATCTTGTGACTACACCTACAAGTCTGGACATCACAGAATCGTACCTGATTGGTCGAGTCCTATTGAGATAAAAAAATGGCGGAATTGAGGTTTATCAATCAAGGGACTCTATTTATATAATGACAAGTCATGTTTGTGCATATATGTAATACTCCTATATTGCTAAAAGAGTGTCGATCTCAGTCCAAACATTATGGTACAGACACATAATAGTCTCTCTCTCACGCACAGTTCAGCTGCTTTGTGCGCATGCGCTAACAGCGTTAGGCAAACACGACCAAGTAATGTTTTCTCTTTTCGTGTTCTTTTCGTCTCATTTTCTAATGCTTAGTCTCTCGCTCACACTCACTCAATAGACGCGCCTGCGCATAATGAGGCTTGATCGTCTGCCCATATTTGGAATTCGTGCGTCTCTCTATTATGGGGCTCGATCCTCTCATTGTGAAGCCAATATGTAGCCGAACATGCAGTTTTTGGGAAAGTGACAATTTTATTGGTTGAACACTTCACGGAATCTGTTATTGAAAGGACATCTGGTCTTGTATAGAAATAAATTAATATTTCTAAGTTGTACTACTAGACTTCAATGTGTCCAATCACGTTTGGTAGAAGATAGCAGACTCTCTGCTGCAATTGGTCGATTTGCTTGAGAAGGGGAGATGACGGAGCGGCTTCGAGAATGGTCGCGTTCAGTAGCATCAGTGATCAGCGGTCAGTGATTATTGGTCCTTTCTATTAGATCCCGAAATCTAAACCAATCATGTTGACGCATTAAAAAGAATTACTCAACAGTTGTACAACAGTTGCGTCTGCTGAACGCGACCAATGTGAAATTCTCGAATTCTTTAAGGCTGCGGCACACGATACAATTTTTCGTACTGGATAGCTTACGAGAGCCAATTAGGATTAAGCTTTAAATCACGTGATCTAAAATTCTGCATCTTTATTGGCTCTCGTAAGCAAACCAGTACGAAAAATCGTACCGTGTGCCGCAGGCTTTATTTAGCACTTACGACTTGCACTTACAAGGAAGTAGTTCGAATACACATTTTCGATATTGATCGTGTGTGATCGTCGTGAAAAATTTAATATTCATTTTCCAAAGGTAAAAAAACGAGAAACTTTTTTGTTTAGTGTTTATCTGTTTTGTATAACTAATTCAGAAAGTGAAAAAAACAAAATAGAAAAATGAAAAAGTATGTTCGCCACGTGTTTCCACGTGTTTCTATTTTCTCTCGTTTTCTATTATTTTTTTTTATAACAAGTTAGAATGGGATAATCATATTCGGTCCATGCTAGTATCTTGGTTAACTTATTAATATGTTATTGTGTAAATACTTTCTTACAACTGGATAAACTGTGCGTCGATTTTTTGTCGATCCTTTGTCATTCATTATTTTCAAATAACACTATGTTATATTATATATAATTATATTATGTATAAATAACTACAGACTACTCCCTGTCATGATTAACAAACTTTAAGGTAATATTAAATTTAATTGAACATAATAATTAGAACTGATATGTATCTAACAATTTAACTAGAGAAATATATCATTTTCAGTCTCACAATCAGCTAAATTTCGAAAATAAAATATAGTAATAATAATATTTCTGCGAATATTACATATTTTTACCAACTCAGTAGACTATTCAATTAATAAAAAAATATTACCAAAAAAATTTTAAAAATAAAAAAAAATAATTGTAAAATGTTAATAAATAATCTCGTTTTATTTATTAAAAAATTGTTTATTTTACAATTATTTATGGAAAACAAATATTTAATAGTTAATAAAATATATAAATTAATATCATGCAATGTAGAATATTATACAATAATGAATAGTTATTATAATGTATTATAATAATTAATGAACAATAAACTAAAAATTATTCTTATTTAAAAATCATCTTCTGATTTGGTATGCACCGATTATTTATCGGTCGTAAAATACAGTTCTTTGCACAATAAATCAATTAATCGATTTAAATTTCGATGTTAATAAGCATTAATCATTGTAAAGAATTCATTGCAAAAACATCATTCAATAATTAAAATAGGATGTTTATTATCATCGAAAGTTAAATTGATCGATTTATATATGTGAATTTACTGACAAACAATCGGCACACTGTCTACCAAATTGGTAAAAGTATATTTACACAAATGTTATTATTATTAGGTCAAAATCTAGCACGCACCAAAAATGACATATTTTTTTGTTACAAAAATTATTCTCTATATTTTTCATTTTATTTCAGAAAGAAAATATGAATCCTATATTATCCCGTGATTATCCTGCATGTTATGCGAGTACTAGTCGATTTCCCTACGTCGGCAGAATATCAGTAGGGGAAAAAGATGTTAACTTTGTTTATCAATTTGTTGAAAAGAAATATCAGCTATCAAATATATAATTATATTACATATAAAAAAAAATTATATAACTGGACCCCCTATCAAATTTCCAACATTTGAAGATTTTCCACGAGCATTTTGTATGGTTTGTATTTCCTGATATTATATATTACTGTCCTGTAGACAGTAATTTAACTTTATGTTACAAGGTTTTGACATTTTTTTACTTTTTAATTCAGAGAGCTTATGGTTTTGATATCTCAACATCTCCATGGCAAGACGAAATAGATTATACCCCACCATAAATACAAATTGAAATAAATTAATAATGTTCGATGTTGGTATGTAATATTTGAATTTAAATATGATGTTACTAAAGAAGATATGTTTTCGTTCAGTAGAAATTATAACTAAATTTTCTATTTTAAAGACATTCAATTTCACGAAGCTGTCTACCCAATCAGAGTCTCTGTATACGAAATATATAATCCTGGAAACATAATTCGAATTTGGGCTCAAGATTCTGATAGTAAATCTGATCAGTGGTTTATGTTGTGGGATGGATCGCCTCAGATTGTGCCTCCAGCATCTAGACTATTTTCTCCACCATTAGAGTCATGTAACTTTAAAACCAAAAAGCTCAGACTAGAATTTAAGTCCAGCTTATGGGACTATTATACCAAGATAGATGCCGTGATGCTTATTGGTACATCGAAATTGATCCTTCCCAAAAATCCTGAAGAGAGTATAACTAATTTGTTAAAAAGAATTAAATGCATGCATTTTCACCACGAGAATGAGGATGTTCATAATTTAACAACAGATTACAAAAATGCACATTCGGATATAGTCCATCTTCAACAGCATTTTGATGAATATTGCATTTTTCAGGAAAGGTATTGTAATCATTGACATTAATTAATTTAATATATTCTATTAACACATACATATAATACAAAATATACAATATACAGGGTGTTCCAGATCAACCGCAGGTCCTTGAAGGAGAGGATAGATCTCGACAATGTGAGTAAAAAATGTCTTTACAAGAAAGTTGTGAGATCAATAGTTTTTGAATAAAACGCATTAGAAGTTAACCAACCATGGGGCCCGCATTTCGCGCCGTCAGGAGCGGCGCGGCATGAACCATTCTTGTTCGCAATACATTCTACCACATTAATTACTCGTAACATTTGTTAATAAAATGTACAATTAACAATAAAGTTAATAATTACTTGTCGTTCAGTAATTGTAAAATTAAGTTTTGTAGAAGCTATTTTTTCATATCGTAATCATATCGTTTAGAAATTATTATTAATACTATCACGTTAGTAAACATTAAAATAAAAATCAATTGTTTTAAACAATTGTTTGTGTATAAAAATAAATTCTTCAGTTACTAGACAAACATTTTTTTCACTAAATACATAATTTCACTATTACTCTCAGTTGTTAATTTATTTGTCGACATTATTTCATAATAAGCCATTTAATTATAAACAATTTCAAATAGTCATACGAATTTTTCAATCACGAAATCATGGTATCACTGTCTATTTTCATTATCTTATTAAATAAAGTTTACGTGTTCGTAAAAATTAAAACTAAGAAATGGTCAAGTAAGCTGACGATAGACGCGAAGTAAATTTCAACCACTTTATTTTAATCAATTGTTTTTAATTTGTCGTTGGTTTTTAATTTGTCATGTAAATAATTATTGATATTACAATTTGAATTATACTTTTATGATTGTAACAGAAATATTTCCATAGAAGATTCTTTAAAATTGGGGATCAATGCATACATACTTTGACAATTTAAAACTCTTCGAATTAAGATTCTTCGTTGATGCCGCTTCGGATATTTCCAAAAATCAGTAGCAACATCAGTAGCAAAAACGATGGAAAACAAATGAAAACAATTACGAGTAATTGATGGCAGAATGTATTTCGAACGAGAATGGTTCATGCCGCGCCGCTCCTGACGGCGCGAAATGCGGGCCCCGTGGTTGGTTAACTTCTAATGCGTTTTATTCAAAAATTATTGACTTCACAACTTTCTTGTAAGGACATTTTTTACTCACATTATCGAGATCTATCCACTCCTTCAAGGACCTGCTGTTGATCTGGAACACCCTGTATAACAAATACATTAAAATGATATATTCAATTTTTCTTAATTCTTTTAACAATGAAAGTAAATTTGTTCCAGTATAACTTGCAGCAACACAGAAAAGATTATTTATAAAAGTGATTTGAGTTTAAGAGAAGTATCTCGGAAAGCAAACTCTGATTTTGTGCAACCTCATACGCAGAGACGCTCGCTTCGTCTTTTATCAAAAAACAATTTAAATTCTGTAAAACGTATGAAACTCTCTTCGGATGAACCTAAAGAACTACCCAAAAAACTACGTTACAGTCTATCTGTGTTTCCTGTAAAGTATTTTTTTTTAAGTCTGTTTCTCATAATGGCATTTATTACATGTTATCTCTTGTATTAAAGTTTCATATTTTGTCTTTGCAGGATGAAATAATACTAAAAATATTACAAAATTTAGATTTGAGGACATTATGTCGCTTAAACCAAGTAAATAAGCGTTTCTATCATTTAACACAGGACTCTGTACTCTATAAACGGTTGAACGTGCGAAATATATGCTATAAAAATACTAAGTATATTTGTAATATATTTCGCTACTTTACACCTAGATGTAAATACTTGCAACAGTTAGATCTTTCAGCAAGTAAATTTCGTGTTTTGAAATTCGTAAAGTTTCTTGATGATTGTGGCAGCAATTTGACACACTTACGATTGAGTAAATGCTCTACTGTCGATAATTTTGCTATACGCAAAATTTCAGAGATATGTAAAAACTTAAAACGTATGTATGTATGTGTATTGTAAATATGTATGTATGGTATGTATATGTATATATGTGTGTATATGTATATATATATATAAATTATAAGAAAATTGATTATAGATAAATATGCAATACATGTTCTTTTTTAGAATTGGATCTAGAGTATTGTAAGTCTATTAACGACGATGGATTTTCATATCTTGAAAATCTACAGTGTCTGGAACATTTAAACGTTAATTTTACAGACATAAAAACTGCAACACTTTGCAATATACTGCAAAAAAATCAACAAATACGTCAGTTACATTTACGTCAGATTATGTGCTTAATAAACTACATCAAAACGCAATTGCAATACAATTGAGAAATTCATGTCGAAACTTGGAAGTAATAAATGTAGGCTTCTCATATTTTGTTTTAACATCGGAGTTTATTAATGCTCTCGCTGATTGTAAGAATTTACGAAAAGTTAATCTTTGTCAGTAAGTACTATATATTTTTTTAGAATACATATGACTGTATTCTTTATCAAAATTTGTGTTTGCGTCTCTTGCGAGCTTGAAAAAATTATATTAATTTTCTTTTTGCATACTGTACTGTAATAATAGTAGCGGTTTTTATTACAGCTTTCATTCCGAGTCCTTTCGCGATAGCTGGAACAGATTATTTTCCTCGTGTCAATATCTGGAAAAAATTGTTCTGTCCCATCCCAGCAATGAAACTCTGGAATCACTAACACAGTGTCAAAACTTGAAACGGTTACATCTTTACTATTCGATGTCTATGGCATTATATGTCTGTGATAAATTTTCCGTTATTTTCGAACAATGTCCTAAACTGCAAGAGTTCTATCTCACAGTTCACAACATACCCTCCAGGTTAATTAACCAATGGAGGGAAAGGTATCCACGTGTGTTTATCTACGAACAGAGAAGATAAGAAATTTCCTGAATTGATTATTCAAGAGTAGGGGAATGGGTAAGGGAAATACTTCCAATTTAAAACTAAAATATCGACCATTTATGTTATTTGGTCAACAAATTTAATTTTGTACCACGACTTTTATTTCTATCCCTCATTTTCTCCCGACTTTATGATTTTTATCATTTAATGTATTACATGTCAACTGATATTTTGAAACTTATGAAAGCTTCCTGACTAATGACTTAAACGAAGAAAACAAACAAATTAATATATTTAACATATTTAACATATCCTAATCCATTGGTACAATTATGGTAATATTCATGCTGTGTATTATACTTAATATGTATATTTAACAGCATTTTGTTGCTTTGAATAATAATAATTATTATTTAAATTAACAAGACTGTGTATTTTATCAATAATATGTTGATTAGCCTATTGAGATCAATACTTTATTTATCAATATTAAATATTTAAATAAAACACAGAATATTTTTCTAGATTTTATATGTATACAACATATGATATATATGACGATAATATATATGCAATTCGAGAAAAGTAGACGCTCACTAGTCCTATAGACAGATTTCGTAATTTCCGTATTTCGATTCAGAGAAATAATATTATGCTTACGACTTTTTTAAATTATTAAATTTTAAATTATTCCTTACACAACAGCAAAACTTCATACAGAATCAGATTTTGTAGTATTTGGTCCTCAATAATTTATATATGTGTATGTATCATATAATTTATATATGTATATATATGTGTTGTAAAAACAATATTATTTTTATTACAGTCTCAATCCATTCGGTGATGATAGCTTATCCGAAAACGTGCATAATGTTAAGACGTGTCTGTAACATTGTAACATTGGAATTTTGTTATATAAAAAAAAAGTAAACGTTCTTTAATAGTCATGTAATAGAGCCCTTAAAATAGATTTCTTGTTTACTTCATTCTCTTCTCAAATATATCTTTAAACATTCTTACAACAAAGTGTAATTAAGATTTTAGGTGGGCAAGATGGTTTAATCTTTTAAAACACAACATCCTGTTCTAACTTCTTGTTTGATACAATTGCGTCCTGTTTTCTATTTTTATTTCTTTATCTCTTTATCTTTCTTTATTTCTTTATCTTTCACGCAATATGCCTTTATATGGTAATAAATGTATTACTAAATAAAGCAGTTTATTACTAAACTTGATCACGCCGAATGGATCGCAGGCCGGTGACAGCAGAATAGTAATTCACGGAGGAAGCACAAAATAAACACAAAAATGACATCGTTGTCACTTTTAGCTACGTACGACGAGCTCATCAGATATACGAACATCTTGCTAAATGGAGCCTGCGAGGAAGGTTTGTTAATAGTCTAAAATAGGATACTAATAAACACAAGAAGTTTGTGTTACACTATAATAAGAACTTATGATGAACTTATGCATACAGAAACGTTTGGCCTAATATTTAATATGCTTATATGTATTCTTTTGTAAATATACCAACATGCAATAAACATTGTAATTTAAATTTATTTCTTAAAATGTCAACATCTTAAATTATTGATTAAATTACGGTGTTCTCTCTTTTAACGAAAAATACTTAATTTTTTTACAAAGTCAAAGATGTGTTAAAAACACTCTTTAAAATATCATGGTGTTCCTCATATATTTAATCTTCAGCAGTACAATGAGACTTTAAGACGTAAGGCTTAAGTTTTAAAAGATTTTTCTAATAATCCAATTATTTTAATGAGCTTGTATTTTAGTGTTCATATTTAAATAAGATATTAAAATGAATAAACTCGATACTTAGAATAACAAATTAATATTATTTAAATTCCAATACAGAGATCTATATATAATGATCCATGTATTCATAGATCATATATCAATGGAACAGATTCCGCGTTATTTGAGGTTGGAGTCACTCCACCGTGGTCCTTGAATTTGCATTATGAATATTAGTGATCGTATGAATTTATTAAGCTAACATAGCTGTAGTAAGATGTTCTTGGTGCAAACAGTAATTATGTTTAAAACATTTTTTCGTCGAATATCAATTATTGTAATGTAGTGGAATATCATTATTGTAATATTATGAGTGAATATTAAAAAGTATTAATTTTTATTATATGTAGTAAAAAGTATAAATTTTTTATGTAAACATTCAATAATTATTTAATTATTAATTACGTGTAGATATTATTGCGCAAAACTATAAATAAACAAGATGTTAGAGCGTTGGAACGAAAATAATCTTAAGATATTATAAGGAAATAATGTACAGAGATGAATACAAAGGTTTTAATAACTTTAAGAAGGTATAATAAAAGCTATCCTAATTCTTAATATTTTTTATAATTTGTAATGCTAGAAAAATATCATATAATAAAAGTTGAATGATTTTAGGAGTACTTTATAAAACAGTACAAAAGAAATTTTTTAAATTTTTTAAATATTTCCATCACTCTTTTTTCAAAATTTCAAAAATTTTTTTTACCACAAATAGAAGCTTATTTTCTTACAAATTTAACATTTTTTTAAATATCTTATTTCGACGATAATTATTACACTTACGCACATAATAGGTACGATACGAGCACGAATAACGTATATACGGAGATGTTTGTAATGACTTCTCGAAAATGATTTTTTGAAACGTAATTTTATCATACATGATTGGATTTGTAAAAAAATAAGCTTTAATTTGGTGATAAAATTTTTCAAAATTTTTGTAAAAAATTGATGGGTGGTTTGAAAAAGATGGGGATGTTTTGAAAAATTAAAAAAAAATAAAAAATTTTTACATTGTTTTAAAAAACTCTTGAAACCATTCAACTTTTATTTGGGACATTTTTTTCTATCTTTAATAGTTTCAAAGATATTCGCTTTGAAAGATAAAAACCATTTTTTTTCAAAAGGATGTTTACCTCTTAAAAGTTTTAGATTCGTATATTTAACAACATATTTGAAGGAGAATCAAATCGGTTCCGGACAGTTCTGACACTTCCCTTGTTAATCACATATTACCCTCGCCGATTGTAATTTGAAATCATTGACACAATACAAAAATTTGAAACAGTTATATCTTTATATTGTTTAATTTGTGACATCTGATGAATACTCTGTTATTTTCGAACAATGTTTTAAACTGTAAAAGTTTCATCTCATATTCTGTAAGATTGACAAATATTTGATCGACCAATGGAAAGATACCTACATGTGGTCGTCTACTTCAAAACATATACTTATGTATCCATATATCTATAAACAAATGTATCTTTGAAAGGACTAACTTAGCTGAAATTTATACGAGATCATAAGACTTTGATTGATAAAAGTTAGAGAGAGAGATTGCTAACTGAGAAAACTTATATGAGATTATACTATACTACGGTACCCTCAGGAGTAGGAGGATATGTAACAGAAACGAATAAAGAAATTTTGACAGAAATAAAGTTATTTTTTTGAACTTTGAATTCATATTTATAATTTAGTTAGAAAAGAGAAACATGAATCTTTTTCTTACATTATGTACAGTGTGTACCAAAAACATCGGATATCCTTTCAATGACAGATTCTATGAAAAATTCTAAAATAAATCGATAAATTATTTTTTTATTCATATTTCTATGAAGAATTAAGAAAAAATAAATAGTATAAAATTAATATTATAATGACGACATAGATATACATCTTGAAATCTACGTCTTGAAATAAGAACAGATTACGAATACCGGCCATAGTTTGGACATTTTTGCAAAAAATTTTTGTCTTAAGTTCTTGTGTTCACGATACTAGAAATCGGTTCGAGAAATATGTAGCCAAGCAACTTGCAGTTTTTGGAAAAGTGACAATTTTATTGGTTGAACACTTCACGGAATTTGTCACTGAAAGGACATCCGGTCCTGTATAGGAATAAATTAATATTTCTAAGTACCACTATACTTCAATGTGTCCAATCACGTTTGGTAAAAGATAGCAGAACCTCTACTGCAATTGGTCAATTTGCTTGAGAAGGAGAGACGGAGCGGCCTCGAAAATGTGAAATTCTTGAATTCTTCATTTAGCACTTACACTTGCAAGGAAGTAGTTCGAATACAGATTTCCGATATTGATCACGTGTAATCGTTGTGAACAATTTAATATTCATTTTCCAAAGGTAAGAAAACAAGAAACTTTTTGTTTAGTGTTTGTCTATTTTGTATAACTAATTCATAAAAAAAAACATAAAATGAAAAAATGAAAAAGGTGTATGCTCACCACGTGTTCCCACGCATTTCTATTTTCTCGTTTTTTATTTATTTATTTTTTATAACAAGTTAGAATGAATAGAGATGTACGGTCCATACTAGTATCTCGGTTAATTTATTAATTTATTTATTATTTGAATACTATATATTTTTTTACAACTCGACAGACGTCGATTCTTCATCGTTCTTAAGGGGTTAGGTGGCACCACCTTGCACCCTTGCGTATTGAAATTCCATACTATTTTTTGAAGAGTTTTCTTGCGAAGAGAAAAAAGTAAATTGGAAATCTATTTTAAAACACAGCATCCTATTCTAACTTGTTGTTTGATACAATTGCGTCCTACTTTCTATTATTATCTCTTTATGCTTCACGTGAAATAGTTTTATTTAGTAATAAATGTATTACTAAATGAAGCAGTTTATTACAAAATAATCAAAAATGCTTTTTTTTACTATATATAGAAATGCGAATAAAAATGTATGTGTAAATAATCTTAATTAATTGTGTTGTAATATTTCAATTCCCATAGTATTTCTTATGTTCAGGTTTTAATAAAGATTTAGGTTTATAATAAACCTGTTTTGTACTTACTTGTATATAATTTCGTTCTGAAAAATTTTGATTTTCAACTAACACATAATTTTCAAATAATACTAATGCTATGTATTATATATAACTATTTATATATAAATAACTACAGTCTGCTCATTATATCATGATTAACAGACTTCAATGTAATGTTAAATTTAATTGAACATAATAATTAGGATTGATATGTATCTAACAATTTAACTAGAGAAATATATCATTTTCAGTCTCAGCTAGATTTTGATAATAAAATCTGGTTGTAATAATATTTCTATGAATACTTTTATCAACACGGTAGACTATCCAATCAACAAAGAATGTTACCAAAAAATTTTTTAAATGTTTTAAAAAAATTATTGTAAAATGTTAATAAATAAATTCCCTTTTTTAATTAAAAAAAATTGTTTATTTTAAAATTTATGTAAAACAAATATTTTTAATAGTAAAAAATAAATTATGTAATATTACAAGTGTAAATTTTACAAATTAATATTATACAACTTATAATTATTAAAATATTATGTGTGTGTATAATTATAATATACAATATTTATTAATTATTATAATAATTCATGAACAATAAATACTGAAAAATATTTAAAAAACATTGTCTACTGATTTGGTACGCGCCGATTATTTGTGTCTTACAACACAACTCTCGTTGGCACAATAAAATAATTAATCGATTTAACTTTGGATGCTAATAGACATTAATAAAGTAAAAAATTTATTGCAAAACTCATCAATCATATGTAAATTAAAAAAGATGTTAGCATCAAAAGTCAAATTGAATGATTTATATATCTAAATTTACTGACAAATAATCGGTGCGCCGAATTAGTCTACCGAATTGGTAAAATTATATTCACACAAATGTTATTATTATTAAATCAAGATTTAGCTCGAACCAAAAATGACATATTTTTCTTGTTACAAAAATTATTCTCTATATCTTTCATTTTATTTCAGAAAGAAAATATGAATCCTATATTATCCCGTGATTATCCTGCATGTTATGCGAGTACTAGTCGATTTCCCTACGTCGGCAGAATATCAGTAGGGGAAAAAGATGTTAACTTCGTTTATCAATTTGTGAAATTCAATATTACCGAATATAAAAATTATATAATGAATGTTAAAGAAACTTATATAACTGGGACTCCTAGCAAATTTCCAACATTTGGAGATTTTCCACGAGCATTTTGTATGGTTTGTGTATTTCCTGATATTATATATATTACTGTCCTGTAGACAGTATAATTTAACTTTATGTTACAAGGTTTTGACATTTTTTTACTTTTTAATTCAGAGAACTTACGGTTTTGATATCTCAACATCTCCATGGCAAGACGAAAAAGACCTTAATAATCCACCAAGATACAAGGAGAAAATGATCGATAATTATGTTGGTATGTAATATTCAAATTGATAAATATGATGTTACTAAAAAAGATATGTTTCCGTTCGGCAGAAATTATAACTAAATTTTTTATTTTAAAGACATTGAATTTCACGAAGCTGTCTACCCAATCAGAGTCTCTGTATACGAAATATATAATCCTGGAAACATAATTCGAATTTGGGCTCAAGATTTTGATAGCAAATCTAACAGTGAATCTAATAGTGAATCTGATAATGAATCTAATAGTGAATCTGATAATGAATCTATTAGTGAATCTAATAGTGAATCTGATAATGAATCTATTAGTGAATCTAATAGTGAATCTGATAATGAATTTAATAGTGAATCTGATAATGAATATAATAGTGAATCTGATAATGAATCTAATAGTGAATCTGATAGTGAATCTGATAGTGAAGCTGATCAGTGGTTTATGTTGTGGGATGGGTCGCCTCAGATTGTACCTTCAGCGTCTAGACTATTTTCTCCACCATTAGAGTCATGTAACTTTAAAACCAAAAAGCTCAGACTAGAATTTAGGTCCAGCTTCTGGGACTATTACACCAAGATAGATGCCGTGATGCTTATTGGTACATCGAAATTGATCCTTCCCAAAAATCCTGAAGAGAGTATAACTAATTTGTTAAAAAGAATTAAATGCATGCATTTTCACCACGAGAATGAGGATGTTCATAATTTAACAACAGATTACAAAAATGCACACTTGGATATAGTCCATCTTCAACAGAATTTTGATGAATATTGCATTTTTCAAGAAAGGTATTGTAATCATTGACATTAATTAATTTAATATATTCAATTAATACATTAAAATAATATATTCAATTTTTCTTAATTCTTTTAACAATAAAAACAAATTTGTTCTGTTATAATTTGCAGCAACACAAAAAAGATTATTTATAAAAGTGATTTGAGTTTAAGGAAAGTATCTCAAAAGGCAAACTCTGATTTTATGCAACTTCATACGCAGAGACGCTCGCTTCTGCGAATGAGGTTGCGTCTTATAATAGAAAACAATTTAAATTCTGTAAAACGTATGAAACTCTCTTCGGATGAACCCAAGAAACTACCAAGTTGCAATTTATCTGTGCTCCCTGTAAAGTATTTTTTAAAAATTTGTTTCTCATAATGGCATTTATTGTATGTTATCTCTTATATTAAGGTTTCATACTTTGTCTTTGCAGGTTGAAATAATATTAAAAATATTACAAAACTTAGATTTGAGGACATTATGTCGCTTAAATCAAGTAAATAAGCGTTTCTATCATTTGACAAAGGACTCTGTACTCTATAAACGGTTGAACGTGCGAAATATATGCAATATAACTCCTAAGTATATTTGTAATATATTTCGCTACTTTAGACCTAGATGTAAATATTTGCAACAGTTAGATCTTTCAGGAAGTAAATTTCCTGTTTTGCATTTCGTAAAGTTTATTGATGATTGTGGCAGCAATTTAACACACTTACGATTGAGTAGATGCTCTACTGTCAATAATTTTGCTATACGCAAAATTTCAGAGATATGTAAAAACTTAAAACGTATGTATGTATGTGTGTGTGTGTAAATATATAGAGTAATCCCATTATAAATATATATATATATATATAAATTATAAGAAAATTGATTATAGATAAATATGCAATACATGTTCTTTTTTAGAATTGGATCTAGAGTATTGTAAGTCTATTAACGACGATGGATTTTCGTATCTTGAAAATCTACAGTGTCTGGAACATTTAAACGTTAATTGTACAGACATGAAAACTGCAACACTTTGCAATATACTGCAAAAAAATCAACAAATACGTCAGTTACATTTACGTTCATGTTTCATGTTATGTGAACTAGATCAAAACGCAATTACAATACAATTAAAAAATTCATGTCGAAACTTGGAAGTAATAAATGTAGGCTTCTCATATTATGTTTTAACATCGGAGTTTATTAATGCTCTCGCTGATTGTAAGAATTTACGAAAAGTTAATCTTTGTGAGTAAGTATGTGCTATATATTTTTTTAGAATACATATGGCTGTATTCTTTATCGAAATTTGTGTTTGCCTCTCTTGCGAACTTGAAAAATTATATTAATTTTTTTTTTGTGATTATGTACTGTAATAATAGTAGCGGTTTTTATTACAGATGTCATTTCAAATTCTTTCACGATAGCTGGAACAGATTATTTTCCTCGTGTCAACATCTGGAAGAAATCATTTTGACCTATGCCAGCAATGAAACTCTGGAATCACTAACACAGTGCCAAAACTTGAAACGGTTACGTCTTTACTATTCGAAGTCTGTGACATCTGATAAATTTTCCCTTATTTTCGAACAATGTCCCAAACTGCAAGAGTTCTATTTCACAGTTCATAACATACACTCCAGTTTAATTAACCAATGGAGGGAAAGATATCCACGTGTGTTTATCTACGAACAGAGAAGATAAGAAATTTCCTGAATTGATTATTTAAGAGTAGGGGAAATACTTCCAATTTAAGACTGAAATATCGACCACATTTATGTTATTTGGTCAACAAATTTAATTTTGTACCACGGCTTTTATTTCTATGCCTCATATTCTCCCGATTTTATGATTTTTATCATT
This sequence comes from Crematogaster levior, assembly GCA_901521435.1. Classification (NCBI taxonomy): domain Eukaryota; kingdom Metazoa; phylum Arthropoda; class Insecta; order Hymenoptera; family Formicidae; genus Crematogaster; species Crematogaster levior. The sequence goes on from CABEGB010001192.1 coordinate 121,522, forward strand.
TAGTGTATTACACGTCAACTAATATTTTAAAACTTATGAAAGCTTCCTGACTAATGACTTAAACAAAGAAAACAAACAAATTAATATATTTAACATATTTAACATATCTTAATCCATTGGTACAATTATGGTAATATTCATGCTTATGTATACTTAATATCTATATTTAATAGCATTTTGTTGCTTTGAATAATAATAATTATTATTTAAATTAACAAGACTGTGTATTTTATCAATAATATGATTAATTATCCTATTAAGATCAATTATACCTTATTATTGTTTATCAATATTAAATATTTAAATAAAACACAGGCCGGTATTCATAGTCAGGTCTTATATTTAAGATCGTCTTAAGTTTATCTTTAGATGCTATACGAATCAGTTCATTGGCTACGGAGTATCTGAAGATAAACTTAAGACGGTCTTAATTATAAGACTCGACTATGAATACCGGCCACAGAATATTTTTCTAGATTTTATATGTGTACAACATATGATATATATAACAATAATATATATACAATTCGAGAAAAGTAGACGCTCACTAGTCTTATAGACAGATTTCGTAATTTCCGTATTTCGATTCAGAGAAATAATATTATGCTTACGACTTTTTTAAATTATTAAATTTTAAATTATTCCTTACACAACAGCAAAACTTCATACAGAATCAGATTTTGTAGTATTTGGTCCTCAATAATTTATATATGTATATATATGTGTGTGTAAAAACAATATTATTTTTATTACAGTCTCAACCCACTCGGTGATGATAGCTTATCCGAAAACGTGCCCTAACACGTCTGTAACATTGGAATTTTGTTATATAAAAAAAAACTAAACGTTCTTTAATAGTCATGTAATAGAGCTCTTAAAATAGATTTCTTGTTTACTTCATTCTCTTCCCAAAAATATCTTTAAACATTCTCACAACAAAGTATAAGATTTTAGGTGGGCAAGTATAAGATTTTAGATGGTCTAACCCTTTAAAACACAGCATCCTGTTCTAACTTGTTGTTTGATACAATTGCGTCCTGCTTTCTGTTATTATTTCTTTACACGCGTTATCTTTTCACGCGATATGCCTTTATATGGTAATAAATGTATTACTAAATGAAGCAGTTTATTACTAAACTTGATCACGCCGAATGGATCGCTAAGTGTCGCGGGCCGGTGACATGTCAGCAGAATAGTAATTCACGGAGGAAGCACAAAATAAGCACAAGAATGACGTCGTTTTTAGCTTACGTACTCGTCACTTTTAGCTACGTGCGACGAGCTCATCAGATATACGAACATCTTGCTAAATGGAGCCTGCGAGGAAGGTTTGTTAATGGTCATACATAATCGATATTATACTTGTTACTTTACTTATTTCGTTAGTTTTTTGCAAGCCTTGATGGAATTTTCCAAAATTATCACAAAATTTTCTACAATTATCATAGATGTGTTGTACATATAAATATGTTGCTCCGATATTGTTTTGCATAGAATTCCTGTAATTTGCTTTAAATCAAGAGGAGATGAGGCAGAAATGGCTGGTGTATATTTTTCTTATTTCACGTTTCAGTTTTATTTACAGCCGTTCTGTCGTGAGGAGAAACAAGAAATATTTTGCTACACCACCCTCTAAAATAGGATACTAATAAGCACAAGAAGTTTGTTACAGTATAATAAGATGATGAACTTATGCATACAGAAACGTTTGGCCTAATATTTAATATGCTTATATGTATTCTTTTGTAAATATACCAACATGCAATAAACATTTTAATTTAAATTTATTTCTTAAAATGTCAACATCTTAAATTATTGATTAAATTACGATGGTCTCTCTTTTAACGAGGAATACTTAATTTTTTTACAAAGCCAAAGATGTGTTAAAAACACTCTTTAAAATATCATGGTGTTCCTCATATATTTAATCTTGAGCAGTGTCTACAATGAGACTTTAAGACGTAAGGCTTAAGTTTTAAAAGATTTTTCTAATAATCCAATTATTTTAATGAGCTTGTATTTTAGTGTTCATATTTAAATAAGATATTAAAATGAATAAACTCGATACTTAGAATAACAAATTAATATTATTTAAATTCCAATACAGAGATCTATATGTATGATTCATGTGTACATGAATGGAACAGATGCCGCATTATTTGAGGTTGGAGTCACCTCACCGTGGTGTGATCCTTGAATTAGAATTATGAATATTAGTGATTGTATGAATTTACATACGCACATTTTTGTACAGTAAGTTTGGGATGAAATCTAATTTCTGAAATTTGAAGAGCTAATTATCGGTATCATTTCTAGAATCAAGACAAATATAGAACAAAATGAACACACGTTCTTTATTAAGGTTATGTTCCACAGTCAAAAACGTAAATTTTGATAAACACAGATTTTACTGCAGCAGAAATGTATTGAAGCTTCATGAAAGGGGCATGTACGAAGATATATTTCCTGATACCAGTACGTAAGTATGCAAAACTATTTTACGCTATGTAACTTGATATTATAAAAGTTGTTTACATCACATTACACACCTTTTGATATTTATATCAAATATTATATCATATATTTATCATATCATAATATCATATTATTTATCATATATCAATTTATGTACATGTTTTTAGAAATGAAATAGTAGATTTACTAAATAAGTCATCCCAGTGCGTCTATGCTGGGTTTGATCCAACGGCAGATAGTTTACATGTCGGCAATCTACTCATTCTGATGAATCTCTTGCACTGGCAAAGAGCAGGGCATCAAGTTATAGCCCTAGTAGGAGGAGCTACAGGTTTAATAGGTGATCCTAGTCATAGAAAGTCTGAACGCGTCGAAATGGAAAGACATTTAATCGAGGAGAACGTCAAATCTATCACAAAAAATATACAGACTATATTTAATAATCATGAGGATTACTTTTGGAGAAACAAGGAAGTGACGCTAAAACCTCTAATTGTAGTGAACAATTTGGACTGGTATACAGATGTAAATGTCATTGAATTTGTCAGAAGTATTGGAAAGTATTTTCGAATGGGCACGATGTTGAGCAGATCTTCCGTCCAGTCACGATTAAACTCTAACACGGGGATGAGTTTTACCGAATTCACATATCAAGTATTCCAAGCGTATGATTGGCTTCAGTTGATGAAAAATTACAAGTGTCGCTTCCAAATTGGTGGCAGTGACCAGATGGGTAATATCATGTCTGGATACGATCTGATCACAAAAAGCATAAGAAACGAAGTTTACGGTATAACATTACCGCTTATAACAGCTGAAGGTGGAAAGAAATTTGGAAAGTCCCTTTTGAACGCTATGTGGCTGTCTCCGGCAAAATCCTCGAGCTTTCAACTGTATCAGTATTTCATCAGAACCAAAGATTCCGACGTCGAAAAATTCTTAAAACTATTCACATTTTTCCCATTGAATAAGATTACTGAAATTGTAAACAGTCATATGAACGACCCAGAACAAAGAAGGGCACAAAAAATATTAGCGGAGCAAGTTACACTTTTAGTACATGGAGGTAATTTTTATAATAAATGATTATTTATTATTATTACTATATTTACCGCAACTTTTTACAGAGGATGGATTGTTGGCTGCAAAACGCGCTTCTGCAGCATTGTATGATAAATCAATTGAGTCATTTGTAAGATTAAATGCATCGGAAATAGCAGATGTGTTTGAAGACGCAACTATAACAGATATCTTGTCTGAGCCAGGGATTACTGTGTACGAGTTAGCAAAAAAGGTAAAATGTTTCAAAACCGATCACGATGCTGAACGAATCATAACAGCAGGGGGATTTTATGTAAATCATCAAAGAATTACTAATTTAAATGAGGTAATTGTACCTGGCATCCATATACTAAGTAACAATATATCATTGCTTAGAGTTGGTAAAAAGACTTATCACATAGTCCGATGGCAATGATAAGAAAACCACATGTACAGATGTATAATAAATAAAATATTTTAGTACTCAAAGAATTTATATAACGATTACATAAATACAACAGTCCTTTCTTTTGATGTATACGAATATGACCATGGCAGACTTATTGGATCAATAACTATAATTATACAATAATTATACAATATATTTGTGTAGTTTTTGCTTGGTACACAATGCATATAGAAATGTACATGTGTGCATTTGTATAGGGTTCCTAATTATATATATCCCACATAGATATACAACTATCTTTACCAGTCGCTGCCATTAAACACTTAGTATCGTAAGCCTCGACTTTACATTGCGAATAAACAATATCGTATATATTTGCTCTGTGTTCCTTTAATATCGCAAGTGGCCGTAATTTCTTCCAAGAGAACAACATCATACGTCCGTCCCAACAGCCGGCCGTGACAATCTTTTTGTCCGGTCTTACAGAAAGAACAGATATCCCAGAAACATGCTCCAAGAGCCTTGTAGATTTGTGAGATAAAGTATGATTCAGCGACATTTCAAAAATCTAAAAATTTATAAATGTAACTTATCGACACCGCAGAGTGATACACATTTCTCTTCTAGACAGTAGAGTCACACCTCTAATTTCTCCGACGCGCTACCAAGAATGCCTTGCATCAAGGAAGCGTCAAAATCAAAAGTCATTGGATATTGCTCCACAGCGAGAGAACTGAGGACATCATTCTTTCTCATGTCCCACAATAATAATTGTCCACCCTCGTAAGCAACTAGAACCAAACCATTTACATCCATCAACGGTTTCATTGCCATTACCGTACCTAATTTGTTATTGTACGGTAGTTTAGATGGATCTAACGTCGATTCCACTTTGAATGTTTTCAACGATAATATCCCCACTGTGGAACAATCAAGTGGAATCAACATCGCATTCCTCTCAGGTAACAATTGAGATCTGTAAGGCAAAAAATTGATATTAGCTTTGATAGACTTATTTATTAACACACATACAACAGCTTTATTTGTTAACACACCTGCAAAAACTGCAATATTCATAATTAGTGCTTCTATCCAGTATCCAGTTTGATTCACTTATTTTGTACACATCAATCACTCCGTGTCTTCGTTGTACTATTAAATCAGCCTCATTAGTTGCATGTAAATTAAAACATGGACTATCCCCATCTGACAATTGATATTTTATCCTGTTTGTCTGCAACATGATTAAAAAAAGATTTCTTTTAATAATAATAATAATAATAATAAATCTCAACACAACACACAATTTTACTTTCCTGTGTTAAAATTTATGATAAAAATACAATACTCCGTTGTATGAATTTTCGTTAATTAAATTCAATTAAACTACGATGATTTACTAAGAACAATTGTTTACCTTTAAATCCCAAATGTGAACTGTGCCTTTTCCATCGCCAGCATACAGATGCTCGACATCGGAATTAATCGAAAACAATAAACTGTGAACGTTTTCATCCATGTCGCCGCGCAATAGAAATTTCGGGTCCGGAGGTTTCGACATCGTAGCAGTCTTGTCTCTCTCTCATTAAAATATCATATAGGATACAAAATCTGAGACGACAATATATATAAACAATACAATATACAGGGTGTCACCTAATTCGCGCGCACATTTACACAGTGATCCTCAAAAACTGAATCGAAAGGTCCCAAGCCATTTTTTTCGAATTATGCTTCATAAAGTAGTCATTATTAATTAAAGATTAGCCAATCAGCATCGCTTTTTAAACGGACACACGTTCGGGCGCGAAGCAGCGTACGGCGGCTCACTCACGTACACTAGCAGATGTGCGGCTCACGAACGTGTGTCCGTTTGAAAAGCGATGCTGATTGGCTAATCTTTAATTAACAATGACTATTTTATAAAGCATAATTCGAAAAAATGGTCCGGGACTTTGCAACTCAGTTTCTCATGAGGAATATCACCGTGTAAATGGTGGGCGCGAATTAGGTGACACCCTGTATATAAACGACAAAACTCAATTATATCTACATACAGCATATAGATACATCTGTAGAATTAGGTTATCTCGTCATTGTTCCAGCCGTTCCAGCGACAAAAAGCTTCTCAATCCGCTCTTGAATCATCGCACGGAAGTATAAAGTAAAATTGACTTGACTCCTTCTGCACGTTGCTCTCTGCTTCTTCCCAACGTGATTGATTATTCGTCGTAACATGAGACACTTCTCATGACACTTGTCAAGGCGCTGGTAGAGTCGCCATTTGAAACTGTCAAATCAGATAAATAAAGGAAAACCGACGTGGTCTCGGTGTGCCGAGAAAGCATCCTCCTTCGATCAAAAGTGATAATGATACAAAAATATTTTATCAGACGAAACTACTCTTAGCATCGTACACCATTCAACAGCGCGACGAGATGCGGGATCTGTATCTTTTTAGTGCCACAGTGTCGGCGATCGTTGTTTTACTCATCGCATTTATCGTGGTTGTGTTCAATAGGTAATGACATGTTTGTCAATAATATAATATGTACGAATTATATATGGAAATTACTCTATTACTCTTTTCGCAGCGTTGCTTGGGTGCTCGTTGTGGTCAGTATTTATGTGATCGCCAGCTTTTACGCCGTTCAGCTGGCACAATGCGTTGGCAGTTTACTCACGAGGTTCAATATCATAAGTGACCAGTTTATCATGAGACACGAAGTTAAGGATTCGTGCAGCGTCTGCAGCAAGAACACCTGCAAAAGGCACAAATTATTACCACACTCAACCAAGGTCAAAGTACCAAAGGACTTTGACTATGCATTGGAACAAGTAATTAATTTTAATTATACACATCATCAAAAATTCTATTCCTTTTTTTTCTATTTGTTGGCAAGAGACATATGAATGTTTGTTATTTTGCAGCTTCTGGAAGAGGTGCTGCAAATTTACGTCCGCACATGGTACTCGGATTTCTCGACAAACGAGGCTTTCATACAACAGTTACGTTTAGCTATAACAACAGCGGCAAAGAATATTGCCGTTCGATTATTACGTGCGGATACAGCAGCCATCACTTTCAACGGCCTGATTCCCTTGGCCATACAGCATGCTCAAGATTGGAATGCGTTGCTCAAAATGTCCAAGTCTGAGGTTAAAACGCCTCAAGATTATATCGGGAGTTGCTTGAGCTCTAAAATTCATCCAGCTGCCTATTCAAGAGAAGCTGAGTTGAATTATTTACGGGGACTGGTCACCGCACTGCTACCGCACTTATTACCTGCCATACATATCTCGACAAACAATACAGTAATATTATGTTCTTTCGACATTTGCTCCAACTCTTACATTTCTATTTATATACCGTATTTGAAATATTTCACTATATGAGGAAACAATTGTGTAACATTTCATACGCTTCTTTCAGTTTATATGTGATACTTCTAGGTGATACTTCGAGAAATTTTGGCAAATTGGGTGCTATTACCAGCAATTGACGCGCTCGCAGATCCGGAAAATATAAATATGCTGGTGACATTATCCACTCACCGTGACACTAGTCTATCTAATGCTGCGGAGACTATCACCGTACCGATATTACAATCCTGGGTGACAGTTCCAGCAATGCATTCGCATATCACGCATAGTTGCTTCAAACCATCTTTAAATGAAATTCTGAATGATCCGGAGCTATTGTACATGTTCATGCAACACATCAAAGAAACAGGACCCATGAATCTACTTCAATTTTGTTTAGATATTGGTACATTGGTAAAATTTTTTATACAATCTAATATAAATTTTTTAATAATTTATAACTTACATCTTTTGCTTTTAGACGATCTCAGTAAACGTATGTTAAATCCGGAAATGTCGACTAGTGCTGAAAAAAGTTTGTACATAGATGTTCGAAATATGTATACGGTATATCTTGATCCTGATGGCCCCGAATATTTGTATCTACCGTTGCACATATCGAAAGGCATACGACAAAGTGAGTAATTTGTAAATAAATAATTCAATATTCAGTATACAGACATGTATACATGTTTGTTTTTAGTATTGGAAGGTGGGCCAGAAAAAATTCAAGAATTACGGACATCACGGCCCTTTTATCAAGCTCATCAAGAAGCATATGCACTCCTCGAAAGTACTTGTTTACCATCATTTCATCATAGTTATCAAGTAAGATATCTTATGGTTTATCTTCATTTATTCCCAACATTATTTTAAATTATGAATATAATTTAAATTTAATAGTGAGAAGTTTTATATTCTAATAATTTTTACTTTTATTTGCTGTGTGTTTCAGTTATATAAACTCTTGTGCGGTCACTTATCTGAACAAACAAAAGCTATTGTAGCAACTAAGTAAGTAAGCTCCTAAGATGTCATATCTTTACGTTTTTAAACTTGTTTTTTAACTTGTCAAACATTTTAAGTCCACTATTTCACTTCATTCGATTACTTACTCTTTTTATTACATACATAAGTTATAGTTATAATTACTACATTATAGATCATATGAAGCAGAGAAAATGGAAATTTCCTAGCGCTTTTTTAATGAATAAAAATAAAATGCATGCTATATTTTATAAATTTAGACTCGTGTACTAGCGCTCAATAAAATTTTCATAAATAATCGTGTTATATATAAATAATCAACAATAATCGTATAAACACATATTTGCTTACAGTAGTACAAGTGGAGGTACGTCTACTCCTATGCGATTCAATAGTCAACTGGGCAAGGTCGATGTACAAAGTGTTTTACGTACAACCACAATCGACGGTACTCCGTTTCAACTACAGGACGTCTACCCGGTCGAAGAAGTAGATTGTACGGCTCGAGCGTATAATGAAATCAAAGGCTTTGGTGATAAGAATCATCGCGATTTAACGACGTGGCGAGTTGCCGTCCCACACGTAGACGGTGGTGGCACGCAACCAGTGTACATGATTGCCATTCACAGCGTAGCGGAGGCTAAATCGTGGACGGTTTTGCGACAAGATCAAGATTTCTATACGTTGCGGACGCGACTCACTGAGTTCCATGGTGATAAGGAATTGAATGATTCGCCGTTACCGTCGCGCAAAAATCCACACTTGCCCCTCGCAGCTAATCGTCAACGTTACGAGGAATTTCTGCAGAAGTTATTGTCCAAACCGATGCTGAGGAGCAGCGAGCTCCTTTACACCTTCCTTACGACGCCGAATTTGAAGCCGTATTTCGCCAACTATAGCACACCTGACATTGGCATTCTCTATCAGAGCATGGCTTATAAATTGCGAAAGGAGAAGGGACAGCATCTCGACAAATTCATGAGTACTTTTTTGGCATCTACAAACACGAAATACGAGCACATGGATATGGGTGTCGAACCGTCGAGCGAGCATCTCGGCGAAACGGAGAGTAAAGGTAGAAAACTGATAGATGAGATATTCGGCGACAATTTAAATCTACCAACTACTTTCCAAAATTTACCGTGCAGTCTACCCCAGCGTGACCACATGAAAGGTGCAAGTTTATGCATCATCGAAGCTCGTAAGTACAAAATTATATTTTTCACATGTGTGTTTCGCAATTATTTGTAACGATTGTTAAAACTAATTATGTCATTATGTTGCAGTTGATAGTCTTCTAAATGTACCTCCGACTATTTCGCGACTTTTCTGGATGTTTGCCTTTTTAATGCGTAAAAGGATAGATCCTATCGTTAACACGGTTTTCTACAACACTCTAGTTAAACTTCTGAGTGGTGGCCGCGCTTCCATCGTCGTCAAGCTTCTACACGCGAAAATAGTGGGCAAAAATTATATGAGAGATTTTCCCGCGCAAGGAAAATGTCGAAATTACTACGAAACGGCGAGGGAGGGGCTGCATTCCTTGTGGTGGTTAATGGGATTCCCCAAACCTTGGAACAACCTCATGGATTCTCTCTTAGACCCTTTACAAAACGCGCCTTTCAATAAGCATCTAGCATATCTTTTACTAGATCACCTTTTAGTAAATCTTTTTCCAGAAGTGACTGGATAATATCGTTCATTGACGATCATAAAAACGAGTAGAATATATTGTATATAATATTAATTCTGTAAATTGACTCGCATATATATAAATATTTCTTGTATGTGTACATGTGACACAACGACTTTGTAAATAAATAAAAATTCTTATTGAGATCTATAAAAAATTCTATATGTGGAGAACGAAAGCGAGAGTAAAACATTCTTGCACGAATGATGGGGAAAAAAGAATAATGATAAGCATGATACGTAGCGCAATTCATTGTGAGCTTCGAATTGACCACGTGTTTCTCTATCACGTGATGCTTAATCGGTAAAAATCATGACGATTGTATTCTGACACATTAGTAGACGATAAAGTCGTTATCTTCTATAAATTTGATCATTTGTTACCAACATGATAACTTCGTATTTTCTTTTGTGATTTCTGAAGAGCAAACAGCCAGCAAATCTTTTGTGAATTTTATACATGTGTGTAAATTAATAATTATCGATGAATATTAATACATATGCGGTATAGATATGATATTTATGGAATTTATTTTTACTTATTATAGAACTTAGTTTCGATTAAATTATATAGTTTACAGAAAGTTGCACAATAATTGATAATAATAAAGTCATTCGAACGTATTAGATAAAATTTCTGAAATTTTCCAAAGCCAATAGTATTGATAATATTGATATCGAAATTGAAGAAGTTGAAATCCATCATTACGCGCGATCGTTTTTAATAAATACTCTCTGATGTGTGTAAAACATTATAATTGTTTTGTATCAGAGAAAATATCAGCATTTATACAGATAAGCGTTCTTTATTTAAATTTTAATTGATGTATTTATCGGAGAATTTTTCCACTCGATAAAATTTATATTTAAAAATTGCAGTAGTTTCGTCATCGTTCTTTTTCCAATGTTTTAATTTATATACAGCGAAATTGACAATGGCTATAAATGACAATTATGTTTTATCAACGTTTTCCGATTTTTATTTTCCGGTGTAAAACAAAAATCCTGATCTCTGTTACGATTGTAGGGCCGTGGTTACGTGACTTCCGTGTCGAGTAATCTAAAATCGACCACCTAAGAATTCTCTGCGGAAGACCCGGATTGATACACAGAGTACAGTTCTCCGAAAAAGTAAAGACGTCGAAAATGAAACAACGGATCAGAATTGGGGACCACCGCTCGCAGTCGAGCGAGTGAAAACCTGGATGATGGGCGGGAGGGCACGAAGGGGAAGAGGGCACAGTAGCGGCAGACTGGCTGGTGAAGCAAGTCCGAGAACGACAGTGCGAGCGAGGAATGATGACGTGTCCAGCGAGAGAAACAAAGACGCGGAATTTACGCAGGAACGTCGCTGCGACGAACATTGCGTGACCGTTTCCGAGAGGGAGGTTCTTAATTGATTCCTTTATCTCCGTGTTTTGCCTCCACCCTCGTCGCGTTTGATGACAATAAGAAATGTATGAATATATACTAATAAATTTTCTCGCGAGTTAAACGGCTGGAAATTCTCGTTGTCGCTCTGAATGATTTTTGCGACAGAATTACTTCAGCGTTCACACTACACTCGGGCAAGTGTAACTTAAAGAGACGTCGAATTCGCTTATCTCGATGTAATTTGATGCACACGCTGCAGCGATGAATCGGGACAAAAAGCGTCGTTGTAATTTTTCAGCAAATGAGAACACATCGTATTTATTCGAGATCGACGATACATTCAGGTCATGCAGTACGTCGCGGTCTGTTGTACATCGGTTCGTGGACCAACGTGCAGTGAGGCAAAAGGAAGGCGAAACGTAGTGGATGCAGCGCGCGTGGAATGCACCGGGACGGCGGGCGTCGACGCGGCGCGGCGGTCCTGGAGTCGGCGGAGAGTGGGGGAGGGAAGAAGGGGGACCGTCGTAGAAAAGAAAGGGCCAGTAGAACGGACCGAGCTGGAACGGGGTCTGAGGCGCACGTACGAACGCGGCCTTGCCTAAACCTCGCGATAGTTGGCTCGCTCGCGGATACCTGTGCGTTTCCTGGGAACAGTTCTCGCCGTGTCTCGCGACACGTCGCGTGACATCTCTCGAGAAGGAGAGAAGAAGAGTTATAGAAAAAAGGAGAGAGAGAGAGACTTGCCGGGAGTGCTTGCTCCGTCGGGAAGTATCGTGTATCCTGGCGATACGTATCGGAGCAGCAGGTAGAAACGGGAGGAACCGAGCGCGGCGCAAGAGAGGAGAGGATCCGCGCGTAGCCTACGCGCATCGGCGTGGAACTCGGCGGAGCCGGATTCCGCGTGCCCTGTGCGTAACGTAGGTGCGTGCGCGCGACGTACGCACGTACGTACGTGCATGCACGCGCGGGGGACCTGTTGATAGGTCGCGCAGGTGTACGAAGGTGGGTCCCATCCCCACTCTGCCTTCTCCCCCCTTCGTCATCGCCACTGCCACTGCCGCCGTGCCGCAGCCGCCGTCGTCGACGACGAAAGCGAGAGAGCACACTCTCGGTTAACGCACGGCGCGTTATGACCGCCTGATCGACGAGAGGATAATCGGTAACGATCGCCGTCATCGGGGCCGGATGCCCTCGCCCTCGGTGGCTCGCCGCGACGCCCGTATACGGTGCCGTGGAAAAAAAAAACAGCGCACCCGACGAGGAAATAACAATCGTCGCGAGCGCGGATTTTGAGTGCGGAGTGCGCGCGCGCGCGCAAGTGTTTGTTGTGTGAGTGCGCGTGCGTGTGCGAGAATCCATCGGAACTGTCGTCGACATCAACATCGTCGTCGTCGTCGCCGCTACGCCGTTTCCCCTTCAGCAGGCCCTCTTCCTCTTCTTTTCCCTCTCTCGGCCCGTCCCTTTTTTCATCGCGCGCGGGCCGATCGTCGGCGGAACACCGGAGAGTGCCCTTCTGGTTTTTGCGTTGTGCGCACGCGAGTGGTGCCAGTGTTAGGTGAGGTTACGCGTGGTGCAGTCATCAGGACCCGACTTGAGATGCCGTGGCTGCTCAAACTACGGACTCGCGATTAGTTAGGTGAGCAAGAATTCCAATTTTCTCTCTCTCTCTCTCTCTTTCGCTACCTATGTGCGCAACGTCCATCTTCATCTTTCGATCTTCTCTCTTGGTTTTTGTATATCTATCTTCCTTCGCTCCATTCTCTCTCTGTCTGCTTCGCGACGCACTCGCGCGACCGCGAGATTCCTTCTCCTATTTCTTTTCTTTCCCATCGCGCGTCCCACCGCTCTACTCTCCGACCCACTTCTTCCTCAACCTCCTCAACGCGCCACGCTCATTGTCGCCGCTGCCGCTACCCCGCCATCAGCCTGGCCCGATTATTTTAGACGATGACGCGCCTCTACGCTGTATGTGACTCGCACGCGCTTCGGAGCACCGCGCGCCGACCTTATCCTTGTGTATTCCAGCGCGCTGCATTCCAGCGCCGTTGGCAGCGGCGCGCGCGAATGCGAATGCAAATCCGTCGCTCGTCGTCGGATGTTGTTTCCAGGTAGAGGCGACGCGTGCGGAGAACGGCGCGCGGTGCGGTGCTTGTTTACCGCCTCTGCCGTCGTTCTCGCGCGGTCCCGTCAATTGAGGGGGGGGGGGGGGCTCGGCAAAGAACCGGCGCGGCGGCGCGCGAGTGAATTCCTACGAAATCGCCTCGCCGTCCATTAACAAACCGCGGGGTCGTTTGGGGGCCTCGAGCATACGGGTGGTCCCCCGAAAATGTCCGTCAACATCCGGCGAACGGACGTTTTCCCCCGTCGCATACCTGGACCGCCCGAAGAGACTTCGGGTCCATCTACCGCCGGTGGTCGACGAAGGGCGTGTTGAGACCGCGCTGCAGCGCTATGCTGTTTATCCGCGCGGCAAAGCGCCTTTTGCCGAGGCGCGCGCGCGCGCGCGCGCCCGCGCCCGCGCCCACCATAATGTATCGCGAGGAATGCAAGCGTGACGAGCCTTTTCCGCGCGAATGCGTTCATCGGTAAATTCATTGTCCTTGAAAAACAAGTTGGTCGCCACGAGAGAGGTGTTCTCGAGGAAAGGATCTACATATTACCTAACGCGCAACAAGAGTCGCTCGATCGGCTCGCTACGCCACGCCACGCCACGCCACGCCGTGCCGTGCCGTACCGCGCGGTTCCGTGAGCGCGCGAGAGGCAGCGGCGACAGACAGCTTGGCTCTAGTCCCACCAACCTTTTCTGTCCCGTCTCTCTGCACGTTCGTGTTGCCAGGGCCGCACGAGAGGACCGCGAGCCCTCGTGCTGTGCATGGGCTAAAACGTCGTATCCCACCGAGTGATACAAACCGCCATATTGCATCTCACTGTCATCATCTGCCAAGCAAAGACATCGCGATCGGAATCTCATCCGATCACTCTGATCGAACTCGCCGAACAACAATTCGCGTCTGACGCGCTCACCCTATCTTTTCCTTTTCCTATGAATGCAATCGTTGTGGACATACAATGTAAGAAACACATGAATTGAAGAAACAGTTATAAAAATATATAAAAAGATATATATATTTATTATATATATATATTTATATATATATATATATATATATGTATATATATTAAAATGGTTGAGAATAAGGGGAGAGGAGGAATATGAAGAAAAATGAAAAATATAGATTGATAAAACAAGATACTTAGATTAATGAAGACATGAATTAAAAACCGAGATTTTATACGTATGAGTTTTAAATACTCGCTGGTTACGAATATACAGGGTGTTCCCGTGTTAAATGACCAGACTTAAAATATAAATTTAGAATCTCAAAACAAGACAAATTTGGAAATGTGCTCGCAAACGCTTCGTTCAAGATATATTGACCTTTGAAGTTATAGGATTTAAGAACTACTAGAAATGAACAATAATTTCGAAAGAATCTAGATTTATTCTCTTTATTGCTTTACAGTAATTAAAATTTAATTATTAAATGTTTTGTTCTCAAAATAACGGTCCAGGCCGGAGACAAGCATTGCATCTATCGATGATAGAACGAATGCTTGACTGATGTTGTGCGTCTGTAATTAGTATAATTTCTTCGCACGTATACAGCGAAAGGAAGCTCTTTTCATTCTCGTGCATCCTCATTCTCGGAAAAAAGTACCCCATCAAAAAAGACGGAGAAAAAGGAATCACTAGTTTTAATTAGCATCGCTATTAATGAGAAATATCATGTGTGCACGAATGCCGGGAACTCGTGCCGCAACGTCGTATGCTTGTTTTATAAAACCCAGAAGAGGAAAATATCACGTTCAATTACGAGAAGTAGTATTTTGCCAATAATGTAATCTTTTTAATGCATATTCATTATGGATCACGATTCATTCATGTGCTTTTCCGTATTTAATCTCACGTCGCTGAAACGACGTTTCTGTTAGAACACTTCTATTCTCGTTCCGATATACGAAACACAACCTTGCGTTTTATGCTTAAACTACCCGCCTAATTTCGATCAATGATTTTTGGTCGCCTACAACGTTTTATTTTCAATTTACTTCAATGCAACGTTCTAAAACTATCGCGACTCTTGCAAAAATACAAAATCTCTGTCGGAATTACTACATTACGTCTCTTTACGTATCTTTAATTACTTTTCTCTTTACGTAATTCTTTCGTGTTTCTTGGTCGATACCATCGAGAGAATATTTAAATTAAATTTAAATTAAAAGATCGTTATGCGACGACAAGAGAGACTTGTTTTTACCTCTCTCTCTCTCTCTTTGGCAATATCGCAAAGTACCAGCGGTCTCCCTGTGATAGGATAATCCGTTCTGGCGTAACGCTAATGGAGCAAGGCGTTCGCCGATCTTAGTATTTTACACTGAATGAAATCGAGAGTGTGATCAGATGGCGAGTGGAGGGAAAGAGAACATATATTCAGCATCTACCGATAATGTTACGGGCGTGAGCGAGTCGCGGTGCGCATAAATATCCCACCTTTGAGAAACGTGCGTGCTTAAAATCGCGGATAAAACCAGTTTCATCCGGCCAATCGGCGGAACTCTACCGTTAATACACACGGTATGTCATGGCATAACATTGTTCGATCGATTCCAAAATTATTACCGAGTCGGGAGATCGGAACGAAGCAAAAATGTTACGCTGTCTGGAACGGCGAATGTGAATCGCGATTTTTTTGGAGCATTTTCATAGCAGATACTTTCCCAGCGGACACGAAATTGTAAATAATCGTGTGCGTTTAAATGGGACGGTTCGATTAAAAGTATTGAGGAAAGAACCAGGAGAGTGGGATAAGTCACTCGCTTTAGTAAGTGACGACCAAGTCACGTTTAAATTCTCCAATCGGAAGATTATCGCGGCGGAAATTATATTTATATTGGTTTTCATCGACCAGATTTTTCACTTCATTTTTTTGACAAATAATTCCAGTATTTTTAACAAGTTGTTCATAACGCGTTTTCATTGGCACTGGTTCAATTGATATTCATACCTTTCGAGTTGTATTAGTCTTTAACTTGTAATAGCATCGAAAATCCGTAAAGTTTTGCATTATAGATAGGTGTTATGTACTATTTCCGACTTGCCCGTCAAACCGTTACATGTGATATTTAAACTCTACAGGCTATACTTATTGTAAAACATTCGTATGCATGTTTTGTGTGATTTTTTGCGTACTTACTCACACTTATATTGTTATTAATAATAGAGCAAATTAAACTGCGGAGCACAAGCTAGCTATTAAGTTATTAAATCTAGCAAGAAATAATCATGTTCAGCTGGGCATGCAATCTCAATTAAATGTCAGCTTAATCAACAACAAAAGGTGAATGTATCTCGGATAACTATGATAGTATAGTATGGTATTACGACACAAAAAGAAATTCATACAATCCGTTCGTGCGATCGTCATACTTTCCGTTTTTTGCTTGTCTAATCTGTCCCGCGAGGCCTCGAGGGTATTTTCGAATCACCGTATATAAGATCGTAAAAAAGATCCGTTCGAGAGTAAGAGAAAGCGATTACTTTGAAACAGAGCCTGATTCGACGAATCCTTCTATCCATTGGCGGGCCCAGGAACCGATGACCAATCGGATCGGACTCTGGGCCTGCTCTTCCTTCGCTTTACTAATGCTGACTCAGAGAATCATTATGCAGTTCCGTAATATAAAATTTTTTGATAGTCTTACTTGGAGAGATCTCGTAAAGTTTAAGATTAAATCAAATGAAATTTGCGTTATGTTTCTTTTTCACGCGTACAAACCGTCATGGAAATTAATGCAGAATTAGTTAACTTCGCTAGTTGATGCTTTGATGCTCCAATGCCTGAGTTTGTATTAAAAATTTAAGGATATTAAAAAGTTAAGGATATACTAAAAATTTAAGGATACTAAAAAATGTTTTATTTCAAGATATACGATCTTTATTGTATAAATTTATCATTCTTAACGTCTTAATTTCACTCGTGTGTTTTTTCACAGAGATAAATCTTTTTTAAAGACAAAAAAGAAATATTGAGGAATTTTTCAAGTAAAAACCTATTCCCGAGTAACCGAAATATTTCTCCTGAAAGCTATTATGTGACTCATCGTTTTCATATTGTCTGTTTAATGCAACCAATTATCGTAGAGATTATAATTTATCTCTAAGGAAAGGTTCTTCCATCCCTTCTCCCCCGAATTCCTTAGACCGTAGTGCATTCCCTAATGAACACCTCAGTCTTGCTGTTGTCCTGTTAGGTAAAAGGTGTTTCTTCTAGTATCTTCCGTGATCCCCTGTGAAAGACCAGTGGAAGTAACTTGCCATTGAAATCAACCATAAAAGTATAAATTCTAATATTACTTTTTTCATATTAAATCATGAAATTTGTAAAGAAAAATATCACGATTTAAATTGTCACCAGTTACATAATGCATTACTAATTTATAACTGCGCGATGTATATTTAATACCATCGAATAACGGAGTCACTCTATTTTGTGCGCGATTTATCTTATATGATCTTCAGGCTAGATCTTCAGGCAACTAGAAGTTCAGTCTAATTTCTTTTCTCCGAGAAGAAACATAAGAAAGATCTTTTTTGCAAAGGATCTAATCTAGAATTCAAAATGAACCCATTCAGACAATACATATATTTGGATCAAAAGACATATTAAAGACGTCATAGTGTTCTCCGAGCAAAATCTGAACACGATCCGATCGTGCAACAATGAACATCGCCATCGACAGTAACAGCCTCTTTTAACTCATTTCTTCTTTTTGTACTTCCAGGGAGGTAACGTGAGTGACGACGTCACGATGCGCATGTCGCCGCCGCTGGGGTTAGTGCTCGTGGCAGCAGTCACGCTGCTAGCAAATGCGAATGCTAACGCGGAGACGAGCCTACGCATCGATTCGGACACATCGTCGCCGTCGGTATCGTCATCATTATCGTCGTCGCATCGCTTCGGAACGAAGAATCGTGACCAGGTGATAGCCGGGATGGAAGCCAGCCTACTCTCCTTTCTAGGCATGACGAAGAGACCGAGGCCGCAAGGCCAGACTCATATCCCAAAATCGCTTAGAGAACTTCACGCCCGCCAGAATGCCATCGGCATCGCGGACATCGCGAAGCCAGGCATTCATACGCGATCGGCTAACACTGTTCGTTCGTTCCCACATATTGGTAAGTGGGGTTGTTCTGATTTTTTTAAGCCAACGGCACAATACCTTTGACTATCATAGTCAAAGCACTATACTATTTTGCTTATGAGATTTCTTACGAAAGTCAATAAGGATGCAGAATTTTAGATCAGGTAACTTAAACTTAATCCTAAAATTCTTAACCCTTAATCGCTCTTGTAAGCAAACCAGTGGACAAAATAATATTGTGTGCCGTTGACACTTTAGCTTTGTATTCAGTAAGATTTCCGCTCTATAAGCACTGTAGTTCTTTCTAGCCCTTTCTTCTTTCCTCTTTTTTCTTCGCTCTTACTCTATTGCTCTGTAACCGTATGCCGTGTAACGTGTATTGTTCTATGTAATCGTGTTACATAGAAAAAAGCTTATAGAGCTTATAGAAATACAATGTACAGAGCATTTTTACAGAATATACTTTTTAGCTTGGTATATAGTTTAGACAATGAAGAGACAATTCTCACATAATTTTGAAAATAAATCTATAAAGAAAAAAAGGTTACATTAACAGAATTAATTGAAAATAATTTAAAATAATCTTGTTAATTCAATAACAGTTTTAATAAAATATTTTATTAGTGCAAGAGCATGGTGTATTTGTTCTATTAATACTATTTTTGAATTAATAAAATTATTTTCAATTAAACTAATGCCATTAAGAACCCTAGATCTTAGACCGCAAAATTTGCTTAGACCAACTTAGAGAAAAGTAAATTTTAAAGAAACATGTGTTTTGTTTTTTATTATAATTTTTTTCAACTTTATTTGCACTAATTGCAACAATATTAACAGAATTATCTTTTTCGATATGTTTTCTACACAGATTTAAAAAACCACTTAATTTCGATCATTTTTTCGGAAGTTATGAACAAATTGAGATGCGCTGGGTAAAACTTGTTCATATTTTTAGGATTTATATAAGTTTTAAGTGTTTAGGATTCTAAGATTATCTTTAACTTTAAGAGAATCTTATACAAAAAATACATAATTAAATATTAGTACTTTTTTTGTATAAGATTCTCTTAAAGTTAAAGATAATCGATGCGCATGTGCAAAGTCACATTTAGGCAAACAATCCGATGATGCGTAGATGTTACTTGTGTTCCTTGTCTTTTATATTTTGGTAACACTTTAAGTAGATCTAGATCACTACCAGCAAAAGAGAGCACAGAACTTTTTACAAAGAACGACGGAATAACATTATCAAAACGGAGTCGAATTAATTCTGTCGGCAGATTTATACTCTGTTTTGAACACAATAATGTAAATCAATTTTTTCGGATGCAAATAGCAACAGGATCCATCAAGTTCGACCGTTTATACATTATTTGTTGACAGTATAGAAATTATGGTATACATGTACATTAACATATTTCAGATATTATGCTTCTGAATGAGTTTGCCTTACTAAAATGACAGACATATGCATAAGATTGAGTCTATCGATACGTGTGACAATAAACATAATAGCCTTTACAGTGCATTCGTGAATCATATATTGGTAAGAACTAGCGAGTTGGAATTCATAATTCGAAAACAGGTTGGCGACTTCTTTCGACTTTCAGTGAAAGTGCAGTAGTGAATGCAATATGTGCGCTCGTTATCAATCGTCATTGGCTCGATGTCGTTGGCAAACGTGAATGACAAATTTTCGAGAGCTCGATAATTCCGTACCTTTTTTTTTACATATCGTTGCGACGTCACTCCTCTCTCGTACACTGTTACGCGATCCCTTTGCAGATCAGATTTCCGGAATCTCATTCACTTTTGCATCAATAACGCCGATTATGTCGTCTGTATTAAAAATGCTGTATTAAAAAAAGAATCTGGAATATAGAATTTTAAGGTCGACAAGGCTGACATAAATGCAGAGCGCGTTGATCGATTACAAAATCTTTAATCACAATAATTTTACGACGCACGAACAATATTCTCTCCTCCTTCGCTTTATTCACACGAATTTCTTAGTCACACGTGTAATTTCGGGAAGGTATTATCCCATAAATTACGGGTTTACGTTAAGCGTAACTGGCATAATTGGCCTAATTGGCATAATTGTCGACATTAAGGTTCGTCTCAAGTGCAAGAAACGTATGATCTTTTCTTTCTTCTTATAAAAAAATCCACATTATCGTTCAGCAAACAAACGTATCGTAAATGAATTTCACATATATAACATTTCAAATTTAAGAAGTGCAAATTTCAGAGAACTAGTTACAATTTAATGAATTTTAGATAATAAATAAATTCTCATCAAATATAATTTTCTAAATAGTTCTTTCTCTTATACTTTATAAGTATAAGAGGCCTATTCAGCAAAACTGATCAAATGGATGGAAAAATATATATTAGACTTTTGGCAAAATATTGTCATCGTTACAAAGAGATTAGATTTGGATATAATTGATTTTTTGGCACTTCAAAATACTTCATTCTACGAATCTAAAGATGTCTACGAGATATAACACGTTGCGGCTTCCGCCTCCTACATGAATAAGCGAATGGTATTCGAGCGATTTTATGGTTGTCTAACCGACAAAGGGCTTTTCAATCACGATTGCCGGGAACGTGCCGTGGGTTCCGCACTCAAGTGTCCTATGCTTCAACAAGAAAAGAAAAAGGACTCGAGAGCTCCTTACACGTTTTATCTCTTCTGAGTGTATTATTATTGCTCGATGATGCGACCACCTTGGAATGCCCGAAAGGACTTTTGGAGAGCGGGTGGTATCTTTCAGGAGGGTCCAGCTTCCGTTCCACCGTCTCAATGATTCACATCCGAATATTAGCTTAGGTAGGTCGGCATTCCGACCGATTGTTCTTTGACTCTTGTGTCGTTATGGCAGATAGCTGTTTGAAACGAAGCTTTTTGAAGCTAAACAATGGAATAGAAATGATGATATAATGTAGGAGAAAGTGCCGAAAGTAATTAAGGAAGAATATCGAAATGGAAAACGACATAGACATATCGCGGAGAAACCCGTCTTGACATCATCGCAAATCATTTTGATAAAAGTGTATCCGCGTTGAAAGACCAAATCATAAATACCAAAATATTATTTTTATTGTCACAAATATCACCTTCGTGTGCCTTCTGTATCAGAATTTCGGATCGTGAGATTATATCAGTCTTTGATTAAAATATGAGACATTTACTTTGACAATATTAATATCTTAGTTACAACAACACTTTCTAACTGTTTTGCAATTTAATAAAACATTGATTAGAAACTTTGCCCATTTTATCACATTTATTACTATTACGAAAATTTACAAGTAAAATTTGATGACACTTCAAGCGCGTCATCGAGAATGACTAGTAGTATACATAGTGACACTCTGTATACATACATATATTCTAGAAGAAACGCTCATGTTGTATTTTGTTTACAAACGACGTTATTCCAATACTTTAAAGATTACGTGTACATAGCAGGTACATTGTGATGTAGTGATAGAAAACTATTAATATTATACAATTTTATGTTATATTTTGTTATTTTATGTTATCCACTAAAAGTTGAAGATTTAATGCTGTCGTTTTAACATAATATCTTGAATTATAATTCAGAAAACATATTTGAAAAAAGTAAAGTTCGCACGAGCACACATTACAATCGCTTTCAATCATGATTTATATATAAAAATTAATAAAATCAAGAACAAAATTAAGTATATATAATATTACAATTATAATCTGTAATATATAATCGCATAATCTAATATATATTACAAGAAAGTATGATATATGTAAAAGTATATGATAGTGCTTTTGTAATTTATTCAATCTATTGCTTCTCTATTTATATAATTCTATGAAAGTAGAAATAATTGGTTAGATTGATAATCAGAAAAGGTGACAAAAATTTGAACTGAATTATATATAAAATTCAAGAAGTTTTTTGATATCTACCGCTTTGCTTCTACAGAAATTACTAGATTCTGCGTATGTAGCATGTTGACTAGTGTTGAATATGTGCGTCGCGCGCACGCGCGGGTGTGTGTGTGTGTGTGTGTGTGTGTGTGTTATATTAGAATTCACGATGCTTATGAAATTTACATACGCATTACAACTGCGTCTATACGGCTGCATCTACTGTTTTCGAGTCGTTTCCGAGGAACAACTGCGTCATAACGTTGAACATATTATTAGCTATTTTCGTAGAAGCATAACTTAAATTACGTGTGCGCGCCTCATGCGTCGTAAAATATTTGCGTGGGTCACGCGAACGGAAAATTATTCCAACGGCACTCCTTATTGATATAAATGATGTAAGATAATAAACACGTCTGATAAATCGCCGGCACGATGAACGAGAAATTTAAAGAATCATCTCCTCTGAATTTCTAAACAGCCTACCCACAAAAATCCATGATTTATTCTCAATTCGCTTGCAACTTATGAGATAACACGTCTGAAAAACGTCAAAATGTTTCATGGAAAGCGAAAAGGCGTGGATGCTTCTTTGGAATTATGATTTTACTATTTGTGTTGCATTTTTAATTAATCGTTTTTTTTTCCTCTGACATTGAAAAACCGAAACTTGTTTTCTTTTAAAAATATAAATTTTTTCGAGACGAAGCATGTGTTTAGTTATAATTACATTTCTCTTTCTGTATTTTATAAAGTATTTTTATGTAAAATTTTATATATGTTTAAAATTTATTTTTATAGAAGATTGCCATGTTATTTCATTAAAAAAAAAATCTTTTTGATTTTTAATTTTAAAATTATATTCGTTTAATAAAAAATATGCCAATATACAGTCAAACTGGATCTTTTATAAACATTAATAAACAAATTTTAATTGTTCATCGACCCGTCTGGCAAATTATCTGCGTGCCGCCGACTAGATTTGTGGAATATAGAAATGCAGAAAATCGCCAACTTTAAAATCGATATCGATTTTAATTTCTATGTCTGACAAATTTAGTCGGCGGCACGCAAATAATTTGCCAGACGGGTTGATGAACAATTGAAATTTGTTTATTAATATTCACTGGCGAAGAAGAGTTTGAATTTGGATCTTTTATGTCTAGTAATATTTTCGCCAATTACTATAGGTCTTGAGATGAAGAGTAGTATATCGATATTATTGAATTGTTATTATTTAATTATGTGATTGTATTATTCTAGCTTTAACTTGAGACTGCTCAAGACGAATAATCGCTATGTAATTTGCTAAGCGAAAAATGTATATAAATTAACGTGAAAATATTATTAGAGGCAAAAAAGATCGACCGTTTTCTTTCTATTTGAATTTATTTGAATCATCATCAGTTAAGTTTATCACGATATATTCGTTTACGTCTTAATATCCAAAGTTTGCACGAGCTTTCTCGCGCAAATAATAATTTTTTTAACATTTCCGTGCTACTTTAATCTTTATCTTAATCTCCAATCTTTTACGTTCTTTCCAGAGAGCGATCTAGACCACAAGTTCCAATCTCCGAACCGTTTCCGGTTGTCCTTCGACCTAAGCAAGATACCTAGCGCCGAGACGTTGCAGGCGGCGGAGTTAAGCCTGACGCGCGTCGCAGTGTCGGACGTGAAGGATACAAGCGCGAAACATAAATACGGCCGGGTGTTGGTGTATGACATAATGCGGCCCGGCGTAAAGGGTCACAGCAAGCCGATGTTGCGGCTGGTTGACAGCAAAGTCATCGATACAACGAAGAACGCCACGATCAATTTGGACGTGCATCCAGCTGTGGTGAGGTGGTTGGAGAACCATCAGAATAATCACGGGCTGCTGGTGCACGTGACCGGTAAGCTCGTCCGCAAACGGGAACACGTGCGGCTGAGACGGGCCGTTGACGAGCACAAGGATGCGTGGGTGGTCAGCCGGCCGATGCTCTACACGTATATGAACGACGGCAGTTACGAGATGGCATCCGCGGATCAGATAATGGACCGGCGTGCCAGACGGGCCGCCCTGCGGAAGAATCGGCGGAAGGACGGCCGCGAGAATTGCCGACGGCATCCGCTCTACGTCGACTTCGCGGACGTCGGCTGGAACGATTGGATCGTCGCGCCGCCCGGATACGACGCCTTCTACTGCCACGGTGATTGCCCGTTTCCTCTGGCAGACCATCTGAACTCGACGAATCACGCGATCGTGCAGACACTCGTTTATTCGACCAAGCCGAACATGGTGCCGAAGGCATGTTGCGTGCCGACCGCGCTCAGCTCGATATCGATGCTCTATCTGGATGAAGAGAATAAGGTGGTGTTGAAGAACTATCAGGACATGGCGGTCCTCGGATGCGGCTGCCGCTGATTCGAGGGCCCTCCGTGGGTTGTGTTAATCGACACATATATTCTACTTTTAGCAGCCGAAACAACTGCTAAAATCTTTGAGCGACACAGAAGAATGAAGAACAAAAAAGATAAAGAGATAATTAATACGTGCTGCAGTCGATTAAATGAAAGTCTGCATAATTGCGTGATGCGGTTTTATATGTACTTGCCGTCACTTTTACGGATGTATTTAGTAAGGATGAAACACATACACGAATACATGTAAGGGAGAAAAGACAGAATTTACCATCAAAGAATAGTGTAACAATAAATATAATTTGTTGTTAGACATGACAAATGATAGAATAGGGATAAATGCGGATAATTGCTTACATGGTATTCGGTAATAACGCGAACGAAACATTGTAAAAATTCTACGTCAAGAAAGGTTTTTTTTTTTAGGATTATTGTTTATGCAAAGTTATCGCGTATATTGCCTTTAATCGAATATAAAAAGTCAATTTTTTAAGATTATCAGGACTGAGTATTTTTCTCATGCGTTTTAAAATTTTGCCTACAATATCTATTTATTCATTCTAATGTGTGCAAAATGAAAACGTGCTTTCCACTCGCTTTCTCATGCGATTGCATGGCAACTGCGAGTAATAGCAAGAAACAACATAAGAGAAAAATTCTAATTCAGAAGAAAAGACTTAAAATGAAGGAAGTAGACTGCGTGCGATTGATTGATTCGCTGTATGATTAAAAGATATCGTTCATTGGATCTCGATAAATCAGTTCTAAATAGAGGCCTTATAGTGGCCTTTGACTCCAATCAAAGATATTGACTGACGTAGCTCTTCAATCACAGTAGATTCCTTCTTTCTTTTCCCCTCAAGAATTTTTTTCTTCAGTAGAATCTCTCCATTCTCTGAAGATAGGAATCGAGTTCTCCCTCCATTCTGAAATCTCTCCTTAATCCTCACTTTCGCTCGAATAGCATATAGCATATGACTACGTGGTAACGGACGTTCAATGCAAGAGGAAAAGTTTCAATTTACAAAAAGGTAGCTGTCTCAAAATAGCTTGTATTGTGATTAGCGGAAAAGCTTGATGTGATGATGATTAACGTGATTGCCATCGAACAAAAAATTCGAGCTATCAAGAACGATTGACATACCTTCTAATCATCATTAAATTCACTTGTGAATATTGCAGAACCGAGTCACAATTGCGATAGTTACCGGATCATTGTCAGAGTTTATCGAAAACGCAATGATAAGAATAGCTACTCGTTTACAGCAGGGCCAATTGAGAAAAATGACAGTGGAGATAACTCTTATTTGGCCAATTAGAAAGTAACGAGAAGTAGTTTTGCGGAACATCCACTAAATATATTGTTCTAATCTTCGTAATGCGACACGAAGACATCGAAAGCATGAATAAACAACAAGCGAATATACAAATGTCTTCGGTATATAATTTTTGTCACATTTTTCATTCTTCATTAGCAGTTTTTGTATCTCTCGTTTGTAAAATCGTTTTTTTTTGTGCGAATTCCAACATTGATTGTATATTATATTCTCTCTAATCAATTTTGATAACATGAACTTTTATATTTGACAACTTTTATCCAATTGTATCAATATATTATCTATATCAGGGAATAAAACACTGTTTTATAAATTAGATAAAGATGTAGATTTATGTATTATTCGTGCGAAGAAAGATTTGCTAATGTAGCGTTTAATTTAATATGCGAAAAGAATCTGCGAAAATATATCTCATGTATTAATTGCTACATGCGTCGTCGGTGTATCGACAAATGAATTAAGGAAAATATAGAAATACACTGCGACGCGATGTGGACTTTGAATGAAAACATTCCATCGCTCGAAGTGCTCTTCTTCAAATGTTTGTCCTCTTGAAAATGAATTCGAATTCTATTTACTTTACATGCACCCGATAACAACTTATCTCTACGAGGAATTTAATCTATCGAATCCTCACGATATGAGCTCTCGATTTTTATACATGAAAGTGCGAATCAATCAATTTTATTATATCGATATTTATTAACGAGGTAAGTCGCGCCGAGTGATTAAAATATGTACAAGTGAGATGTTTAAGTTTTTATGTACTTGCGTAATCTCGAGCTCACTTAACGCATTAGATATTTCGATTAGACTTCGTGAAAATGAGATGAATGGTGTGTTGCAATAAGCGCGATGCAGGTATAAAGCGACTTTAATGTCGGCAAATGTTGTGCATCACTGCAACACATCGCACTGTGAGAGACATTGTAACACTTCAGCAAGTGAGCAATGAAATCACGTGTCGGAAATATACAATTGACTAATGGTAACTTCAGCGATGTAGAAATGCTCTTCTACACGCGATGAAGTAACAACCAAGGCAACGTTGATTGTTTTTGTACTGGAAATGGCGTTCAAACGTGAATGTGCAATCTCTCTGCAGTCGCATTAACGTTTCCGTAATATTGTCATAATGTTTTAAAAGGACTAAAGGGACAGGGCAGCAAATTAGATGCGTAAATCGGCATGTCCGGTTACGCGCTACATGGAGCTATGGAGAGTATGCGTTCAGTCTTTCGAGACACGAGTGAATGCGTATCTACGTAAATCCTGCCGCCGCGAATAGATTGTACCTGCCTAAGGATTACTCTATTTATTTTTCTTCTTTCTTTTTTTGCCAAAATATTTTTGAACACACGTGTATATTTGTACAGAAGTGTTATTGATAAGCGAGCGCCGTTGTAAAATGTGTAAAATAGATAAGTCTGTGTAAACATTGTAAATAATATATTGTAAAGTATCGTGCGCATGTATATTCTTTATATATTTTACCATTATTTTCCTAGTTTCACGATTGTATACAGAATGCTTGTGTAAATATTAAATAAATTTAATATGGCAATAACGAGAGTGTATATTTTATGCCTCTCCACATCATGTTGCAGCAGGCATCTTCAGCAAGGAGGGAACAATACACAATCGAACGATATGTGCAGAAGACGCCTCACACAATTTGCCGTAGTTTGAAAAGTTTATTTAATTTTATCACAGTAATTACAGTTCAAATCGATGAAAACGACCGCAAAAATTGAATGCACAATAGTCGCTAATTACAATGTTTAAACACTTTATTACACAGCGAGTATGATACTACTTACCATCTATAAAGTATGTTTAGTATAAAAAGACAATTCTTAATATATATACGTTAATAGGAGCTTATCAAGATCTTAAATCACCGTAAAAGTTGCTTTCACGAGTCGCGTGATTTTTGTGCAATTTTAGATTACACATCAGTGTCTTTCACGAGATATCTAGAATTCTGATTTTATATAGAACATATCAAAAATGATGTGTAAAATATATAATTTTAGATTATCAATTTAGCATATTCTCATATTTAGGATATTCAGCATATTCTTTTTGTACAAAAATATTATTAAGTATTACATACTTTTTTACATACTTTGTACAAGAAAATTTTGATTCTTCATGGCAATGTTAAAGACTTGTCAACTTTGATTAAGTCCAGGTCCATGAAGTTCTATGAAGCTTTCGAGTGAACGTGGAACGTTACCACGATAAGGCAGATTGTAAGTTTTAATTACTTTGGCTGCCATACACGTTAAAGATAATTTAGTCTGAGTACGTAATATTATTTTAGCTACACCTGAAATAGAAATTGAATGTCGGCCAAATAATTCACATGAAAACGCAACGACGAGATATACAAATTAATAATAAAATTTGTAAATTTACCCGTGGTGACCGCATCATACGGTGTATATCCCTTATTATTTACAGTATCCATATGCGCTCCAGCTTCTATAAGATCTATTATAATTGAATGTAAGGTCACAAAATCGCTGAAAAAAATTAAAGCATTATCAAACCCGTATTGGTGTAAAGATGATGTTAATTTTAACAGCACACCTAATTGCTTTATTATAACCGACAATAATGTGGAGCGGTGTATTTTTTTCGTTATCCATTGCGTTTATGTCAGCACCGCAACGAATCAATAATTGCGCTGTAGCTGCACATGGAAATCTGGAAACCAAATAAGTAATGTACCTAACGCTATCCTGATTGTTAATGCTATTTTAATATTGCATTTTGACATACTTGCATACGTCATTAGTATGAAAGTCGTCGACGGGAGTTTCGGCATTCACAGCAAGATGTAATAGAGTCTGTCCGTCTTTCAAGCATACCCGTAATGCACATAATCTATGCACCAGATGATGTGCTTGGGTTAAATCCGATTCATCACATCTGTTTTCGTTAAGCTTCATCAGTTTTGTCAAAATTGTTAGAATATATAGAGTCGTTGTAATATTCGATTCCATCTCTTCCTATGCAGACATTTCTAAATATGTAGAGATATGTTTCTGTTTGTTATAACATAATATACAGTCGCATGCATTAATATCCATTACGTCAGCATATTCATAAAAGTACTTTATGATTCACATTGTGATTCATCAATTCTCTTTGTTCTTTTTGCTAACACAAACAGTTGAACTATGCCATTAGCTAAGTGAAAAAGTACGTTTCTTAAATATTACAGGAAAACATATTGTTAAGGTATACTAGACGCTATTAATACATACGATTGTAGCGTAAGATAGTCCATAGATCAAAGTCTCTTTTACTTTGAACTTACAACACATTGATCGATGTCATCCTTGCGATCTGGATTCTGGATTTTGGCTTTGTTTCTGTCCAACTCCGTTACGCTTGCCTCCAAAACGTTTATTACCTGAGAAATATCTAAATCGACGCCCACGTGTATCATTTGCGAGAAGACTTGCGCAAATCGAAGGAGATCTGTCACAATGGATATATCATTGAATTGTCTCAGTTTCAAAGCATGCAACCACAAGTCTATACATCTATCGAATCTGGCGTTATCCGCAAATATAGCACCTCTGAATACTATAGGATGTGGCAGTTCTGGATTATGGAGACCTGAAGCAAACAATATTATTTTTTTGTAAAAAGAAAAGTGTAATACAAAGTCATTTTAATGGAAATATTGAAAATTATCTACTATTATACCTAATATTCTCTCTCGAATAGCGAGTGATTCCATATGTATGGCATTGGGATTGTCTTTGATACTTTCTAATTTTTCTAACGTTTCGCATTCCTCCCAATTTTCATATGCCTTCACAGTCGAACCTAGTTGCTTATGTACAATATTATCAGTATCGCTATACCTGAGACGTGAGAAAAACAATATGTAAAAAATAGAGATTCGATAGAGTAGAAACGAATAAGCAACGAATGTTGTTTCTCTTACCTTAATTCCATTGCCTTATACAGATACATGTACGCTTTAGTTAGACAATAATTATCCTTATCATTAGCGTAAGATGCTCCGAGTAGCTCATAAGCATCTATTATTTGTTCCTTTGTCACTTCTCTTCTTTGCACTAGATATTCAACGACTTCCGCACGCGTCCGCTCAGCAGCTGTTATTAAAGGTGTCATGTCGCTCACATTCTTCGTCATTTGCGCTCCGTACTTCAATAGCTCGCACACGATGGCACTGTGTCCACACTCAGCGGCAAAATGCAACGCCGTCGCCCCGCAATATGCTTTCTTGTTCGGATCTGCCGCTTTGTCTAATAGAAAATTAACCTGAATCACAACACGAAAAAGTTTAGAAGTTTACACAATGATTGCACAATGTGTAAATATTAAGTACATATTGAGTAATGACGTTCTTATGTTCTTATAAGCTGTATAAACATACAATATCCAGGTGTCCCTTGTACGATGCTATCATGAGACAAGTGTTGTTAAACATGTTGGGAATATTTATATCTGCTTGATGATTGATCAAGTATTTAACAATATCCAAACGTCCATTAAAACATGCTGCTCGAAGCGGCGTAGAATTAGTCTTTGTTGGATGATTGACGTTTGCTCCCGCCTTCACGAGAGTTTTAAGAATATTCAAGTGTCCCGCTCCTGCAATCCGACATTTTATTGATGCTGCAAAACTGTAATATTACGATATTCTGTTTAAATATTAGTCTTTTACCTGCTGCGGCCCAAAGTGCACTGGCTCCTTCAATAACATATCCATTGAATTTAACCGTTCCTTCTTGTTCTAAATCAGGTTTGAACTTATCAAGCAACATTCTGACTACCTTATTATGTCCGTAACGCGCGGCAACTATTAAAGGTGTGCACTTTTGTCCATCATCTTCTAAGACTTTCTGTAAATATAAATCCAAATATTGCTTTATAAACTACGTTTTACAAATCTTGAATAGTTATAAGCTATTTTTTGACATAAATGATTACTTAAATAAAGATAACTTAAATCCATAAAGATTACTTAAATTCTAAATAAAATAATGTTCATACTTAATTCTATTTAATTCTATTTTTAAAAAATTTATACTGAAATTCTAAAAAAAAAACACATAAGAGTTTGTACAGATTAATAATGGTACATAACAAAGTATTTGTAATATAAAAAGAATCTAAAATTTTATCACAATTGAAAGGAGATAAACAGGCCAATAGGTCAAACAATCGAGCTAAACAAATGATGTCTTTCAAAAAGATATAACTAAATTTATTCTAAGTAGATACATATGTTTTATGACCTGTATTATTATAAATATAAATAAACATCTAGTTTTTTTGTATACACATCACTTGTACACATTTAAATAAGTGTTGCAAGGCGTCCTGAATAATTCTTTGTAGGTATCAGTGTCATACGCAATAGATATTTATATAAGAACAATTTAATTAAAAAATTTTAATTATTGTCAAAATAATTCATGATTAAAATTAAACATATATGAAATTAAAATTTATTATGTAATGCATTAATACAATACATAATAGCCCTAGATAATTGCTTTATCAAATTAAAAATGCAATTGGATATAAAATATAATTAGAAATTGTATACAGATTTTGTTCTAGACAAAGAATACATATGTCAGAATAAAAACATGAAATTAGTAAAAAAAAAATACTATAATAGTAACTTTATTTATATTAATTATATTACTATATATTAACTTTATTAATAAAAATGTTGAAAAAACAAAACAATTGCCATATTATTTATTAACAAATGTGTGTATCTTAACTTATTAATATCTTAAAAATACATAAATAACATATAATTACAAGTATTTATAAATTAACCATTGCAATAATAAAAACTACGTTGTATTACACAAGATAAGACTACTTGTTTACTTTTTATATTAAAAAAAAAAATTGTTCAGTTTTCTGATGAATATTTATTTATCAGAATTAATTAGATTATTTATTAATATTTATCAAAGATATATTATAATTTATTTCTTCCATTTTAATTAAAAAATATATATATATAATATGTATCAAATTGGATGAACTATTTATCAATAAGAGATATAATTTACAAATAATACATTTCAATTAGTATTTACAATTTATTTAGTATTAAGTTATTATTAATAAAGATAAACATGTTTGTTTTCATTTTTCCCTAAAATCTTAAATTACTGTACTTATATATTAGTAAATATATACAGTTATTGTTTTAAGTTATTGTTTCACTTTTCAAATAACATATAGTATAATTTAAAATTAAGTTAAACGTTTTAAAATTCTTTGTTTCCTAAATAAATATTTATTTTAAATATCGTAATCATAACCAAAGATTATATATTTTAATCATATTTCTGTTCCTTTATCTTCATTAAATAAAAATTGTTTGCAGTTTGATTAATAAACCATTAATCGCACTTGTTACGTCGTATTAAAAATAGAATTTCTCCTATTTTCGGGTCAATGCATCTAAGCAATTTACCCTGGGAACGGAGATCAGGTTGTGCAGTTTTTAGGATTGAGTGATAGGAGGAAGGATCGGATAGTGAGAGGGGAGGACGATTGGGAATCCGGTCCCGAAGAGGTCGCGGAGTTTATAAGCAAATTTACGGGGATCGCCTTTGGGAATATTTTTATAGTCAGGGAATTTGAGGTTGATTTCTAATTTGTTGAGAACATACGCAGGGACTTTCGATTGTTTGAATTTATTTTCTAGTAGTGCTAATTTTTTAAATAAGGGAAAAGGATCCTGGTTTGAAATAATGGCAGTTTTGATTTGAAACTTTAATCTCTTCACTTGCACTCGACGTCCGCCTTTGGAAGGCATGAAAGAAAGATAGTTATAACAAAACGCACCAAGGAATTGTTATTGCGAGGACGGGGGCCACACTTATTGGCAGCGACAGTCCTGGAGATTAGGGCCACACTGATCGGCAGCGACAATCGTAACAACTCCTTAGATATCGTTGTGTTTAATGTAAATTAACAAGAATTTAACTCGAGGCAAGGCAGAGATTTAAGTTCTGTCAGAATTATTATAAATGATATTCGAATTTATTAAAAGAAAAGAAAAGAAACAAAAATATAAGATATTATAAAAGATGCTACGTAAACTACTAAGAGAGTGCGACTATATGGTTCTCACTTTGAATTAAAATTCGAGGACTCGAAAGAATAAAGAGTATTGCGAGCCGTGTTCCGAATAGCGTTGCGCTTGAATAGCGTTGGTTGATTTGATTGACTGAAGTCTCGAAGAAATCTGCGTGTCTCTGCTTTTTGCAGCTTCTTTTATACCTTAGTAGATCTCCTCTTAATAACCAATCAGCACTCTTTAAGTTTGGAAGGACCTATAATCGCACTTGCTTACTTAAGATAAGAAAAGGGAGAGCAGAGTTCCGCGTAAGCCCCACTCTTGACCCTACGGAGTCTCGACTTAGTTCTAAAAGTTTAAACTATATATTTACAATAAAAATTTGATTAGTTTGTCTAGTCTATGCTTATCCTTATGCGAGGAGAATCTATCAGGTTTTTGAATCATTGTTCTATCTCTTCTAGATCTTGAGATATTTCAACAAGTATTATTTTATTGTAATTTTTAATGATTTGCTCGTTCTCGCATTCAGAAAGATTTCTATCCTATTGCTAAAATTACTTGGTTATTATAGATGCATGCATATAACTTATTTTACAAAAGAGTTTCCTGAGAGAAAGAGAAAAAGAAATTAAATTTCTTTGTTCGAAAATGATTTGGTCGTAGCAATCGTGATCTAACGCGTCATCGGTGCCCGTCTCTTATCTTAGAGACGGTTGAGCGTATAAACATCGATACCGGAGAATAAGATCCTCTGGAATGCTCGAAAGAAAAATTTAGATAAAGTCTTAGAGAAACTCTTTTATAATAGCAGAATATATATATATAATAAGAGAAAGAGGTTTACTGGGATGTAACACACTTAAAAAAGTGATTAATAAAATATTATTATATTAAGATATATTATATTAAGATAAAATATTATTTACAGAGAATTTATATTAATTAGAATATCTTTACTAAAGTGTTTAGTAGGCATATAGTATTACTTGCTAGACATATATGCTTACAAATATATGTGTATCTACGAGAAATACCAAACATAGTAAATATTGTTTGTTTTCATTCTATCCTTTTCCTGAATTAAATATTTGAAAATATCCTAAATTAAAGATTTATTCGTAATCAATATTTTTAAAAATATTGTATACCTATCATTAAAAGTATACTTATTAAATTTTATGCTCTTAATGTAACCTGTTCATTTCATTTGTAACAAAAAAAGTGACATAACTCAAAAGACAGACTGAAAATAAGTTTGAAAATAAGTTTGAAGTTTGAAGTTTTAAAAATTATTAAAATTTTATAATATTGTTTTTAAGTGCGTAAGTATTTTAGTATAATAACTGATTGTAGAAGAATAAAAGTATCTAGCTATATATATTATATTAACTCTTTATTCACTGTATTCACGGAATTCTCATCATTCCTTTGTAACAACTCAAAAGTGACAATTTTTAATTTTTGTCATCGTTGTAGCAAAATGAATGATATGATTTTAAAATTATTTTAAGTGCTTCTCCTCCATATTATCGAAGATATATTATAATTTATTCTTTTTTATTAAAAAATTAAAATTAATTTAATTAAAAAATATATAAATTGGATGTTTAATAAACTATTTGTTAATAAATTTCTCTAAACCACATCGATAGCGGCAAAAATAACAAATTACAGTGCTTATCGCAATTACAATTTTCTTAAGACGACAAACGAGACAATGGCAGGACTAATTAAGCGTTTAACGCTTGTTAGAGTGCGGATAAACAACGTGTGGCTCGGCGAATCTTAACCAACAAGTTGAAAAAAGAGCGAATTCGTAAAACAAACATACTGAAAAGAATAACAACGGCCGAGGCACGCGTCGTTTAAATCCGGCTTCGGAGTGAACGATCCATTTCACGAGTGATTAAAAACGGTGAAAGGTGACGCAATAAACGGCTCACCTGGTTAATCAGATGATCAACGTCGACGTCGGACTTGTCGTTCAGCAGGGTGTAGAGAGCGATCGCCATTCCATCCCTCGCCGAATAATAAATACGCTTGACTAGCGATTGCTGGGGCTCGTCGATTATCTCGCACGCAGTGTCCATCCTCGTGCGACTCCTCTCGTCCTCGCAGTACACAGACAGACTCGTATCCGAGCGACGTCCGGGAGAAGAATCAGCTGAGACCACTCGTGGTAACCTCAAAACTCATACTCCTCGCTTGTCGTCAGCGCGCGGAAAATACATCGCACGCCGCCGTCGCCGCGGTCTATTTTAAGATTGCGTTGCATGCAAAAGTATAGCGATTCCGAATACAAAAATAAACCGCGACAAAGCGGTTTTTGCGCGGCGCCGCGGGCCCCTTTGTCGCTAAAACATGAGCGTCGAACGTACGCCGCTTTGAGCCGCGAGTTCCCCGAAGCCGCGTGTCACTCGTTCGAGAGCGCAGCTCGAACGATTCATGCGATCCGTCGCGACTTGAAGTTGCTCACGCACTCGAGGAAACGAGGTCGTTTTCCGAACACCGACGAATCCGAGTGCGCACCGCGGAGCGTCGTGACGTAACGTGACAAACCGCGATCGACGATCGCTTTCTCGCGAATAAATGATGCGTGGTTCAACGAGCCTATCAACACGTAAAAAAAATAGAGGACTCGCAAAACGAACATATTGAAAAGAATACGTCGAGCCACGCGTCGTTTAAGTCGGGCTGGAGAGACGTTGATTGGCGCTTCGACGCGACCGCACTCACGGATCGACCAATCACGACGCGACGTTCGTCTTCACGGAACTCGCGGCGGCGACGAAAATTCGCGATAAAAATAAAAAATTGTAATTTTCCGCGGTACAGGGTATTCAATAGTCCAATTATAGTTTTTATATTTAAGCCTGTCTCATATACGATCTTGAGATGCTAGACATATAATTATTTTGTTGGCTGGAGGAGAATTTCAAGATCATCTGAAATCAGATTTAAGATGATCTTCGTTCGGATTACGAATTCTGCTTCGATAAAAGAAAAAGAGAAGTAGAATATGAAATCAAATAGGAATTCTTTCTAACCGAAAGTAGTAAAAAATAAATTTAATTAATCCATAAATTGATAATACAATAACGTGAGATGATACGTTAAAAAAATTCTTATCTACACAAGAAGATCCACGTTGACTTTCATCATCCTTAATAATTTTTCAATTTCATTATCGAGAGTCTATTGAAATTGTTTATTTAAAAAGAGAAGTATCGTGGCATGTTGTAACTCAATATATGTATATATGCAAACTACATATCGTCCTATATCTCGCGAAAGTGCGCAGATATCATGACTTGCGAAGTTTCATGCGCAATGAACAAAGACAGGAGAGATGGGGATTTCTCACGAAAATACTGGGTGGGCCAAAAATTACTACTGAATGTGGTGAACTAACTTTATTGACGTTGTTAAGTAAGCTACATAATTACAAAAATAGAAGACGGAACGCGTAAACTCTACAATCCGATTAAAAACAATTACCTTACAATTAATGCAATTTCAATAAATGAGTAATATAACTTTTGGCCCACCCTATATCGCGGAACTTTTGATGATAGTAATGGAACCTCATACACATTTAGCATTTGAGTCGAAAGCTTCGAGACTTAAAAATTTATAGTATATAGTTTACAAATTTCTATGAATTATTATATAGTTATTATATATAAGTTTGTAAATTTTAAATGTCAAATCGTGTAAACGATCTCTATTACAAGCAGTTCGCAAAATTTGTTTTTGGTTCGGCGTTCATTAAATTGCAATCATTTTCAGAAAGTCGATCTTTATTGTTTCCAGACATTAAAATTAGTCATTTCATTTTTATTGTATATAACTTTTATCTCTGTACACATAATATTTCTGTATATATCTATCACTATAGTTTTCACTCCAAGTACACACATATGCAGATGCCTGCAAACGATCTTTTATTATTATTTATATATTAACGCATCATTTATTTTCATAAAAACTGTTACAAGGTAACTATAAATATATATATTTATATACATAACATAAATAAAACATTTATTTATTATAAAAATGTATATCTTCTCTTTTTTCTTATTTAACTATACATATCTTGTACTATTTTGTGCAAGATGATAAAAAATTATTACACATGGGCGGCTGACTGTCACAAATGCGACTCAGATTAAGGTACACTATTAAAAAGACGAGGTCGCTTTTTGAAAATGTCATTCTCTCGTCGACAACCAACCTTGGTACGATCACAGCATCATTGTCATGACATGTCAACTTCTTGACGTGCACAAATCACATATTTCACGAGATTATATTGTGAGATTCTATTTACAACATGCCGCCCCTAATATAGTCTTATTAGTCTACTATTAATGAAATTCTACTATTAATGGTATACGTAACGAATTTCATATCACATTACAATAAAAATTCCTGACACTGCAACATACATACTGATGCTACACAATCGCTACAGATCATTGTATAAATGATTTCTATAAATCTCCAACTTCTTATCTATTAAATATCTATTAAAGTGAAAATTTCGAGGTTTCGTTAAATTCTTCATTATATCTTGTATAAAGTTATATATAAGACACATAAATATACCTGACATTATATATAGCGTTAAGAAAATATAATTTTTTTAAAGAAAAAAGGATTTCAAAAATACTACAAGTAAATATTATATAATACATAAGATACATCAGATGCACTTCATTCTATTTTTTATTTCACTGATGTAGTTTTCTCTTGAAATTCTTATTTTCTCTCTGTTAAGACACGATATCTATAATTTCTAGAAATCCTTTTTTTTTTTTCAATCTAGAATTTCTCTTTTCAGTATAGATCTTCAGTAGATTTTCAGTATAGATATCTTCATGTAACAGTAAAAATATCAATGTTAATAAATATTTTAATATCTAGATCTGTTGCAGATCATTTGGATATTCAAAGAATATTTAAGAATACGTGTTAAATATACGAGATATTTCATACATACAAGAATTTGCGTGCAAAATACTCCATACATTTCCATATGTATGCTTATCAATAAATTACAATACATTCATCGATTTTTCCAAAACCACTTAGTATCTTGCCGATACATATATTCCGCATTTCTTCGTGCATTTCTACGGGAATAAGCTCGTCGAAAATACCAGTTCGAATCGTCAAGCTGCCGTTGCTTTTTATATTCATGAGATCTAACAAAAAATATTCTTTAATTGTTAATTTTTAATTGTATTTATATACATATTAAGTTATTTGAATTCGTAATAGATCGCAATATTATATAAAATTATGTCTTGTTGGAAATTAGTACCTTTTGTTGTCACTTCTTCGGTCTGTATTTGTATAGTGTTGATTGTCTTGCTTCACTGTGTGACTATTACGTGAAGAGTGTTTAGATTTATGATAGTTAACGGTGTGCTCTGATATGTGATTCTTTAATTTATTTTGAGAGGATATATTCCTTCCTTCATAATTCGCTTTGTCATTAACGACCTTTTTGGTAGAGCCATTCGATTTGAAATAGTCTTTTTTCCTTGATTTGCTCTCTCCTTCTGCAGGCAAAATTTTTGCAGAATTTTTATGATCCATGGTCTTCTTACTATTTGTATGTTTCTTATGTTTATAATTCTTTGTTTTGTGCTAAAACAAATTTACCTTTAGTGTATACATTTATACATTAATTTACCTGTAGTGTATACATTTATACATTTAGTATAAAACTTTATGCATTATTCAGTCTATAAATATATTTATTTTATATACACAAATCTTCATTCCACTCACACCTACAATTTAAAAACTTATGAGAAATTTAGAATAAATTTATAACTTACGTTTGATATAGTATCAAATGTGCTCATGTTCATATTAAACTTTGGACAATAGTTGGTTGAAAGTGGACACATATTTTTCAACTGTATTAAGATATTATCAAAATTATTTTTTGATACTTGTAAGTAATCATCTTTTTCTTCACAACATTTATCCGAGTCTTTATTATCATCATCAACTAGTTGCTTTAAAAATACACCATTATTAGGTAATAAATTTTCCAAGTGGTACAGTTTCTCGCTTAATTGGCGTTTTAATTTCCTTATGTTTTCTACTACCTCAGAAATACGTAACTGAGAAGTATTATGTATTTTATGATTAGTATTTTGTAAAAACCTGTTATGTAAAATAGTTTAAATATAAAGTAATAATTTATAGAAAAATAAA
Organism: Crematogaster levior; assembly: GCA_901521435.1. Taxonomy (NCBI): domain Eukaryota; kingdom Metazoa; phylum Arthropoda; class Insecta; order Hymenoptera; family Formicidae; genus Crematogaster; species Crematogaster levior. Next base: position 161,067 of record CABEGB010001192.1, read on the forward strand.
ATTGGATATTTTTTATTACTCATATATCACTTACTTCATGCTAGATCTTCCTACATTTTGCTCCTTATTCCTTGGATTTTTCAAAGAATTCTCTTTATTGTTATCATGAGTTATATGATTATTCTTATCATACTTTGGGTGGAATACCGTATCATTAGTTTTCATAATCTGTTCCTTTATCTTTGTATTTCCTTTATCTTTTGTAGTTGCTCTACCATCCATATTTTTTGATGTATGGTTCGAGAAACAAAACTTGTCATAATCTTTAAACAGCTGATTATTCTCGATCAATTGTTTTAAAAATTTATCATTAGGCATTATACTTTTCAAATAACACAATTTCTTATTCAATCTGTGTTTTTCCTTAACATATTTGTTGTATACTTTTGATGTTGCCTTGCTCACTTTTTCTACCAAGTTAGAGAGAAGTAATTTGGAACTAATATGCATTTTATCATTGTGCTGCAAGAAGCTGTGTAAATATAATAATTTAAATAAATAACAATAATTTACTATTAAAAATAAATATCTATGTATAATATTCTACTTACTTCAAAACAATAGGATTGAACTCATCTTGTGTGTTATTAATAAATAACATTAGTGTATCATAAAATACTTTTGTATTATTTACAATATCCAGTGTCTTATTTATTCCATTTTTCAAAGAATTATTATTATCGTAAATAAACGCCAACGATGATATTACATGTAAAGCCCTTTGAAGTTGACCCAATGAATGTAAAGTAGAATTGAAAAATTCCTTGGTAACCATAATAGGCTTACTATTTGTTGTATTAGACTCAATAATTTCGGAAAACTGTGTTAAAAATTGTTTCGTAATTTTCTTATCTGTTGGAATATATGCTTTAATTTCATTCAGCATAGTTTTCACTAAAAATGAGAATTCAGATGCAAATATTGGACAACAAATCTTGGACCTCTCCTAAGATTATGTTTGTATTTTACCATCTGTCAATTCCTTGCAAGTATTAACAATGTTATGACTTGCAGTTCTGAGACTATCAACATCAGCTCCATCTGAGACTGGACAAGTTTTAGGGCTTGTAAAAAGCTGACTAAGAGCCAAGCCGATAATTATACCAAGTATACAAGCAATAAGAGTGTTCCATATACTTTTCTATAATATATCCACATATTCTAATAAATCCTAATAAAATCTAAATAAAATTATAAATTCTAATAAAAAAAAACCATATACTTATTTATAATAAAATCCTATTATTTGGAAAACATTAAAGAGGATTTAATATTATTTTGTAATTTCTTTCTCTTAATGTGACAAGGTTAAGCACAGTTACTTCGTACCTGTTTATTTATTTGTACTTTCAGGATTTGCGGAGATTCGAGTGGCTTAGACTGACAAATTTGGAAGAGATTTGTATTAATGGTATCCGTATCACTCTCTGTTATGACTGATATACCATCTGATATATCTTCTGGTTCTACATTTGTAAACGATACTTTATCATCACAATCCTTTGTCTGTGCTACCTCATTATCCGAATCCTACAAAAATATAAAGATGTCTCAGTTAATTCAGTTACATTCTATTTTATTTATTAAAATCATTTGTGTCTACACAGTATTGAGATTCTAATCACAGCATATATTTTATTATATGTATATATGCATATATTTATACATTAAATCTATCTCACATCAGTATTACTCACCCTTTCCAGTGATCGAAAACTATCGTCGTCGTCACTCAACTTGCTAGCCCAGCTTAATTTGATCCACTCTTCTCCATCTACCTCTTCTATACCGAGACATATTTTGTTAATATTTACGTCATCCATCGTTTGCTTCGTAGAACAAAGGTTCTTTCGTGTGGATCTTTCTAATATTTATATCCAACACTGCGAAACTCTGAAGCAACTAGAAATCCAAGAATTCTTAGAACTTAGTCACCGTACAAAATATATTTTATGAATATGTGCCAAATGGTCAAATTTCAGGCACTGTTCTATATCTTACGATTACTCTATAACTTGTATATTCTATATATTCCACAATACTATCCAGATTCCGTAGCAGGTCACTTTTGTGGTTTACATCGGGAATAAACGGTTTTATTACGAAATTCTCAAACTTCACTGGCTTGACATTCCCGTCTCGAGGAGAACAGCAGAGAACAAAAACAATGCTCGCGTTCAGGATAATCGCACGCAAATATGATTGGCTCGTAGATCCAATTAAGGTTAGGTTACACAAAGGCGGCCATTCAAATTCCTTTATTCCGATAAACTCGAAACAGACGAGCATTGACGAAAAGTCGTCAAATTACAATGTATAATTGTTCAGAGAAATTTTTTAGTAAATCGCAGTCCAAATGATGTCTTGAAATGCATGATGCGAGGTTTAATTGTTGCAATGATTAAAATATATACATCTTCTCAGAAAATTGTCAAAATTATTACAAGGATATACGTTTCAATTAAATCAAAAGTTGTATGACTCGAAATTTCGAAAAAATTAACATCCCAGCAAATATAACATCAATGTCACAATTTCCTGCTCAACAATATAAATGTAATGTAACTCGTGTGTCATGTCACAGTTACATTGTTGAGTGAGAAATTATAACATTGACGTAACGTTACTTAGTTAATTGGCGTTTGCTGGGCTTAACGTGTGTTAAATTTTGATTCAGTTTGCAATCTTGTCGATTTTACTGCCAACTTTTCTATCTGCAATACCGTCATCGTTGAAATAACAAATTATAATGAATTGTATAAATTATAATAAATTTGTTATATATTAGTAGCTGAACCTTGTAACTTAATTTTCCTCTCTCTTTCTCTATTAAATACTAAAAGTGCAATATATGGTTCAGCTGCGACAAACTTGGCATTCACAATCGAAAGAACACGTGGGATTGGCTGCCATAGGAAATTTGTGGAATTTTTACGTAAAGAATCTTATTTTGTGTGGTTTGTGTGTGTGTGTGTGTGTGTGTGTGTGGTGCGCGCGCGCAAAATGACTAGTCAACAGTTTGTACTTTTTAATTGAACTTTTTATAATTTTGTTTATCTTTCTTCTTTTTCTTTTTAACGCTCAACACCTATTTCGTTTCAAGTGCAGACAGTGGAACATAGTGCAGCCACGCAGAACAGACAGGGAAGACTTGTCATCGTAGATGATAGAGCTCGTCAATATCGCTTACTGAACTCAAATGTGAAGCTGCAACAGAGAATTACCGTGCTCTTTGAAATTAACTACTGTACGTATTTTCTCACGAGTTACTGCAATTGTAATTGTAATCTAAAATAAAACAAAAAATCTCTAATAAGAACATAAGGAGGAATATTTTATGTTGTTTAGAACGAAGTAAGACTTGAAAAGATTGCGAAGCCACCAGAGGAATGATCAAGCACAATTTTCCACCCTTGAAAAATGATCGGATACTCAAGGCGGCACGCGGGGAACCGGTCGACAGGGTTCCAGTTTGGGTTATGAGGCAAGCAGGCAGGTATCTTCCAGAGTTTCAGGAAGTCAGGACTCGACATGATTTCTTCACCGTTTGCCAGACCCCTGAGTTGGCATGCCAGGTGACGTTACAGCCGATAGAACGTTTCGATTTAGATGCCAGTATAATATTCTCAGATATCCTAGTGATTCCTCAGGCAATGGGCCTGAAAGTCGAGATGGTACCGGGAGTAGTGAGTATTCTTTTTCCTTACATATTGTTACATGACATTTGAATGATGTACTCATGATATTCATCAATATATCCATCATATGTACCATATTCATATTGTCTCTCTATTCTCTGTAAATAAGATGTATCTGTTAGGGTCCAGTCTTGCCTCAGCCCTTAGCTGATCCCAATGATTTAGTGCGACTTGTACGACCAAATGTGAACGAAGTTCTAAAGTATGTCGGAGATGCTATAACGCTGACTCGGCACAAATTGGATGGCAGAGTGCCATTGATAGGATTCACTGGAGCTCCTGTACGTATTTTAACATCTATTATCTAAAAAAACTGGAATTGTACGAATATGTATTGTATATACATATCATGTACTAATTGAGAATTTTTTTAATACGAGAATATTTATGTTGCATTATATTACATATTAATATAAATTAATTGATTTTTAATAAATGTGTATAAATTCATATAAATAATTGGCACAAAAGATCCAGCCTCGTAATTGGCAATTTCTTTTTATTGATTGTTTATTAGAAATAGTGATAACTTTTGAAATATTAATATTAATTAATTATATTATAATATTATTTCGAAAGATTAATATTATTAATTAAATAATATTAATTATTTTGTTTTAGTGGACTCTAATGGGTTATATGATTCAAGGAGGAGGTAGTTCTACGATGGCAAAGGCAAGATCCTGGTTATACAAATATTCAGAAGATACTCATAAATTGTTACAGATGATTACAGATGTTATTGTGGATTACCTAGTAATGCAAGTGAAAGCTGGTGCTCAGGTATAATTAAAATATAACTTCTTTTTCATGTAAAGAAGAACTTATGAGCTGTTCATAGTGCATATAACATATGCTATAGATTTTCAGCACTGACAATATCAGAACGCAGTTTAGAATATTTATGAATATATATAACAATTGGAACAATAACATTATATCTTTTTTTCAAGTTGTTACAAGTATTTGAAAGCAATGGAGACTATTTGGATGATGCATTATTTACAAATTATTCCTTTAAGTATTTAAAACAAATCAGCGAACGTGTACGAAAACAGCTGAAAGAAGCAAATATTCCAGAAGTGCCTATGGTAAAATATTTCACATAACTCCTAATCAAGTTATTTTACAAAATAGATGTAAGATAAATATTCAATTGCTGTTTCTAGATTGCTTTTCCAAAAGGTGCAACCATGAATTCCTTAAAAATTCTTGCAATGGATAAGAGTTACGAAGTTATAGGTCTTGATTGGACTGTAGATCCTACAGAAGCCAGAAAACAACTTGGTCCTAATATTACATTGCAAGGTAACATGGATCCTTGTGCAATGTATTCTTCACAGGTTTGTTATATCCTAAAAAACAAAAAAAAATTATATATATGTAATTTTAATTTTAAATACAATTATCTTATTATTTTATATGTAAAAGTCTTGTATATAACTACCAAATAATATACTTAGTAATAACAATATGTAAATCACTAATAACAATGATTATTCTACTGTTAGTAAAATAAGCAGTGATCTACATATAAATATTTAACTAAAGATATTGAATATATTCGTTGTTATCCTTAGGATGAAATTGTTGATCGTGCACATAAAATGGTGTCAAATTTTGGTAAAACTCGATATATTGCTAATTTGGGACATGGTATTTTACCTGATACTCCGATTCCATCCATGGAGACTTTTATTAAAGGAGTGCATTCTGCATAAGTATACAATGTTTTACATAAATTTTATAATTAAAACATTTATTATGCATTTGTTATAAACAAGTCTTTTTAATAAATATGTTACATTGTTTTATCTTTTTCTTGTAATAATTATTGGGATTTTACAGTATTTCTAATGTCAAAAGTATTTTTTGAATATTGTTTTTCAGTAAAGGAAAATCTTGACTTGTTCGTTCCATTACATGTTTCAAATAATCACGAAGAATTTGTTCGTTTTGGAATTCTTCATTTAATACTGCTTCGCTCTTGAAAAGCATCTTGTATCTGCCACTTTTAATGTCTTGCAGCATTTTAGCTTTTCGTTGTTTAAAAACTAATGCCTGCAAATTCTGCACATAACAGAAGATTTTCTAGTTATAGTAATGTTTGTAAATTGTAGTAAAAGCAAATAGCAATAAAATTTCGAGAATCTAAATAAATATATAGATATATATTTATATAGATAATATAAAATTAAAGAATTATATTTGCATTATATATACATGGTACTTAATAGCTTCTATTTGTATAATTCCTTGATCCACGTTTGGCATATCATCTACTATCATTTTCAATATTGTCTGCGATTCGTTACATTTGCCCACTGAATCCTTTATTTGATTTTCTAGCTCCATTATTCTACTTTCAATTTTTTTTGTATCCTATAATAAATATTTAATTAGAAAATTTATATAAATCAAACTTAATGCAAGTTCGAATTTACCTTCATGATTTGTTTTATTTTTAACTTTTGATCGGCAAGACGTTTACAAAATATAACTTTCTGATTGTGTTGTCCTTTGGGATCTTTCTTAAATTTGCTCATAACTTTATCTAGTATAATATCTCTTCGAGCAACACAAAACTCCATGTCATGAATCAATTTTTCTTGTGCCCTACGCAAATGTGATAGACGCATTTCCATTTTATGAATTTCACTTTTCATTGCTGTGATATCACCGCCGCTACTACGTTCATCTCTCAATCTCTTCAACGTTTCTTGCATTAATTGCACCTAAAAACATTAGAGATCATGTTTTGCTTAACACAAGCAGAAATATATGATTTGATATCTAAAATATTACTTTTTTCTCCCATGATAAACTTTCTTGTTGCACTGCATCTAAACTTTCCTTTAAGAGTGCTTTTTCTTCATATAACTGTTTTAAATCACTTTGCAACTTTATAAGATTTAATTCTGCAGCCTCAAGAGATTGTATCCCCTCAGTTCTCGTAATAGAATTTTTGTCTTCCAGTTCCTCCTTCAGTCCTTTTTGTATGACTAATTGTGTATTCATTTGTACCATTCTTTGTTGCAAAAGATTTAATACTCTTTCCATATTCGATTCTTCCTTATTCAGTATTTCTAAGGCATGCTCTAGTTTCAAATTTTTTTGCTCCATAATCATAATTTCTTTATTGAGAAGATTAAGTCCTTGCAATTGTAAATCTCTCTGTTGGCTCAGTGTAATCATGTATCCTTCTTGGCGAATCCACAATTGCTGTGCTTTTTGATTACTTTGCTGAATTTCTTCTATATTTTTTTCTAAAGTTTTTATCTTTATATCTAAAGGATCAACTTCTCTATTTTCCCTATGCGATAATATCTGTAAGAAAGAGTGTATTTAATATTTTCATAATCAGTAACAGTGTATTTAATACTTTCATAATCAGAATTTTTAATAGTGTTCTTACCTCCTCAATGGTTTTATTTAAGCTGATAACTTTTATTTGTTTCCTCTCAATTGCTGTGTCATGCTTCTTGATTTCCTTCTGAATCTCATCTATCTCTTTTCCCTTTTTATAATTACTTTGCAAGAGCTCCTCCAATTCTATTTTCTCATGAGATTTATATGAATTGAGCTGTTCCAATTCCAATAACTTTTTGCCATATAAGTTTTCTGTTTCTACTAATAACAATTCTTGTTCTTGTATTGTCTCTTTGGAATCTAATAATAATTTGTTTAAATACCGTGCCGCTTTATTATGCGCAACTTTTTCTTCCAGTTTGCTGTATATTGTATTTTCTAACTCGTTTTGCTTATTCAGAAATTTCGTAAATTCTTTATCGATTTCTTCCTCTTCATGTAATAAACATTGCCATTCCTAAAATATGGGATTATTATAAATGGTAATATATGTAAATGTAAATGTAAATATATGTAAATGATGATATATGTAAAAATAATATTTATAGATAATGTAAAAATAATATTTATAGATATGTAAAAAAAATATTTATAGATAATATTTTCATTGATTAATTTAGTAAGTATATGTAAGTTTTTTTTAATAAGTATACATTAACATTCTATATACATTATGAACTAAATCAAATTCGTGTTGCTCCTGTTCACTAAATTTTGCTATTTTTACTAATTCAGATTCCAAATTATTGAGTTTATCATTTCCCGTTTCCACCAATTTTGCATTACTCTGTATATTGTCTTCTATTCGTGTATGCAATGAGGTCAAATTCTCATTGGTCTCTGCTTCCTTGTAAGTATCTTTCTTTAATTTCTCTATTTCCGTATGTAATGTATTAAAAGATTCACATATTTTCCTGAAACAATATTCGTTTCTGCAATCTTTCACTAGCAAGTGACTGTGAGAGAGAATTTCACCGAAGCAGTTATTTTTTTCTTAGAGTCACAGCTGCGGCTTAATTATGTGCTGTATTATTGTATCCCATTACAATTTTATTTAAATCATTAAAAATCATCGAGACATTACGTACTCACGCTCTGCATTTAGTTGCTCATAGACTTTATTCCGCTTAGTGATATTCAATACGACAGAATTCCAGGCGTTGCACAAATTTGTGTGCTGCTTATGCAACGCTTCTAAATCAGCATTAACGTCGGCGATCATCTGATTTATCTCAATTTTTTCTTTATTTTTCAATTGTAATTGCGTATCCAAATTGGCTATCTCGGTTTTAATTCTCCATACTTCCTCCATGAGTTTATATATTATACAGTCTTTCTGCTGTTTCTGGGCAATCAAATCTCGCTGAATTGTCTTATCTTTCTTTGACACCTGTTTGGAAATGGCCAAGCTATTTTCGAGCTCTGTTTGCCATTCTGAGAATTGTGCTTGCAAAGCAGTAAATTGCTCTAATTCGCGCACGAGATTCTCCTCTTTCTTTTTTTCATCGAACAATTTAGCATGGGTAGCTTTATGGACATCTTTCGCGTTCTTCACGCATGTATCTTTCTCTTCACGCAATAAAATCACATTTACTATCATACTTTGATACTTCTCAATTGTCATTTGCTGCTGTACTATTTCCTGTTGAGCGTAGTACAATTGTAAACCTTTTGTTTCACGTTCCTTCTCCATCGCTTTTACATTATCCTCCTAAAATATTTTGCAATTAATATTTAATGAGAATAAATATAAACTCGCATCTCTTTTTGTTTATACATTAGAGATGGAGCTTTTAAGTCTAGAAAAATAAGAAAATTCTCACTTACAAGCTCTAATATTTCGCTGTTTAATTTATTGTCGACGCGAATAAGATGCTCTCGCAGAGCACTTTGAAATTTTTTCATCAAAGAGTCATCGGGATCCAAGACATTTGGCACATTCAAAGACTTTGTATCTACCCACAACTTCTTCATGACTTTGGCCCCTGGCTGCTCCATATTATCAGCAGGAGATGGGACTAAAGTGTCGCTTGCAGTCGAGATATTCATCGTGGGATTCCGTGTCGTACAGTTCTCTGCGAAAAACTTCTCCCTATTCCGAAATTATATACCAGCCTTGGACTCGTGTCAGTTGTTGATTCAAATCAGACTCGTAGCTAAGGAAGTATGACATCATCATGATAGTACATAATCAATATCTCTTGTTTGAACTGTTTAGCCAAGCTGTGCCTGAATCATAGAAATTGCATAATTAAGTTGTGTGTGAGGTATTATGCGTATTATGAAGGGGAGGGAGAACAACATATTTCTTTGATTATGCGATTTTTATTATTCAAATAAGCCCAACTTGGATATATAAAATGTTATAATTTCCCACTCAACAATAAGTGCAATATAACGTGTATGTTACGTTACAGTAACATTGTAGGAAATTAAATTATACATTTGATTATACATATATTATGTTACTGCTAGTTGATGTTTGCTAGGAAGATATGTTTATATTATATCAAGATAAAATAATAAAAAATTATATTAAGATAATATGTCATATATAAATCATTTTATCGATATCGATTTTAAAGTTGGCGATTTTTCTGCGTTCCAATGAGCGACAAATCTAGTCCGTGGTACGCAGATGATTTGCCAGACGGATCGACAAACAATTGAAATTTGTTTATTAATGTTATTTAATATTCGCTGGCGAAGGAGAGTTTGAATTTGAAAAATATTTTGCAAAATATTTTGACAAGTTATATATTCGTCTTCACAAGACGAGCTCTTTGTCTCAATTACCGACGGTTGGTAATCTAAACTCTAATAATACACAATGCGCAACAGCACGAGAAAATACAAACAATCTACATGAGAAACGATCTCATGAAAACACAAACGGCCATGAATTCAGAAGAATCGTTCAAATGCAAAAAGGTGTCAAACGAAAACCTTACGTGGCTCAACGGAAGCAGATCGGCGCGAATTATGAGAGGGGGATTCTCGGACCGACGTGGGGATCCACATACGCGATTTGCAGCCGCGAGTATCATCTGGCGCGTCGCACGCGGCGTGTCGCCCCTTTGATTCTCCCGCTGGTGTTGTTGTGACAGCTCGCCCGGAGCAGCGCGACGCAGAAGAGTTCAGTCGTGGAACGGGACGCGGCCTACGGTCGTCATGAGACACCCTCGCGGCTGGCTGGCAGAACGTTACGTGGACGCTCGCTAGAGGCAACGTTGCGATGCAGAGCGCGCGCGACGGCGATGGAAATATGGAGCAAAGTTGGCCGGAGAAGAAAACGATTAGATTCCGCGGTACTGGCCAGTCCGAAACTCATGTGTCATCTCATGACAAGCACGTTGAGAATGTGGATCCCCCGCGATGCAGGTTGCAATTATCCGACGATCAAGAAGAAGCGCAGAAGAGGAAGAAGAAGCAGCGTAAGTGCGCGCGACTGTGTCGGAGCAGTGCTTTTTTTCTCTCTTTTTTTGCGGGGCACGTACACATGTGAGACAGGTGGAAAAGAACAATGACACCTGCACACACGCGCGCGCGCTCCCCTCTAATAGATTAGATAAGATGGCATTGATCATCCTCGTAAAATGATGACCCCTAGGACTTTCCAAGGTGTATGTTCATCACAGCATGCAAAAAGAATACATTTGATACAAACCGTGGTTTTATATATTTTTAGAAATATGAAGAAATAGGGGACCGTCATGAATTAATATAATTTAGAGAAATATGGCATTTACGGTCCGAGCTAGATCTTGAGAGATTCTTACTTAAAACACTTGTGTGTAAATTTTTATACTTTTGTCAACTCGGTAGACTTGGCTCGCAGATTTCTGTATTTACATTTGCTACAAGTCCTGCTTTTTTCACTATTTAATCGCTAGGCACTATTATTGGCCAGTAATAGCGGTTATTTATATTTTGTTATAAATTATTTTGTTATTTATATTTTGTATAAATGACACATTTTTCTGTGTGGCGGTCATAGCTCAGAGTAATGTGTGTTGTTTTAACGAGTCGAAGACTAGAGTTCAAATCCGACCAAGATCGTCGGTTTTTATTCGATCGCCACCTTTTAGAAAGACAACGGCAAACCACTGTAAATATATTCCTCCCTGATGTAAGGCAGCAATTATGTCAGTAATGTGACAGACCTTTGATGGTAGGTTTGCCTCATATAGTTATCACAGTTCACTGCGATAATACTGCGGTGTGGAAAGCAATGGGAAACTATCACACTATCTTCCCATGAGAACTAATGAAGTTGTATGTAATGCTACTTTATTAGTCACCACACGTCGAACATGACGTTAGCTGATGATGACCGAAAGAGACTGAAAAGACGATGAACACATTTACTGTTTATTCAACAAATAAATATGTTCTATTTTTCTCCAGGAATATCGTTGATGCAATTCTTGAGGGCAGAGTTAACAAGAGGTTATCAGCTGGAGCATGATGAAGAGAGATTCTCTGCAAGAAGGGAGAAGGTTTACTCCTTTATGAAAATTCCTCGGGAGGTGGAAAATTTCATGGCATATGGATTCCTTCAGGTACGGCAATTTATAACGCTATCGTGAAGATAAAACAGCAGCTGAAGTCTTAGAATAATTTATAATGGATGTGTTTTGAAGAGCACGCTATTAGCACTGATTATGTTATTCTATTTTTATTGTATATCTAATAAGTGATAAAGATGGAATGATGATTGTGCATTCCACGAATGCATCCTATTACATGTTAGTTCTTGTTTTGCTGGTTTTTTTAGTGTGCGGATTCCTTCCTATTTGTGTATACATTTTTACCGTTAAGGTTTGCAATGGCTTTATGGGCAGTGATTACAAGGCCTTTACGACACTACCTAAGGTATATAAAAGCGAAATTGATTTAGAGCGAAATATATTTTGTTTACCTAGAAATTTTGACCACAATCTCCCGTTTCAGGAGTGAGAAAGATCATGCAAAAGGTACAGAGAGATATTTAAGTCCAGCCGAAGTGTGCGACCTGTTAAAAGGAATTGTGGTGGTGAGCTGCTGGGCAGCAACCTGGAAGGTGGACACCTCCATGATGTATCATTTAGTTAAAAGTCAATCGGTTATAAAGCTATATATATTTTATAACATGTTAGAAGTGGGAGATCGTCTTTTCAGCTCTTTCGGCCAGGATACTATAGATGCCCTGCTTTGGACAGCCACCGAGCCACAATCGCGCTCGAATTCCACCCGTACGAAACATTTCGGTACATTGCCGCATCTCTTGTTTGCCGTCGCCTATGTGTGTATCCTTCACTTAATTACATTATTACGGTTAATTATAATTGGGCTTATAAGGTACAACAAGATATATTTACACCTTGACTGCTTTCCCATAAAGTATTACATAGTATATTGGTGTTATTCCAAGCGACGACGTTAAATGTGGCAATCAACAGCAGTAATAAAGCTCTTCTCACAATTATGATGTCCAACAATGTAAGTGCGCTGGGAGAAGTAAGGCAGTCGTTTTGTTCATATAAAGTATTTCACACACGGAATATTTTTAGTTTGTAGAACTGAAGGGTTCTGTCTTCAAGAAATTCGACAAGAACAACTTGTTTCAATTATCTTGCGCTGATGTCAGAGAAAGATTCCATCTCATTATGCTGCTCCTTGCAGTGAGTCTGCAAACGATGAAAGAGTACGCATGGCATAGCGATCGTCTTGCTGTCTTACTACCCGATTGCGTGACACTACTGTTGGCAGAAGTTCTCGTTGACTGGGTTTGTATCGTAAAATAAATTGTACTTTACGCAAAGGAGAAAAATATCAAATCGGAAATTAGATTCCTACTACTAAATTATTTGGATCATTCTTATTGATAATTTCCGGTTTCTCACATGTTTTAATCGTCACCTATATTTTAAATATTGACAAAGTTTGTACAAATCATCTCCATCTGCTGATGACATTGTATTTCTGTAAAGGTGAAACACGCGTTCATCACACGTTTCAACGAGCTGCCTTCCACCGTCTATAGGGACTACACCGTGAGTCTGGCTTACGACATGTCGCAGGCACGTCGAGAGACAGCATTCTCGGATCCCTCAGACTTGGTCGCACGGCGAATGGGCTTCATACCTCTTCCTCTGGGAGTTGCCATAGCTCGCGTACTGTGTACGACCTTGACGCCATCCGCGAGACCTGCTAATATTATACTTCTATTATTAGCTTATCTTATATTAGTATCTCTTCGCATATTGAATAGTTTAATTATTCTCGGGAAGGCGTGTGACATAATATCGTCGCACACGCAACCGGACAAAGACGACGTACCCGTGAAATCTCCGTCGAAGAATCGCGCCAATAGTGTCGACATGAAAAATCCAAATCTTGGCACGGCTATTTTCTCAAATAGCGCCGTCAGCTTAAACAACGTCTGTTTGAACGAGGCGTTTCTGGAGCCGGAAGAGATGCAGAAAAGTGAGAAACTTCAGTGTAATTTCGACGTCACGAACGTTAGGAAAGCTGTGTTAAGGACAGGAAGCGAACCACTTCTTCCGCAATGACAAATCTCAATAGCACAATTAAGATGATTTTTTAATTTATAAATTGTACATATTTTGTACATATATACTTGCACAGATACCATGTAAACACTTTTTTGCAACGATATTTATACATAAGATATAAAAGTAATAAATTTGGTTACCATTTATTATTAATGATTGATTTATTATTAATGATTGATTTATTATTAAGTTTTATTATCTGTTATATACATATATTAATGTAAAGTACGTTTCACATTTGTAAATTTTTGTTATTTAATGCCAAACACATTTTTTTGTATATTTAATAGTTTCTAATTTTAATCTTTAATCGCAAATTTGTCGATTAGATACTTCAAAGTTATGAAAAGGTGAAAAGTTATAAAAAGACATTACACAAACATTACATAAAAGTCTCTTTTTCTCTCTCCCACTCGTATCGACAATCGAGCAAGAAGTGCGCGCTTTTTACTGTCGAAGATGCGGCAATCGGTACATAGAGAATCTATTCGGCTCCAGAGTTCGTCGTAGTTCATCAACGAGCGTATAATGAGTGGCGCGACTCGTTAGTCTCCCTTCCATCCTCCCCCACCCCTCTTCATTCCACCCTAGAACAAGTCTCTCTCTCCCCTTTTCCTCTCGTCATCCTTCTCTCTCTCTCCCACTCTGCGCAACTGCTCGCTCTCTCGTTCGGCCGACAAGTACGGGACGGGGACGTTACGGAGGCGGTGGAGGACGTCGGTCCGCCGCTCTTCGGGAGCCGCGAATCACGCGAATTCGAGCGATAGTAACGACCGACGACATCGTCGTCGGGTCCCGGTCGCGACGCTCCGCGTATGGGTCCTCCTCTATCGCACATCACGGCAAGTTGAATGGACGAGGGTACGAAATACCGAGTGCCCATCGGCGACGCCTGCGTGTCTATGCGCGTGTGCTTCGACTCGCTGTGCTTCTCGTCGTCGCAGCAACCGCGCGCCGACGAGGAGGACGCCGCCGCCGCCGCCGCATCGACGCAGTTGCCGACGGACGGCGCCCTGGCCGTCGCCAGCGGCACCAGCGTCGTCGCCACGACCGCCACCACCACGCAGGTCACGCAAGTGCCGCACGTCGGTGCCGGAGGAGGTGCCGCGATCGCCACCATGGGCACCCTGAGGGACCTTCAGGAGCTGTTACGCGTCAAGGACGAGCGGATCGCCGAGCTCGAGGCCGTTATCTGCTGCCGCGACGCCGAGATCCAGGAGATGCGCAGCCACCTGGACAAGTTCCTGAGCGTGTTGCCCTTCAGCGCGGCGCCGCCGCTCACGCCGACGAAGCCGCGTACGCGCGACCGTGCCCAGGGCATATCCGCGGAGCCGCCGCTCCAGGAGCTCGCGCCTCTCGCGGTCGTCGACAAGAGCGACAGGTTGGTACCACGCGGCACTGTTTTTCTGCCTGTTGCGCGCCCACCGTCCTTCCTTCTCCTCTATTTGTCGCCCGCACCTTGCGGACTCCTCCAATTTCTCAAATAAATTTGATCGCTATTTTTAATGCCGCAATGACCGTGTCATCGCGACGGAAACGCGAATTACAATGCGCGGGCTAATATTAACGACATCAATTAGTATATTATAATTACATCAATTAGTATATTATAATTTTCTACTCAATAATGTGACCGTTATGTACAACGTGTGTTGTATTACATTTATATTGTTGAGTGGGAAATTATAATATTGATGTAATGTTTTTATTTAGTTTGCCGAGACATCCCGAGGAGAACAAGAGAGTTAAAATATTGTCAATATGATGTCAAGATGACATTATTTTCACTTTCTGTTCTTGGGATGATTCTTGGGATGATAGCCAGTTTCACCAAATTCGATACATCTGGCAGGAGGTGGTGCGTCTCAATCTCGGACCACGATTCTCGTCAATAAGAGCAGTTTCACAAGGATGACCCAGTCCGAATTTAACATGTATTAATATACAGTACTATCCTGTGCATTAATTCATGGTGAAGTTCGACATACATCTCTCAAGCATTCGCGAAAAAATGAATTAAAAATTTTCCCTGTCACGTATCGTGTTGTGTCAACAAGTGTTTTCAGTTAATTATCTCCTTAGAATTCATATAAAGTTGGTCGCGGTACCAATAGGCGATCGGAATCGGACAGTGTCGTTATCATTATACTATCATTGCGCAAGTATAATATATGGTGTTCCGGTGATATGCAAGCTCCCGTTTCCGGGGTCCTCCAGGGTATCGATCATGTAATTTTTGAAAAGTTTCACGTGAACTCAACGATTTCAATCAATAAAATCAATGAGTTACCCAATGAGTCTAATTGGTTGAAATCGTTGAGTTCACGTGAAACTTTTCATGTGAAAAATTTCATGATTGATACCCAGTGCGAGAAGACGGTCGCCGTGGGGTTTTAGTGGGTATACCCGAGAAACTTAATCTCGGGGAATCCCACACAACCACCGATCCTCCTCCGAGGTCGGTGGTATGCGCAACGCACTTCTCCACGTAATTAAAAAAAAAGGTATAATATATAGTGAAAAAGCTGCGCAACGACAATGACGACATCGTCGTTAAGGGAGTTACAGAATAGACCTATGATATAATTTCAGTAAACGGCGAGTTTCCTCGCTACGATTATGCAAAAGCGAGATCCTCGCGCTTTTCCTTTCGTCCGGTGGATATTTTCCTGAGCGAAATAATGTCACAATGTTGTCGCGATAATGTCATAATTGGTCACGCCGCGGCGCGCCGGCTTCAATCTTCGATACTTATTTAACACCTTTATCCTCGTCGCCAGTCGCATTGTCTACATGTCAACGACTTTATTTGTTGCTCGCGCTTGCAAATCATGTGACCCGTTCTCGTCGTCGCCGCGTGCATTTTCGTGCGTCCGGCTCGAAGGAACCTAGGGCCTGTCTCTTTGCTCTAAAATTGAACGCTACGAAACAAAGCAGTCCCCAAGTAGAACAGGAAGTCAAAATAAGGTCAATTTGGCGTCATATTTGACTAAATTATGACAAAAAAATGTCATATTTTGGGCGCGATTCGGTCAGATATGATGTCAAATGACGTCAAATTGATATTATTTTGACTTTCTGTTCTACTTGGATCTCGCTCCACCACTTTTTCGTTCGTGGGTATCCGATTATTTCCGATCGATCTTATCTTCGAGAGATAAGTCAACGCTTCTCTTCTCGCTATCTTTTAATCAGCTCTTGCGTATCTCTCATTAAATATACCTTTGTTTCTGAGTTTCCGAATTAAAAGTCTATCAAATTTGAGAAACTCACTACTCATGAAAAAGGGAGGGGGAGAGGGAAACCGATTAAACAATAGAATTTCACGATTTTTTGCATCTAAAACTTGGCACGTCAAACTTTCAATTATCGATTAAGGCCGATTCACACTGTGCGAGACGTCATCGTTAAGATCGACTAAAACTTGTCTTGTTTTTTGGATTCGTAAATCTCACATTGAGATAATGGTGAAGGTGATGATGTGAAAATGAGAATTACGTGATGTTTCGAATTTCAAAAGCCATCGTACCGAAGTGCCGAACAAGTCGAAGACGACTTCGTTGAATTTTTAGTATATCTATACTTGAAAGAGAGAGGGAGAAAAAAAGATTGTTTGTGGGCGTTAATGCATTTGTTTTATCGTCTTTTGAACGTCTCAGTTTAGCAGGGGCATGGATCTTTCCAGTCGTATCGCGCGCGGATATCGTAATGTCAGGCCGGAATAAATCACGCCGCGAAACATATTTCACGAAACTTCGGCAGTGCGTGGGCATGGCCTAAAGTCGCGTAAACACACGACTTGAAACGAATGAGAGCTCGGGTCAGCACGAGCGCGTAACGTAAACAGATCGAAAAGAACATGAATGAGCGTGAAAAGAGCGGAAACAAGCAACGTCGGCGCATCGATCGTGCTTGTCGATATTCTGACCGGTGCGGATATTTTTTTTCGTCTGGAGGGAAAGTCCGAATTCGCGATTAAAACCGTCAGAAGACAGAATAACAATGATAATCCTCGCGATCATGTGCTTGTTTATCGTTGCTCCTTCTTTAAGCCCCTTAGCTCTTATTCATTGCTTGCTCAGATTTGTGAAACGTACGCGCGCCTTAAGGTCAAGGGGAACAGAAAATCAAAATGTTAATTTGATGTCATATTTGACCGAATCATGACTAAAACGTGACATTTTTTTATTTAATCATAATTTATGATGTCAAATTGACTATTTATTTATTTTGACTTTCTTGTTCTCCTTGAGCAGGTGCGGATACATGACGCGTGGTTCAGCGAGTTTATCAACAAGTTAAAAAAGGAGAGGATTCGTCAAACAAATATATGAAAAAAGAATAAAAATGACCGAGCCACGTGTCGTTTGAGTCCGGCTTAATATGTATCCGCGCACGTGTAGGTGCGTAGGTGTATTGACATGCGGCGTGAGTATCGGAGGCGGCGCCAAAAGGCTCGCGCTTGGCTTTTGCGGATTTACATTCCCCGCGTTTTGAAGGCGCCGATAGTAGACTTCTATACAGATTGCGCCATAAAAAGGTGGAAATTAGTAAATGTCTTCTTCTGTGAGAAACTTGACATTTAACCCCTCCCGGACTGACAATGAGAGTCTTTCTTAGACATCAAATTTATAAGAGATGAATAGATAGATAGATAGCTGGATAGATAGATAGATAGCTGGATAGACAGAATGTTTGTTTAACATAAATTGAGAAATTAACCTTTTACATAATTTATTTCAACGCACGCTGGGTTTTAATTTTAATTTTAGTTGCGTAATCTTCAATAATCTATATAGATAGATTGCAGCAATATAGACAATCAAATTACGATAAAAAAATCACTAATAAGGGATTAAGCACTCGGCAGAAATTTGCAACGAATTTTGACACACGATCTCAAGACGCTAACGATATCCCTCAATCTTATTTTTGGTTTTTGCATTATTTTTTAAATTGAGAAGACCAGATTATTTCGAATCATTATTATTTAAGTGGAATGTGCAATTTGTGAAAAGATAGCTCTGTTCGAAAATGATATTATGATGACCAGCTTTTTTATGATATAATTGATTAAAAATAAACATAATTAAGATACACAATAAAGAAATAACATTATACATTAGTTAATGAGACATTAAAAAATCAGTTTATTTAAATAGGCTTAAGGTTAACTGAACTCGACTGCTCATGTCCTCGCATTATCTTTCATTGAATGATTCCAATGTGTGCCATGGGAAATAAATGTTGCGTGGCATGCAATACTTAGAGTTTCTATAGTCGGTAAAGTCTAATATAGCGTTTTGAACTACACCAGGACTAGATGACGATTGTATATACTCCACGACAATTGTATATTATATAAATGCTAGAAAAGAATTATTTTGAAATTCGTACGTCGCTTTACATAACAATATTGGAATATTGCGCCTAACGACGTCTTTGAACGTAAACATGAAGAATTGAACTTGCAGAAATGTACGCATGAAAAGTATTTTTGAAAGCTTGAATTTTTCTATTAGTTTATGATAATATTCATTGTATTTTCATAGTTGTTTTATACCTATTGGAATTTCTGCGTATTGACACGTATTGTCGCCTTATCGAATAAATTCCAAGAATATACACTTTATCTCATCGATCGTTCCGTGAAAAAGAGGAAAAAAACTCGCGTTGAAGACGCAGCTTTTGTTGACGACAATCGAAATTTGATCCGTTGATTTCGTGGTGAGAATGTGAAACACAGGTCAGGAACAGGAGCTAATTTTAAACTCGCTGCCGCTCATTATGCAAGTCCTTTCATCGTCGATCAATGCGTGCATTGCGATTTCCTTTTATCGCATGTCGATTCATACAAGGGCGTGGTTGAACGTGATCAATTAAATAGCTTTCGAGCCTGCATTCAGCCTCCACTTGTGTGTCATTAAACAATTCGTTCCAACAAATTATAAGATGAATGATAAAAATATGAGATAGCCTTTTTTTAATAATTTTTTAAAGTGAGTCTGTAAAATTAGATGTAAAATTTTATATGTTAGAAACATGCGTATCATTATTTTCAATTTTACATATATTCTAGTCATGCGATCACAAATTATGCAGTTATCTTATTCTAAAAATTATCGTGTATTTTTTTAAAGAAATATATCAAAAGATATTTTATCTAAAATTTTTATATGATTTTTATATGATGATTTTTATATGCTGTGTTTTACCACGAAAATATTTCAAGTGGTTAGCCCTTCAATTTCTCCTCTTTTTTATAATTATATTTTGACTTTCACTTTATTACTATCATATATGAAAAAAAAATTCAAACTGGAAAGAAACATGCATTAGAAAGGAAAGTATAGGGTGGAGAAGATGACATTAACACCTGTTGCGCCTTAGAAGCCGGTTGCTTCATGCTCATTCCTTTCACCTATTGCTTTGTCATATATCAAAGTTGTTCTTAGATAAAAGAGGCCTATCTTTGTCGGTCTCTTATCCACTACTTCTACTGACAATATCTTGCACAATCCTAAACAGCGGGCACCTATACAACTTTGTCTGTTGCAGATAGAGAAATATTTTTTCGTTGCTGCGAAAAAAAAACATAATACGTTTACGCTTGTGCAATACGAAAAGTTGAAGTAATCGAAATTAATCCTGTCTGGTTGTGCAATTTCAATACAAATTAAAATAAAAAATGACTTTGTCGCTCGACAAATATATCTTCGATACCGTATAAACGACTGTAAATGCAAGGATTAGCCTGTCGTTTAAAACGATCTTATTATTAGCGTAATCGTCTAACTGTGTTTATTGAACGTAACATTACTGCGTAATTGCGGCGATAGAATAGTCATCCTACGTAGCGCATTATGCGTTCAGTGTTGCGTTTGTATCAGCGTAATTTACAGTTGCACAATGCATTGCAGAAGCAAGCTTAAATGTTTTCTAGAGTTTAAAAAGTTCCGTGCTATATATTATTTATGCGAACAACGTGCTATTTAACGCACTACAAGTATTCTAAATATAGTCTCTTATCCTGAGATCATTTTTTACGTCGAAACATACTTTTCCATGTTATATACATTTACTCATTTAAAATGTATTCACTTAAAATTGAAAGAACTTAGATCTCATTAAATATAAATACGTACAAAAAATTTGTGGGTTCTAACGTGGCTTTATTAAGGTAAATATAAAATATTACACAATCGTAATATTTTTGACAACTGTTTTGTCATCATTATAATAAAAAAATGTTTTAATAATTTTGAACCAATTTTATTAGTATAATAATAATTTGGGTTCAAGGAGATCAAATTTAATATAAAACATTCTAAAAATTCTTTCATGCCATTCCGACTTAAGCTCTTAGATTAGCTGATTAGTTTTTAATAATTTCCGTTTTAACTCATATTACATATTTTTCATCTTATATTTCACTTTATAAGCAATGCCGGATTAAAATTTCATATCACGTGATAATTAAGACGCACACATTTAGACAAAATTAGACAGTAGGCCTGCATATTCTAAGAGCTTATACGTGATATATAATATATTATTTCAAACAAAAATTTTGCGCACGCATCAATATTTAGCGGAGCGGAGTCGTGTTACAATGAACTTCCGGGCCACCCGGTATACACGAGATCTCGGTCAACCTGCTATTATAAGAAAATGTCAAAACGGGTGGCAGATAAACTTACGCGATGCGGTCGCGTTGCGGATCGTTGCGTGCGCATACACGCGTGTGCGGAAGATTACGCGGAAGGTTACGCGCGGGTCGATCTGCTACCGAGATAATCGAAATATCGCAGATACAATCGGATTATTCATCGCGATATGTGTCCCGCAGACGCACGTAGATAAAAAAAAAAAAACAGCGGTTGCCGGTTGCTTTCCCCGCCTTCATTCCGCCCGTTATCCTTGCCCGCCTCGAATCCCGCTCCTGAGATAATGCCAATGGGCCTGAAAATAGCTCCTCGTTACGACTTGTAGCGGGGTCCGTTCGCGCTATACTCGCAAATATTTTTGCTGCGCGCTGGAGCTTCCATATGAAAATGCCGAGATTGCCTCGAGGCTCTCGCATCTCTGCGCGATGCGAGGAGACGCGTGCGTTTGACTTTGGCCGCGGCGTATTACGAGGCGTATATGCGGTCTATAAATGTGAGACGTCCTGTATAGAGAGTTTTATTTGATATCTTTTGCCAGGGAAAGGCGCCTTGAATGCGAATTATTTTGCATTTAGATAGTTTATGGCCACTTGTATCTTTTCGACATTTTCTAAAAGTTTTTTTTTTTAGGCGCGTATGTACGTATACACGCAGGTTTATTTTGTTTATTTAATTTTCAGATGTATGAAAAACGACTCGAGTAAAACGAATTAAATTGAGAAAATTGTAGAAAATTTAAAGAAAAAATTCCAATATGATGACTTGTGAATTGATATGATAAGTTTCTGTGTGTGTGTGTGCGCGCGTGTGCGTGTGCGCGTGTGTGTGTAATTGCTATAAAATTTTACTTGAAAAATCCAACGAATATCAATATGCATGCATTAAGTTTGATCTCTGTGTATCATTAATTTTACTTTAATTGTAATGTAATTCTTTTTTTCGTTCATTTTTTGATCATATTTATGACCTATTTATAACGAGATTAGTCACGATTTCAGAAAAACAAATAGACCGACATTGCGGTTTCCTTGTTATAATCGCTTTAGAACATTTGTAACGCAGCTATTTATAATTTATACAGCATGTACGACGCATACAATCTACATTTAAATTGTAAATAAAATATTTCAACTGCAAAGAGAGACGAAGTGATTGTCGGTAAAAAATACTAAACTTATTTTTAAGGATCTTTCCAATATCTAAACATTTTAATATCTAAAACAGGAACAATTTCATCTGTATAAATCACTTAAACTCTTGTCTACCAATCCATTAAAAATCTTATAATATAAAATCTTTATATTTCTCGCGCTTGTATTTTTTAATTCTATAAATATGGAAAACTGAAAACTAATCTTTTATAGATCACGTATAATGACGCAACATACGTCACGGATGTTATTAAACGTGTTCATTAATATGCAGGCCTGTTTATTGATACATTCAACGAGCTTTAATTATCTCTCGCTAAAAAAAAATGCAACGTGCGGCGAACGTTTCGCGACTCGACAGTTATCGAGCAGCTCGCCGCGTTCTCCAATTAATAATTAGAGAAGGTTTATTTAATTTCCTACTTCGCTGTCGGGATTATTGGTGGTTAACGCGGCTGTTAGGCTGCTTTAAGTGGTCGTAGACTGTATCGGCACTGACGATCCGGCGATTTTACCGGTCATAAAGTTTGGAAGGTGCTATTTTCGTCTCCTCCCACCGACCGCAACCGGACGGCGTTAAGAATATGCCGCATTTCTTCCATACGCATCTCCGCGAGTTATAATTGCAATGGAGAGTAGGAGAGGCCTCTGGCCCACTTGCTTTTACTCGGACTCAACTCGACTCGACTCGTTGCACTCCGGACGGGTGTTGAAACCAGTCGGGTGACGTCACGTATAATTACTTCTTTGATTCACTCTCTTTCTCCTCTATGGTGCCTCTGGCACGACGAATTTGTCGGTCTCGATCAGTGGTGTAACGGGCATGATGGACTTTTGGGCGTCGCGAGATGTATATTATCTTATGCGGTCTGCAATAAGATTTTAAGATTTAAGCTTTAAGCCGAAATTGATCCAATCACAGTCAAAGTAAGAAGCATAATCCACTGTGATTGGTCAATTTTGGCTTAAAGCTTAAGTTTTACGCTTTAAAATTTCATTATAGACTTCGCTTTAGGTACATAAGATGTGGAGTGAGAAACCACCCTGCACTCTGGGAAAAATAATACAGTTCATAACCCACTTTGGGACCCACGATTAGTAATAATCAAATTATTTGGATTGTTAACCTTTTTACGCGCGAATATTTGCATAACTGAATATCAACAGAACTAATTGGAGAATTGACTTATATAACTTAAAAATTTTTTAAATAAATGAAACAGCTAACTGTGATTTTGAATTATGCGGGGTGAATTAGGGGTTAACAATCCAAATCATTTGATTATTACTAATCGTGGACCTCCAAAGTGGATTGTGAACTGTATTATTTTTCCCAGAGCAGTTGATGTCTACAATAGATTTTTCTGATTTCCGGAATAAAAGCTAGTTAAATGACAAATATTGGGTCTTATTGTTAGTGCAGCACGGGATGTATGAGACATTGTGCTAAGACATCATACTCTTGATTCTAGATTCTTTGATCACTTTTTTGTTGAATATTTTTGATAAAATCATGATAAATTTTGATTTTAAGCAAATTTTGATTTTAAGCAAATTTCTCTCTACTTTCAATATAATACTTTAAAACAACAATCTACTGCTATTATTATTCTACAACAAAATTATATTTTTATAGATAATATACATAAATTTTTTTTATTACATTATTATTTTATTATATATTATTATGATCAGTTTATGCGCAACTGATAAAAAATACGATATATTTATGCCATATTGGAAATTCGGGCAAATTTAGGAAGCTGAATCGAAAAAGATTTTGCTCTATTATGTTTTCGGAATTAATAAATAGCTCATAATACAGATCGTGTCAACAAACGATGTTGCACGGTCGCGAGTGGTACAGTTTCACTTTTGTAGTACGATTTGTGACTACGTAGTCGTGCATTCAATCATAACACGAAACAGTGATTTACCTTTCAAATTAAAAAAAAAAAAAAAAACACATTAATTAACAGGTGTTACCCATAGCGCCGTCGAACTGTTGTACGCTACTGACGCCACGAGCTTACTCTCGCCTCTCCTCTCATCTCCTCTCCCTTCCCCTCTCCTCCCTCCTCCTCTTTCTCTCTCTTTTCATTCTGACTCTTTACCCGCCGTCCCTCCCGCGCGCTTATCTCGACGCGCGGTTAAAAATAGATCCTGTCACGGCCATCGGCGACATTTTAAAAAGCCGAGCGGCTGAGTGAGGGCGAGCGAACGGCCGAGAAACGAACGGCGAATTAGCGCCTCCGTGAACGAGCGAATAAGCGCGCGATCTCGGCTGGTGGCGCCTCCTCGAAACGGCGTTTTGTCCGAATGATTCTTCCGCTACCGATCCACCTGTTCCACGAGCAGCCACCCTCCATCGCGGCTCGGTCGGTATGTCCCTGAAGTATTCGTCTAGATAGCCGGGACTGAATAAAGAAGAGGGAAAATCAAGAATTAGAAATAAATAAGAAAGTTTTCGTACCTCAAAAAATTATGGATCCCTTAGTTGATTTTAGTTTCACTCCTTGTGAAAATTAAAAAACAGTAAAAAAAACTTTCATATCCATGAAAAAGTTTTGAGTATGTCGCACTGAGCAACAAATTAATGTTCTTTTTTTGTGAAGGGTTAATTAATATTAATTATAAAAGTTCATAAATAAAAGTATAAATAAAAATTCATAAATAGATCATAATTGGACTCTACTTGGTTTTTAATTGCAAAGTCGAGAGGGATCAGCTAAACAGGGATAAATTACGGTGTCACCTTAAGATCCTTTACAATTGTACTTTACTTCACTTATGTGCTTAATTGTACTTTATTTAGCTGTAAAACAGAAATAAGCAAATGAACGATAAAAGCGGAAATTGAGTCTCCTTAATTGAGAATCAAGACTATATATATATACATACATATATAAAATGTACATATATATTTTTAAGTTATTAGCTTTTATTATAAGGTCGTTCTACATTGATCGCAAGCAGCCAATCGCATGAAAGCAAGCAGTGCTACTTCCGGTCGCAAGTCATCGCAAACAACAATCGCAAGGTTTCACCAAATCTGAAATTTACGTCTCTGCGATTTGCGACAGCCAATAAGCGTCGAGCACTACTTCAAGTCTCGTAGATGTCGCAATTGAATTCTTTTCCCTGATTGGCTGTGACTTACGACTGCAATGTAGAAGTTTAAATCGTAAGATTTTTATGACTTGCGATAATGTGGATGTGATTCATTGCTTGCGACCAATATAGAAACGACCTTTACGCGAAAAAAGTAGGATTAAGAAGGATGCAGCGAAAATGTTATACATCGTGAGATTTTAAAAAAATTTCGTTATATTTGGAAATCGATGCGCCGTTTTCGTCGTCTTTAATGATTTGTTTAATATCTATTACCTATGATATCTATATTTTTCCTAAATTTTGTTTACACGCACTAAGAAGGAAAAAGAAATAGATGTGTTATATAGAAATACATAATATAAACATATACCCGTGTGAAGTAACGTGTAAGTTGATGGATGTTGCGATGGATCGATACTCTAACTTCTCGGGAGCATCGAACTCTGAGTCAGACAATGAGCTTGGACCTTGCGTAAACGTGATATTTATGGTTTATCAGCGTATCGTCGTGGCTACAAAAATAACCGGTCGCTTTCGTTACTCGACTCGTCTTATCGATGAATTGGTTTGATAACGTTTAACTAGAGGAAGAGTGGAGTGATTTGACGTGCAGTCCGAGTGATTTACAAACGCGATCCTCGCACGTCTTTGAACGCGCCTCGAGTTACATCCGAAGATCGAACGACGTTCTCTCCGACGTGACAGTTTATTCATTATCTACTCTTGCTCTTGTGCCCCTAAACGGTTATAATGACGGTTTCAACTTTAGCTACGCTTATGATTATACGATTAAAATGTTTTTGTACGGTTTAAATCGGTATAGCTTGTTTTTCTTTTTTTACATTCAGAAAGTTTCTTTGTGTACTTTCTGAACTTTGTGTAAACTCGTTGGAATGAGTATTCGTCGAAAAACATATACTTATTACATACGTAGCTGAAGCGATCAGATGTATATTCTGCTTAATCGTTACGATGAGTTCGGAAAAACTTGTGATAGTGACATATATTAAAATAGAAATTTTTCCAATAAGCAATATCTGATTATGAGAAATATCAAATATCTAAATTTTACTCTGGAATGTTCAGTATTCTTATACATACATATATAGAAAAATTATATCAGTTATAGAGAGTTATATCAATTAAAATTGATGCTTGAACATCTTTATTACTGTGCAATATACCATACCAGAGTGCATGAGAGAGAGAGAGAGAAAATTTTGATTGATCAACTTAATAAACACTTTGAAAATCATTAGATTAGAATTTTTAAATAATCTCAGGAGTCTGTCATTAACAGGTCATGGCAGTTAAGTCTGTGAAATATATTACATATACACAATTACTATACGTTTGTTATAATATAAAATATAAATAAGTATAAAATATATTATATAAAATATTATATACAATTATATACATATACGCGCACGCACACATAATATACATATAGGTATAGCTCCATTTTGCGACGATGTTAAGTTCTAGCAAAATAGGGTTGTAAAAAAATCGTAAAACAAAATAAATTTATAATGTAATTAAATATAATTTTTTTTTTTTTTTTTTTAATGAGGTAGGTTCCAAAATTTTCCTAAATACATATTAATACTACTGTTTTCTTTAAAATAATAAATTACTTTAAAAACATTTTTACTAAACACATGTTTCATTTATGTTTTATTTATATTTGTATACTTAAAACAATTAATAAAATAAAATTTTAACTTATCTTGGTTTTACGGAGCCATCTCGTCTATCTTCAGGCTTTGTCTAACCTCTCCACTCTTTTTTCAATTCTTTCTGACACAGACATGCACTACAATTAAAATTCACAAAAATTATTATCGTCCCTCTCGTGCCTTCACGAATCTTTGACAAAACCAATAAAACCAATGGTCGAAACGTCGTGTACATAAATAAAGATATCATATAGCCAGTTTACCGTCAAATAATTTCCTTCTTTTTTGAAAAATTATTATTATTATTATTATTAATGAGGAATAATACTATAATACATTAAAATTTGAAGGAAAATTCACAACGAAACCAATATAATGTACTGAACGTAACGATTCTTGGCGAAATTAAATCAAAATTAATATTGAAATTAAAATTTGTTTTATTTCTCGCATGAGGAAATGGATATAGTTTGGTTTGTAAAAATATAGGGGCTAAAAAATTCTTGCTTCAGAAAGTATTGAAATATTTGTGACAGCTTAACGATGTAAATTGGCCAACGCCTTTCTGGTTCGTTTCACGCGAGTCGTTCAACCAGCTAGAGACTATCGGTTGGTGCTCCCAACAATTGAGATCGGCCTGGCATTCCTGGCGAGATCATCACGGAATTTATATCTGGAAAGCGGCCCGAAATGCATAGTATTCTTCTACACATCAGGCTAACGATCCGACTACAGATCTAGCACCTGTTCCCTTTATGCGAACTCGACATTCCTTCATAAACTTCTTTTTTTACATCCGGTGCAGGGTATTCATCCTTTTATTCATATGTCTTCAATAAATATGTATGTACGTGCTAAGTGTTCCGTAATATTACTTATGTAGTACTTCAGTGTGGAGGTGCAGTGCATTTGTTTTGTCGTGTCACGCTTGTCACTGTTATCAATAGACAAATAGGAATTTTAACCGTTACATAATTTGCACCTATTTTTTTGTTAGAAATATACTTTGTTATCGCACGTAATGCTATTATCTAGCATTATCAATTCTGATGTATATTTCAGAATTCTACTGACAATCTCTTCAAGTATCATTTTTTGAAATGTATTTCCTCGTTATTAAACCTCATTTCTTGAATATTAATATCCATTTCGATCTTTCCATAATCAAATCTCTCAGAATGCGTGTGAAAAATTTCTTGTAATTTCCGTCAAACACATTCATATACCATTTGTTTTATTATAATTCTTTTATTGCATTCTTTATTTTATTCTAAGAATATCAAAATTTTACTTGTTTTTTGAAGCACAACATGTTTATCTTTACCATCTTTTTCAGGTGCAAAAGTATAATTTTATAGAGATGCTTAATGATGGACAGTATATAGGACAGTATACTTATTTGTCGTTAAGTAAACATGTCTCGTACGAAGCACTCTTATTATCGTAAAATCTCGCATGATGATTCGAGTAGTTACGTGAGTACCGGTTATATGATATCATCTTGTCTAAAAATTTTGCAAAGACGTAGCACATAGAATAACGATTGCAAAATAGAAACGCGCGAAGGCTTTCGAGGATTCAGTGTACGCGACTTAAATAATTCAAGTGTCCCATAATGGGCACGATTCCACATGTACGTGGAGGATTAAGGCTCTTTCACGCGATTTGTACTACGCTCCAAGAAGAAATTCTCCGATGGATTTTCATTTTCAATTTTTTCGTTTTAATGTCGCGAAGAAAAAGAACATATTTTGCTCTGAGATTGAAAATTTAAAAGCTAAATGTTTATGAAATACATACCGCTATTTTTCTAGACGACTGCTCGATTATGTAGCGTATGAAACGGACATAATGCGTACGTCTTGTCGATTGTAGATGATTCGGTTATCGAAAACTAAGCAAGGTTTCTTTAATCGCGCACGTGTATCTTTGTTAAAGAATACGCGAAGAAACTAATCTGCGCTTGTCAGTCTTGTCCCGGTTAATTACGTTGCTTAATAGCGGATATCTTAAGATAGTACAACGTTCGAGATGCTGTGTTTTTTTCTATTCTATTCGGTTCTTCTATTAAATATTCTTCTATTAAATATTCTATTAAATATTCTATTAAATATTCTATTAACGATTCTTTATATTATTAATTATCAGTTTTTGAAACACATTTATTTCACGAAATTAATTATGAATTCAATGAATGTGAAGTGCGTTCTGTTTGGTGGTAAATCTAAGCAAAAGTTTTTTAGTCTATTTCATTGCATTTTGATTTCCACGTTGAATCACGATTGTAATTATAAATGCAATCAATCGTACACGTGTGTCTTTGTTAAAATATTCGTTATTGAGGAATGATATAACAATTTGTCTGTCACTATCTTGATTGATGAATTTACTGTGACGTCAGTCTTTTAAAATAGTATAATAACTGCAATGTAATAGTTTTAATATTTCAATAGTGATAGAGTTTTAACGGAAACATCAGCAGAATTATTTTAAAATGTTCGCATCAACTTTTTTCCGTTCGGACCAGCACGATGATGTATTTGTGCAAATAAATAATTATTTGCTCAAATAAAACTAAAACACAACATTTTTCGGCTAGCAAAAGCAACGATAATTGGTCATCAATAACGTTTTTCTTTCGTTATTTTACAACGTTCGTAGCCAATGAAATATGTAACTATTTTTTTAGCTAATGATAATATAATGTATGCGTGGAATGCGAATGCGAGAACTAATTGATTACGTAAAATTGTGTTACAATATTACAATATTTATAATTTTATGATTCTACGATACAATAATCTAGATATATCGTCGAAGTCAATTTTATTCTCAAGATTTGTAGGATCGATTAATTCATTAGGGAAGCGATTCTGAACTTGTTCGGCAACTATAGTACGCAAGATTTATCCGCATCTTAGGCAATAAATTTAGACTAGAGTAATTTGTAAATTAGCGATAGGTGAAAAGCATTAGTCAGCGAGGACATGTGCTATGTATAGAGCTATCTGAGCGTTTTTCCTCGTGTAGCGAAAGAGAGAAAGAGAGGCTTCTTTTCTCATGTTGGTTACAACGTGCCAAAGTCAAGGAAGCTGTCAGGGCCACAACCGGCTAAAGGCCGGTTTTGTATGTAGGGCGCATCGGGTACGAGGCATAAATCGCTCGAGGCATTCGCTAAACGTAAAGAGTAGACTGACAAAACGTGCACGCGCAACCAATGGCGTAACGAGTGAACGTTTGGTTTTATTTCCTAAAGTTAATTCGAGTTTTGGGAAAATTTATCTTTTAATCTGCACTGAAAAAAAAAAATTGATTCAGCTCAATTTGTCATGGGCTGTCGAATAAATTTTTTTGTTGGGACAAAAATTTCCTTGTCCAGACTAAAAATTGTCAGACAGACTAAACAATTAGTCAGGATAACAAAAAAAATTCATTATTATTCATTGCCTTAGTTGAACGGTTTGGTTAAATCAGATGTTATTTTTCAGTATGGGAGGATACG
This sequence comes from Crematogaster levior, assembly GCA_901521435.1. Lineage (NCBI taxonomy): Eukaryota > Metazoa > Arthropoda > Insecta > Hymenoptera > Formicidae > Crematogaster > Crematogaster levior. Next base: position 191,804 of record CABEGB010001192.1, read on the forward strand.
TCCTCATTTATCAAAACAGAGACAACATATAGAGGATCTATCTTTACGTATAGAGAACTAGTAAATTTTTCTAAAGAAACAAAATTTCTCGAAATTTCTACTTTACTTGACTCACTTTTATTTACTGTTTTGTTGTGATATGAATTGTACGAAATGAAGCAAATATTACTAATCTTAATATGTTGCGTATAAGAATTATTTACTCTAATTTAAGGTTGATTTACCTACTTAGCCCTTATGAAGGATTCACTTGAAATTTTAATAGGATGCAGGCATAGGTGATAGAAATGAAAGCTCAAAATTTTAGGGTCATCGACCTAAAGAAAGAGTAATCGATGAAAATCAACATTTAACACGGGATTACATAAGGGTCATGTTTATGACGGTGGTTATTAATGAATATTATTGGTTATAAGCGACAGATAACATCGGAAAAAAGTTATGATATAGAATTCGATCTGAACATTATGTCGTCGAAAATTGCATGTCGAGAAAATCGCATGTTGTCGATCTTACAAAAAAGATATTCAGTTGCAAATAGTAAATGTGAACGTATTATTACACAACACAAAATGTAATTTGGCAACGTTGCACTCCTCTACGATTTCAATTATCCCACCAGGTTTAAAATCTATTCAGATAAATAAAAAAATAAATAAAAAATAATAATAAAATTTTTTTTGTAGCGTTTTCTGTTATATTAGGATATTGGGTCTTTTATTATCTAAATAACATGAATGCAATAGTTTTCTAAGATTCTTTTTCTATGATCAAAAAACTGAGAACCCTATGGTGGGCCCCCGCTAGGCACGACCCACCGCGGTGAATCCACCTTAAAATCCACCTTCTACAGATTATGTAGAAGTTAATTTTTACATCATTCGTAAATAACAAGTAAACGTCGATCGAAACCTCGATTGACATCACAATCCTATCCCGCGCCATTGTACTCAGTTGTGTGAGCTCACATGGGATAGATCGGCATGCGTAGCGGTAATCGACCAGGGACGGTCGAATCGGAGGGCCAAAGTGTGATTGGTGAAAGGAGAGATCATTTTTTTAAATTGGTTGCCGAGGCAGCCTCGCGACGGCGGGAGAACGAGCGTTTGGAGGAAACCGTGATTAAAACGTAAAAATAGCTGGTGCGCGTACTATACGATCGTTAGTCGTTGGTGATCTAACACGCAAACCCCGGAGCGGCTTCCTCGGTTACACGCTACGTGCGTCTGTACGCGTGTTCTTTGTGGTCCTTCTCGCGCTTATCCGATCATCAGTTCGATTGTGTCACTTCGGGGAACGACAGGTCGCGCCGTCTTTTCGGGAGATTCATTTATGCGCGATCGCGTCCGCGTAGATCGCTATTTCGATCGCAACAAGCCTGAACGCGATATCTCAATATCGGGTGATTGAAATCGGTATTAATCTCGGTGTGTTCAGATTTTGATGTTGTGAGTACTCGACGATGATCTTCGCGCTTATCCTCCGCGCAGAAGGAAATCTGATATTCGACATAAAGTCTTCTTTTTCGTTCTTGTATAATACTTGTGCAATGAAAAATTGAACTCAGCGAAATTATATGCCGATTCCCGTTTTAACCAAAACGTCCGCATCGTTAATAGAAGTCGGTGTACCGTTAGAATTCGTGAGTTTTTATAATTACTCTCCATAAGTAACGATTGAAGTTAACTAAGGGTTCAATTAATGTTTATGGAGCCTGTAAAAGAAGACGATCTTTTACTCGAGGAAGTTAATTGCATCGTCAATCTAAGCTCTTTACCTTTTTCTTCATCACTCGAGTCTCTTCGACTTTTACGGTGCAATAGAAAGTTTCTGCGTCGTCATGTGATGCCATTGAAAGACGTGAAGTGAATGTGAAGTTTAGGTACCTAATTGGACGTTTAAAAAGTTCTGGGTTTAGTCGAGATGTTCACAGGATTTTAGCGTCTTTGTTCATGTGTCAGTTCATTTTTTTTTAATGATTCATTTAGTTTTCAACTCGATTGATGTAATAGTCGATCGCAAGACACGCGAACGAGTTAATACTGATCACTCTTTGAGTGTCGTGCGATGCTGTAGACCGATGGCTTGATTAAGACAGATTGAACGAGGTACTGCAAAGTAGAGTCCGCTCCAAATTGAGCGACGCTTAATAAAGTCTGGAACAATCGGATATTCTCCGTAATGGCGTGCTCAATAAATCAAGAATATCTGTGTCTTACGTGTCTTATTTTTCATTCGAAATACTGACAAGTGATTTTGATAGCTTTACTCGTGTGCGACACGTGTTTTGATAATAAGGCAACAAGGAAAAAAATTGTGAATTACACACACAAGTAAATTAGTGCTCATAATTTTTGGACGTCAGTAACATAGATTGTCTTGATTGAAGCGGATTGTGCGAATGAAAATTTGCTCCATTCATTCTCTCTCTTATTGCTTTATCTATTCTAATTAATTTTAATGGTAGTTCTCTCTGTAGATTGATATACAAACTCGTTTATCGATTGGTATAAATTGACAAAATATTTAATTGTTAACTGTATGCATTTCCAGCGTTTTTATTATCTGTTTTTATTATCTATAACAACTCACGCCCAATTCAATTTATGAATTGGTTTGTTTTGCATTTTTCTTGGCGTATAATAATGTACAGAAATAATACTTTTATATATCTATATACTATATTATATTTTTGTATGTATTATAGATATTATATTATGTATGATACTTTTATATTTTTTTGTTTTTTTTTTATTATGCAATAAATATGTGAGCACTACGAGTAAATACCTAAGAAAAACGTTTACACAGAAAACTGCTGAAGATAATGTTTCCTCCACGTTTCAATTGCAATTTTGCAATTGTATAGTTAAATATAGCATCTCCGATTATCCTTGACAATGCATTATTAAAGATCATCTAAGATACAAAAGTTTTTATACACTACTAATCTTTTCACATTATCATAAGGACATATCGCAATCATGATTGTAAATTGATTTGAGTTGCGATTCGTAACCTTGTGCATAGTAAAATGTAAGTGTAAGATCCAGATCTGTTTATCGAGATAATATTAGTGTGATTATGCTTTCCTGTTGTAGAAAAATTTTCTACAATATACTTTTTATCATATATTATTTATGAAGACTTGATCGTGTCTTCTTATATAACCGATACTTCTACCGATACTTTGGCTTACTGAAGAAATATATCTTGCTTTTGAAATCGCATCTTCGTTTGATAGAAACTTCAATTTTGCGCTCAACAGTTTTATCGCGAATTATTAATATTTTTATGATCTTTAAACTATATTAAATAATATTAAATATTTAACCTAAAAAATTACGTGGAGAAATTGTCCAAATTAAAAAAAAAAAATTTATTTTTAAATTAAAATTTTTCCTTTTTTTGAAAATGTGACACTCTTCTTTTATTAAGATTCATTTCTAAAGCCGATACTGTTTTGTTTATTGGTTTGCTTACAAGAGGATAAACTTTACCAACTAGGATTAAACTTTAAGTCACCTGATATCAAATTCTGCATCCTTATGGCTCTAGATTCCACTTCCAGAGTTTCATGAAAAAACTGATTTAAATTAATTGAAATAGACACTTATTATGGAAGTATGTGCGTATTGTGTGTGTGTATATATATATATATATATATATATATATATATATATATATATATATATATATGTGTGTGTGTGTGTGTGTGTGTGTGTGTGTGTGTGTGTGTGTGTGTTTAAAGTTGGCATTCTACATAATTAGTAATTCTTCATAATTAATAAATTATTTAATTAATTAATTTTTTATACTAAATCGTTTGTACTAAATAGAATTCTTTTTGAAGTGAATTAAATACTAGAATGTTTTGAAGAAGAGTCAGAAAATTTCGTATCAATTACCCCGAAATTTTATAAATAGATTTTCATCATAAAGATTGATAATCAAGTTGCAGATCCAGATCGATATTCATACAAGTAACAATTCTGTTATTGTCCTCAAGATTCGATGGAAATAGAATTCACAATCAGACATATAGATACATTTGAACTTTTACGTCTAGCTTTCAGTCATACTCACGCGCATTCTCATTCTTTCTCGCGCCTGTAAAGGTCTTTAAAGGATAATAAAAGTGTAGCGTGACATTTTCACGGTGTATGGCACGCGCGTGACATTGTTGGAGAGAAAGAGCATCGTTCACGAATTTTGTACGGTGAGAGCGAAGGAAATGGATTCGATACGAGACCTGAAGCGATTGTTGTACGAGCGTACGGAAGCGTTGCGACGTCGCGATGAAATCGTTGAGGTGCTCGAAAAGGCGCTCGAGGAGCGCGATGCTACGATCCGTTATCTCCAGAATGAGATCGATAAGTTCCGGCAGATCGTTGATCTGAGCCTGGCATCTACTGCCATTGATTCTAATCAGAGGCTGAAGCGGCAAGCCATATCGGCGGAACCTCTCAGAAGCGACACAAAACCGGTGGTGAAGTTCACCAAGCCGCAAAGGCGAGTGTCGTATGACTTCTCTTTTATCCATCAAACTCCTTATTTCTATAGACGAGAGAAATGCGCTTTTTTATCATTTTTATTGCAGCATATCTATAAATTGATAACAATTGATCTTGATTATACATTGATTATATATTTTATACATTGATATTTAATAGAAAGTGTTTGTAAGCACGGTATGGTTTCTGGTTGTTGGACTATAAATGAAGCATTTATACATGATTTATAAAAATAAAAACACATTTTTGTCAGTAATCTTCTGCTCCAAAGAAGTTCTTATCGTTTATTAGACAACTGTTTTAGTGGATTTTTACAACTCGAGAAATATGCGATAATCGGCAATTGAATGTCTGTAATTAAATTGAATGTTATATAATTATACAATATATTACGAGAAGATAAATTCAATTAAGGTATTTTGCTGGAAGCAATAACTACACAAGAATTATTTCCTCTACAGTTATAAGCGAAATTAAATTACGAAAGTATTCAAGGAATCAATCAATTTTAATATAGCACTCTTTATAATACCGACTTATAGCTTCAGATAGAAATCGTACTGTCTCTAATGTTACACTTTAGAAATTAAAATTCTCCAATGCCGTTATTATAATTTTATAAAATATTTACATTCTAAAAATTTTTCTTTTATTTATTAAAGAATCTAACTAATTGACTAAACAATTTTTGACATTTAATATTGAATTTTTATTACTTATTTATACTTTTTATTGATACTCTTATTTTTTGTTAGAACAGAAATATTATTTTCCTTGGGAATATTTCTGTTAGTAAAAGAGAGAGAGAAGCTTAACAATGATCGTCTTTTTTTTTCAAGATCTCGCGAGCTGATCAAGACTGCCATATTGGACAACGACTTCATGAAAAATTTAGAACTCACGCAGATCCGGGAGATTGTCGATTGCATGTATCCTGTTACATTTCCAGCTGGTTCGATAATTATACAAGAGGGAGATGTCGGCTCTACTGTTTTCGTCATGGAGGGTAAGTAAATACAGCTATGCATTTTTATAAAATGTGACAGTTCTAGTGGAAAAATCCGTAAAGCGTCATGAGAAGTTGTCTAAATTAAATAATAAATAGATCGTGAATATCGGATGCGTAAAAATGCAAAATAAATAAATAAAAAATTGTTCAAGCTCATACGTGTCAAAAAATACATGAGGATTAAAGGTTAACAAGCGAGTGAAATTTGGGTATCTTAATATTCAGATAAATAAATATTAAAAAAATAATATAATATAAAATATAAAATAAATATCAACTGTTTTCGTGAAAACGCAAAAAAAAGTTTCAAGTTTGTACAAAAGGAATAAAAATAGGTATTTTTTTTTGTCTATCTGTATTCGAACTTTTACAGATAGCTGAAAATAACTATATTTGACTTTAATTATAACTCTTAAGAAATTGTTAAATTACTATTATTACTATTATTGTGAAAAAAGTTCATATTCAGTTTATATCTAATCGACTATTTCAGAACCATATAATAATCCATTCGATTTTTACTACTCGATCGATACTTGGGATCTTTCTTTACGAACCAATTTTCTCTTACACATGATCGTTTCTTCACAATCGCAACGTGCGTTCCATTATGATATGTGGAAAAACTTTCGCCTACAGATCAATCTTTATTTTTCACATATTACATTGTTTTTTGAATGCAAATTTTGCCTGATTATTTACTACATTCTTATTCTTTATCCACAATTGTCCAGAACACCTGCACGGAAAATACTTTCACCATTTTCTTTCTTCCATAATTATAATTGGTAATATGACTGGCGAACAGGTAGGTCTTTTTGAGAAGAATGGTTATATTATTATTAGTCAGAATAAATACATATACATATAGCTATTTGTTCTGTGTTCATGTGTTTACAAATTTTCTTATACCATTTGTGCGAATATTTTAGAAACAATTTCGTAATTTTATTTATGCTAAAGATATAAAAAAAGGAAAATTTTTTGGATTTTTTGGATTGAAAGTGTATGAAATAACGCATATAACTGTGATATACTCATATAAATAATTGGATTTCTTAACATACATTTTTCACACAAATGAAAAAGGAAAACTCATCGTGCCTAACCTAACCTAAGCTATCGAGCAATGGCACTGCGTGATTTCTCAGCTTTGTTTATTTTACGGAAGTGACCAATTATCTGTCAAAGTTCAATGAACTTTTATATTGTGGGATAACTTAATAACAGACACACTTAACTTTTATGTATCTTAATCGATTGCGATCTTTTTCAGAATTAATTCGATATATTTGCTTTTAATGACAACTGTAATATAAGAAAATGTTCCAAGTTTTAAATTTTGCTATTACATGAAAATAAGACCCGTATTTCTTTATTTAATTAATGTTAATTAATTTTTTTATTTATGTTAATGTGTCTCTAGCGAGACTTCCGGTTTTCCGAAAGTCATCGAATAAAAATACAAGTAGTTTCAAGAGGGATAGTCTCAATTATTTCCTTATTCGACGATGAGCGTAAATAATGCTTGAACTATTAACAGCGAATGTAGATAATGGTTATGTAAATATACTTCATACATGTTTATTATATAAAAGAGGCATGTATAATTACATTCCGTGAGACGGTTTTACAATTTTCGAAAACGTAAATATAGAAATTGACATTTCTCTTTTGATTTTTCTCACATGTTTTGCTTAACTTGAGCTAAGTTTATTTTATTACAACTGCTTAAGTATCGAAATTATTTATTAAATTGAAACGCGCAAATGTACAATGCTCGAGAGATTGCCACAAATATAATTGTGTAACTCTTAAATAATCTGCCATATATGGGAAAAGATTTACGCGCATATCAAACTTACTTATCATCGACCTTAATTTTGTGTTGACTGGTAAAATCATTTAATCAGTTATTTATTCGAACATTATTGCGTACGTATTATATCAACTTAAATAAATTTCACATCTTTTTAAATAATCCTTCTCAAATGAATTTTTTTTCTAAAAATCCATTTTCTCTTAATTAAGAAATCCAATTATTTAGAATTATTATGAATATACCACGGTTATTATAGATTATCTCATACACTTTCGATTCCAAAAAAATCCTAAATTTTCTTTTCTTTTATATTTTTAGTATCATAAATAAAATTACGAGATTATTCTAAAATATTCGCACAAATGGTATAGTTGGAAAGATATACAATTATATATAACAAATATGTGATAACTAGGTGTAAAATTAAGAAACATTTTATTATATAAATATTGATTTTAATAACAGTTTATACGAAAAGAATTTTTAATTTTATTCATTAATTCACGCTCAGCATTCAAGCTATCTTCAGGCTGAGAGAGAAAGAGAGAGAGAGATCTGAATTCAACATTACCCAATCTAATTGTAATCAGATAGTATGTAATTCTATTGTAATAATAGGTACTGCGGAGATCTCGAACGTATCATATTTAGATACTCGTGAGTTAGGCAATACGAATTAGCAAGTGCAAATGCGTACATTCAACGTTAACTGAACGTTATAATCTTACGATTTGTGAGCACAAAATCGAATTTATGTAAAAGCGATTACTCCCTGCTCCGACGCCGTTCTCTTTCTTCCGGAATTCGATTTCTGTCAAAGACGTCGCGTCGATTTCGTAATGAATGCCGCGTTTTACTTTCACGTAAAAATACGATGCTTACGTCGGCTTTCTCTCTCTCTTCCTCAACTGATTCCATCATTAGCATTATCACTCATCCGTGTTGTTACAATTACGTAATTAATGACGAACGTTCCCCGTATGTGTACACTATATCGCGGTTGTTTAACGTTACGATTTAAGTGGGCATTTTTTATTAGTTATCTCTTCGTTACGTCTTCTATCAATCATTATTACGTTTCAGAAATTTAATGCAGATGGTTACGGAACTTTGTTAACGAATTTAAGCGCAGAAAATATTTAAAATTCTTTGATTTGCTTACAAATTTTCAAAAGACTCAACATTGTGAAATAAAAAAATATCAAATTCTTGCCAAATGTATAGAATATGAAGAGAAGGCTTGTAAAAACGAAGCATTAAACGTAATTTTTGTATAAAAATATGTGCAGATATACAAAAATGATTTTTAAATGCTGTAAATATTTTTACAACATATTTTTGTACACTTATAAATTGGATTACAAATTGTTTTCTCTTTTTTACGCGAGAAAATCACGTTTATCTTCGTCGTCTCATTACATGTTCCCGCTAATGAAATCAGCGGGGCCTCCTTATAATTTCCGAGTTTCCCGGACCTTCGCGACCGCAGAAAAAAAGGTGCCGTTGCACTTATACGTGGGAAGCGGTTGCGGGGGCGAGAACGACGAAATGAGAACCTCTGTCCTTTCTCTTACGAGCACACAACCATAGTGGGGACTCCCGCGGTTCGCTGAGGGAAGGGAGTTTCTCGTGGTGTTGCTTGCTGCTCACGGGCATACTTTTCACCAGTCGCGAATACTGTCAGCGTGAGCGTCGGACGCGATTCGCGATCGCACGGTGTCCTTCTTCGACAGGGCTCCTCTCCCGCATTGTCTTCAAAAACAGTGTAACGTGCGCAACACGACGCGACGCTGTTTAACGCCATTTATAACGCCGTTTATCGTCACTTATCGATCGTCTGTGTTGAAAACTTGGGTCGCAGGATCCAACGCGAGCGCGGAAGAAACGATTTCGCGATCGGTTCGTTTGTTTTCATAAATAACACGGAAAAACTTGGTCGATGCGCGTTACATCGATCGGGCCCAAGTGTAGGTAGAGATCCAGTTCGCGCATTGTCCTTCGAGGACAAAGATTCTTTAGGCCGAGAAGGTCCGGCCTGATGACTCGATTTTCCGCAGCGCGTCAATGTTCCGCGGCGTGCCGGTTCGCCAGTGACGGACGACCGGATGGCGGAAGTCGCGAATGAACGGTCGTGAATGCGTGGATCCGACGTCAATGTCCGTCGAACTTGTTTCTCGGTCTTGGTCGCCCGTCTGTCGGTAGTCCGCCTACTTTCGTCGTAACGGAATAGTAAACCACATAAATATCGGGACGGACAGGCCGAGGGAACGCCGGCGGCTTTCGAAACCTGATGATCGATGCGAAAGTCCGAAGATAAGTGGATCATTTTTTTCGCGCGCGGCGTGTCGTTCTTCGATCATTCTTCTTCTTGGACCGACGCCAGACTCGTGCCACGATGCTTCTCGGTTGTCTCAACTGGAACTTCACGTCCCCGTCCCAAACATTGATGAATCCGATTCGTGAATTTGAAAAACTGTCGTCCCCACTTTGACGGCTGTCACTCCGTTTCCGTTCGTGCATCGAGGATCGGTCGATTTGTAATTTGCAGAGCCAAAAAAGAAGATCGGAACAAATCGGAATAAGTACTTGGGTCTCGAGACCTAAATGGAAGAAGGACACTGGAGAGTCAAGAATGCGTCTACCTGCAGAAAGATCATTGGTTTCGTTTCACCGGATGAAAGCGATGCCGGCGATTCACCGCCACGCGGCGCCCGACTTTTGACCTTTGCGTGGTAGAACTCCGGAGTTCTGAGAGGATTGAAAAAAAAAAAAAAAATTCGCGAGCGAAAGTCTCGGGGAGTAGGGAGCCGTGAGTAGAGCGGGGCCTGGCCGACTCTCGGTTTCTCGATCCTTCCGCTCGCGCGCGACTTTCGAGGTCATGAAGGTCCGAAGTTATCCCGGTCGGGCGGTTCTGGAGGACCCCGAACTCCTCCTGGACCCGGACGCGACGCGCGGCAGGGCCATGGAACTGCTCTACGAGGCCAGCTGGCGGGAGTGCGGGGTAAATTGGACCAGCAACGGCAGCGGCAAAATCTCCGCCAAGCAACCGGATGACGAGCCCTACAAGCGACCCTACGCCGACATGATGGTGTCGCAGTTCGAGGCCGCGTTGGAGGACCCGAACGCGGTGAGGGAGGAAGACGCGCGGTCCCGGGGATCCAGCAGCACCGGCACCACCGACAGCGAGTGCCCTGAGATGAACCAGCCGCCACCTGGCAACGCTCAGGGGGGCTTCCTCATTCCGCGACCGAGATTGATCGTGCCGGTTCATACCTACGCGAGGAGAAGACGTACTGGCGCGCCGCAACCCGTAGAGAAACGCCAAATACGCGAAGGTACTTGTCCAGCGTGGATATGACGTCAGAGATGGGGATCCGGTCTTGGTTTTTGAAGGTCTTTCTCGGGAACATACGAATCTCTTTGTGTTTTCTTTACGTTTTCAGCACGCGATTCTTACTCCGTACGATCGTAGAGTCGTGCACATTCTCCACGCAGTTCCCGATTGACTCGAAAGGAATTTGTTTCTAATTAAAACGTTAGCGCGATCTTCTTTCCAGATTAAGGAAAATTCTACGGTTTTCGATAATTAAAATTCTGTTTATAAGTTTAACTTGCATGACAATGTCTTTAAGGGGTTACACCTATTTGAATTTTTTTTTTTTGCATTTTTTTTTTATTGGCTTAAATGATGTGAAAACATCTCAAAAATGATATTCAATCGTAATTTTAGTCCAAAAAATTTTTTAAATAACCTTTTTAGCTAAATTTGTGAGTCTACCTTTGATGCTCCAAAACACTTTTAAACTCTTGGCGCGCTATAGCAGCAGTTTGGAAGATTTAAGTCCCAAAGAATTACTTACGCGTTGTCTTGGAGCATAAATACGCAAAATAGCAATGAATCATTCAACTCTGTTGTTTGGACCATAGCGCCTAAATCAATATCTAGTGGCAAACATACTTTGGATGTAGCATGTGATATAGCCACGATTTTCTTCAATGACGGATTTTTAGGCTTGCTACGAATTATGAAAGTGCTTCAATTGCCAATTAGCGTTGAATTACATAATTATTGCTTGACAATCGACGAACACCGTGTGAAAGCCGCAAATCGCTCATCATCAAAATTTGAAAAAGACGCTCGGCATGACTTAAAATCGTTAAGAAAAAAAGATGAGGATCAAAATCTGAACTTGGAAGGAATTCTTTATGGTCCTGGGATAGCAGAGTAAAGATAAAAAAATTAGCAAGCTCCTATTTTGAATTTTTCATGCAGTAAATCGTTTCCAAAACTTTGAACGCAATTATCTCAAAACCACGTTTTTCAAATCGGCAGTACAAATAACTCTTTCAATTTTTATCCAATCGACTTACAATTTTAACTGTAGCTTTTTAGATAGATTTTAAAGAGAAGTACACACGATTTTTGAGATCCATTAATAATTACGTGTTTTATAAACATTTAAAGGTCGATTTTTTTGGTGAAAAACAAAATTTTGGCTTTAAACTTGTGTCAAATTGCAAAAAATGATTATTTTTTAATAATCGTGTGTACTTCTCTGATAAATTTAATGTAAATTATAAAAAAAAAAATTTTTTTTTCCTAAGTGCAGAAATAAAAATGACATTTGTACTGCCGCAGACCACCTCCAAAAAAAGACACGATGCTTTGAGTATCTCTACATCCGCCATTTTGAACAAAAAAATTAAAAAAAAAATTATTTTGTATACTTCAATATATGTATAATAAACCCTCAAAATTTTATTTACATTGATTTATTTTATCACAACGAAAAAAATTTCTTAAAAAAGGCTTTTTTCCGACCGTTCAAATAGGTGTAACCCCTTAAACATTTTAAGTCATGATTTCCTGGATTTTTGATTGCACCCAGACAATATTGATATTTCGATATCTTTGTCAAGGCAAATGTCGAAAAACTTAATTATTTGATTAAATTTTCAATTTCCATGAACACATTATGAGTTAACTACATTAAAGTAAAGAATATACAGAGTGTACAATAAAGAACATACAGAGTTTGAAGTCATACTCTTTTACAAAAAAGAAGAGAAAGTACGTATTTTCCGAGACACTCTGTAACCGGACGTAGTTATGTCTTACAATTAAATATGTATACATATATACATGTTTATATAATTGTCCCGACATGTAGAAGGAATGAATGTAACACGAAGCGGATCACACGCGAACACGCATGCATCCGAGACTACATCCGCAATTTTCTTCGCGCATGGAAAGGACAAAGATTTTTCGTACCGATGTCGCGTAAAGTTGACCTCGATATTATATTTTTAGAACATGAAACCGGATTATCTCGCGAAACTCTTCTTCTGTTCCGCTTTTCGAGAAAAACGATCTTATCGTTCTGCACACGCAGTTGTGTTCGCATTTTACAACGACACGTTTCAATTATCTAATGCAACACGGATACGAAAGGTGTTAAAAATTTCCACATATTCATGATTTACACAGTTTAGATACATTACATCTGTGTTATTCTCACCATGAAATTGATCTGCAAATTCAATGTACAATGTATTCAGATTCTTGATATTTTTAATGAAATGCTAGGATATTTGTATAAAACATGATTGCTTCAGAATATTTCTGCGATACATTTGTGATAATTAAAACATTTATTTATTTTACAATTTTACAAAATTTTATTTTATAATTTACTTTATGTTACATTCACAAAAAATATATCTTGAACTTTTTAACTTAATTCTGTTCAATGTATACTTTCCAAACTTTCTATACATAATTTCGTATTTGTGTGTAAAACTACACTGACTATTTGTTGCGATTAATCATATTATTGATAATACAGACTTATAGATAAATCTAGAGAAATTATGTCAACTTTCAATTTTTTAATGTAAATCTCTTGCATTCAGGAATACCACGTTTAGCACTTGCAAGTTGATTTATATGGTGCTATGGAGAAAGTCTCGTATCGACGTATCAAGAATAATGGAAAGTAGTCATCATCGGTTTTATTTTATTTTAGTGACATTCGAATATGCTAAAATTAATTATGTATTAACATTCGTTTATATTCGACTGTAATTACGTTTTACACGCAAAGGGATTCATGAAAATTATCTACAAACCAGTACGCATATTATTTGCCATTTCGTGAGTTTCATCGGACATACTTTAAGGAACTCTAAAATAATTTGATAAAAATTTAATGGTCTTCTGTGTCATTTTGCCATCTCTTACATTTGTATGGTTGCCGATTGGGTTCTTATCAACGCACATGCCGCTTTGAAGTTAGATAAACGAAAGAAAGATGTTTACATTATATCTACAAACTTTACATTGCTGTGACACACACACACACATACAAACACACAGATAAAGTTTTTTTAATGAAAAAAAATCTTATTTCTCAATGAACGTCATGAAAATTACAATTATTCTAATAGTATAACATGCACGTCTGGCGTAGCCGGATATAATTAATTAATATAATTATATTAAATATACATTAAATGTTTTTTTTCTGTTTTGTCTTTATTCCTGATTTTGCTACTGGCAATCTGCCAGTTAAAAACAATAAGATTACAAACCGTAATTGTGTCACTGAGCTTAAAATTTGATGAAATTGCAATAAAGTACTGTAAATAAGGATCTTAAAATTACAGATGAATCAACAAAATCGGATTGCAAGCAAAATGTATATACAATCTGTACTAAAATGGCAGCGTCAGCTTAAATAAACTCGTGAAACTAAAACTCGTGAATGCTTTTAATATTTTTCGTCGACAACCTCAAATTAATCTTCTCCTAAAATCGCGTGATGATTTACCAAATGTCCTTTTACATAAAATGAGAAATATAATAATGATTAATTTAAAAAGCGATACAATTCATCAAAGATTTTTCTTCTACACGTGACTTTAGTTCCTCGAACTTCTTTCACTTCGCTATAACACGCGAAGTATCCAGATGTGAATGTCCGAAATGTTTGGTAATCGGAGCATCTGGTTTCAAGGATCGTCTAGAGCTGGAAACCTCGACAGCTGCTGCACGACAGAAATCTTTTTTTGTCGAATTCAAGTTTTCGAACGAACACCGACGAACCGGTGTTCAGTCAAAGAACGATCGATGTAAGACGATTCTAATTAACCACTTTCGCTTTAATTTATTCACACGAACACGAAGCATACTGCTTGTTCGCAGACAACAATTTACGATGCTCTAATAATCTTAATTTTCCAATTAATTACTGCACTTAACTGTATCCTATATGGTAAATCATTGATCAGATTGACGAGACGATTCTCTAGTGTTACCCAACGATAGTTATTAGACACATGGTAATTGAAATCTCGAAAGGCGATAGGAATTCAGGTCGAATATGACTACGATGCTCAATGATAAATCGAGCTAATTACTTGAATGAAGGATTAAAACCGTTTGATGCATGCACGCGAGATTATTATGATAATACTAGATATATGAAATCACTTAAACATTTGTCACTTCATTAGATCTATCATTTTATTGTACATCAACAGCATAGCCTTTTCATCGTCCTCTAAATCGTCTAGATCATGCGATTTATTTTTGTCAAAGCGTCATATTGTCGTGACTCACAATAACGGCCATGCATGTAGATCTCAAATGATACTCGAGAACCAGTCGTGAGCGCCGTTTCCGCTAATTAAAATTATAATCGTCAATAAAGTATAATGAAATTCAGCGTTTATATATAGACAAGTTACAGGCCTAATTGCCTAGTCACAGAAAGAAATCCATCTTGTGCTTCACTATAAGTTAACCATTAGATTCGTAAAAAGCGAGAAGTTTTAACGACGATGCTTTCTCGAGTGATAAACTTGTACGTACTCGATTGAAAATTTGTGTGTACAATGTATAAATAGCGAGTTCGAATTGCATTGCATAGATTTAATTAAACGTATTTAATTCAACATTGAACTCCTTTCCGCTTAAGCAATATCCGTTTGCTAATCGGTGCTTATAGCTTCTTCGGGAGTTTCAGAGGGGACGGATAGAAAGGTTGAGAATAAAACAGATACGAAAACAGCGACCGATAGTAACTGAATGTTTAGCAATTGGTCGATTTCCGCAATCGCGAGTGTCTCAATTCCTGTTTTGCGCAAAAAACCGTGACTTTATTCGCAGTACAGAAGCAACAATGAGGTAATCAGCGCTCGGCCAATGGTTTGTGGGTCTCGCTGTGACGTTCGTATCGACCCTCGTTGCTGCACGGTGACAGGATCTGTCTGTCCGCAGACAGGTCTAATCGCAGGTTAAGATCGATACCTGGAAACTCATTTTACTAACTCTTGTTAAAGGTTTCCTTTTATTTACGAAACACTTTGATCGACAAAAGTAAAAGATAATTTTAAAGAGTTCCAAAAAAAGCGACCCAAAATTGGTCTGCATTGTCTCTCCATAACGAATACCTTACTTTCTCTTGAAATATATTTTTGTTGCGATTTCATGATTTTTCTTCGACTTACAACAGATCTAAGCAGGTAAAAATGGTATGATAAAATCAAATCGGCTGCGATGACGAAGCTTCCCCGTAGACGTTCCGCGTGTTCGTTTTATAAAAGTCGATTCATTTCCAATAAATTTCACGCGTTTATCATATTTTTACATCGAATGCCCCGATCGCTCTCTCACGCTTCAACATGAACCCGAAGCTACCGGAGCAAGTAAGCAGGAGTTCGGTTATGCCGGTTTCGTGTAAAACCTCGAGGGGATATCGTGTGTGAAGCGTAAAGCTCTTTGTCCTGTTATGTCGTCATGCTAAGCCTTCTATCGTATGTTATATATATGTATATATATATATATATATATATATATATATATATATATATATATATACATACATATATCTGTAAAAGGTTCATGGATATATTCAGCGGTGCTCTGTACGAACGAAGCAGCCGGTACCGATGCAGTGCACAGACTCGAACCGGACGAACCTCGATGAGGATTCTTCTGTCTCCCTCTCTCCCCTTCTCTCTCTTTCTTTCTTTCTCCGTTTTCATTCTCGTTCTCTTTCCTATGCAAGGTCTGCTAGCGTCAGGTATATCAAGTGAGTTTCTTTGTTCCCTGGTTAGAGGTATCAACGATTGCGAGCATCGTGTACACAATGATTCGAGCCCATCGCGAAATATGGAAATCGAAATCCACATAATTGTGCTAGAAGCAAGACAAGTTTTGAAGATAATGCAAGCGAATCATGGTCAAGATTACATTTTTTCCGTTTTGTCTTTGTGCTTTTTTATAGAGTTGCGCATTTCAGATTTCAATGTGCGATTGATAGATTTTCTGTGGGTGTATCTTTCATACATCATTGTATGTATCATTTTCATCATTGTTATTTTATAGTTTTTACGGATATATCTTCATATGTATATAATTTATATTAATATAATTTTTGTAATTTTATTATAATTAAACCAATATTTGATATTTTTATTCAGTATTAGTTCAAAATTAGTTTTGAAATATTTATTGTTGTTTTTTATATTTTTTAGAAAATTCCGATAGGCGTAAAGCTCTTTTAATAAAAGAACTTGAAGAAATCTCATTCACGAGGAATCTACGATGACGATAGAGGAACTTGTTATTATTGCAATTTTTTCGACATCTTGATTTATATAGTTTAATTTATACCGCGATTTATACAATGATAGATTACAACAAATATTAATAAGGAATGATGTAAAATGTTTGCAGTGATTAATCGCGATATAGTCATCCAAGATCGACGATTCGCGGCTTATAAAATGTACTCGGCGCATCGTTGAATATTTGCTAAACAAACGATACGCATAATCAGTTGTTTTGGTGAAACGATACGATGACACGTCAGGAACACATCCGCGTTTTAATACAAGCAAGACCACGCGAGAATGTGTATGAGTTTTTATTTTTATTTTTATTTTTTTTTTCAAGAAAACCTCACAACCGGCTAGTGGTTTTATTCTTGCGAAAGTGATAAACGCGAGCGAAGGACAACTCTCTAGACTTTCGCAGCGTAGTTACATAATTATCTATACGTTATGAATACCGACGCACGTTATCCGTGAAGATTAAACGGAATAGTCATGCAGAGACCGAGGAGTGACCGATGACTTCGCTGATGTTCAGCTCCGCGACTCTTGAAGCGGTATTCAAACTTGAACGTTTCTATTCTCGGATCGAAAGGTTTTCATTGTGCGAATCGTACACAATACTTTTTTTACGCAAGATAACTGACATTAACGAGGGAGATGCTATTTGTCGAATATTTTATTTCTTTTAATCTCTAGAATGACAGACGTGGGGATAATGAATCTAAAATCTGCTCGTACCGAACGATAGCTTTTATTTATTCATTTTTAGCGGTAATCTCGTGAAGAATACAAATAGTTATTTAAAACATTTTTGACTCTTCGGCCGAGATATTTTACCTATTCTATCACGTATTTATAGCACGTAACCTTACTTGATTTTCTTTTCTAATTATAATATTTATAATTGAATACCATTATTTTGTGATTGCAAGAAATTTTCGTAACCGATTGTTGAACTATGTGCGACTTAATCACTGGCATCCTCCACCTACAGTCGTTTCGCAGCACGCAATTCATCGTCAAAATCCCCACGTTGTTTCTTCATTAGCATTGCAATTACGCACACTTTCCAAAGTTTGTAATGACGATATGCGCACGCGAACATTATCAACATTTTCCAAGTTTTCTGAGCTTTCTTACAGTTACACATTTTACACAAGCGATTTTGTAATACATTTCCATTAACTTTATAGTATTTTATAATAATTTTATAGTTTTACATTATAAATATTATAAAGAAATAAATAAAGAAATCCTAGTCTTTTTTAAATCGCGATGCACAATCGCACTTAAAAAATAGGTGTAATATTGAAACTTATCAATATAAACGTTGTTACATATGTAACTCATTTTAGACATAATTACAGGTTATCTAAAGTGGAGCTCTAGTCGTAATTAAACCGACACGTATCCTCGCGATAGTCATCACGCGAGTTCGCACACTTGGAATCTATTGTTATGAATTTAGGGCATGCCATCATTAATACAGAAACGATCGTATCTGCATCTATTATATGTGCTCTTATCGCATATGCAAATTCATGCAACTTCGCAAATGTGTACTAACAAGAATGAAATCTTTAAAAGAGGCACGCGTATTGACCTACTTCCATGAGAATGGTTTCCTTCTCGTTTCGAGCGATCAAATGTTTTTCCTTAAAGGCTTCTCCGGATTTTCCAAGGAGACTTTCTCCTCGATTTTCAGATCAGCAATTAACTGCTATAAAATCTATTATCGTCGAAAATGTGAAACACGTGCTGAGAGAGAATTGCATTTATTAGTGTATTTAATGTATTGTAGGATAATTAACCCTAATCCCTCCAACGTTTTTTCCGTAACTTAATCCTACCAACCAATTATTTGTTGAAAAACGCACATTACAACTAACGACTTTTGGGGGGAGGCATGAACGACCCTGGTTGGAGGGATTAGGATTAAAAAAAGGAACATTTTATCGATCTTCTACGATTATAAAATGTAACATATGAGGAAATCGATTTATTTATAACGTGAAGGGGAGAATTTACACGATTTGCGACGACTGCAACGAGGAAATAGCGGAGTCGCAGCGTATTCTTAACTCGATGAATTGAGAATACGGAGGTCCAACTGTATCTCGTGACTCATTCATAACGCGTGCATATTACAAGACCGCCTGCGTCGGCGAGACGCGTTGTCTCAAAGGGAAATTGCCGCTGGCGGATGCATGGAATCAAATAGGATATCGCACAGGGCATTCTCCGCGTCGGGAGCATACCGACGCGCGTGTTTATTAATAGTCGCCGCTTAACTCAATAGTTAACTTCGATGGGGAAAGATACGATCCATCTCGCCGCAAGTCACGATCGGTAACGGAACCGGTTCGAAGTCTTTTGTGTGACTCGTACTAGGCGCGAGGAAGTGAAAGCAACTGCTTGCGGGACAATACGCGGCCGTGGACTGTCCTGTCGCAATGTCAATGGACTCGATTGAGTCCCGATAGAGCGATAAAAAAAGGAGGACTACTTGCGTAATCTCCCTAGATCCTCCTTATTGTTAGATCGATTTAACTCATTAGCGCGTAGACCGTTGAGAAAGAGAATCAGATTTTTTTCGATTAACGCAGAAAGATACGTGCGTGATATCGTATCATATACCGTGTGATGTTACATCGTGCGAATGATTACAATTATATTTATAGAACATAATTTACGCTTGTAAAAGTGTAATTCTAGTATTTTGCTTTGAAGTAAGAATACGATATAACGGTATTAAATCTCACAGTCTCTCTTCAATGCAGATTATAGAAATACATTAATTGTTCGAATCCCATTTACAGGATGACCTCACGACCGTAATTTTATAATTAATGATAATATTCCTGGCAATAAGACGAAGATCCTAAGATGAAGATGTCAAGGTGATAATTTTTAATAAGAAGCATTTACAATAGATAGTCTAAGGCGAGTCAACTGTAAACTATTAAAAGATTAGTGGAGAATATAGCATATTAAGCAGCATGTAATTACATTCTACGATTGTTGTATCTCATAGCTTAACGCCTAAATAAAGAGTAATCAACCTAAATAAAGAGTAATTAATCGATGAAAATCAACATTTAACACGGGATTACATAGGGGTCATGTTCATGACGGTGGTTATTAGTGAATATTATTGGTTATAAGCGACAGATAACATCGGAAAAGAGTTATGATGTAGAATTCGATCTGCTGAACATTATTTCGTTGAGAAATTCACATGTTATCGACTTTACAAAAGAGATATTCTGTTGCAAATAGTAAATGTAACCGTATTACGTAACACAAGATGCAGGCGTGCAACTTTGCACTCCGCTACGATTTCCATTATCCCGCCATAGGTTTAAAATCTGGATAAATAAAAAATAATAATAATAAAAATAATTAAAAAATTTTTCTGTAACGTTTCTTGCTATAATTAGATATTGGTCTTTTATTATCTAACATGAATGCAATAGTTTTCCGACTAGTTTTCCGATTCTCTTTCTATGATCAAAAAACTGAGAACCCTGTAGCAGGCCCCCGCTAGGTACGACCCGTCGCGGTGAATCCACCTTAAAACAGCCTCCTATAAACATGTATACTTTATTAGATGACATATTGTGTGTGTGTGTGGGGGGGGGGGGGAGAGAAAGAGAGAAAGAGAGTTATTATAACATAAAGATTAGTAATAGGCGTAACTTGAACTCAGAATAGATGAGACTGAATACAAATAATTTTTATTTTGCGAAAACTAATGAGAAGTTAATTAAATGATCTGTAAATTCAAATTGTCACATAAAAGAGAGGTTAGTGCTGTACCTACGTGCGTGGCAATGCATAAGAAGGGAGCAACTGCTAGCGAGTGACAATGGACTACAATATCTTGCTATTGTATAGCATAGAATATAGATTATACTGATTCGCAAATTTGTAATTAATTCTTAATTACTTCATTGCCAAAATCGCAAAACAGTACAAGACTTCTTTATTAATCTACACGAGTAGAAGCACGCGACGAGAAGAGACATTCCCGTTGTAAAATGAAATGAGCCGGCCGGTCGCGCGGTGTAGCGACAGGAGGAGCGCTCGACAAAGGACGAACGCGTCAAACTCTATCCGGATAAGGATCCGTTAGTCGTAGCGATAATCCTTTGTCTCTGCTCGTCGCACGCTTCTACTCGCACGAATTGAGCGATCTTTTTAAATTAACAATAAACAATTAATACATTCATGACTGCGTATTACTAAATAGTAAGAATTAAACTTCAATTCGCCTTTTTACGGTCGTACCAAGATCTTTTTGGTCAATGATCTGCGTAGTCGCAGTACACAATTAAACATAAGTTGCGCGTCGACACTGTCGCCCTTTAAACGCAACAATCACCAACTTAAAATCAATTTGATTTCAAATGTTAGTGTTAATAAGACCCCCCATCCCCTACATATAAATAATTTATTGCGAAAAATATTACCTCAGCCAGGATTCGAACCTGGAACTCCCCCATTCCGTGCGGGTGTCATACCAATTCGACCACCGAAGCATGTGATAATATTTATCGCAATAACAAGTACATATAAGAACGTCTTTATTTTTCGGCGACGTATATTCAACAATAAACAATTAATACATTCATGACCGCGTATTACTAAATAGTAAGAATTAAACTTCAATTCGCCTTTTTACGGTCGTACCAAGATCTTTTTGGTCAATCAATGATCTGCGTAGTCGCAGTACACAATTAAATGTAGTACACAATTTTTAAATTAATTTCTCGTTAATCATTATGAAAACAACGGTAAAGAACTTTTCTACTTGTTTTTCTGCTTGTTCTGCCTACACACGAGAGCTTCGGCGATAATTATCGGACATCCTATATAAATGTACATATGTACGAGAATGTATGCATGTATACTTCTTGAAACGTCAAAAAGTTGAATTAAGAAAGTTGCTGTTAAGAAAGAAACAGCATTTTTGTTTTAGTGTTCTTTTATTTAAAATAGTTGTCGCAGTGTTAAAATATACCGAAGACTCCTATTTTATTATAATTTAATATGTGAAAGACAATATTTATTTTAATTCAATAGCTGTCAAACAATTTGTTTATTTGTTTCTCTCCATTAGACAAATGTGACCAACATGGGTTATTCGTTGACTCAAACAAAAAAAGAATTTCGGTACATTTTACAAGTCTATTTTATCGATTACGAACGCTATTGAAAAATATTTTTACTTTAATGTTGTAACGTTGTTACGTTAAAAGAATTTTCATGATATATTTTTTCACTGACATTCTATCATCTTTCATCAATTCTAAACGGCTGTAATGAGTGAACAGGAGCCTTAAATATATATATGTATACTCATGTATATATGATATGAAGGTAGTAATATACAGTATATAATAAGATAGCTAAAGAAATTTTGACTATCGTGGTGGCGGTCGTAGCTCACAATCAGAGTGATGTGCGTTGTCTTAACGAGTCGAAGATCCAAGTTCTAATCCGACCAAGAACTGTCGGTTTTTATTCGATCGCCACTCTCTTGGAAAAGACAACGACAAAAAATATTGAGAATACAGCACAAAAAGCAAGGGAAAACTACTGTGTTAAATTTTCCTACTCTAGACGTACGTCTACCGGAGCCTTCAAAAGCCTTCCCCAGAAACTGGAATTGATCCCATCAGATAGTGTGACAGAGAAAACTGAACCAAACTCAGACAAAACGTTCATCAAAAACTGAAAAGTAATTATACTTTGGTCTATTACTTATATTACATAGCTTCATAAGTATAATTACTTTTCAATGTTTTCTGATGAACGTTTTATCTAAGTTTGGTTCAGTTTGTGGCACACTATCTGATGGAATCAAGTCCAGTTTTTGGGGAAGGCTTTTGAAGGTTCCGGTAGAGGACTGTATTTAAATATAATATAATTTAAAAAATGGAAAATGCTATAGAATAATATAAAAATTTATACAATAAAATATTTTATATTTATATATTACATAAATATTTATATTTATATGCAATATAAATATTTATAATTTTAAACTCAAATATATCTGCTATCCAGTTATTAGAGCGGAAACTGTCATTTTTAGATTTCAAGTGATCAGTACATTATCAATAATTTAATATTTATGTTTGTAGTTTTTTATGCTTTATTTACAAAAAATGAAAATAATTTCTTTAAAATTTAATGTAAAAAATATATGAAATACATTATTATGGAAATCACATTTTCAATAAACAAATATCTGAAATGTTGGATATCAGATAAAAGTATATTACCGCTTGTAAGTATGTGAAAACAAGTGAAACTGAAGTAACAACGGTTAAACCGAATAAAAGAGTAAGTTTTCTACAATTTGCTATTTCTTCAATAATTAATAAGAATTTAATTAATAAAGATTTGACCGTATTCTATATTATTGTCTAAGAAGAATATCGATTAATCTTTAGTTCAGCAGTTAATACAATGAAATATCGCCTTAATAAATAATCATGTTTAACGTTTTTTATAACGTAATAAGAATTATGTTGAATTATTAATTTAAAAGTTTAATTTTTAGATTCGTTTATTCAATATAAGAAAAGTATATATATTTATTAATATTTTAGCTATATAACAAAGTAAGGACTTGGTTTACAATTACGCTAAACACATGAATCCATCCATACCCTCATGCGCCCCGAAACCTAAACTTATAACTTGCTTTACTCACTTTGTTTTACAACATTACTTTTTTTTCTTTACAAACTTCGAACCTTAAAGCTCTATATAAACTTATATAAACTTAAACTCTATTTATTCTATGTTCTATAATATAAGAAAAATAAATAAGTACTTGTCGATCAGATAATCCTCCTCTACATCCTTCAACATGGCAGATTTTTGCAGTGGTTGGTTTTGTAGATTACCCTCGTTCGGTGGTTGTTCTTGCGCACGTTTGTGAAAATACGGAATATGACTCAATACTATGCCATTTTTTATTTTGTGCTGTTATTTTTTATTTTATACCATTTCAACGATTTCGATTAATATCACCATTAATTATGATAGAATGATTTTGATTAGAAAAATTATTTGTGTGTGTGTGTGTGTGTGTATGTACGGCCCGCCGCGGTGAATTCACCTTAAGGAATCGTCTAGTCCTCTCGATAATGTCAAATGAGAAAAAGTCACTTGATTGATTTAGAAATGTAGTAGACCGTCAGGAGTATGTCACCGGATGTTGTAAAAAATTGATTATTAATAAACGTGTTCCAAATGACAAAGAAATCAAATGTTAGAATATTTGTGAGACAGCCGATCGATACATTTTAATAAAAACTTAGAAGAGAACGTTGTACGTATCAGTTCCCAGTTTCATCAAGCATATCGATTATTGGCTTGATCACTGACTTCAACGACTCTTAAGACGCTAATTAATCTTAATACTGGTTTCGGAGAGAAAGATAAATGGCCGACTTTTCCGTTCCAAAATTTTGTTCCGGTTTGCTGAATAGCATATGTTTAATAGCAATATAATCTTCTCTAATACAAGTCGAGTAGATTTTAACGATTTTAATAATAATTATTTAATTTTGTTCGTGAATGAAGTCGAAACGATTGAAATGTTTAAGTGATATGGACAAATATGATACATATAATTAAGATGATAAATATAGCACCAGTATTGATGATTAAATTTCGATCTTGAAATAAACTTGCAGAATAAACCTATATACTGGTGTATTTAAGTGATTTCGTGTCAATAATATTCTAATCACAACAAATATTTTAAATAATGTTCGTAAGTTTCTCATCAAAACAATATTCTAACCAAAGGGCAATAAAGCAGATGACAAAGCCAATGATAGTGCCAATATATATATAATTCTATTAAAAAATTATACAATAACAAACGTTTCGAAATAAAGTCGAAATAAAGTCATCTCCAATGTCGGTTATTAAAAATCAACGGTAATGGTCCTGTTAGTAAAAATTCTTGAACGTTCTTGAAAGTGCATGCAATATTCTAATCATCGTACAAGAGATTATATGTATCTCTGATCTCTGAAATTTTTTTTCAGAGGGTAAGGTCGAGGTGTCGAGGGACGGTAAATATCTTAGCACTTTGCAACACGGTAAGGTGCTGGGTGAGCTCGCGATTCTTTATAATTGCAAGAGGACAGCGACGATCACTGCTGCAACTGATTGCCAATTATGGGCCATCGACCGGCAATGCTTCCAAACCATTATGATGAGAACCGGTCTCTCGAGGCAGGCCGAATACACGGACTTTTTAAAGAGGTAAATCAGTACGATAATTTTTTTTATTGTCCCGTTGGACTTTGACTTAATGCTGTCAAATGCTGCCCTCAGTAAATGAATACTTTCTTATGCAGCTTACTTTCTTATCCCGACGAACTTTGACTTGATTATCTTTTGATATAGATGCCGTCTTGACAAACAAAATTCCATGATAAAATTATTTAGATTTTCTAAAACTTATTTTAGTAGATCCTTTCATGCTCTTAAAATTGAATAATCCTTAAATAAAGCGAGTCACTTTTTATTGCATTAGCAATGCAAAGTTTCGCGTCTGCAATTTATAACTATCCTATCTGCAAATTCATCTTTCAAGATATAATCAATCAATTCTCACAAAATTTTAAAACTGCATTTATGAAACTCGCGTTCTTTCGTACACGTTTCTGATATGGACAGATAACTCTTTTTTTTATTCTGATGTGAAAAACTCGTTATTAATAACTGTATGGATGTTATTTTAAGGATTCGTAATGCGGCTCTGTATAATCAATTTTCATATTTTTATGTGATGTGATTGACGTGTATATATATATATATATATATATATATATATATATATATATATATATATATATATAAATTGTCACGTTACAAAAATAGTAGTAATAACTTTAACGCAACAGATGATAAAATACAAATGTCAATAATGTTTACTTTACTTAACAATCCAGTTTACAGTAAAATTATCGCGAATAATTTTAATAAGGCGCTAAAAGATAAATTCATGTGAATTCACATATTTTTTGTGCATGTTCTAAGTCAAACAATGTGATATACTAATATTTCGTTACTCAGATAACATTTTTTTTCTTATGTAATATCTATGATTGGAAGTTATAACATTTTTCGTCAAGAGAAAAATAAATGATAACTTTACGTGTAGTAATCTGTTCTGAATGTCTTCTAATAAAAATTTTGTAATAGTCTAAAAATGTAATTTAAATAGTCTTACGTTGTATTTAGAATTCACGCATGATTTTATGTTTCAGCGTGCCAATCTTCAAAAACCTGCCCGAGGAAACTCTAATCAAAATTTCGGACGTTTTAGAAGAGGTATGAGTAGATTCTCTTGGTAAAACACATCTTTTGCTATATCTAGATTATATAATTGTGATTAATTTTATATTTTCAGACATTTTACAACAATGGGGATTATATTATACGACAAGGAGCGAGAGGGGACACATTCTTCATCATTAGTAGGGGACAAGTACGTGTAACAATAAAGCAACCCGATACAACGGAAGAGAAATATATTAGAACTTTAAGAAAGGGCGACTTCTTCGGTGAAAAGGCTTTACAAGGGTGAGCCTAATTAATATTATCATTTTCAATTTTTATGTAATATTTTTCCTTATTTTGAAAATATTAAAATACCACATCAGTTGTAATTGTCTTGGTTCAGTAAATTTATCTCAAATGTCAAGAAGTTTTTTAATAACATATTAAAAATTTGCACTTTATAAATTCAGCAAGATTAAAGATTAACATAAATATATGTTAATTTATTTCACTCTTATAGAGATGATCTCAGAACTGCTAATATTATCGCTGACGATCCAGAAGGAGTGAGCTGTTTGGTAATAGACCGCGAAACGTTTAATCAATTAATTTC
Source organism: Crematogaster levior (assembly GCA_901521435.1). Taxonomy (NCBI): domain Eukaryota; kingdom Metazoa; phylum Arthropoda; class Insecta; order Hymenoptera; family Formicidae; genus Crematogaster; species Crematogaster levior. The sequence continues at coordinate 218,704 of CABEGB010001192.1, forward strand.
ATCCTTGGATGAAATCCGAACGCGATACAGGGACGAGTTGGTAGAACGTAGGAGGTAAATATATTTTTTTGTTAACTGCAGAAAAAAATTAGATTTAGATAAGTATTCTAGATATAGATTGGTATAGATGATAGAACTGTATATATTAAACTTATTGTAATAATTATGTTCCATGCTTAACATTAGGATGGGACAATAAATTGTACATTCCAAGTAAGTTTATTAATTTAAAAAAACAGATATCAATTTACTAATAACGTCGATAATATCAATAAGAAATTATCGATATTGTCAGTAAATTAAATTTAAAAACAGCAGGAGAATAAACTATTTTACTATTTGTAATGTGTTTAATTTTCTATAACAAAAAACTGACTCTTATTGATCAGAGGTATATTGAAATCTTGCAATTTCTTTAGATTAAATGAAGAATTCCGGGATGTACGGTTACAAGACCTTCGGACTATTTCGACTCTCGGCGTGGGTGGTTTCGGAAGAGTTGAATTAGTTCAAATTGCCGGAGACAGCACACGATCCTTTGCTCTGAAGCAAATGAAGAAGGCGCAGATTGTCGAGACACGACAGCAACAGCACATTATGTCAGAAAAGAGGATAATGAGCGAAGCGGATTGCGATTTTGTAGTCAAGCTTTTCAAGACTTTTAAAGATAGGAAATACCTCTACATGCTGATGGAAGCCTGCTTAGGTGGCGAGTTATGGACCGTTCTCAGGGACAAGGGACACTTCGACGATGGTACTACGCGCTTTTATACTGCATGTGTCGTGGAAGCATTCGATTATCTGCATTCTAGAAACATCATCTATAGAGATCTTAAACCGGAAAACTTACTTTTGGATAATCATGGGTAAGATTGCATTCATCTGTATAATAATGACATCTTATTTCGAAAAGATTAAGAAATTATGGACGCGTTAATTTATATTATTATTTTCAGTACATCGAAAACTGATACAATAGTACTTAGAAAGATGGATTTAGATTTGTATTGCTTTTTAGATATGTCAAACTTGTTGATTTCGGCTTTGCCAAACGGTTGGATAACGGAAGGAAGACATGGACTTTTTGTGGTACACCAGAATACGTGGCACCGGAAGTCATTTTAAATAAAGGTCATGACATAAGCGCTGATTACTGGTCCCTTGGCGTTCTCATGTTTGAATTACTTACGGGTACACCTCCTTTTACCGGCGCTGATCCAATGAAAACATATAATATTATCTTAAAAGGAATCGACGCTATAGAATTTCCCAGATCCATCACGCGTAACGCAATGGCACTAATCAAAAAGCTTTGCAGGTAAATTGTAATACACGTTATGTTAGAGTATCCCATATTTTGATAAATATTTATAGCATAACAATATTTTTGTTGACCACAATACGAATGATAAACGTTCATATTTCTCAAACAATACAAATCGTCCTGTTTTCAGGGATAATCCAGTGGAACGTCTTGGATATCAAAGAGGTGGCATCAGTGAAATACAAAAACACAAGTAAATATATGTTTTGACATTTTAAAGATATAAAAGAATATATCAAGAATCATCAAGAATATATCAACAATTTATTTTTATGGATCCATTACAGATGGTTCGATGGCTTTAATTGGGAAGGTCTGAAAACGAGAACTCTGGAGCCTCCAATACTCCCACGAGTTCAAGGTGCTACAGACACTACGAATTTTGATGCTTATCCGGCTGATTCGGATCCACTGCCACCCGACGATATTTCCGGTTGGGATAACGATTTTTAACGCAAAAAGTATAAGGGACATTTATTTAATATTCGCGTTTTTAACTATCTAGCAGGAAATTGTAATAGAGCATAACGATCTCTCGATCATACGAGATAATTGGCGACACCTGCATTTATTTATACTTCTCTCATACTACGTGATATACAGACAGTCGTATTTTATCATATTCTTACATTTTTTATCATATCTCGCAGTATAATCGTGATTCACGAGAGGAACTACACTGTGATAAAATTTAGAATTTTTATAAATTTCGGACAATATTAGCAAAATTTAAAAAGAAAGCTTTAGAGTTGCGAATCTTGTATTTAAGTCGCATCTGGCGGATTCTAGAAGTATCTTCTCCAATGTTACACATTGTAATAGGATACGTATGCAAGTGTCAAGTGCCATTATTGCCTCGAAGAGGTAACTCATACATGTCATACTTGTGCTCAGAAACGCGGTCGTACGCAAGAAACAGTCAGCTCAAGTCCAAGAGACCTCTTGCCATCCGTTTAACTTATCAGAAAGTGCATATAGCTCGATCGGTCCGATGTTAAATTTTTTATGGCAAGTTCATTGTTGTTTGATTTACTTTTTAGAGTTTATTGTAATAGTTATATTTTAATTAATTATACATAATGTGACTTGTAAATAATGAATTATAAATATCGTATAAATTTTAAATGTGGATTGTATCATGCAATACATAAATAAAGTTTTATTAATAACAACTGTAGGTATGGCTCCAAGAACCAGCCAAATTCGTTTTTTTCAGTGGTACGTGTACCATTTAGCGACTTTCCAATAGTAAATAATAAAAAGAGAAAAAGAAATTATATATATATAATTATTTTATGATTACACTAGCGAAAAACGTTACTTAATATTATAAATGCTATAGCAAAATGTTTGATAATAAAATTCAAATATATGACGTAATTTTTCTCTTAATATATATAAGATAAAGCGCATCATATATTTTGAATTTCATTCTCAAACATTTTGCTGTATTATTTGTAATATTAAATATATGCATAAATTCTCTTGTAATAGTTAAAATAATGAACTTGGCTGGTTCTCTGTCTCCCTTAGCCAGACCTCCAATTGTATCGCATACATATACGCGTTGACTGTTGACTTTTTCTTTATGTATAAAATTCTTGTATTCCGAAAATCGCCGAAGTGAAAATATATCATTAGAACAACGTTTCAATACTTAAAAAAAATTACTATAATTTAACTGTTATTTCTCTTAAATTAGCACTTAGGTATGTAACAAGTTGTTTTTCTTAAAACGTGCGAAAAAGAAAACAGCATAAGGAGTGTAAATAAAATTTCATTTCTTATGTTTTTGGATGAGAAAAAAATCGAGTAAAACGTGTAACTATTCGCGACAAAGAGAGAAGAAAAACAACAAAGAAACCATTCATACTAATGATAATAAAAAAGAAAAGTGTACGAAAATGAATAAAGTCAATCAAGAAATAATTGGAAACTATATGTAATTCAAAATTTAATCATATATTATTGTATATTCGCATTTTAAACTTGTATTGGCCTCTAATTAAATTTAATAGCAGTTAATAGAAGAAGACAAATTTTACTATAATGAATCACATAGTCGCATAATGCTAATTACAGTACCGATTTGTATGAGATATTTTAATACAGTCGATTCTGGAACAGTAACCAAAGAAAAAAAATTTAATTATTAGAATAAACAAATTTTAACGTTTTTCGTCATTGGGCGGGTATGTTTAATAATTTTGCTTTATACACTTTATACATTCCGCCTTTGTGTTTTTGAATCGCACGCCGATTACTATCCGGTCTTAAAATGTTTTATGCTGGAAATGATAATATGGTATTGTTAAATTAATGATCAATTTAATATTATATGATACTAATAAACACCTTATAAGCTTATAAGAAATTTATTGCGAAAAATATCATCTATTCTCGAATTCACACCGAGATCTTTCTAATATTTTAATGTTTACACTTTACAATATTTATGGATCAATATCTATTTATTCTGTGTTATACGTATATCGGTATCTCACTTGTATCACTTGTATCAAATTTTTATCTTCTACAAGACGTCTTATAAAACTACCAGAAAAACGTCTTTAGAGACATTTTTCAGAGACTTCTTTTGGTAAATTTTTAAAGTTCATTTTGTTTAAAAACGTTTTTCTGATAGTTTTAAAAAGATGTCTTAAGGACATCTTTTGGTAAAATCTAAAAAACATCTCTCTTTTCTACAAAACATCTTTAAGACATTATTTAGACATGCATGTTGAATCTGGGAAGTTTCTGGTAGATTGCAAATACGCACCAAATAGAATAGATGTAAACGACGTATTTAACATATTGATTTCATATTAAATTTATCTTAGACTCGGTATTTCAATCATAGTTGGCTTATAATATAAGCGCAAGTTTATTGTCTTCTTATTAAGCATTAATTGAAATACACGTACATGCCTTGTGTATCAGATAAGATTTCTTTATCATTTAAAGATTTTATTATTTGATTTATTAATTGTAGACTCTGTAAATATAAACTTCTTATTATGTTACAATCATAGCCAATTTAAAACTAACATAAAATAGGATAAAAAACTAAAATAGACAAAGGACAAACTAAAATAGACAAACATATATGTTATCATAACATATGTTATCATAAGTCCCTATCAATTGTAACCTTAGTATGTACAAAACAATCCTCCAAAATCGTCTATTATTTTTAATCCGTTAAACATACGACGATCTTTTAGCCGCCAATGAAATTTGCGCCGTATCCACGAGATATTCGAGAAAGAATCAACCAATCGGTGAAGGATTACTCTTCATATATTGGTCACAGTCAACACTCGGCATTGCAAATGTTTCGAAGCGTAACGATTTCTTTGTTCTAATTGGTCAATCGAACACCCCGAATTATTTACACGAAGCGATCGCAGCCATTGCGTTCTTCCCGTTAGATATAAACATTAGATAGAAAAAAAGTAAATCTAATGTAGAGAGAAAAAGAGGAAAGAACGAGTGCAAAAAGTTCAACTAAAAAGAACAGACCTCCCGCGTTCTTCCCGTCTCGCGCGAGTGGCCAATCAACTAATCGCGTTGACGATGACGTCAGCACTTAGCGGCGAGCGATTGGTTGCCTCTTGCCGCGTTCAGTCGTCACGCTGGTAGAGCATTTTATCTCACTTCGTGTCGAGAAACGCGATCGCGCTATACGGCCTCATCCCCAGTCGATCGTTCCTGAACGAGTTGTTGCGGGCAAGGGTGTAGGATCATCGGGAAGAAAGATCTGTGCGTCGAGACGCACGAGTGGTCCTAGTAAAAGCCTGACGGATAAATGTAAGTGACAAACTACGTTCTCTCGCGACACATCATGTCGGCGTCCCTCGCGACTCGCACGCGAGGTTAACGATCCACCATGTTCGATACAAAACGCTTTTTGTCGCGGACAGTAGCTTGAGCTTTTCGACTTTTCCCGGCGATTTTCAAAGCTTTTTCTTTTGCGGTGAATGGGGAAGGAGAGGGGGAAAGGATTGCCGTTGGCCGTTCGATCTTGCGAATTCGTCAGTCGGCTCTTTTCCGAGGGTCTTTGAACCCCTTGAAGGAGAGGAAAGATGTCGACTATGAGCGTTCGTATGTGGGTATAGGCATTTTTTTTGTTTATCAGTCGTTTAACGACGAATAATGTTAATTGGACGTCATAGTGGCACGATGTAAATTGACCAATGTACTTCAAATTGACCTTATTTTCTTCACTGGTCACATATCTGTGACCCTTCGATTGAGGGGACTGATAATCCTTGTCCTCGCATTGATAGAGTTGCGTGCGAGTTTACGTATACATGGGGAAAAAGTCAACCGGTTACATGTTATAAAGGATAGCGTTGAGCCGGACTTAAAAAACGATCTGTTATTCTTTTTAATAAGATTGAATTTTTTCTCTTTTTTTTAACTTGTTGATGGGCTCACCGAACCACGTATCGGTTTTTTCTTTAAAGCCTTCGAAAAATTTCATAAAAATGTTTATAATCCCTTTGCTTACGACTAAAAATTAATGTAAAGAAAAATTGGAAATTATTTGCTTAAATATTTTTTTATAACAATTATTTCTTGAAAGATGCACATTACACTAATAACTGTTAGAAATGGGGGTTGGGGGGACTAGGGTTAATAGCGTTTTTTCTACTGAGAAAATTAGTGCATGCTACACTTGTACGCACTGACGTGAAATTTTAGATAGTAATTTCCAGTGGAATACGCTTAAAATTGCACTTAGTGCACACCAGTGTTGCACTACCCAAGGAGAACAGAAAGTCAAAATAATGTCAATTGATGTCACATTTGACCAAGACGTGACATTTTTTGTCATAATTTGGTCAATATAATATCAAATTGACATTATTTTGACTTTCTTGTTCTCCTTGAGTAGTTTTCTCAGGAAACGCTATAAGTAGTGGATAGATCCTTTAAGCTGTGCAACCGCGCACAGAAAAACTGGACAGTCTCGAATCTCTTTGAAAAGGATACTAATTCCACACATGGATCTAAGAATATATGGATGAAGCGTAAATTCGTGGGGGTGCAGCCAGAGCGGTGAGGGGAAAAGTAATGGCGGCGCCAATCCCGGTGACAACAACTCACTACTACTATTGTATGTATGTACATACATATCACACCGTAATAGGAGTAGTAGGATAAGGTTAGAAAAAGTGATCACCAGTAATGGCTGCCGCCTGATTTCCCCTTTCCCCGTTGGCACGGGTCCCTTCGCCCATAAACCTGCTTTCTTCGTATTACTCGTATTAAAAGAAATTCATCCTAGTAGCGGGAAAAGAATGGGTGGTGATTATGCAGATTTGTATGTAAATAAATTCCACCGGTAGATTTCTGGCTTTTCCTCCTACCAGGATAAACCTCCTCTAATGGAGTTAATATCCTTTTCAAAGATTCAAGATTGTTCAATTTCTCTGGCGGTTGTATAAGCGTAAAGAATCTATTCATTCGCTATTTAATGTAATATCTTCCAAGAGACGTTTTGGAGATGTCTTAGGCGACGTACAATGTCTTCTGAACGTTTTACAGATGTCTTTCTTTATACTTGTATGGAAATTTCCCAACTCGGTTTCTGCCTTTCTGTATTCTGCCTTTCCTGGGATAAGTCCACTTGTTTTTTTTTTTTTTCATGCCGTTAAATTCTACCAACTTTCAGATCCGGTTTTTCAATTTATGATTTAACGGTCTGCTTGACCGTTAATCGATTGCTTATCTCTTTCTGTAGAAGGTCAATTTGACGTTATATTGATCAATGTTTATTATGTTTTGATCATGATTTAGTCAATATGACATTACTTTGACTTTTTGCTCTACTTGGGTTATTATTGGTATTATTATTGGTATCTAAGAAGAGAATTGAGTTCTCTGGTGAGCAGTTAACCAGGAAATGAAAAGTCCTTAGTCATTACTTTTGTAAAGCATTCGTAAGCAAAGAATGTTTTACAGAACGATTTTTGTTACGGTAAAAAAGACATATACTTGACATGTCTTTATTTTTACATTTTTTACATGTTTTTAAGCGACATGTTTCTGCTTTTAGTCATTATTTTTGTAAAACATTCTCAAGCAAAGGACGATTTTTGTCACGAAAAAAAGAATAGATACTTGACACATCTTTTACATTTTTTGTGTCTTTTAAAATATTTTAAGCGATTCTGGTTTTATCATTATGTAACCATTATAAACAGGGTTGTTATGATAAAGAATATTATAAGCAGTTTATCATAAAATATGATACAATATATTTCTTATAATTGAGAAACAATTACCTCAACTTATACATTTACATTCTCCATGATTGAAAAGAATCATAAAATATGATTACAATGTATAAGCCAGTATTCATAGTTCGTTCTTATGTGTAAGACCGTCTCAGGAAATTGATATTTCGGGAGACAGGTTTAAAACTCTTTTTTTCTATAAAAGATATGAGAGATACAAGAAAAAGATCTTAAAGTCTAACCAGTAAACGGGATATTAGACATTCTTTTTGCTAGAAAATTAAGACTATTATTTTAAGACTCTTCGTCGCGGCTATCATGCAATCGTTAAACCGGCTTCCAGACTTTCCTCATACTACCGTATCGTATCATATCGAGAGAGAGGGGGGAGAGAAATAACACGCTTCTTGCGTGCCACTTTTAAGTAAAATGTTATTTAAATGAAAGATCTTCAAATCGCTTTAGTACACTTATAAAATTGTCCGAAAACTATCCTTCCCACTTTTGACGATTAATGAACAGCCGTAAAATGAATATAATACGAAGTGTATGAAGTCATAATTTGGTCAATATGACGTCAAATTGACATTATTCTGACTTTCTGTTATACTTGGGAGGTGTGAAATAAGTTTTGAGCGGTGTGATTGCTTAACGCACATGTGCGTTAAAAGAACTTTTTCTTTAACATGGTGACGTTCAATTGGTGACCACTGAAATATAGCTATACCGAAAGAGGCACCATATAACGCCAATGGCCTAGTTTCCACCGAAGTCTTCAATCCGATTCTACTTCGGTGCAGAACACATTTATTATGTTATTTCCACTGGAAGTGAAATAGGAGTGAAGAAGATCGATATTTCAGTACAGCTAACTTAATTTTTGTTTTTAACACAGTAGATAGTTGAACAAAGTCGCCGTTTCATCATATGACCAAATATCACGTTTATTTTCCATTTTGACGATATGTACAGTAGAAACAGAGAGAACTATAAGCCAGGTTATGTAAATCAGGGTTGGACAAGTATTATGCGGTATTAGATATGTATTATACATGGTATAATATAGTATAATACAGTATAATATAGTATAATACAGTATAAATTATTGTATTATACTGTATAATACAGTCAAAATATGTAAAAAACCCCTAGAAAATGGTCGAATGACCTGACCCTGGTACAAATAGAGTAGCCAATAATAAAAAGTATAGAGGTTAGCATTACCTACTTTCGACTGTTTCCACCGGCTAAACTTTAGTGTCAATTCGCTCCCACTCCGATTATCTTGGTGGATCAAAACGGGAGTGAAATGAGTTAATCTATCGCGTTTCCATCGACTCAAATTCGGTTCTACGCCGGATTAGGTGCTTCGGTGAAAACTAGGCCAATGGAAAACGAAAAAACGTGCCTGAAACAGATAAATGTTTAAGGATACTACCTATCTCTCTCGGTAAAGACCGACACTTGTGTACAAGGAAGGGTCATATTGAAAGTAAAAAATCGTGTGTCATGTTTCGGCCACTTGAAGACTACGAGGTGGTTGATGATCACACTACTATTCAACTTGATAAAGATCGAGATCCTTAATGTTGCCTTTCTCTGGTGGCTATGCTCTGTGCCTCTTTCATAGCTATGTGTTAGCGATACAGAAAAAAATACATAAATCCTCAGTTATCCGTATATTATACCATATAGATCAGCGTATAGAGGAATTTTTATACCAAGCGAAGCTGCTATCTGAACGAGAGAGGGGGGAGGAAGGGGGAGAGAGAGAGTTAAATTTGTCAAGAAAATCCTATAGATGAATAAGAACTATATTTTTTTTTATTTTAAGAAAATAAATAATAAAACGATTTCTGAAAAAGAAGATAAACAGATATAAAGACAATGGGCTTGTTGGAATGTATAGCATTGAATCAAATAAAGTATCTGTTTATTGCCTAGAAAAAAATAGAAGAAAACAGTTGAAGCTTTAAAATCTCGAGATAAAAGGTCGCGATACATATACACACACTGTTCTTTTTTTTTTTAAGGCGTCCGAAGATGTCTAGGGAAATTTTTTTGAAAGTCCAGGGCTTCAAGCAAATAGTTTGTTTTTTAAATCAATTGTTCAATTACTTTCCTGCGCTATGCTGCTGTATTACCAGCATATAAATATCATACACACTAACGCAACTGTTTACATGTACACATACAGAAACTATGTACTATCCACTCAGCCACCGAATTCATCGTCGATTATTATGAAACAAATTATATTTAAGTTGCGCTTGAAAAATTAAGTTTGGATACAATTAAATTAAAAAATCAAATGTGAAATAATAGATTCTTTACTGTTCCTACCAATTTTATTAATCTATATATTTACTATATGTATTTTTTATCTATATATTATCTACATATTTACTATATATTTACTATGCACTTCCGTGCATGTCTGGGATTTCAAGCAAAATGTCTGGTTTTTTACTTTTAGTTTTAAAAATTTTGGTTGTGGCAACTGTGGTTTAGATTTCAGTGTTATAATCATGGCAAAAATCGTGACAAAAAAGAGATACTGCGTAACATTTTATTACAATTAAAAAATTTATTGGCAAACAAGATTGCTAACTTGTTTAAAATTATAAAGGAAAATATAAAGATACGTGAACATGCATAAAAGTTTTATATACGTATTTGGATATTCGAAGTAGGATGAAAAATTATTTTATTTTCTAAGTAGAGACTAATATTCCGCTATATATATTTTTCTATTTATTGTTTGAAATAAATTGCGAACATTTATATAATAAGTGAAGTCAAATATTTCTAAATATTTGTAATATTGGTGCGAGTATTATTTTTTATATTTATTTTATAAATTGCAGAACACATTCTCTTCGAAATGGATCCTAATAATGAGAACAAGCCTAGTGGAAGAGGACGCGGTTCTTTTCTATTAGAGATGATGAGGAAAGTACAAAGTGAACGTTCTCAAATGACGTCCCAACCTGAAATGCCTAGTTCATCAAGATCGTCTGAAGGATATTCATCTCAAAGCATTAGCAGCTCAAGTAGTAGTGGAGGTCGCGGACGTGCGCAATTAGTTACTTTGTTGAAATCAATGAGTAGCAGTGAATCGGAATCCAGAGATTCCATACCTTCACCAATAGGTCACGGTCGAGGCTCTCTCTCAGGTTTAGTAAAGAAACTCAGGTGAATAGAAAATTTTGCAATTTGTCAAGGTTACATAAAACGTAAATTGCTATTTTGAATTATTAAAAAAAATAAGTAATGGAGTAATTATTTTCTCCGAATTTCTGTCAAAAACACAATGAAGACTCAATTTGTCTATTACGGAAAAGATGCAATGTAACTGCTAGATTAGATGATTTGTTGGTTTGTAAAACTTAGCAGATTTATTATTATTTACATTATAAGTAAAAAAATTGTAAAAGAATTTACGAAAGCAATCCTAATTTTGAGGTGATCATGCTCTTCATGTTATACTCTTATTTGTATAAAAAAAATTTACGAATTCACGAGTTTGGCCTGAATCACTGAATTTAACTTTATCTAATCTTGTCTTCATTGTTTCGGTCGGATCATCCTCCAATCTTCCTTCAAACACAAAAGAGGTGTAAATTCGACCGGGCAATCTCCGCGTACATTTTGGTTAATGCTAGTGCTGGTGGTACTGTAACTTTCAAGCTTCATAACTTAATGAAAAATAACTTAATTATAGTGTCTTGGAAAACTTTTTGAGGTAAGCTACAAGAATATGTAATGAAAAGTAGGGGATTTCATTAAAAAAATTCAAAGTGATTTTTACGTGATCTTGATGGTGTTATTCAAGGTCATACTAATATTATTATGTAACTTGAAGTCCTACAACTTTTGTATGAACCATTTTTGTCAGAAATGCTTATTTTTCAAGATATTTAAGGGGTCTTTTTACACATTTTGTGTGTGTGTATATATATATATATATATATATATGCGAATGCACGTTTACAGAACAAATGTTCAATATTTTTTTTTAATTCTAGCAAACCAGGTACATTTGTGCAAGAAAGTGTCGAAAAGGATGATACTGCAGGAGTGTTAGGTAAATTGTCTGACATTTCCGTCTATGATAATCCGTCCACATCTGATCTACAGTCTTCCGATGATATTGCACCGATATGTCGACAAGGCAAAAGCGGAACGAAGTAATTCACAGTTCATAGTTTTAAAAATGTCTCTTTCTCGATTTACTTAGATAATTTTTTTGACAAATTTAAGTTAATCATATAGATTATATGATGTAGGCAAATTTGAAAAATATATGACATGATACTCTATTTGAGTTTTTAATGGCATAAAAATCATGCCGCTATCGTCGAGAAAGGGATAGATATTATTATAATTTAATAACAGTAATAATTAAAGATTGTTTTTGTTTTTAGAATAGAAACCTTCTCCAATTATGTAGATCTAAAACTAGAACCTGGAAAAGGTTTATTTCAGTATGAAGTTAAATTTTCGCCAAATATAGATTCAAGAGGTTTACGTCGCAAACTACTCAATCAACATTCTGCAACTTTAGGACGAACAAAAACATTTGATGGGATGACGCTTTATTTACCAACAAAATTGCCACAGGATGTGAGTTCTGTGATAAGTTTTGTGATAAAAGTACTATTAGTATAATGTATATGATATTTTTTAATAAATAATTTTCAAATTTTCAGGTTTCTCTCTATACATCGGAACATCCAATGGACGGTTCACGTGTAACTCTTACAATCATCTACAAAAAGAAACAATCGATGAATGAAAATATTCAATTTTTCAATATTTTGTTCAATCGTATTATGCGTGCGCTTAGTTTAGTTCGTATCGGTCGACAAAATTTTAATCCAAGATCAGCGCATGTCTTGCACCAACATCGATTAGAAGTGTGGCCTGGTTACGTGACTGCTGTAAATGAGTATGAGGGTGGTTTAAAATTGTGTTTAGATGCTAAACATCGAGTGATGCGGACAGAAACTGTACGAGATTTAATGTAAGATATGTTTGTTTTTAACATAGATTATGAAATCATGCTTGAATAATTTACAATTAATTGAAATTTATTTTGTGTAATTATCTTATAGAACAGAGATTTATCATAAATCAAAACAGAATTATAAAGATGCTGTGATACAAGAGATAGTTGGTACAAGTGTATTAACGCGATATAATAATAAGACATATCGTATAGATGACATTGCTTGGGATAAGACACCAAAATATGTATTTTCTAAAGATGATAAAGTAATATCTTTATTTGATTATTATAAATCGCATTGGAATATCGTGATTCAAGACCTAAATCAACCGCTTTTAGTGCATCGTGCTACAATTAGAACACCAACTGGCGAGGTTCGTGGTTTTATGATATTCATGCATATTACTATTGATACTGTTGACTATGTCACTTGAAATTATTGCCACCAAAAAATCGTTTGAATATAATAGAAGGAGGAAAGAATAATTCTTCTGGTGCCGGAATTGAGCTATGCAGCAGGTCTTACTGATAATATTCGCAATAATTATAATATGATGAAAGACTTAAGCGGAGTTACGAAAATGTCACCTAATCAACGCCGAGAGGTGATTAGACGATTTGTAGAAGAGATAGAAAAGAATGAGATAACTCGAGAGTTATTATCAGAATGGGGTTTGCGTGTGAGCAAGGATATAGTTCAATTTACTGCAAGATGTCTTGAACCTGAAACGATATGTTTTGGGAAAAAACTAACATATATACCGCCGAGAAATAAACCCGCAGACTGGGGCGGTTTTGCGGTAAAAAACCCCGTATTGCGCACTGTAAGTATATTAAATAATAACACAGATCTGCGAATTTAAAAGTGTTAAAAGTTGTTTTAGATATTGTTATTGTAGGTAGTTTCTTATTATAATTTTGTATACTGAATATAAATTTGGCTGCAGAAATTAACTATCACATCAGGTTTTTTTTTACATAAATGGGATAAAATGGTCAAAAATGATTTTTGTTATTCATATTCATGAAAGTAGAAAGATTTCCTTCAAAAGAAGGAACTTTGTATTAGCACAGGTAAACTGAATATATTTCAAAGAGTTTTGAAAGTCGCTGATTTAAAATCTAGTGTCAGATTTAAATTCAAAGTGGCGGATCTCTCTTTCCAATATGACGGTCTATTAAATTTAAATTTTAGATAAAATTATATGAAAATTTGTAGGATAAGGATTTTTGAAGTAACAGGTTTCAGATCTGTAATCAGATGTAAAGTTACAAATGGCGGTTCCAATATATCAACAACTAAAAGTTGAAAAAAAAAGAGATACGTATACATACATACATACATACATACATACATACATAATTACATACATACATACATATTTTACATACATACATACATACATATATATACATGTGTATATGTATATATGTATGTTCTATATTCCTATGCTTTCAAAAGTTCATAACTTTTAATTAATATATCTCGGCGAGAAAAAATTGACCACACCAATGAACAAAACAAAAATTGATTTTGAAGAGAAGAATATTATTATGAAGCCATCAGTTAAAATCAGGAAAAAAACTTGCTTTTTCTGTAATATTTTCATGAATATATAACCAAAATTGTTACTTTTAAATCATTTACGTTATTTATTTTAAAAACCTGATATGATAGACAATTTCTGTAATCAGACTTGCATTCGCTTATTCAGCGCATAAAATTATATAAGAAACTATAATTCTCAGACAGTAGAACCGCGCAGGCTGTGGGAATTGAACTGATGAAATGTTCTTATAAAATTATTTGTGACATCACTTGTCCCTTTTATGTTTTAGCCCAATTTGACTAGATGGCATATCTTGTATTGTATAAGGAATGAGACTAACGTAACAGATTTCTTAGAAATTCTGCAAAGGGTGTCAAAATGCATCAATATGCAAATTCATAGTCCACGAAAAATTGCATTAAAAGACGACAGAACCGAGACTTATCTAAGAGAAATTCAAAATAGCATCAGTAATAATGTTGAATTAATAGTCATCGTATTCCCAACCAACCGCACTGATCGTTATTCTGCAGTAAAGAAGTAAGGCAATTTTTTTTTCTTTTCTTTTTGCGATTTAATGATCTCATTATTATTTGTCTTCTTGCATTTGTCTATCTTTGTAAATACTGTATACAATATTATATTGTACAAGTATATTAATAAGAATCGAATGTGTCTTGAACATATAAGTATACATTATAAATTTTGAAAATTTATTCGTTTATATATAATAATATTGACAAAACAAGATACAATTGAAGATAGTCTGGAAAGACATATATTTTTACTGTTCTGTTGCATTTACAGATTGTGTTGTGTACAAAAAGCTATACCATCACAAGTCATTATTTCGAAAACAATTTCTAAGCCTCCTAAGTTGAAAAGTGTCACAGAAAAGATAGCACTTCAAATCAATTGCAAACTAGGTGGAGCACTTTGGACTGTAGCTCTGCCATTGGTAAATGGAAAACTTATTGTATCATCTATTTTTATTTTTATATTCATTTTTTTTGTTCAACAAATTCTATTCTTGCATAACAGAAAAACTGCATGGTGTGTGGTATAGATGTTTATCATGCCGGTACTGGAAGAGGTCCAAAAAAAAGTGTTGCTGGATTTGTCGCTTCTTTAGATTCTCAATTAACCAAATGGTATAGTAAAATTTGTATGCAGGCTTCTATGCAAGAATTAGTAGATATGCTACAAGTGTGTCTTACTTCAGCTATTAATGCATATTACAAGGTAATTCACGCGTTATGGATCTTCCAAAGGATCTTCTGTTTTTTCATTGATTTGTGATAATAATGTTATTTTGCCAGTTTAATGGGTGCAATCCAGAACGTATAATTATATATCGTGACGGAGTTGGTGATGGAGACTTGGATTATGTCGAAAAGTATGAAGTAAAGCAATTATTGGCGACATTTAATCGCATTGCACCGAATTATAAACCACAACTTAGTGTAATCATCGTTCAGAAACGTATCAATACGCGACTATTCATCAGAGGGGTGAGTATTGTGCTAATTAAAATGTGATACGATTATGTGAGATGTTAATGATATGTATATTTTTAATTGACAATTAAAAAATTAACAATTAAAAATTTCTCTAATTAACAGAGGGAAGGTTTAGAAAATCCTGAACCAGGAACTGTTGTTGACTCTTGCATAACGAAACGAAATTATTACGACTTCTTTCTCGTGCCACAAAGTGTGAACCAGGGTACAGTAACTCCTACTCATTACATCGTTATTCATGATTCGTCCAACATGGAAACGGATCACATGCAACGGCTCACATACAAACTTTGTCATTTGTATTACAATTGGCCCGGTACGATTCGTGTACCTGCTCCTTGTCAATATGCACACAAACTCGTGTATTTAGTTGGTCAAAATCTTCTAGCTGAACCACACCAATCTTTTTCAGATATTTTATTCTATCTGTAACTTTTTCACCCTATTATTCCAATGTTACTTTATCTCTCTTCTTCTGTTCTTTTTTTTTCCTTAAATAACGTATAAACATCTTTATACCATTAGAGAAACCGAATAGAACATTTTGGAAAAATTTAATGACTACATGAATTATTAATTTGATTGTATTTCTGCAGAAGTTGATGTGCCAATCGATCGATCATGACAATCTTATGAAAGTATGTATTGTACGTATATGTATATGTACATGCAAGTCAAGTAGCGAAAGATTGCATAGAAAGAGACTGTTACCAAGTATATTATGTGATAAACAAAGCACTTGGAATATGTCTCATCCATATTTATGTTATGTAGTTGACTACACTTGCATTTGTATTAACCTAGAAAGTAACAGTCGCTGTAGCACTCTGGTAAATATCAATGCAAGTTATTTTCAAATAAAATTTTATCTGTGTATATATATATATATACACAGCTGAAATGTCTGTCGCAAAAAAACAACTGCTGCAGTATTTAAAAGTAATTAGACTTTTGTATTAATTACTTATAAATTAGTATTAAAAAGAATTAAGTCCTGTTATCTACTTATTTACTTATTTTTTTATTTTCACAATTTTATTACAAAATTACAAAATTAATAAATTAAATCTGATATATTATTGGAAAATATATCAGAATAAAGATTGTCAAAAAGAATAGCCTGTATTTGCAAAAGAGTGATTAATTTGTTTCATTATTTTGGTATTATATTTTCAGTATGAGTATTTTTTGTTCTATTTTCAGGCAATAAAACGTATGATTTCACAGTAGTAATAAATTATTACTATTATTATCAAATAATAATAGTAATAATTTAAAAATAGTAATAATTATTAAATAATTATCAAAAAAATAATACCAGTATCAAAAAATTATTAAATAATAAGTAAATGTTACGCTTTTAATATAATTTTCAAAATTTATGTTTGCATAGTTGAATATATCTTGAAATTAAAGAAGATCTAATAAGCTATTATATATTTTTATACAAGGATTATCATGCATTCTTAAAATATTTTTTACAAAGTAAAAATGAACTTTAATATTATTTAGTATTACATTATTTGATTACTTGGTAATTCAATTATAATTAGTTCATTTCCGTAAAGATATATGTGGAACACTAGGTTGCGCGCGCGCGCAACACACAACACACACGCTTAAAAAATGTCAACACTTATATGGAAGTAACTTTTAGAGAAGCAGAACTGATAACACAAGATATTGTAACAAATAGTTTGTAACATGTATTCTAAGAATTTCCACTTGTTTACTATCATTGTTAACATATTCTCGGAATCTTCTCCAAGTGATTTCAAAACACTGAGGCACATTTTTGGAGTAAAGTTACTTCCATATGAGTATTAATATTTTTTGAATTCTGTTATTTATTATACATATATATATAATTACTATCAATAAGGTGCAATTATCCTAAATATTTTATATATTTTTTTAGAAAAAATGTAGAATATTTTGCAAAATTTTTCTATGAAACTATTATCTGCGGTCTACCATTATGTAATATTAACAAATTTTATATATACTTAAAGAAAAAAAATGTTCATATATACTTTCGAAATAACTAATCTCTAAATAGGCTTATTCATTTATTAAGCCAACAACACACGATATTTTGTCTACTGATTTGCTTACAAGAGCTAATTAGGATTAAGCCTTAAGTCGCCTGATTTAAAATTCTGCATCCTTATTAGCTTTCGTAAGAAATCTAGTAGAAATACAAAATAGTATAATGTGCCGTTGGCTTTAGCTTGTTTAACTTAATGGCTTTTGTACATTTTCTAAACAGCCTCCCTTATTTACTTTAGCATGAACTTTTTAATCATTATTCTCGACTTTATTTCACCTATTGCTGCTAGTTTCGTAAATGAAAATGTTACTTGTTTAACATCTCTACACTCATCACTCGTGTGATTTTTTAAAAATAATTACTTCCCTGGGGTTTCCTACGCTCCAATATTATATCAATTTTTATTATCCTCTTTGATTTTTGCAATTAAAGCTTGACACATCTTTTAAATAAAAATAAGTTTTTTTTTTTTTTAATTGTATGAAACAGTTGTGCAGCATTCGATAGAAAGTTTTGCTCTGTAAATTTAATAGATTTCCAAGATTGGATTGTATTTTACATTCCATGTGAATAACTCGGAACTAAGAATTTTATCTCTAAAGGATATACTACAAAGTATAGGAAAATTATTAATACAGTATACACATTTAGATGCAGCGTATGACCAAAAATCCATAATAATAGATAATAGATAATAGATAATAATAGATAATAATAGATAAAAATCCATTGATGATAATAGATTGAACGATGATTTTGACACTTTGATTTTAGAAAGATATAGAAGTATATTTTTAATTTTAAATTATTTTATTAAAATAAAAGTTTTTAAAAAAAGTAAATATGACACATGTGACATGCTTACGTATTATTATTATTATTATTATTATTATTATTTAATTGGCTATATACATACTTTCATATTATATATGTATTATTTTCATACAAAATATAAGTAATTCACTCTGACATGTTTCTCTAAAATTTTAGCAAATCCTGGTCTGAGGAAATTAAAAATGACCTAAATAAAATGTATTCTACTGAGGGAAAAATTTCACCACTTCAAGCTTTCTTGCATCACGTCGCTTGTTTATAATCCTTGCGAGATTAGCTTTCGCACGTTGCTCATTGATCGTTCCACGTACGCACATTAATTGAAGTCTACTATAATACAACTGAATCTCCTCTAAACTCTATCTCCTTTCCGAGATAAAAGTGGAAAAGCGAATTTCGGTAAATTTTATGCTAGCTTGTCACAATTAGTTGTCTCGATTGGTAAATCAACCGAGGATTCTCACCGGAAAGTAAAATTTTCACAATTTAACGAATCGAACGTTTTTAAATACGTGCCACTCAATGTACAAAAATACACGCGTCTGTTTATACCAAGTAACAGACACTTGACTTAAAAATTCATCGACGATCCGATTGTTTCATCTCGGGGAGAATTTAACCCCGCGAGCGCCAGGTCCAAATTTGTAACACGGAGCGTAAGGTGGGTATAAAAAACCCGTAGGGTTCATGACCCTTTATAATATAATAATTTTTAATTTTTATTATTTTAATGAAAAATTAGTAATTTTTATTTTGTTTATCTTCGAAATACCGAGCAATTTACCATGGTCTGGGTATATTATACCCACCCTGACGCTCGCCGGGTTAAAAAATAAAAAAATGCTGACTGGAATCCCGCATGTGGAACATCGGACTGCACACGATCCGTCCTCACAAAATCAAGCCTGCCGAGTGGTACGGCGGGTGCGCGACCGCGCCAATCACGCCCACCCCCGTGTGATTAGCGAACCAGGATACGAGATCTCGCGAGACTCGTGCTCGATGACGTGTCGTTCGAGTTCAGATCGACTCGCCGAACGTCGGATCGTCTTCGGCGATGCCGATTCCTAGGCGAGTTTCGCGCGCGCGCGCGAAACTCCTCGACTCCTGGAGATCGGATCCCCGCAAGGTTCTTCCGCATTGCGGCGTCCGTCCGTCCGTTGACACGATAGTTACGCCACTGCGCTACGCCGCCGCCGCCGCCGCTCGTGTGTACGTAATAAACACGACGCACCGCACGTACACACGCGTACATGGGCGCGCGGGCTTGCGCTGGCTGTCGTATTTACAATCGCGTATATCGGAGCCGCCGCCATTCGAGCGCGCGCGCTCTGCGCCTGCGTACATCTTGTTTACAACTGCGGAGCTCGGCGTACACATGACCTTTACAAGATAGACACGATCGTCTGTTCGGTTGGCTAGGCGTGAACCCGCGCGCGGCTCTCCGCGAGACGGAGAGAGAAAGAGAAAGGAAGACAGATAGAGAGCGGGGAAGAGCGGTGTCGCGCGTGAGTGTGTTGTGTGTCGTGGCGAGAGTCCCATCGCCTTTTTGCTGGAATACATCCGGCGGCCACGTACCCGGCGAGATTCGGCGGGGCACGGGTTTTACGCGTGTGTTGTAAAAAAAAAAAAAAAAAAAAATTGAGTCGAAAGTCGCGTTTTGTGTCGCGCTTCGTCGCGGCCGTCGAGTGTGTGGCACGACGATCGACGGTCCACGACGATCGCGACGTCGATCGGTCGGCTGGCTCGACCGCTCCGCTCGCGCGAGTGACGACGCGGTGTGTCGGTTGTGTCGCGCGCGTTCCAAAGTACTCTGGTAAGTACGAGGATTTGCCACGCGCGCGCGCGCGCGCGCCTAAACGACGAGGTGGTTAAGGAGAAGCTCGGATTCTCCGTCGTCTCCGTGGAATCGCGAACCCACGGGGGGGCGAACGTGATCCCCGTGTATTTTCGAGCACGGCGACGATAGTGCGTCGTTAATCGGCTGTTGTACCCTCCTCTCCTACGCGAAGAAGGAGACAGTGGAGCGGAAGAGGAGCACGAGGAGCAGCTGCGGAGAAGAAGCGCGAAGAGTGGAAGTCACAGTCGCGTCGGGCCGGTGGCGCGGCGGTGCGGGAGGAAGAAAAGGGAGGGGCGAGAGAGGAAGAGGAACCGCGCGCGCGGCGCGTTTCCCCTCCCCCCTCCCTCGCATCGACTTGGAATGCCGCCGTCGCCGCCGCTGCCACGGTTGTTTTGACGTCGGCCGCCGCCGCTGCTATTGCGCATGAAAAAAAAAAATCACGTTGCCCTTGGCAGTAGCCTATTTATCGAGAGGAGCGCGGGCCGCCGTTATATACCGCCGGGCTGTTGCCGATAAGGGGGCGAATTTCGGCCAGCCGCCCACCTGCGAGCCCGCCCCGCGCCGCTCGTCACCGTTGCTTCCATCCGTCCGTCCGTCTGTCTGTACGTACGTACGTACGTTCGTTCGTTACGTCGGTCGGCCGCGTTTCCTCACCGCGCCGTAACACGTTTCCCACGAAGGAGAGAAGACGAAACGCGCGCTCGCGACGAGAGAGAAACGGACGGAATACGCCTCGCCGTGTGTGTCCCTCTCCCCTCCAGCGCGTTCTTCTTGCGCCTTTCTCCGTCGCGCTCGCTGCGTCGTGAATCGTGTGCGTGCCCAGCGTGCCGCGCGCGTTATTGCCCGCGTATCGCGCTCTCCGTCTGGCTGGCTGACCGACCCCGCGTCCATCCGTCTCTGTTCCTCCGCGCGTGCGTCCGTGCGCGCGCGCGCGCGCACACGCGTGGAGCGCCTGTGTTTATTCGTGCATGCGTATGAGGGCACGCGCGTACACCCGTGTGTATATACACGTCACCGTCGTGGACCACGCAGTAAATTGTGTTATTCGGAGGGGGCGAGAAAACAGGTGCAGGAGGAGCGCCTCGTACGCTCGCTCGCAACGGCCGCACCTCGTGGCGTTCGCGCTCGTGTGCCTACGCCGACACGGCGTTCGTCCGTCGCTCATCGTCTCCTCCCTCCCTCCGTTTCTACCCGCTGCTCCGTCGCGGACGCGCGAATTACTCGCGCGAGGAATGCGCAAGCGGCGGTGGCACGTCTGAGCCGCTTGGAGCCTCGGCCGGACGGCGCGCGCTCCTCTCGAGACGGCTGCTCTCGGCGCGTCCGAGACGCGGGCCCGGAATCGGTGTCGGGCGAAATTAGACGAAACCGCGTGACAGGTGGATTCGAGGCGTGTCGAGACACAGGCAGAAGGAGAGTGACAGAAGAAAGAGAGACAGACAGAGGGAGTAAGAAAGAGACAGGGAAGACGGGTGAAGAGGAGGGAGCGAAGCGAGAGTGAGAGAGTGCCGTCGCGACATCTCGGAGTCATCGGGCGCGTTCGGCGTGATCGCGGGATCTCCCCTACTTGGTTTCGACGCCGTGGAAGGAAGAGCGGAGAAGGAAGAGGACCCCGAGGGTGATCGTGAGCTTGTGACGGTTGTGTCGCCGTAGCCACCGTCGTCGTCGTCGTCGACGACTCCGTCTCGTGGTGGCCATGGCCCGCCATTGTTATTGTTGTCGTTCCTCCTAACCTACGAAGGAGGTGGACGTCCGCGACCGCCGCCGCCGCGAGGGGAAGAGAGGGAGCGACGCGACGCGACGCGACGCAGCACGCCCTCGGACTCTCGGCCGCGAGCAGCGAGGTGCACATGCACCCAGCCGCGCTGCTGTTGCTCGCGCGCACATCGCCGTGTATATTTACATCCCGAAACGTGCTCCCGGTTTCCGTTCGCGACTGCCGATGTGATCTGAGCGCGCGCGGCAAGAGCGCTCGGGGAAGGACGTCGGCAGCGTTTTCGCGCTGACGAGGTAACGCTCGACCTGCCACCGTCGTTTAAGGCCGTTGTTTATGCCCGCGAAAGTGCGCGAATCGCGCGCTCCACCGATCGAGCAGGAGCTACGTTGATCGAGGTGGAGCGAGAGATAGGTATCGCTATTCGTCGAGAGCGGTAGAAGAGGACGTTTGGCGCGAGTGTGGGAATCGCTCGTCGCTCCCCACCCCCACTGCTCCCGGTCAGTATGAACTTGCGCGCTCTTGTGCGTCACGCGGTCTTTCGCTGAGGACGAGGCGCACGTGTGACGACGCGGAATCGTCGAAAACTCGCATGCTCGAGGAGAAAGGAACGGTCGGCGGGAAGCGAGCGGGGACGATAATAAGCAGGGATACCATGTGAATGATACGGACAACGTCGACGGCCCAACGTTTGTATGCGCGTCACCCGAGGGATTCGTTCGGCATCCACGTTAACAACGACGGCAACGACGACGACGACGATCGTCTCGGTCGTCATCCCGACGATGTCCTCGGGCAGGGGCCCGGCGTCGCCCTCGGGCGGGCCTGTGATCCGCTGCGGCCACCTGAAGAAGCTCAAGACGATGAAGAAGAAGTACTTCGTGCTGCGCGGCGAGGGGCCCGGCTGTCTCGCCTGCCTCGAGTATTACGATAGCAAGAAGAAATTCGAGAACAGGCAGCCGCCGAAGCGCAGCATACTGCTGCACAGCTGCTTCAACATCAACAAGCGCGGCGACACCAAGCACAAGCACGTGATCGCGCTCTACACCAAGGACGAGTGCTTCTGCCTGATCCTCGACAGCGAGAAGGAGCTGGACGAGTGGTTGAAAGCGATGCTGAGGCTGCAGAGCGGTGACGTGCCTGACGGCGAGCAGCCGCGGCCTACATTCGGTAAACTGCGCCCGGACGTCGCGTCGCTTTCCGAATTCCCGCCCGGAATGCGAATAATGCGAGAGGACCTAAAGAGGACCTGGTGTCCACGATACTAGAAATCGGTCTCGACCCCGAAGAAATATGTAGCCAATCAACTTGCAGTTTTCATGGAAAAGTGGCAATTTTATTGGCTGAACGCTTCTCGGATGGAGATCTCGGACCGATTTCTAGTGGACGCGAGGTTTAAGATCGGCTACGCCGCATTCTCGCCCGATACTTCTCGTCATCGATCGTTCTTCGTAGTATCGTGCGAATGGAAAAAGAAACAAAAACAATGTATCGTCGTCAGATATCCATCACCGAATGAAGTTGATAAGTCGTTGCACTCTCAAAATTTGGCTTGCACGATTTTGAGAATCCAAGACAGTCGCGATCTATGAACGACCTGATACACATCTGTTGCGTCTTGGAAAACGTTTTGTTTTCCGTCGATGATAATTTTTTTTTTTTTTTTTACGACGACGAGATTATCGGGCACTCACACATCGACCGATGTAGGGACCTGCATTAAAACCTTGCGCGTACGCATTTGTTTATGTGTTTCATACAATGAATCAACGACTTTTCGGGGATTTTCAATCTCTTCGCGAATCTCATTTTTCCCCGTTTTCCTCTTTGTCAATCAATGTGGAAATACGAGATTTTCCTTGTTGGATTGAAAAGAGTTCTTTGTCCACGTATATTAATTACACGTTACAATTTCACACACGTTCTTGAGAAGTCTAAATTTTTGTGTGAAACTTAAGAATGAATGCAAAGAAAACACAATAAAGAAATGTCTCGCTGCTATCTGTTTTGTGACTTCCACATTTCGAACGAGTTATACAGCCTTGGAATAAAAATAACGTTGGCAATTGTTTGTGCTCTTGTGTTCCTTGCAAAAACAAAGAAAACAAGAGTGATATCGGATAAATACAAAAATGTCTTTGTTTTAAATTGTGTATCACTTCCGGGACCTGCTTTTAATATAAAAAAATTATCCGTGGTTCTCTTGATTATTAGCACAATTCTTTTGACGTGTATGAACTTGAATTATTTTATACAAGAGTTAATGATTATTTGGCACTAAGATCCAGCCTGACCGGCCTGGCTTGTTGTTTATTTGAATTGTTTAGAAACGGTTGATTTCTTAATGTTAATATTTGTGTTATTATTTCCTACATATACTTTGCATTCACTGTTATAAATATCATTCATAATGCATCTACAATGTATTTAAGTTATAAACATATTTAATGCAAAGTATAGATACAGTAATTATACATATTTGTATTGTAAACAGATGCTTATTACCAAGATAATTTGCAGCAATAGCTGCAGCAAAAGCGCACTTAAATACTTCAAGTTTTTCAAGTGTATCAATTTGAATTTTATACATATGTATACATTTATATTTATATATGTAAAATTTAAATTGTTTACACACTTATATAATGCACTTCTCTATTGAAATTAGTATAGTTTATATATACATACATATATGTGTTATATATTATACATATATATATTATTAAATATTTATACATATATATTTAAAAGTAATATATATAATTTATATATATATACACACACACGTGTAAATCCATGAATTATTCTTTTAAATATAAGATTGTTTTATATCACATTCATGTATTTTGTCACATTTATGTCTTGTTTTAGAGCACGTATGGCAAGTTACAATGCAAAAAAGAGGTCTAGGGGCACGAAAAAACATTCACGGACCCTACAGATTATGCCTCACCGATCAAACTTTAAGTTTGGTGAAGATCGGAGCACAGGATAACTCCGATTCTATCGAGATTTCTGTAAGTTTACATTAAGTATAGTTAAAAGAGTATAATATATAGTTGTAGTGTCTTTGTATTTTTTATATTAATTTTGCTACGTAATAATAAAAGAATACAGTAGTTTAGTTTTATTCGGGGTGGTCCGAGATGTATTTAGACGGATCAGTTTTCAACACGAATAATATAGTGGATGAGAGATTTTGTTTAGACTAAGCGACGCCACACGTAAAAATAATTGCACACGGCGACGTTTCAACATCTCTACATGTCATAGCATTGCACCTATTTGAAAGGCTTATCGTGAGGCTTTGCAAATTATGCACATAATTGTTAAAAGTATTTTTATTAGCATCAATTGGAGGATTATCAATAAAACTAGTAATATGTTAGAACTGTATAATTTTTAAATTATTTTTCTTTCTCTTGCAGCTAAATTACATTAGACGGTGTGGATTCGCGAATGATATATTCTATATAGAAGTTGGCCGATCCGCCGTAACTGGAGATGGCGAATTTTGGATGGCAGTCGAAGACAACAATATCGCACTCAATATGTATGATGTGATAACGACTGCGATGAGAAATTCGAAGAGTAACAAAGACGAAGTGGGACCTCGCCAGAGAACACGTAGTTCCTCTGCCAACGAAGCCAGCAAACCTATATCTGTTCTCCAAAGACGACACACGGGTCAAAAGCTTTATGGCTTTTCGCCCTTGGGTGAGCTAGAATTTTCGAAATCTGCTTCTTATACATATCGTATTTATTCATTGTGATTTACACTAGAATGTGAGTTCTTGCCGGTTTTTTCAGAGTGTTTCGTACTATTTATTGAAATGTGATTTTCACATATGTAACTTAAGATACGCACCGGTTATCACATGTCTATAATCAGAACTCATCGAAGAAACTGTGTCTCGGTTTGCTTGCTAATATACGTAATTTGTGTACTTAAAATCACATCCTTATTATGAATTCCTTTTAAATCCGGACTTGAAACTTTATCTAATACACCATTCCTTTACACATTATTATTGCCAATTGCACACGCACATTAAATTGTATACTTAAAAAAACCAGGTAATTCGTATATACATTAGAGCTCAGCTTTAGAGTAACACAAGTGGGTTTACGGGGTTTACAGAGGAACAGAAGACACAAGAGCAAGTGGAACCATTGCAAGAGCAGACTGCTACTTCCTCTGTTCTCACACAGTGTAGTCAATCTCGGAGTACCTCTTCCACCAATACAGTCACGGGTCTGTTCTCTGTCTCAATAGCTATTTGCTTTCCTTCTTTCGCGTTCTATGGATTTTGAATGGCAAAAAAGACACACAAGAGCAGTGTGAACATGCCGTTTATTTTTCTTCAATTTTTCATTTCTTCAATTTTTCATTTCATGGATAGGATTTTATCATACAGACTTGGTCATTGCATTTTTAATTTTTTCATAGATTTGAATCACTGAATGTGCTATATTTAGCGCAATGTTGTGCTATTTACATGTGTGCAATCGATATGAATCATATATATTTATTTTATAATTTTTTCAGAAAAAGTAGATTTAAAAATTGCTGTATTACATACATTCTTCCTTCATCAGTAATATCATATCTTGTAGAAAAAAATTAAGAAACGAGACGTTTAATAAAGTGAGAATGTTTTCTTAATGTTAAAAGTAAGACATCAGAAATTACAATTAATGTTGATATTAAATATATTAAAATAAACAAATTTTGATTATGATAAGAAATAAATTTGAGTATATATGTATATATATAAATATATATATTGATTGAAGAGTTAAAGCTGAAACTTTTGCGAATGCAATGATCAATGTTAAAAAGAAAAGTCTGGGTTCGACTTTTAATGCATCGTTTTCTGAGTGTTAGTTTCATGGTGTAAATAGCATGATTAATCACAATCATTAAGTTCTCTGGAATCTGTAAATTATCTGATGTCAAGTATTACATATAATGCATCTTGCTAAAATGACGAAAGATAGGAAACTGAATTGGTACCGCTTTATTGTCATTTTGTTGTTATTAATACATGTGTTTTATCATGATTTCTTGTCACATCAAAATTATCATCATAAGGGGAATCAAACTTGAGAGAACAGTTGTTAGTTGGAAAAGACTTTTAAAATAGGTTTCGTGTGTCAAACTTGTTAATAACTCATCGCGAGACATAAGAAATAGATTTCTCTGCGGTCGTCTTTAACAGCACGATTGGTACATTATCCGTGCCGTATCTGTATCCAGCATAGATGCACATAAGACAAAGACAGTTGTGCGATAGTGAGAGGTGTGTGGTTTGCAGCCGTTGCTGGTACCGGGGCTTGGACTACTGGGATTGCCACGACTAATGCCAACAGTGCCGGTACCGCTAGACGTCGTCATTCGGTAGCGAGTCATCCTCATTCCGTCAATAATTCCCAATCCATTCATGTTACAACAACAAATGCAACTATGACTACCACTACTGTCACTACCACCACCATCACTGCAACCACCACTACCATCACCACCACCATTACCGCGACCGTCACCACGACGGTCACTACATCCACAACCGCGACAATATCCCATCAGAGAACCTTGTCGCTGCCCTTAGCTGCCGTTATTATCAATCAAACGCAACCATCTAAAAGATCCGTTTTACGGTGTATGTATTTCGTTCCGTCATATTTGTTTAATTCGATCCGAATCTATTTTATCCTTCAGTGTTTCTGCAATATGCTTGTTATGCTTTCTTTGTTACGCATTCAATCCTTCCAACCAATTAATGTTATGTTCATCTAATAAAAAAGATCATAGTAATTACAATTGTAAAGTTTTGCTAGCATGCTATTAAGTGCACGATATATTATGACAAACAAATGCTTTAGTTTGTATAATATCTTCTATTTCATTATTGAACATAGGGAATGAATATGTTTTGTATATTTCTCCTGGATGCTCCATAGTATTGATATTTGGTTAATAATCTCTGCAAACTGATTATCGTAATCCTTATTTTGTTCTATTTAATTTTTATATTACACGAATTCTGCAAGTGCGCAGAATAATTTGACGAAATGACCGTGTTTATTATTGATTGCTTAACTTAAGAAAAAAGTATATATATGTACATATGTATATGTATATGTATATGTATACACACACATATTTAACAATAAACAATATGATATGTACATACATAATTTATATATGTGAAACTAACCGCTGTTGCTATGCTGGGACGATTGAACTGGCTTCTTTCTACCGTAAGCGAGTAAGCACCACGAGGAGATTTCTGACAAATATCTTTGCAGGTGCCACTGGGCGCGATCGATGTGACAGTTTACCATCGAGGGCTCGCACCACCAGCGAGGGACAACCGGCCACGGTCGTATTAAGTCATCCTAAAGGAGCCCATATCATGTCACACGTACCGCGACCGCATTCCATGTGTGGACGAGGCCTTTCATATTCTCCACCAATCGCGTCGATGCCTATTAGTCCGTCTTCCGATGTCTGCTCGTCGGATTCGGCTGGATCGTCACCCTCGATGGATGATTGTGGTGAGAATATTATGGAAGAAGGTACTATCTCGAGGTATGGGCATTCCTTGACACCTGATGAGCCCGTAATCTTAGATAAGAAAGGTGACGACTATGCCTTGTGGTCGACATCACATCCACATCTGAAATACTCGCCAAACTTTAAATCTCATTCGCCCTCTCAGGTGAGTAACATCGCTTCTGAATTTTTTTTAGTTAAAGAGCTTTTATAAAACAGTAGAAGAATAAACCATCTTCTAGTATATATAGCAGAAAAGTTTATAAAGATATTTAATATTCAATAAAATCAAACAAATCCTTTTTGTAGCAACTTTTTATATAATAAAATAAAATTTTTATTTTTACTGGTGTCGACATTTCATCTATAAAAAATAAAGTGATATCGAGTTGTTTCATATTTTTATCGGTTGCAGAGTTCCTACCAGAGTGAAATGTACAGCCCCTGCGGTTCGAGTCCAGGCCGCGGTGGTGCGTACATGCCCATGAGTCCGGCAACGACGGCCCACTCGCATTCCCGTGGATCATCTCTTGTAGAAGAAAGCAATGTGGACGGTTACGTTCCGATGGCACCAGTTGGAGATGATGGTTATGTCGATATGGATCCTGTAAATAGTCACAACGGTCACTTTCCGGACGATATGTCACAGAACGACGGCAGTAGCTGTTCTGTCACATCTGGCACACCTAGTACGGATCTACGGTTTTCCGAGTATCACTTGGACAAAGTAACTAGCTTTTTAACACCCGGGGAAGATCTGCAAGCCAGACCGACCAGAGCTTACTCCGTTGGATCCAGGCCGGAACAAGCCAACAGACATCGTAAAAATAGGTATGAGCTTCAAGTTTTAGCTAAGTATATCGTTGAAAATATTTTGTATAATGTACTTCGTACATTATTGATTATCTAAACATATCACCGACATAATAATATAAAAGAGATCTTTAACTATGGCATTCTTTGCGCAGGTTGGACATCACTCCGCAAGACGCCAATAGAGTACGAGCATTTTCCGTAGGTAGTCGGTCTAAGAGGCCCGAAATCGGAAGGCTAGCCAATGTAATTACCGCGCCGTTACCTTCTGGTTCGGACACCTCAAATTCGAAATCGAATTCCGCGCCGTTGTTGTCGAGCTCTTGGGGACACAACTCTTGCTCCGGAGCGTCCGATCGCATGGAGGATCTCATGGAGTTGGATTTCACGAGGCCCAGTATTCCGACCGCTCTCTCCTCACCTCCGTCATCTTGTCCTCAACCTCAGCCGCAACCACCACAGCCGTACTCTACTTATTCTACTGCCACCGACACTAGTTCCTACGTCGACATGTCGCCCGGACAAGCTCCCATATCGACTACTGCCCCATATGTCGATATGAGTGGCATAAATAAGGTATTATCGATATATTAATGTTTATTTTGTTGAAAATTGTCGCAGAGCTATTGTTAAGTAACATAATTCTTTTTTTACAGATCAATCGCAATAACAATAATAATACAATCACTGCCAACCACAATCATAGCCACATGCATATATCATCGTTAACTTTCGCCCATAAACCTGTAATTACAACTTTAAAACCGGTAGAAGAAGCGGAGGGACCTTACATGAAAATGGATGGTACGATAGAGGATTGGACGCATTCGGAAGCGAGCCCAAAACAAGTGTCATCACCTATTCAAGAGGATGTCTGTCAAACAAATGGACCACCAGGTATTAGTTTACAAATATTTATTGCAGAAAGTGCAATATTATAATATAATAAATTTTCTTTATACATGTAATATTATAATAAAAATAATACTTGTGGAAATTTTTACTATGAATATTTAGGTAGCACGAGAACAGCACCGGTAGATCTTCCACAACCAAGGCGTCCTCCAGAGGGGTATGTCGAGATGTCTTTTAAAGCGCGACCGAGTTTAGAACAAGACTACATAAATATGACTATGGGAAACAATCGAAACAATCGTAAACCACGGACGGGCAGTCGCAAGGAAAAATCGCGATCGCAACCAATCGCGATTCAGGCGGGCAGTAAGCCTTCTAAAACCCCAAACTTTCTACCTTTAAATGGAAGTCCAACATCCGAGAGTCTGGCGAGCACACCCGCTTCTCCACCGCGAGCAACGCCAACGGGTTCATCAGCCATGATCTTCCCTTTTTCCGTGAACAGTCCTCAGTCACCCGTGAAGCCTTTCACGAAAAAAAACGATGAGTTCTCCACGACAGACATTTCCAACCAAAATAAGAACAATGAATATGCGATAATGGAACCCGCGAAGAAGATTTGTACATCGTGTTCTACCCCATTGACAGAGACGATGTCCTCATCGAATGCGAATAACGAGAAGCCACCTAGTCCTGTAGAGAAAAATGTTCGGGTTATATTCAAGTCTTCGTCATCGCAAGAACACGGTAAGCCCATTAACGTAATAACGAAAAAACTCTCGGATCTAATGGTGTCGAAACCGCGTCTCGTCACGGCCTCGCCGAACACCAGTCCCACACTGACGGGTTTCAAACCGTCGACCGCGCAACAGCCGAAGCCATCCTCGCCAAAGTTCATCGACGAGACTCCCACGCCTACGCCCACATCTACACCCACACCTACGCCAAGTCCGTTGGACAGCGAAGGCTACGAGAAACTTCAACCGGGCGCGACAATACTGCATTACGCTAGTCTCGATTTACCGGAGATAGATAATCCAGCGCCCGTGTCGCCGGCGTCCACGCAGGAAAATTTTACCTACGCCGAAATCGACTTTGCGAAACTCAAGCAGACCTAAAATATGTGCTATCCTGAGTGCGCATATTTTGCCGTCCCTGTGTCGCACACAAGGCCGTGCGTGACCGGGGTGGTTTGGCTGACGCCTCTTGTGTTCCCCACGATAGCAACGAGTAGGCAGGGTATAATCGATCGTTCTGACATTGGCTTGGCTGGTCTAACGAACAAGGCGCCGGGACTGTATATATAATTCATTTTTTTTTCTCTCCAGCCTAATGGCATTATACCGCTAGCCGATCTTTCTAGTATATGGATTGGCAGCCTATTTTAAATCGTTTGAAAAATAAGCATCGTTGTGGTACCTATAGTTCTGGTTGTACTGATTAATATCGTATTTTATCGGAATGATGAAATTTTTTAATATAGGCGAGATATATTTTTTGTCGCTGATTCCGAAGAGAGTCCTCAAATCTGTCCACATATGCTGTTTCTATATTAAACGGTCGATAAGTTTTAACAGAAAGGAAAGTAAAGTACGAAAAAATATTATCTTTTATTTAGTTAAATAGTATATTTGTATAATTGGTCAGTAGGAATTTCTTGATATTAGATATATTACCTAGTTAAATGAGAATTGCTTGTAAAAATGTATAAACATTTTAAATTTTAATTTTGTTAGTGGATTTGCGTGTTATCTCTACCAAAATTTATTTTGTTTTGTATCATATTTCCAGATGCTGACAAGCCAAATAATGTATAAGTCAATTTTTTTGCGAGATATATAAGTATGTGTGCGTGCGTGCGTGCGTGCGTGCGTGCGTGCGTGCGTGCGTGCGTGCGTGCGTGCATATACATTTGGTAATACATATACATTTAGTTATATATACATACATACATACCAAATTTATAACTCGTATATTTATAATAATCTCCTAATATATGTGACAATGAAATTTATTTATATCAATTGTTTTGGAGCTGCGCTCGTAAATAACATGAATTCTATTACTTTTCAGTACGCGTATAAATTTTAACGATGTATTTTTTATTTGTGCATGTTAAATTCTATTGAATTTGATTCTTCTGAAAAGTCTGCACATCATTGTTCTGTAAAGAGAATAGCATGTTACTCTACCTACATGTTCGCTTACTTACTCTAACGTTTTACAACAGCCAAATTGTCAAATTCGAGTATATTCGTGCATTGTTTTTAAAAAAATTTTTAGTAATATACATATATGTGTATATACTTGCGCGACATTGTGTGACATAAGACAGCGGTTTCTATTTTAAACGTTTTATCTTTTTTCGAAATCTTTGGACACATTCAATGAGACCTTAAATAACGGAATCTGCGAAGTCTTAGACATAAGAGAAAAATGTGAAATCATGGATTTGCAATTTTTATAACTCGAAAAGATCGTTCTAAGCTTATTCTTGCGCAGGAATGCATGTACCGATATGTCTTCTTCGAAACGGACAAAAAATTCTCACGACGCCAACGAAACGCCCTGCTTTTAGACGTTGCGACTAATCCGTCGCTAATATCAGCGCTAATTCGAATTAAGTTAAACGAAATTATCGTAAGCTTTAGGAATATCGTATAGAATACGGTGGTGTGTAACAGTACACTACCAGAAACATAAGTACTGAAAGAGAAACGCGACGGACCTGGATCTTCGTAACGATTACTGCGAACTGGATGAAATTCTGCAGAGCGAAACCGATACTCAACCGGAGGTATATCGTTGCGCTCTCGCGTCTCCTCTGTGCCGAATTTTAATCCGACTGTCTCCTCGCAAAGGAATGTTACCCGCCAATGTTAGATCGACATCTCTTATATAGAATTCGTATTGCAGACAAAATAGATGTTCCGTACAATGGCAGTATACATGTGTTATAACGCTTTTCATATAAATTATGAAGGGCCGACGGATCTCGAAAGAGAGCTAATTCGGCTTCGTACACACACATATACATATACACGCGTACACGTAAACAATACAGTCGCATGACGCATATACATATATACATATTCGTGCTGCAGGATATTCTGTGAAAACGGTACAACCGGCGTCGTGCCGGGGGACGGTACAAAAAAAAGATGATTTAGAGTAAGAAGAATATTTAAGGAAAAAAAGGAGCAAAAGAGGAGAGGGAAAAAAGAGGAAAGATAAAAAACGCCTATATGTAACGAATCGATCCTTATCAATAGTACGGCTTATCTCGTTTGAGCTAAAAATAAAAATATATGTTCTTTGCATGTATCTTATTTAAATATATTGCGGTTGTATCGTAACGTACAGGGTGTCTTGTATATGCACACGTATGTCCGACGAGTTTCGTGTGAGTTTTTGCAAGAGTGCGTGCGTGCGTGTGTGCGTAAGTAAGTAAGTTGCGCGATGTGCGTTTTTCCTGTGCGTGTATGTGGAAGTATATACGTGGACGGACATACGTGTACATATACATATATGTACACACATACACACACACACATACATACATACATACATATATATATGCGCGCACACACACACACACACACACCATCCACCCACATACATATATATATGTTATAAATATTAAGTATAATAATAATAATAATTAATAAACTCGCAATATATTCCGTTGTTTCATTTCCTGTTACTTGAAACACCTCGTAAACTCCTAGGTAGGGTATTACCTCTGAAAAAAGACCAATTTAGTTATTTATTTTTGGAATGTAATTTTGAATATTATAAGTAACCATTTAATCAATAATTATTTCTCAAGTTCCCACTTGTAATATTTTTGTTATATGATCTAAATAGTTTATATAATATTAATTATAATACAAATATCATAGACAGTTATAATGTGTAAAGTTTATGCGATAATTGATAAATTTAATTGGCAATTTTATAAATGAAAACTCGTATTTATCCGCTTTAGAAGCTTAGAGTTATTTAACTGTTTACTTGTTTAATTTAATTGTTATGATAGATCCTTTGAATATTAATTTATATATTTGAATACATATATTTGAATATTAAGTTGTATATACATATATTTGAATATTCGATTTATCGTTATACATCTAAAAATAGAATGTTTGAAGTTGTCACTATTTTTTACAGATTTTTAATCTAACTTGAGAAAGATTATGATAAATCTTTTACGAAACGTAGGATATACCGATGTGTACTAAATATTACCCACTAGATGTCACTAGGTGCTCTATATTTGTAGCGAGATTTCAAATCACGGTTCTCACATGTGCATGCTCAATTGATTTTATCGACTGAACATATTGTTTGATAATTTTTATTTGTTTTTTTAAAGTTAAGAATATTTTAACATATTGACCTATAGTAATATTGAAATTTATTTATTTATTCATATAAGTTATTAATTTAAGAAAAATGGAAATGGACTATCTTGAAAAGTATACTACATTACCGATATTTTACAAATATAATACGATCTGTTTTGTCATCTGTTTTTCAATTTCTTAAAAGAATACGTGCATATGTACAAGATTATTTGAAAATACAGAACTCGCTTTGAAATATTTCATAGTGAGAATTAATCTTAAATATATATTGCATATATCCATCTTGAATTAAAATTAAACTTTATGATTATAAACAATGAAATTTTGTCTTTCATTTTATCTTATAAATAAATATTAATTAACGTTTTTAGATTATTCATTTTTTTAAAAATTATTATTAAGTATTACACGGAAAGTTTATATTTATCCTACCAACAGTTTTTCGTAAATTTTTATTTTATAAATTTATAAAAGTTGTCGAAAGTACCAAATTGTCAGTGTGGGATTTTAATGCAATTTAAGTGCAATAAACGTATATTTAAAATAAATATGTGATACAAGAATAAGAAACAATGAAATATCTGTATATTACAGAAATAAAGTACTTTTTATGTTAAAATAATATATAAATGTTTATTAAATTTAGAAATTTTGTTTTCAAATAATAAATGTTAAATATAATATTTTATGATATTCTGAGAATAGTATTTATTAAACAAATATTTATTAAATTCTTAGAATTCGTATGATTTAATCACATACATAGAATGCAAGGCTAAAGTAGGTTTAGGATGACTAATTGATGATGAAACTGTAAACTCGCTTTCTTTTGCGTGCCTCGTCAATGAAGGAACGGATGAACACTTGTATTTACAATGATTTTTTTCAATATAGGATTTTTGAGGTAGCAGTTTTTCTTGTGTCCATCGCATGGGGCCATGATACTTAACTGCAGGTAAACACACGCTTAAATCGACAGACGAGATGCCCTCATAAAATGGCATCGGCCATTGTTACGTCTTCGCACAGGCGCATTAGCATTCGTCTTATCCCCTTTTTTTTGAAAAATACAAAGCAGATTCACAATAGTGTAGAAAATCTAGAAAAAAGATGACACTCGATAAACAAATAAATAAACACAAGGAAACGAAATGTCGCTAAGAAAAGAATAACAAGCTTATTGTATCTTCAACGACAAAATTCACATTCTATTTATTTCATTCAGGAACTTCCTGTGCAATTACATTGTTCATCAAGGTACGAAACAACGCGTACGCGCGCACGTGTTCGTGATTTATTCCACGATAAAAATAATACGAATCCTGGCTGAGGTAATATTTTTAGGCAAAATTACATTCTTTATCTAATTTAGGGCCAAAAAAATTAAAATCGGTATCGATTTTAAAAGCTGGCGATTTACTGCATTTCAATGTCCGACAAATCAAGTCGGCGGCACACAGATAATTTGTCGGACGGATCGATGAAAAAATTGACATTTGTTTAAAAATAATCCATGATCCCTTCCTCGACTCTACGCACTTAACACGCATGCCACCGCGTGCACGCGCGTTATCATGCGTGCTTACGACATCCTCGTCTCCCGAGAGAAGAAGCCTCGTCGGTGGAGGCCGATGCGTGAAATTCAGACGCACTCTCGCAAGCGGGCGTATGCCTGCTAATTGCAGCTGGGGCTAATTGATTAACGGGGCGGCCGTTTTACGATGTTTGGCGAACATGTCATCTCGCGAGTCGTCTGGCTTGCGCATGTACGACAGCGTGACGTTGCGTGGGTGGAGCTCGTGAACGGGCGTCGCGGTGTCGACGTCCGGGTTTCCACGAGTGTCTGCGAGAACAGGGAGAATCGATCAAGGGGGAGAGTCTCTCCAGGAAGCGTGCTCTCGGAACCTCTCACACTTCCTGTCACACTTGTCGAAGCGACGACTTGATATTTATTCGGATAGCGCGGACTCGTTTATTCGACACACACACACACACACATGCACTCTCCATGTTTATTCGGCACACGTATTTATTCAGCGCTCCAACGACAGACGGCCTATTCCGATTGTTATACCGGTAACGATCGATATATGGATCGGAAACAAAATTTATTTGCCTCCACAAGAAGGCGGTAGCGTCTAATCAACTAATATTGCGATGAGTGCTCGCGATATTATTTATAATTTCCATTATTGCTTTAAATTGGTGCCAATATTTCCAATATTGCTTTAAATTATTATTATCTTTCTAGAAATTTACTTTACGGCACATGATTAATATGTAATAATTTTACAGCTATCAGGGAGAGCTATTCGTTAATCATTCCCTCCTCCACACATACACACACACATATTTATTAAAAAATATACATATATGCTCCAAATAAGTGGAATAACGACATAAATAAAACGATAAAATATAAAGTACATTTATTTATTTAATTTCTATTATCCTTTCTTTAGGTTTTCTTCGGGAGCAGCTTATATATACTAACAATTAATAAAATCGCTTCCTTTTTTTTACGCGTTATTGCGCTAGAAAACCGAACGATAGGTAAGAATCAATTTGCCCCCGATGGCATATCGCGCGCTTTGTCATCGGCGTAAAATGCGTCGCTTAATCCGCAAACGATATTTTCGTAACGCACTTTTGTACCTGTAATTAATGGAATATTTCCGGCCGACCGTGCCGGAGCATGCCAATTTACCGTCGTATTTGCCTACGTGCGTATTTGCGTCAGAGTCACAGATTTGACGTGAGGCACCGGGTACACACACGGGTGGCCCCGTCGGTGTTTGTGTCTCCGCGTGTTCACCGGTAAACGAGAAGGGGTGCAGGCCCCGCAGGGGTTGGAGGCCAGGGGTTGAAGCCATTACCGTCACAAAGCTACCATCAGATTGCCGTCGGGGCTTGGGCTGCCTCTCTTCGCCTCTCTCTCTCTCTCTCTTCCTCTCCCTCCCTTTCTATTCCTCCCTTTCTCTCTCATTCCATCTCCATCGCTCTCTCTCCCTTCCTCTCTCGCGCGCATTCTCTTGCTCGCTCGCTTCGTTCGTATTCATGATTTAAATTCAATTGCCTTTTATCTGCTATTCCGGGCTCCGAGTCGCTGATGATGGAATCGCCGAGATCAGAGGCGGCAGCGTCCTTGTCTGCCCCATCCTTCATCTTGCGCTCTCCTGCTTCGCTTCGTGCGTCGCGAAAAAGACTCTCGTTGAATTACGATGGAACAACGCCTCCATGTAGTCGCGTGTACGATAATCTTCACAAACTGCGCGTTCCTAATACTTTTTAACTTGTTATTTAACTCGTCATTTTTGTATATATTTCCGTATTTTAGCAATTGTGATTATTTACAGTGTATTTAACGAGAAATGAATCTTGCAACTTGAATGTGGTTGCTTTTATACAAGTTTTATTATGTTTATGGCATTTCAATATTAATTATGTGTTATAGTAATTTTTTGGTTGATTAATTATTAAAGTAATTTTTTTATCTGAAAACTCTGAAAGGTTGACTGATTGTAACGTGAGTATATTTTTATAATTTACAACATATATCATTCTATTTCGTTCGCAAGGATTTAAAAAATATATATGACGTTTTACAACATGCATTATTTCTACTAATTTCTACTATTTTTTATTAGTAAAAATATAGATGTAATTTATTGTCAATTTTTATTATAACGAATAGTACATAGTTATATTTTGACCTTACAACAAGATGTTGAAATGAGGATTACATTTTTTATGTATAATAATTAACTGCTATAATATATTATCTGTTATTGTTCTTGAATTCCGAAAAAAGAAGTGGTAGGCTCGCTTGGCTGTCGATCCTTGTTTATAGCTTACAATAATTCTTTCCGACTTTTACAAAGGCCAGTTTAGAAAAGAAGAAGACTACGAAAATTAATACAGAAGCTGTTTGCAATCACTCACCGCTTTACACGAATTAGATCAGGCAGACTTTCACAATGAGCATTCCAAAGGATACAATTTTTGAAAGGCAGGCTTTCAGAAACTCGGAGACGCGTGGCTGTCTAACTTCGATTCTTTGTTCAGTTATAATACTTACTTTGGATATGCTTCTGGAAATAATTGTAAGAGCGGAGAGTTCTCAAACCAGGAAGCAAATATGCGTACAAATACACGATGCACAAAACATAAAACATAAGACACAAAACATAAAAGGAAGAATCATAAACTGAGACGCAAGGTCAACTCCATAATAATATTCGTTTTTCAAAAGAATAAAAAACAGAAATTCATCATGCCGCATTTGTTTCGAAATATTAAATATATGTATATCAAAATATTAATAACATTAAAATATATATCATGAACTAAATAACATTTTGATGGATTTGATGAAGCTCTCGGACGAGCTTTTACGTCTAATATAATTACGTTTCACAAATTTTATGTATTTTGTACTTATGTTTTCAGCGCCATGCGCTGATTACTGTTCCCGTTTCGAAACATCTTATGCCTAGAGACGTAATTATTAAATTGATATAGAATTTAATAATGTAGAACTTCAATGACACATTAAACATCACTACAAACTGGTTGAATTAACATTTGTTTTAGATAATTTGAATTATGGTTGGAGTAAATTTTTTGACAATCTTTTTCGCAATGTGAAATATCGATGTATGCGAATTATTTAATTTTCGAATGATGTGCCACTCTGAGCGAAACAGCGGCGAACAGGTTAAGCGACGTATTGAAATTGTATTTCGTTCTAAGTTCTACTTTCTAAGTTTGTTGGCGAAGAACCTGGTGACAAATAGGAGGGGGGAAAGGAAGATGAAGAACAGGCTCGAGGCCACGCGCCTCGGAGCACAATTTAGAAGACGATTTATAAGTCCTATAATTGGGTCCTTTGTGAAGCGCATCCAGTTTTCATGCATTTCTGTAATTTTTTTTATGCTGCTGTACCATGTACTGCAACAAACGAAAGATGGTGTAGGCAAAAAAAGAAAGACCAATACTAAAGTCCGTATTTCGTTGTCACTAACAACAGACACTTTTATACTTGATTGTCTATATTATTCTATTCATATTCTAAATTAACTCATGCGGAAATCAACGCTTTCAAACTTTGTAATGACAACGCGACTGAATAATATATTTACTTGAAGAGGACCTAATCAAAGGTCGAAACGTAGTAATAAACATCAATTTCATATATCAGTTATGCCAGTTTGACGTCATTTACTGCTCCTTCTTTGGTATTTTCCATCACTGGCAAAGAGAAGACACTTGCATTGTACCAATACTAAAGTTTTGAAAGCTTTGTTTGTGAGAGCGCCATTTATCTGTTTACAATTGGACAATACCTCTTAAGATTTTCATTAAAACAATTGTCGAGTGGAAAAAGAGTTAAAGGAATTCTGTAAGCGTGCCTTTGTCATATGAATCTCAGTATTTGACATGGACGAGAGGCTGCATTGGACCTTCAATTGAGAAAGCGTAAAAAGGCTGGTATCAGGTAAATGCTCTGCCTAACTAATGTAAAGGACACTGCCGTGTGCGAAGCGAAAAATCTTAAGATATAAGCGTGCACTTCTCTAGCTACCACATGAAATATGTTTCCATTACGTCAGTTTATAGTAAGTTTATTCATATTTCGTTGTGTAATTCTGTTTCTCCTGTTACGGTGTCTGTACATAATTTATCTAATCGATACGAAGCAAAAGATCGTCTCTAGGATTGTTAAGTTGGAAAAAAATAAAAGTGGACATCAGGTAGGTTGCCTTACTATAAACTATAAAGTCGTAATGGACAAAAAAAGAATGTTTAATTCTTTAAAATCTATCTGTAGGTTTCTCTAATATTGGATACATTTGCATTACGTATTTATATATTATTATGTAGTCTGTCCCCTATTACACTATTGTGTAACCGCAGTGCTCGATCCATAGAATCGTAAGGATCTCATGGAGATCTGATAGAGTCTCAAATAAGGAGGTATTGTGGCGTCTGAACAAGCAGGAATTCTTAATATCATCAAAAGAAGAAAACTGGAATACCTGGGTCACATTACCAGAAACGATAAATATAAACTTCCCACGTGATCAAGGTAAAATTGAAGGTAAACGGGGCCCACGATGTCAATAAGACATCATGGCTTAAGAACCTACGACAATGGTACGGACTATTCAGGACGGCAGCTCTAAAATAAAATAAAATAAAATAAAAATCATGCTATTAATCGTCATGTTCTCGGAGGACGGCACCTAAAGAAGAAGAAGTGCTCGATCGATGCGATGCGGACATGAAGCAAGTCGTCTCTGGAATTGTTAAATAAACGAAGAGATACCTTGGGGAAACTGAACGAATCTAACGTAGCTTGTAACTTTTGAGATCATCAAGCGTTATGGGAACGTTATTTTAACGTATCTTTATGTTTTGATGTGCTAGAACTTTACAATTAAATTACTGTCTTCTACTTTCCTTTATTCGAATGAGGAAATGTTGCAAATTATTTATATCATTAAGATTCTATCAATAGGTACATTATACTGGACTATTTATACATATGCATTTTATAGATTAAAAATAAAAAATGAGTGAAACATAATGTAGATGTTTTATAAATTGTATAGTTATTTATATGAATTTAACATAGAATCTACAAAAAAAATCTGCATACAAACCTATTAAATTTATAGAAATAATTTCTACTAATTGTGTCTATTTTTTGTATTGTGTTTATTTTTAACATGAATCATACTTTGATATAATATGAATTACATTTTAATATCTCCAAATTTTCTCGTCAAAGAATAAAAAATTTTTAATTTCTCAACATTCCAAAAAAAACATTAATAGACAAATTTCAATTGTTCATCGAACGAACCCGTCTGGCAAATCATCTGCGTACCACCGACTAGATGTGTCACTCATTGGAATGTAGAAAAATCGTCAACTTTAAAATCGATATCGATTTTAATCTTTTTGCCCTAAATTGGTTGAAGAATTTTTCCAAATTCCCCCAAAAATTCTACTCTACTTTTGTCTTACTGTTTAGACGTATCTAATAGTTCGCGAGGAAGTTCTCACGACGGACACGAAAATGTAACGGGAGGGATCACGGCACGTTCGGTGCGGTTCGCCTTTCCATCACGGTGTTAACTTACAGTGAACATTTTGTCGTTTCCAAACGGGTGTGCGTGCAGTGCGCCAAGTGACACTACGCAGACCCCGTGTAGAACTGTGACCGCACGACCACCACCCACGTACATAAAACTTTTAATGCATTCGAGAAAGCTGCTCCACCCATTGCGAGTCACTGTCGACATTCTTCAGGGAGGTCCGTGCAGACTCCGTGGCGATTCGGAACGATGTATATTTCACGAAATATTTATTGCGCTGAAATGTCGCGACGCAACTTGTGCGGTTGTCGAGCCAGATAGTCGGTTAGTTGTTAGAAGGCAAGCGACGGCAAGCTCCGACCCTTCGAACGCATAAGATGCATGTACTACCCTCTCTTACGTAACGGAGAGCGACAATTCTTGGATCTCGGATCTTCAAGATCGCCGACACTCTTGAGATTATTGGCAAGTCAATGAAATTTTTAAATCTCTCACGTAACCATTTGCACATTTGCTCATCACACTTTTTTTTATTCATAACAACTATTAACGATATTGTATTGTATAATCTTTGATCAACACAACAATCACATATGCGAAAATCTTAACGTAAGAAATTTATATAAAAAATTAATGCGTAAATTATTATATATCGTTTACTTCTTTACGACTGTACTTATCAATGAAGCATCAACAATTTACCAACTTTTGCGACTTTACAAATTTATGAAAGTCTAATATTATAATTTTATAAATTTGCAAGAGGAACACACAAGAGAATAACATATTGTTTACATATATAAAAAATTATTGCGTAAATTATTATATATTATTTCCTTTTTTACGACTGTATTTATCAATGAAGCATCAACAATTTACCAACTTTTACGACTCTACAAATTTACGAAAGAGTCTGTTATAATTTTATAAATTTGCAAGAGGAACACACAAGAGAATAACATATCGTTTACATATAAGGAGATTTTGAAGCATCATGCCTGACTTTCTCACCTTAATACGGATCTGGAGCGTTAAGCTTTATATAATTCCATGTCAAAATCCAGTATTGTAAGATTAATTTTGCAGGACTAACAAAGAACATCATTGTAACGCGCCGTCTTGATTAAAAGGATAAAGCGTAACGTAATTGTTTGGAGTCTGCTCACCGGGCTCGATCTTATTAGCTCGATCGTTGAATGACGAAAAGCAGATACCACGTAGAAAGTGTCATCGTAGCCGCCGGCTGCCGTATAAACCTTTTAACACTGTCACGCAATAGCTGTGCTCTTTAGCGGCTCGAAGTGTTACGCACTCTATGGCTACCGTTATGACGGTTTTTTGTACTTACGATATTAAACGCAGGCGAGGTGCACTAATACATTTACAGATACATTACAGATTCGCATAATTTACAAAATTTTCTGCTCGAGAAAAGATTTTTAATAACTATAATGCGGCATCATAATGAAGTCATGTAATAAAACGAGTTGTTGAATTAAAACTGTGAAAATTAAAGTCGCTCCGTAAGTATTTATATATTTCCAGGATTATCATGAAATATGTCATTACTTTTATCTTTTTATTATTTATCACATGCTGCGATAGAAAATTAAAGGATAATGAGAATCATCGTTATTCCATTTTGCTTTTTACGTCCATTATTTACGCTCGGCCGCGCAAAATGCACAACCGGCTCTGAGATATAATACCCATCGAAATTTAATGCAATTTGATGATGATAGAAATACGCAATTATACGCGGGCTGTTAATCGCACGACAATGACTATTTATGCAGTATTACGTTCATCATATTTTTACGTAATTATACAGCGAGAGGATAATAAAGCGCTGAAGCAGGCATTGCCGTTAAACGCGCTTCTGAATTTCTCTCTTTGCTGTTTGAATCATCACGATAGTAATGATATCAGAAGCATAACTGAAGAAGTGGGGAAGAAATTGGGAGAATTGGAAATTTATTAAAATAATATAATTTTTATTTTTGCATAACTTGTAAATATTTGTTTGCAATTTACAAATTACACACACACACACACACACACACATAAAATATTAATATCTTAATCAATTTGTCTTTCCCATTAACATTATTTCTTTTCTTTTTTCTATTTCTCCAATTACAAGTTTCTAATTATTGTAATTATTCAAAGGACAAAAGTAATCTTTAAAAGAATTTTACTTTTAATCAACATTGCAAATTTTATGCATAAAAATTTATCACAAATATATTTATATATATATTTTTTACAATTTATAATATTTATATATTTATATGCGTTTAAATAAAATATTTTAGATGTAAAAAAAAATTGCTTTGCTAGATAGAATTACAGTTGCCACTACATTCGGTATTAAACGAGAGGGGAAAGCTTTCCCTATGTCACATCATGAACGATAATTATATGATTTGCGAACGATAATTATATGATTTGCGAAAGAGCATTCGAGTTGAATTGCCGGAAAGTCTAAAACGGAATGTACTCCGTCGATTACTCTATTCGGAACACGCCTTAGGGAAATAAAGGATCGTCGTCTGTCTTTTTCGGGAGGTTTGTAGAAGCGGGGGCTTCTCAGAAGTGGAAGACTTCTCGCAATATCAAGCATACCTATATCAAAGCACTGTAGAAGCACGCGATTGCCGGTCTTCGTGCGCTTTGCACAGTGATAAGATTTCTTCGATATCGCAAACGAGAATTGATCGTGAACGAGAAAGCCTTCTCTTCTCTCGAGTTCTTTGTGGTCTCAAACATAAATACACTTAATAGAGATAATCCGAGTACATCGTCAAAATATTAATGTATTTCTCACAAGAGTAATTCCCGATTGCAATTTCTGTTTAATATATAATCTGCATTCCAAATAGTTGCAAACAGTTACAAATTAACTACAACAGTTACAAATTTAACTACATATTTAAATCGCTAATGCTGATTACGAGTGAACAGCGTAACGCACGCATAATTTATTGACTGCAAAAGCTAGTGTACAAAATGATTTATGTAATTTAGGTAACGAGATTGTACAGTGTTTATAATTATATAGTGTTTAATTATGTCAGTTTTGTTA
This sequence comes from Crematogaster levior, assembly GCA_901521435.1. NCBI lineage: Eukaryota > Metazoa > Arthropoda > Insecta > Hymenoptera > Formicidae > Crematogaster > Crematogaster levior. Next base: position 263,574 of record CABEGB010001192.1, read on the forward strand.
ACAATATGTCGTTTGTGAGCTTGTACAAATTTGAAGTTCCGATTTGAATGTGAAGAAAGAATTCACTGTGCGCGTCAATTGCGGCGGCTTATATTCCTTACATCGTGTAATTTAGAACACCGGTGTGTCGAACTTATCTTTTACTCATTGAAAACGCAACAATTTATATGACTCAATATCTGGCGGCACGATGTATCGCAGACACTCTTCAGTATACCCTTCAAAGACAGGGCTGTGATAAGGAATCTTTCAGCTCGTGAAACGAAATGTGTTGAAATTATCTCTCCAACCCGTCATCAAATTTTGACACCATTGTCACAATTGCGTATTGCATTATAGGATAATAAGCGAGAGAAAAATGAAGTGACTGATAATGTAAACATGACAGCACAAATGTAGCTTTTCACATACTTTCAGACGCGTTATTAAAAAATATCTAAGATAAAAGAATTATATCTTTGACAACCGCTTCGTTCCTGAAAAAGTTCAAGAAAAACATATTAAAACATGTTAAAAAATATATTAAAAACATATTAAAAAATCGCGAAAATTTCGTATTATCAATTGCGAGACTGAGATGACCGGCGTTTTGAAAAAAATTTAATTTCGTTAAACAAATTATCGTTATAATTAAGCTCGAGGTTTTCAGAGCACTTTGTGGCGCACGTACTTTGAAAATTCGATTTCTAAAGCTTTCTTTCACCTTGCCTCGCTAATCACGGCCCTGCTCTAAGGAAGTCGCGCACTGTGTACACGCCGCGGTGTGCGTAGGTACATACGTGCGAACGTGCCACGCGAGCATAAAACAGCTTTGCGCTGATAGCGGCTCCTTTGATGTGCTCTCGTCCCCGACTACCTCCGACGTAAAATTCTGAAACGCGCTGACGTGCGTCGTCACCGTGGAAAGCGGTGATCCGGCCTTTGACGGACGGAACGATCGTTTATTCTCGCAACGAGATTGCTAATTTCCCCGATCGCGTTCTAAGCAGAGCGCTATATAAAATAATAGACCATACATCTATATATGAACATTACAAATTCTGATGGACTCGGAGGGGGGAGTGGAGAGAAGGTTTCTGCGAACGGAAATTCGAAAGTCGGAGAGCTGATAAGAATGATTAGAGACGCATTGTTTCTTTTTTTATTTCGTTTTCCTATTTGCACCCTGAAAACCCTTTGTGTGATACATTTCGTTGTAGGAGGATCTTCGGTGCGTGTCCCTGTTGACATTAAAATAGAATTATTATCGGCACGGTAGCACGGTTGGGCAAACGCTGAATCAGCAAAGGCCAGATAGCGGCTGATAAGACAGTTACGTGATATCGATGCTCGATTTAATGGAGTGGGTGTGGCGACGGAGCCGAGTACAAGCTGCCGTCGAGACGATGGTCTATCTCTATCGAAAACAATATATGTATGCATCTGTACTGTGTCGGCGAAAAAAAAGGATTCAAAGAGATTAATCGCTGATTGATCGCTGAGCGGATATCGCTGCCGCGAAAGTCGCGTGGTCGCGCGCGTCACACCGACGATTGTGTAAGCTCTGCATGACAATAGAAAAGGAGAACGTTGCGCCGATATCTCGCAAAGATATTTCCGATATTTTTATGTTTCCTCGAAGGATAGTTACCAAAAATCTTGAGAAAAAGTACCTTGCGTAATTTTATCAAACTTTAAAATAACATAAGACTAGAAATACAGAAATACAGAAATCTGGTATAAAAAGCGAGATAATAAAAAATAATAAAGAAGATAATTTACAAAAAAAAACAGAAATAGCATAAGTACAGTAATAGCAACGTACAAAGCGCAAATTAATTAACATACATACTAAAACGATTGAGAGAAAAAAAGGAACGATATATTTGTGGAAAGTAGATTTGTTGAAGGAGAACATTTGTTTGCAAGAGAAATGTTTATTTTGCGCAGAATAATTGTAAAATAGATAGGAGAAACAAGGTTGTTTTTTATTAGATTGTGTAAGAACTGCGCGTGCAGTTAAGAGGTTTGCGACATGTATCGAATGAAAGAGCAATACAAATAAACTGTGATATAAACTGTTCGGTAGTTCAGGGGAAGAATTTTAAAGGTCTCTGTTTAAATTCACCCGACTTCGCATATCGTTCCACACATGGGAGTAAAGCATGTGACATCTTACGGCGTATAATTGCGTAGATATTATCTGAACGGGGCATATGACACCCCGAACTGAGAGACTGGCAGAAGCGATGGGCGTCTGTTCGGTCATTGAGACTAAGCAGATGATATCGTCTGTAAACGATTTGAAGCTTTAATAACGAGAAAACATACAATCGAGTGCCCTACGGGTTCAAAGGGGATGATCATCGCGAGGCCAACGAGCATCACCCGTTTTTGTAAAAATTTTTATTTGTGGAATATTTTAGATGAAAATTTGTCGTATTATAGTTTTTTATTATCAGGAGATGTTATACATGTAAAAGAAGGGAGTATTATTAGTATTAATATTAGTTCAACATTTTTAACGAAAAGGTGGAAATACAGATGTAACAATATAAAAAATTCACAACCGATCTTTTAAAAGAAAGTCTAAATCTGAATGGAGACTATTTCCACATAGAAATTCTACAATAATAGACAAAAACACATATTTTGAATAGAATCTTTAATTCTTCAGTTATCGTATTATTTACAGTAAAAAAAGTTAACGCGTGTGACAGTTCTGAGAAATCCCAATATAAAAAATTAATTTATATCTTTTACGTCTAGAACTCAAATATTTCTTTGTTTAAGGTTTTCAGATGAAGAATGAGAGAAAAGACCTTTTTTTGAAAAAATAATAAATTAAAGGTCCTGGGTGACAACTGCAGGGTTAAGAATAAGTTATGTTAACGTAACTGAATTTTAGAATAAGAACTGGAATAATTTTTCTTTTAAATATTATTAACAAGTACAAGACGAGCGAGACAAAAGTATAGTTGTTAATACGTCGCGTTAATAGTCGGTGCGGTAGAAATTTTAAATAAGATAAAAAGTTAATTCTAGAATTGTTATTGTCACCAGTGTAGACTAATCTGACAATTTGACTAATCTGAAATAATCTGACAAATCTAATAATCTGAATTATTATTAGACTGGAGTTGTTCCTAAAAGTAAGTTCCATAAAATATATTCTTTCTCTCTCTTTCTTAATAACAAGAAAAAATAAAATTTCATTGTTTCCAAATTTTCATAGTAAACTTATTAGACAAATTAAACTTTGTATTGACCGATTCTATTTTTTTACATTATTAAAATAACGTTCAGTATTCTACTGACAAACGTATTTTTATACTTTGAATTAAGTATTAAATTAAGTATTAAATAAAATAAAATAAATTAAATTGTGTGTGTGTGTGTGTCATGAATTTTTTTCTAAGATATATGATGTTGGTAAAATATCAGATAAAAATTGACACACATCTAAATACAAAACAATTGAAACATTAATCAGAAAATACATTACAAATATTGCAGTTTGTCATAAAACATGTTAAAAACGTATAAAATTTGGTTCAATATTGTTGATGAGGCTTATTAATTAATTAATTTTTAATGCTTTCGTTCTTACTTTTTTTAGTTTTGTCAGTTTTGTTTTGACCTTGAAATAAACGAGGGCGGAAGCGCGGTTTTTAAAAAAACTGCGTGTGGTCCGAATGCTGCAATTTCTACATGATTAATGAAAGAAATATTCGAGGCTGTGCCCCAAGTAACGCAGATTGGGTCTAAAAACAGAATAGAAAAGTTTTTCTTTCTTCCATGCGTAACTTGAATCCTACGGCATTTGACATCTGTGGTCAAGAATAAGAAAGCGAGAAATCGGAAAATCGCTGCGCCTGTTTTTTCAAGTGGCAATGGTTCCGATATGCTCCTAGAATGTCTAAAACTTGAACAGTGTCGAATTAAATATGGAGGTTTCACCTTTTTTTAAGAACACTGAACTTGAAGTGAAATGATAACACATAACACTATTTACAGTGACATGTCATCCGTTTTTAACGATTCCCAAACGGTTATGGAAATTAGTTTTATTTTCAACTTGCTAATATGCTTTGTTAATAAACACTATATAAAAAAAATATATGGCAACTTAAATGTAGAAATTTAATAAATTATTTACAATAAAAAATTTATAATAAAAAATCTATATATCTCTTCAAATAAATATATTAATTAAAATAAACATATTCTATAGAAGTTATCAGCACAAAAATTATTTGAATACATAATTACATTATAAACATTTTTGCTACAATAATGTATACAATAATTTATATACATATACATATATGTATATATTTGGAAATTATTTTTTTAATCAATAGACATATTTAATTTTGAAATATTTGTCAAATTGTCCCAAACTTTCTCCATCACTGTATATAAAAATCTTTTATATCTAGAATTCATTAATAAGTCAATTATAAATAATTTGTTCTAGTTTTATTGCGATAGCTGTCATCTATAAATAATCGAAGCATTTCTTTATTGAATATAATCTCCTCTCGTGGTAGTTTACGCCACATAAGACGGTCCCGTTTAAATTACAACCCATGCCAAGTTGTGTGACAAACTTTTCACCCTTTGCCACGAGGACAGTTAATTTCGAAAGTTATGTTATAAACAGACTGTCACCGTCTGGTAAAAGTGCCAATGTCTCAAGTGTTCTTCGACTTTGAGAGGACCTGTAGATAATCTGTGAATGATATAAGAAGAAGGGAAATTGAGTCAATATGTTTTCCTGCGGAGTCAAATACTTGTTATTTCAATTTTTCATCCGAGTCTCTCGAAGGCCACTAAAAATTCTTCTAATCATTGACAGCTTTTTTTCTCAAGGATTATTTTCTCTAGAATTTTTCTTGAATAAAGAAAAATAAGTTCCAAATCTATTAAATATATATTCTAATCTATTTATAAAATATTTTTTATATTTTTACACGAAGAAACTACTGCTACCTCCCATATTTGCAACATTAAGCATGCAACGTTAAACTGAATATTTTCCAAAAGAATAAAAATGATTTTAAATTTGTTAACGTTTCTTTTTATTTAAAAAAAAAGAAAAAATATGAGATGAAAGTTCAGGTTACAAATATGTTACGTACTGCCGTTTCAAAAGAGCTTTAATCCGATATGTTAAAGAAAGGAATGAGAAAGGCGTGTGTTGTTTCTAGCAAGTATATGTTCAATTTGGTAGTTCCACTGTACCTGTGTAGCTTTGCAAGGAGTGGCAGAACACAAACGAGAGATGAGTGAGAGAGAGAGGGGAGGGGAAGAGGCGGGGGAGAGGGAGAGAGGAAACGAGGGAGATAGATGGATGACGGCGACGTACAAAGACGCTTCAGGGGTGACGAGAGCGTGCGAAGGGGGTGGCCGGGCGGCGAGGGGATCTGCCTGCCTGATGGAGCTTGAAACTGAATTAACCATCCCCGCCCGGGGCCCGTGATCTCGTCGCAACCTCATCTCGACGACCATTATATTTGTCTTTGTATGCTAAACATTTTGTGGAATTATACGAGACAGGTTACGAAGAGTCGTCTCTCCCTCTCTCTCTCTTTTTCTCTCTCTTTCACTTCTCCTTTCTCCCCCAATCCTCCCCTCATCCTATCTCTGCAGCGTGATCGAGAAACGATAACGATTACAGGGCATTCCTCCCTTGTGCAAGATTACTTTCCAGGCGAAAAGCGATCAGTGAAATACCGTCAGTTTCCCATGCGCTTTTTTTTATGCATGTCGGAAGAATTTCCCCGGCAACGAGTGGACCTGTGCTCGCGTTTGAACCTTTCAAAGTTCGGATAAATATCCTGATTAAAGATAAAGCGAAGTTAAGACATGAATAATCGAAGTACTTTTATACTTTCTCCTTGCGTCATCGTTCACGAAAAGTTTTTTTATACGTCGATCTTCTATTATACAAAAAAAATTGATCTTCCGAAGTATGCATATGAAACTGTATTTGTTTCCTCTTTGCGAATTTTATGCGTTGAAGAGTGAATAAAAGAATTTTTTTAATTTTTGATAATTTTTTATCAAAATTATTGAAAATTATATAAACTTAGTATGTAACCGACAGTGTTAAAAAAAGATCGGACGTCAAATAGTTCAAAGAGCTTGTAAAATGGAAGAAGCAGCGAGATTCGAAATTTCTTCACAAATAGCGTGACTACGTCATTTCGTGCAATCAACAAAAGTTTTCTTCTCAATTCGCGGATGTCGATGTGTTTCTCTGTTGGTGTCATACTGTCTGTGCTGTTATAAATCGATAAATAGATAAGATAATTTTTACCATATATTGTTGCTGATAATGATACTGTCTATGATATCTTACCGCGCGCTAATTGTCGACTTTCTATGTGTTCGTTTTGTCAAAATGGTATTTTTTAATTAATCAATGTTAAATATCCTTGTTAGACGTATTCTTTCCAAAATTAAGCTTTGAAAATTAAAATCTATATCTTCCATATTTAGCTTCAAATATAGTATATCTCTCTCTCTCTCTCTTTCTCTCCGAGATATTTATTTATCTTCTGTAAAGGTACAGTTATCTTACACTAAGGATCAAGCTAATTTAATTGAATGCTAAATATTGGATATAAGCGATAAAAATTAAAAGCAGATATTACGTGCCGTTATCTTAAAGAGAAATCTTTTAATTCCAATGTTGCTTTAGCGACTTTTGGCTTTTATCATTTTAGATAATGATGACTTGATGCTGTAAATATTGTAAAAATCAATCGTTTACCAAACAGGTTCTCTTGAGTTTGTTCTCATTAACACAGCTTACTGTAAAGATTGATCTTCCTTGACGTTGATGTAAATTCGTGGCGAATGTATCGGTAGCATCGATATCCCAAATATCATGCTGTGCTGCATCGTTAACGCATAATGAGATTACCGGACCATACGTCGGAAAGAGTATTGGACGAGAACGAGGAAGATGGATTATGCTGTTAAGAGTAAAACAAATGCTTGTCCCAATTAGTAACACTATACGGCGGAACAATGTAGCGACGCGCTATTAAGAATGATTTATCTGTTATCATTGACTTTCGAAAATTAAAATATCTTCAACTTTCTACATATTTGTTTTATAGAAAATTATACAATCCATAGATAGATCAATATATATTTCGATCGTCGATCGATTATATAATCGATAGAAGAAGATATAATCGATACGAAATTTTTTTAGAAAATTATGTAATTAATTTAACAAAATTTTCGAAGAAATAAATTGTTTCTCATCTATTGACTATTTACTTTTAAATAATGAAAGATGAATATTCATGCATTTTTATTTTCACGTTTTATCCTTTATTGATATTATTTCGAATGGTATTTATATATTAAAAGTAAAAAGCGGAGACCTATTCGACTAGGATACGATGACAATCCGCGTCGGACATTTGCGAAATATGCCAGTGGCGCCATGTTGTTTATATACTAATGGATCGTGATATGTAATCCCTATCTACGGTAGGGGTGGTTTTGTGCCCGTCGATCCTGTGGTTGGCTCGCATGAAAACCTGCATGAGTCGATTACCCGATGCACCATGCTGGAAACATGCTCGTTCGTCCACTGCAATGGAGTTTGTAATAACAGAATTGCCTCGATTTTCACGTGTATGTGTACGTGTCGGTCGCACATATGCAACGCGCGAGGTTTTACCTTCACGTATGAAAAATTGTTATTTATCCATTGAAGCGTATTTTTTTTTTCATTGTATAATTTTATCACAATCGAGAGAAACCGAGAAAAATTTCTCGATACATCTCGATAAAAATAGAAAGATCTTCTCTTTTTGAAACTTTAACAGAGGGAACTTTATTAAAATTTTTAGACAAGAGAGAGAGTATCTGTCTATCTTAAATAACACACAGCTTTCTTTCCTTATAAGTTTCGTCATGTTTCTTTAACGTAAATGATTTATTGCCGGATCGAAGAGATAAAGACAGTTGCAGTCGGTGTCTTCTTGAATTTCAAGGAAGATCGTTCACCCGTCACTTAAACGGTGTCAATAAGATTTTAAGGCGTACGACTTGAGCTTTAAACCGTTATTAACCAATCACAGTCGATTATTCTTCTCAGTCGACTGTGATTGGCCAATTTTTCGGCTTAAAGCTCAAACCTTACATCTTAATCAATCTCTTCGCAGACACCGCGTTACAGCCTGTGGCACCCGAACTTAACGATCTCACGTTAATTTACACGAGATTACGCGTAAATTTTGTCGGACAAGCTACGCGGTAAAACATATGCGTGTACGTACGCGTGGCACACACACATTCATGCGCATTCCATCTCTCATCGGCGCAACATTTACAGCTTACGTCGTCGTAGCAAACCCCCCCTCTCGCTCTTCCCCCCTCTCCCGGCGAAGCGTCTTGCGGACGCGTGGCGACGACGGCGGCGGGAGAGCGCCGAGAACGCGGCTGTCCACGGGTGGGTAGCGTCGCGACGCCCCGCGGGGTCACCCCAACCCGGAAGCTCCGCCCCTGTGGAAGTCAGGCCGCCAACCGGCGTATCCAGCGTACGGGACACGGTAGGAGGAGCCACCGTGTCGTCGTCGTTGGCGCCAGGTAAACGGCGATCCTGGGCCCGGCCGCGGCACTCGGTCGCTTAGTATCGCGCCGACTCTCGAGTAAATATCTTCTTGCTCCTTTTTTTTCCTCTTCGGGGTCCCTTTCTCTCCCTCCAGCCTCGACCGCGCTCGCTCCTCGTCATCGCGCGCACCGCACGAACTTATGTGGATCTCGCGAGCGAGGCGGCGATCGCCCACGATCGATCATTCCTGAAGTGATCGGCTTTTCACTTTGCGTTCGACGCACTTGGAGGTGCGACGAGGAGATGCAGATGGAGACGAAGACGGAGCCGCTGACGCCACCGCAAACGCCACCGACGATCGACAGATCGATGCATCAGCACCAACAGCATCAGCAGCAACATCAACAGCATCATCAGCAGCAGCAGCAGCAACAGCATGTAGTTTTTTCAACCTCCAAGTGGGCGAAATCGACCTCCCTCATTGGCAGATATGTTCAGCAACATCAGCCGCAACACATTCAGGCGACGCACAGCGTCCCTAGCAACTATCCAACTACCCTCATCAGTAATTGGTTGAAGGACGCCGCTTTGTTAACATTTAGGGGTTGCTGCCCCCAACGTCCTTACCTGTACTATCAGGGTCATCCGGGCATGTTTCCGGTGCCGCCACCGCCACAGCCACCCCCGTTCCTCGCTCGAAGACCAACGGGTCAGAGGCCCAAGAAACAGTTCATCTGCAAGTTTTGCAATCGACAGTTCACGAAGAGCTACAATCTGCTAATTCACGAAAGGACGCACACCGACGAGCGGCCGTACTCGTGCGACATATGCGGAAAGGCTTTTCGCAGACAGGATCATCTGCGGGATCATCGGTAAATATTCATAATTCGTTTCCCCAAAATGCACGTTCCGATTCCGGTAGTGATCTGGTGATGATAATACATTGACGCGGCACAAAATTACGTTGGCGTTTATCATACGAAACAGAAGCTGTAAGATGATTTAAGCAGGCAAGGTAATAAATCGTGGAAAAGGACCACGCGAGAGAGATGACTCAATTTTAAATGGAAAGAGGACCACGCGAGAGAGATGACTCAATTTTAATAAAACAGCTTACAACTAGACGATTTATTAAATTCTGATGATGATGCTGCGAACTTAAATCAACTTATATCTTAATTTAAAAAAATGACTTTTTCAAATTGAAATTAAAAGTGAGCAAAATTAAATCGGAAAAATTATATCGGAATTGTAGTAGGATATTTTAAAATAAGAGTAAATTAAATTGAAATAACGTAACATTAATCTGTTACAAATAAAATGATGCAATTAACGAATACAATAAAGTAATAAATATATATATCAGCTGTATAGTGTCCAAGAAGGAAAATATTGCTAACTACTTAGAGAACGTTCATAAAAAATCTTTCCTTGAACGTTTCCAAGTAATTTTCCGTGAACGTCTATTCTTTAATTTTTTGTTCTCTTGCCCTTGATTCCTATATTATGTCACGTTCTTGAGATCCCTTTTCCCTTAGAAGATATAAACAGTACTAAAGAAGCATGAAACGAATATTTTATGGTGCTTTTATTCATGCATAAATATTGATGGTTTCATGAATCAATGATTTTATATGATTCTAATTTTTAGAATTTACATATATACATTTAATTTAATATTTTTAAAATAAGTAAATAAATAATATATTGAACTGTGCAAGAAGAATCCTTAATATATTGAAATTCTTAAGAAATTTTTTAAGCTTTCACGTAGTTTAATAATTTACTTTCTAAAAATTGTTTAATATTTTTAGAAAATTTCTGATATATTCAGTATTTACCAGTTAATAATTCAGAAATATTTTTTTTTATCGTAATATCATTTCACAGTAGTCGTTAATATTCTCTGAATGTCATTGTCGTAAATTCTTGAACTGTTTATTTCTGTTTATCCAGCCTGTTATAACGATCAACCGATCGTTATTAATGTATGGTTATTATAGTAGACTGAATAATTTTTCATAACGAATACATATATTGCCCATCTACCGATTATTGATGCTGTCGTGATCTGTTATGTGATATAATATCGGGATTTCTTACAATATAAAAAATAAGATATTATAATATTACATTCTCTAGCAACATATAAATTGTTTGGAAACATTTATTTCAAGTAATGTTCTAAACATTTTTCAAGTATTTCTGAAATATGTCCTCTGGTTATTGATTACACAGGAAAACAAAGTTAAGCACACATATAAACATAAATCAATAACTGAGTAATTGATTTATGATTTCGATAATCTTTCACTAATTGTGTAAAATTGTATAAAACTTGTGTGAGATAAATTGAAAACAAGTTTTTTGCGCCGAAAGCAAAAATTCTTGTTCCACTTATTATAAGAATTACGCACAAAGATATCGATGCCGATCATATATTTATCGTTTATCGATATCGAAACTTTGTATCAACCGTACGTATTTCAATATCATCCTGTGAAAACAGAAAATATCAATTTACTTTTATCATCAACTGTTGTTGATGGTAGATGCCATATGTGCAATTATGTATAATCAATCGATCAAAGATGGGAGAGAAAAGTTGACACTAATCGAAATTATATCGAGAAAAAAACAGGGATTACCAAGCACTATGAAAGAAGCGAAAACTTTTTTATAGAATTTTATAAAATTTTATAAAATTATTATTTGTCGAATTATAGAATTTTTTTGTAATACATAACTCTCTCACATGTATGCAATTATAAGTATTCTACGAAAAAGTAATAACAAGAAAGAAGATTACAGCTCAGGTTCGTGACTATAGGACTGACGAATTTTTACATTTTAGATATATACACAGTAAGGAGAAGCCGTTCAAATGCAACGAGTGCGGCAAGGGGTTTTGCCAAAGTAGGACTCTGGCGGTTCATAAAGTCATGCATATGGAGGAGTCGCCTCACAAATGCACGATATGTGGTCGGAGCTTCAATCAGAGGAGCAACCTGAAGACACATCTTCTGACGCACGCGGACGTTCCGCAGGATCTTAGGATTGAGACCTCGGTGTCGTCGGATTCGAGGATCATGTCTTCTCCAGAGGTTAGACAAATGGCAGAGCGGGTGAGCAGTCTTCGGCCAATACCGAAGAGCAGTACGCACAAACTCGGCTTCACTATAGAGGACATTATGAGACGTTAGAAACCGTAATTGCTTCTAATAATCTGCGTGCATTTTACCTTTGCGTTTGCTTTGTATCATAGTTTCTCATTTCTGTTATTATTTTAGGTCTACGAATTAAGTCAAATTAATTCATTATTGTTACACACTTCATTATTGTTAATTATATATTTTAATTTGTGCGCTCTTCTAGCACCAGCTGGATTGGTTTCAAGAGTACCGAGAAAAATTGTTGGTAATAATTTTTAAGTTTTTATCTGAGTGTCACCAATTCAATGATTGAATATATTGAATATATTTAGTTGCAATTTATCTGTCTTTCTATTGATGCTCACCGTTTTCCTCTCTTCCCCTATGCCGCTCGTAATTTTAACGAACTATTACTAAGATATACGCGTGTTTTGCTTAAAAAAAGTATAGATTGTTCTGAGATCCAAATTATTGCAAGAAATATTTTTAAATAATCTTTTTAAATAATTGGAATTTTTTAGTAATTAAAATGATTATTAATTTATTAATAATCGTTATTAATTATTATATTTCTTTTATGATGATTAATAATTATTAATAATTATATTTCTATTCTATAAGATTTCTTTATATATTTCTTTAATAATTCTTTATTTAAAGCTCGTCAATTGTAATCATATTGAATTTTGATGACAATTGATTACGCGAGTAACTTGTACGTATGTAACTATAAAATTATGTAATTATGTATAAAATTATAATTATATAGAATGATATAATTATAATTATAATACAACATTTATTACGATCGTTTCTGAGACAAAGTGTCGCCTCATACCTATGTTTTATATGTACACGTTAAGTACATTACGAGCAGTATGGAAAAGAGAGCATCAATATGAAAATTAGTTTGAAAGTTGCAACTAATGCAGTGCATTGTTTTATATAATTATGCAAAATAATTCACTATTTCAATACTGTAAGAAAGTAAAAAATTACTTAAACCTCAATTAATTTCAATTGAAGTTTATGGATCTTTGCTTAGCTTTGGAAATATAATAACTATCATGCTAGGTTTTGATTTCTATTTATAAGTAAGTCTTTTATTTATTTCTTCACATCTTTTCTTTGTGAGCAAACTCAAGATACATACGCGAATCGCGTTTGTTGATAGATCGGCATTCTCAAGACTCTGAAATTAATTCAAAATGGACGAGACTACAGTACTACACTGTAGTTACAAAGAGCAAAATTATAACTTTGAACTTTAAACAAACGCAAATTACAATGAAGTAACTAATATTAGACGTTTGTAATGACACAAAATTAGTAAGGATAGGTTTGAGGTTTTATGCAATAGCATAGTATTTTAAATAGAGACGTTGCAGACTGTTATCAAGTACAATTAACTTGATATAATTTGCATTTGTTCTTAAAAGTCTGTTATGTCTAGTCAGACAATTGAAATTTTTCTAAAATTATCTTCTTCTCACATATCCTTGTTTTCCTATAAAATAGATTACATAAACAGATTGTTTAAAGAGAGTCGATGTTGATGCATATTAATGTAAATTTTCTATTTTAATACGTGCAAAAAAAAGATTTTATTTTATTATGTGCACGCAGATTTTCATGTATATTCTTCTCTTTGTAAATATGTTCTGCAAAATATTTATATCATATCGTAAACACATATACAATTATTAATATTATATTTAAATTATATTTTAAATTGTGTAATTAATATTATATTTATATTATATCATATAGATATATAATTAATTATATTTATATTAAATATTTATGCGTATTATGTTTTAGAGTAAGTCTTGTGAATATTCAGCGAATCTTTTAATTCTTCTAAGAATTGCGTAATGCATTCATATGCACAATGTCCCATAAATGTCTGATATTTTTTCGAAGGCATGACAAAATATCTGAGGCAAAAAATTGCACCATGATGAGACATTTTGTCGTAAAAACAACGAAGGCGTTTAAAGTACTTGTGACAAGTGGGACAGCCTGTATATGTTTCTAGATATACATTATTAGCTGTAAACTCGTAATTCACACGATACAACAGTATTCACCGCACGTCGAGTCGAATTTTTATCGCCGCATTTCAATTACTTCTTTTTACGATGCTGCTTCTAGTATATTTTACTTTCCCTCTTAGGTATCGGTACTGCATAGACTTTATGTCGTACGATCGTTGTCAGTCGAGGATATTCTCAATCCCCAATGTTTTTTTCGACGTAATGTATTCTCGTCAGGAGAAATCTCAGATTCGTTGTTTCAAGGTACGTGAACGCCGTACAAAATGTCGATTAAGAGTCATGAAACTGGCGGACGTTAAATAATTCGTGCAAGATTGAGATACATCGTATTCATAAATCAAGATTATACGACGTAATTCACGAATCTGTGTTGCAAAATTTTGTAAATATAAATAATTCGTGTCGCACGTCTTATTGTTGGACCATGACACGTCTTGTGCGATTAGGGACGTGGAACACGCGTGAGAGACGATACAGATTTAATTACGTGTAAATCACAATCGTACCGCGCGAGGAGAGCGCCGTTCCGAGAATTTTATGACTTTCAAAAACGTATGGTATCCAGTTCCTAAAGTGCATTCACGATTCGGTCACAAGGCGTCGAGATAATTAATTGTTCCTCGACCAGACAACGATCTGTGCCGGGAGGGTGTGACGTTACCGTGCCTGTCGTGTATATCGACGGTGTTAATCGGCTCTCTCCGGCCGCTAGATATCTCTCCGTTTCCCGTAAAATTAGAAATTTAGATCAGATAAGGGTGAGAGAAAGGAGTAGGAGGACATTTCTTGGCTAGTCAGCCGCGCCACCTTTCCCTTCGATCGCCACTGGCGACCTGCGCGACGGTCCCAGAGATTTCTTTTTCTTTTAATCTGAGAAAAGATACTGCTATATGCTATCCGTAGACCACCCACGTCTCCTACGTACGGGGTGTATACAGAATTTTCGTGATTTTTTAATAGATTGTTCGATGAATTTGGAATCAGTTTTCGAGACGTTAGGCAAATTTGATGGGAAGAATAATGATTTCTCAATAGTTGATTCTCGAATAGTTAATTTTACTGAAAACTAAGATCTTATGGATATAAATTGATTTTTTAACTGACTATATTATTATACTAAACGTTTTTAATAGAGTTTTGAAATTGAAACGTTTAATATTGAAAGTTAAAAACATATGATCAGTAACGATCCAGTTAAATTGTATATAACCAGTAACATCCAGTTAGTTAAAAGGATCAAATTTAGTTCGTTAGGAATCTGTAGCTGTGAGAAGATACTTGACACACCCTGTATGTTCGATTTCGACTCGATTCCTTCTTTCTCCGATTTAACACATGTGTTTCCCAGTTTCGACTCGTACGTTGAGTTACCAACTAATTTAAGATCGTTGTAAATATTTATATTCGTGTAGATAGTCTGTCTGTAGTGAAGTGTCTTCTGTCGTGTAGCTTCGTCGTTCTTCGGTCCGATGAAGTCGCTTGTGCTCTTATCGGCGCGCTAAATGTATAAAGCGCATTTAAGCGACTTGGAATATTATCGGATTCAGACCCGGTTATCTGTTATTGTACGATCATACCAAATAGAATGAGAGGAACAAGAGAATACCTCACGCTAGTCGATCGTAATGTATATTTAAATGTTGTTGTTATTAATTGAAAATAAAAATTATTCCAAGCGAAATGGTTCGTTTACGTATATAGGCGACGGTCCCATAGCTTTGAGACTCTCCGCTTTCTAGTAACTTGTAATTCTAATCTAGTATAATTTTTTAGATTGTCATGTACTTTCTACATACTTTTTTTTAAGTTATACTACTTGTGATAGAAATGTATGTGTTTCCATTATAAATCGTACAAATTTTAAATCTGCTTATGTAATTTTACATACTTTTTTGTAGATACATATTTTCGCACGTTGCCTAGATTAAAGTGGATTCACCTACTTAGCTCTCATGAAGGATTCACTTGAAAACTTTGATAGGATAGGCAGCGATAGAAAAAAAATGAATGCTCAAAACTTCAAAGTAAGTCATCGATCTAAATTAAGAGTAATCAATCGATGTAAATCAACATTTAACACGGGATTACAGGAGTCATGTTCATGACGAAGGTCATTAGTGAATATTATTGGTTATAAGCGACAGATATCATCGGAAAAGAGTTATGATATAGAATTCGATCTGCTGAACATTATTTCGTCGAGAAAATCGCATGTTATCGACCTTACAAAAAAGATATTCAGTTACAAATAGTAAATGTGACCGTATTACATAACACAAGATGCTGAGTAGATATTTCTCCAGAAAAATTTTTTTTAGCGTTTTTTTTTGCTATAATCGGATATCGGGTCTTTTATTATCTAAATAACATGAATGCAATAGTTTTCCGACTAAGATTCTCTTTTTATGATCAAAAAACTGAGAACCCCCGCTAGGTACGGCCTGTCGCGGTGAATCCAGCTTAAAAAGCTGCGGAGTAATTCCGTGAGTATGACTCGTTCAAAGAGAGAGAGAGAGAGAGAATGTTCGACGTATCTGGGTTCAATTCAATCTCGCGAGAGTAAACAAGAAGTAGTTCTCTCAGCGATCCCTTTTCGAGGCAAGTCGTTACGTGGATCCACAGGAATAAGGCTAACCATCATTCCAGACTTTCCCGACAATAGCCGGCAGTTAACGCGCTTGCCGGTCAGTTAGTACTGTTTAACTTTAATTAATTCCCGCGCCTTCCACGGACAATAAAGCGTGATGAAACGCCGTACAAACAAGACGTTGCGTTTCCCTTTGCTCCTTCATCATCGAGCTAATTCCGGCCCTCGTCACGTTGTTTGTTCGCTCTCTTATAGACGTGTTAATAACGCGCTTTTTCCACCTTTAATTTTAAATTAAATTAGTGGAATCAATATTGACAAATCCGATGCAATAAAATATGATGGCGATCGCCATTGTTGAGTCTGATTTATAATTTATATCGATTATAAACTGCGTACAAACATTTATCATTTAACATTTGCAGGAACTTTCATCTTAAATTTATAACACGTCTTTTGTTAATGTTTACAATAATTGATATATTTATTTGCAAATAATCATGTATAAAGTTTCAAATTCTTGTATTTCTTCTATCAGATGATGCCGGGCTACTGCGTATTTCGACATCTCGCAACAAAATTACCAAACACATTTATCCACTTCTAAATTTCAACAACCACACTAATTGTCTGCATAATTTTAGGATTCGAAAGTTTAATCAGCATAAAGTGTGCCAAATAATCACGCGATTCCGCAATCGCCGATAAGATTGTTCGAGGACACAAAGAGAAGATACGTTTCAGAAATAGGTAGCCAAAGAGAAACATGGGCGAGAGAAGGTGGAGTGGAAAAGGGATGGAATGATGAATGGAAATGAATTTCGTAAGAGAAGGAAGACGAATGGAGGAGGACCATCTGACTGTGTACCCTTTACCGTTTCCCCTCGGGGGACGATTTAATTACAATAATCACAATGTTACGGTTCCTGGTATTCTGCCCAGCGCACAGCGACTTGTCCCACGGAAGGGGCTAATCGTTTACCTAAATCGAGGATACTATTTCGCACAACTCTCCGATGCTATTTAATGGTATCGTGGGCGATCCTTTTTCCATTTTGCCTAATAAAAACAGAACGGTGTTGCTCCGTTTAGATAGCGACTCGCAATCCCTACCTAATTCGAAAAAGTTTTTTTATTTTAATTTCCCCTGAGAAGTCAAAATATCTACAAATTTATTCTCTGTAACGTATCAATAATTTAATTGTGTTCTAAATAATAATGTAGGCTTACATTTTTATGTCAGGTTTTCCTATCACGTATTAATGTAATATTACGAAATCTCCCGTAGCAGTAGAGAAAACGAAATCTACCAATTAGTTTGCATATCGCGCTAATATTATTATAGGTTTTTTTTATAGATTAGATGTATAATATATAGTTGGCACTATATATTATATATATATCTATATATTATATATATATATTATATATATATTCCATAAATAAAATGTGGAAGAAATAAGGACGGACACGGCGTGTGAAAGAGGCGAAAACTCGAGAGGAATTCGAGGTAGCGAATTCGCAAGCGACTTCGCAATTGTGGGAGTTAGCACCATGGAATGTCATGAAGTCCTTTCCCCCCTTTCACCCAGGTCCACCTTTGGAGCTCTAAAACGTTAACCACAGATTACCCGGTGGATTAGATCGCTCAGTCGGGCGAGGCCTCGAGCTACGATTGCAGGGCAAAAGGAGGACGGGGAGAAGGAAGAGGAGCTGCCACGGTCTCCTCACGGTGCTCCGTGTGTACCCTCTTATTAGGGCGTGAGCCTTATCTAAGGGTCACAGCGCTCCGGCGACCTCGTGGGTCCCACAGGGACCACGAGGTTCGTCCAGAATTCCAGGAGTTGTTGCGACGACCGCTACGCACAAGCTACAGACAAGCAGGGCACCGTGGGTCTTCTTTCAGGCTTCTGAACACTAATTTCGGTCACCTTTAGATAATGATGATGAGGATGAACCGTGAAGTAATTACCGGCGAGAAAGGGTGAAGAGAGTAAGATATTTGGTTCTGTAGATCGATCGAAAGTTAGGCGAATGTCGTGAGAAATCGAAAGGTATTAAAAAGTACAAGTTGTGATAGAGTAATTACGAATTTAATACCTAATACGTTTTATACATGTATGTTTAAATATGTTAACATTCTTATAAAAATCTTCATCATGACACTTTGCGGCCTATTCTTCCTTCGTCCATTACAATTATTTATCAACATACCATATTTTATAAACATATTATATTTTGCTTATACATTATATATTGTACATTATACATTGTACAATATATTATATATTGTACGATTATATTATATTTATGATACATTTTTATTTATTCATAATACAGTTTTTACATTTATAAATAAAATATAAAATGTGTTCAATTAATAATGTTAAAAATAGCATTAAGACATTTTTTTTAAAGATATGCATGCAATAAACTCTAATACAACAGAGAATATATTTAGCATCACAGGAATTTGCGTTATACGAGATTAATTGTCAGGATTTGTGTGCAAATTTTGTAAAATTTAGTAATATTTCTCTTGACACACACACACACACACAACATAATTCACTTTCACGAAATATAAATTATATATATAATTATATATAAATACACACACACAAATTTATATATTGTGTGTGTTGTTTTTATATAAGTAAATATAATAAAATATATATATATATATATATATATATATATATATATATATATATGTGTTTATATACTTTGCGGAAGAGAGTCTCTACTTTCTATGTAATTGCAACACGTAAGTAACGGGCTCCAATCTTCGCGGCCATCACGTCGTCGCGTCGGGGGAACGATTAAAAGTCGGGCGATAAATTTTCGGAAAATTAAGAACTCCGCTGCCGGCTGGGTGAAACCGGTACGGATAACGTTCAGGAAGGAACGCGTAGGAGCTGACCCGCCGCGGGCCCAGGGCCTGTGGTTAGGGCGGTACAGCGACCGCTCTTTTTTCAAGCCCCGACGATTAGGTAAACTGTCTGCCCACGGCGCACGGTGTGTGCCCACATTGTCGAAACTCACTCCTCGACTATGCTATTAGTTAGTAGTATAGTTTAAACTCGGGACATCGCGCGCTGGGTAGCGCTGGGTGCGCCGCGCCGCGCCACGCCGCAAAAGATGGGAAGACGAAGAGCGAGAGGAATAGGGAGCGAGCCGACTCCACCCTTTTAAACGTCGCTAATTCACGTCGGACGTCGCCAACCCTCTTCGAACCGTACAAAGTACTACGACGGAAGTGGGAAAACGGGCCAGCGCGGCGGGGCCTTACCGGCACCACCGGACTCTACCGAAATAAAGGGTCTCGGACTTCTGGATTCCTTTGGCGATAATCGATCGTCTACCCTTCTTCTCCTTTCCCACCCCCGCGTTCTTCCCGCGCTGTCAGCTGAGATTGCTCTCATTTTCTACGCTCGTGCAGCTCATTTTTTTTTAAATAACGACGTAGCAAGTGGAGGGAGGACGAGAGAGGGCAATCTTCGTTTTTTCCTCGGTTGTTTCTCACCCTCGAGTGTCGTGATCGGTACCGATACACGGTCCGTTATCGACGGTGCAGCGCGCGTCAGCCCGACGTAGTTTCTCGCACAATTTGTTTTTCCAAAGTCGTCGCCTGTGTCACCCGCGCGAATGCAAACGTGGGAACCCCACCTTCCCGGAGCATCGTCGTCGCCTTCCGATTGGTGCGTTCGACCCTTTGTAGTTAGCGGCTGCCGACGAGCGCATCCACCAGCTGCTACCCTCTAACGGAGAACTTCGCAACGAACGGTTGTCTTCAAATTTGTAAGCATAAGAGCTTACATAAGAGCTTGCATTTTAAAGATGCGTCCAAATCATGCAAAATACACTCATATTCTTTTAAATGGATGGTATTTATAGTCTGATATTATATTTAAGTCTGGTCTTAAGTAGCTTAGAAGCTAATAAAATGATCGTGTAGCATTTTATAAGAGCGTACTTGAGATGATCTTAAATGTGTGTGTGTGTGTGTGTGTGTGTGTAAGATCTAAAAAATGTATAAATATTGCTCCACAAAGATGTATTTAAGATGTTCTTCTTTGGTTGTGAAAATTAAATGTTCATTTAATGATGATTTAAGTATATATAAATGTATATATGAATCGTAATTTGGATCTTGATTTTTGGAGAACTTACAAGCTAATTTTATTCGAAAACGCATCCTTGTTAATTTTTTAATAATACGTTATGTATAAAAGTATTTAAAAAATTATCATCTATCTGGATCGAATTAAAGTTTCTCTTCGCTTTTGAAAAGAGCTGTTATGTAAATCTCTTTCGATGACATAAATCTTAGATGAAATGTTCCCAATTATTATTTTATATTTTCAAGCGAATTGAAAAAATAAATACGTTTCAGGCGAATCAAAAGGCATAAAAAACGTTTTCAAGACGGTTTTCATAAATGTCTAAAAGATAATCTATAAAGGCGTCTTTATCTGTTAAGCCTATAAGGAGTACGAAATGGGATTTGCCCATTTTCATTACTGCCGGTTTTTAATTCGTCAAATCTTATTTCTTACTCCTTACTCTGTACTGCTTACTGCCATTGTAGAATAGGCTTTAGACATGCGTACTGAGGACTGTTATAAAAAAGCAGATTGCACTATAGCGTAAATAAGCTTCAATTTAAGCAGAATTCACATTTGCAAGTGAATTACATTTGGTTTTCGACGTCTCGGATAGAACTCGCTCTAGATACGACGTCGCAAGAGCTCGCGGTAGACAGTTAAACGCGTAAATCCCATTGCCGGGGCGTCGTCGGCAACCGTGGATTATCGGTTCATAATTCACGACCGCCCCGGACAGTGATTGTCAGTTTGCCCAGCCGTTACATCCGTTCGGCCGCACTTCGAGTCCGCGTAATGGATCATTACACGTCGAGCGATAATCAATTTTCGAAGTGCCGGCGCTGGTGCGCGCCGTGAACGAGGGCGGCGAGAGAGGGATTCGCAGCGGTGCTCGTAACTCAGCTTTCCTCTGTCCGTGGTATGCTTCTGGTTGATACAATTGAACCGATTATGCCGAAAGGTCATGAGCCGAGAAAAGTGCTTTTTTTTTCGAAACGAGTAGCATTTATAATGCTTTGCTCATTTCGTCACTGTGTTTTTTCCGTGTCCGCGCCTTTCGTGCGCGTTTGATAAATCTCTTTTAGTTTGCCTCTCATTTATCGTGCTCGTGTTGAAAACAATCGGGTCACTCAGAACTGACAATGAGTTTCGGCAGGATATAAAATTTTTCTTTCAAAACAGAATGCGCGTTTCTTCTTTAGAACAAGTTTTGAGAATTTGTTGTTCTTTTATAGTGGAAAAATTTTAATTAAATTATAGCATTAAACTATGTTAAATAGAATTTCCCACTGCAGTAAGTATCTTTAAATCAACATTTATACATTTGTGTTGTGGACAAGTTTATAAGTAAATGATTGAGGAAACGATTGCGCATTTGGCGATTTTATCCTTCATTCCTTTTCGAGAATATATTTCTAAAGCTTCTTGTAATATTTTTATTTTTATATCGGAAGAAGTTTCTGTGGGAAACGCGAACTCTGGTACCATTAAGGGAACGGAATAATCCAGGCGTGATTCAGTAGCAAAGATGGCAGGAACATTCCAACCGCGCGTGTGCGACTGATAAAGATGGCCTGTAGTGTTCGCGAGACGAAGAAATAAGCGGAGGATGCGGGAGGATGGACCTCGCGCGCTGGGAGGGATGGTATTCGATGGGAGCAAGGAGAGGAGATCGAGGAACATAGAGAGGTGGACATAGGCAAAATAACAGACGAGGAAGAAGGGACGGGGAAAGAAGGAGTAGCGGAAGATATGAATACGGGTGGTGGGTGGATTGCAGAAGAGGGAAAGGTGGAAAGAATGCATCGAGCACGGAGGAAGCACGGGGTGAATGGAGGATGAGGGGAAGGAAGGCGGGCGGGAGGGAGGAGGCAAGAAGATCGCAGGAAGGAGGAGAATGTGGGTGGAATGGCGGAAAGTCGAAGAGAGAAGAAGAGTGTTTCTCTCCGACGAGAGGGGAAGGGGAAGGAAGAATACAGGTAAGGGAGGGTTTGGCGGCAAGACGGGCGAGCGAGCGAGCGAGCGAACGCGCGCGTTCGGCAAGACGTTGCACGGTGAAGGGGGTTAGTTAGGCGCGTGGGGCCACGTGCGTTCCCACGGTTTCGAGAGAGCCGCATATCGCGCCAGCCCTCTCCGCGAGGTTTCGCTTCTCTCTCCGCAAAGCGCGCGTTCCCTCCTCTCCTCTGCGAGCATGAGGGGAGAAGAGAGCAGCGCTCTCGCTACGTTATGCGCTCAAATGTATGCACGCGAATTCGTATTATAGCGACTCCTTACGACTCGCGTATATATACATGTATATTGTAGATGTGTATGTTTAAAAAAAAAAAAATATATATATATATATATATAAAATTCCGCCGGCATCACCACCGCCGCTGCCACCTCCACCACGTCGTCCTTCCTCCTCGCTAGCGTTGGCGGCGCGCCGACCTCTGACCTCCCATTACCGGCTCGACCGACCGGCGACTCGACTCCCTCGCGCATGCAGGCTCGCGTACGGTACACGCCGGTATCTCTATCGATGTAGACGTGTACGGCACCGGGGTCCCGCGCGTTCGAATATAATCCCTGGATTGTAGGCCCATGTCGGCCGCGGTTAACCCTCCCATGTATTTGACTACCATCCGCGAAAAAGCGGCCGAGTCAAAGGGCCTAAGCTCTCGGGATTTCAGCTCTCGGCTTTGGAGATGCTGAAACAATATACCGCGATAACAAGGATGTACATGTGATATTCAAATTACCACTGGAGTATACATTGTGTAATTATACATCTTTTGTCGAGACCACGGTAATTCGCGCTCTGAGCGAGTCGTTGGTAAGAACGCATGTTTCGCGCAATAAAATCAGAAGTGTAAGCGATATTCGTTTCGAAGACCACAATTTTAACCAATTATATACAATTTCAACCAATTATATACTTTATGATATACGCTAACACGAGAGCCACAGGTATTCCGCGAACGCGATCGACTGCTAGTGTCTGAAAAAATTCTGCTTTACGAGTGATCCTCAAGTGAATAAGATATTACGAGATAGGAGAACGATGTGAAATGTTCAACAATCGTTTAAGTAATGACAACAAGGTAGTATCTATAGTTTATTGCGGTAGATGTTGGCATGTTCCTTCGCCGGGATTCATCCGGCGCTCTCATCCGCCGTCATTAGATTCATTCGCGGAGCAACCGTTGGCGTGCATCTCCTCGTTCCTGGGGCAATTTGAAGTAGGCCGGCGAAACCATTAGGAGCATTTCTCGGAGGCGAAGGGGGCGTTAAACGGGACGACCAGCGACGTCGTCGAGGGATCGTATCTTCGCGTTAACGACACGGCTTCCTCTTCTTCGCTGGAAATATGGTACGTCGATCTATCCGTGTTCCGGAAAGAGCTGTTAATTCATAAATACCTTTAAATACATCCAACACTTTCGCAGGCGTGTTTAAAATATTTGCTCATATCACAAACGGATGACTCTAAGAGATATTAAGATTTTGAATAATTATTTTTTACTAACCAATGTGTTTATTGGTTGAACTGCTCAATTAGATATGCACAAGATCATTTAGATTTGCATAAAATAAGTACGAAAAAGCAAAATCAGTTTGTTCTCTTCAGTTGCGTTTTCTATGTTTAAAACAAAATTATTATTTCATGATTATAACAATATTATTTTTTAAGTCATCAAGAAACAGAATAGAAAAGCGTTGGGAAAGTATGAATCGATGAAAGAACGGATATTGATCGAAATGGTCGACAATTTTCAACGACGGATTTTTAAAGATTGGGAAAGGAATTATAAAGTTAAAAGGAATTATAAAGTTTTTTCATATAGAAAAATATAATATAAATTGTAAAATCTCACACAAGATTGAGAACCTATAAACTTCAGAAAACATCTACAAGAAACGATTACAAAACTTCAGGCTTAAAGTGCATATTTCAAAATTGTTGTTTTTTTTTAATTAAATTTAAATTGTGCGATTTTTCTTGTTACATATGATTTTCTTGTTATATTATATATGATGTGTAGATGATGGAGGGAAATCGAACGCGACTTTAAAGAACAGTTTTCCTCTCTCGCGGGTGAAAAGAAACGACTAGAAAGAAAATGCAACTGCGAGTTCCGCGTTTGCTCGATCAGCGGTAACAGCCTTGCGTTTTTTCTGCACACGACAGAAATATGCGGGGATTACCGTACAGAGAGAAGGAGAGTACCTGTGAATCGCGGCGCGTCAGGATCCATTCCGGCGCACCCGCGCCGCCAAAGAAGATGCGGTGCGCCGCGCAAGATATTCCCAAGAGCGAAAGCCTACAACCGAGGTCACTCCTCCTCGTGGGAGGGCCCCCGGGCGCCGCGTAGCCTCCCCCGTCGGTTCACCCGGGAACGAAAAACAAGACTTTATGGGGCTGCATCGGACGGTGAGCGCGAGGCGCGGTTACGTCCGATGCAGGACCGACTAAAGGCTAACGAAAATCGTGATACCGCGATGCACGTCGGACGCTCTCAGAGGAGATTAATTTGCATTTTGTTTAACGAGATCTTAAAATCGATTACTGTCTTCGTTATTGTTATTTGTAATCGAGATTTTTAAATGAAACGCTGAGATTTAAATCCGTTCTCTCTGATGAGAAAGACTTACAATTAGAGATTAAAGTCGTGAGGAAGATATTTTGGTAGTTTAATATTTTAAATAAATTAGATAAAGTTTAGACACACAAACACGTCGTCAAATTATATATTAAGAATTGTAGCGTTTTGATAATGTCTGCAAAAATGTTTCGAGAGAGTATACACTCTTCGATAAAACTATTATATTAAGTAAATTGACGCGATAAAGAAGTTTCTCCTTGTTTAATTTAGCAAAGATTATTTATCGTGAATGAGTCTTTAAAATGTGTGAAAAAAAATCACTCTCGGCTCTTGTCGTTTCTAGCGTTTTAAACTGACCGCCGCCAATGTTATTTCGCGCTTGTCGGCGATAAGTTAAGTCAAAGTACGGCCGCGTTGGGAATACATCGACGTTGTAATTTATATTATTCCCAAGTACGCCTCCGGTGTGTACTGCTGACCGTAATAATCGTACTTACTCGCGCGTTACACGGTGCTAACAAGAAACAGAGAGCGGACGGATGGCAAAAGGCGGAAACGACAAGAGAACGGACGTGGAAAGCAAAGGAGAAAGAGGAAGAGGAGAGGGTTCGAGAGCCAATTAGTTGCTTTACGACCAGCAAGTAACATTCAACTTGCTCGCATTTAACCGAAGAGAAAAAAAATGAGAAGGTGCAGATCATACCGAGTAATACGACTGCCTGCAAACGAATTACAAATGGATTACACATACAAATTATATTTACGCGACGCAACGTAATCGGATAATTTTGTTACTGGTTCAATGAAAATTTTTCTTTGCGTTGAAGTATTAATAAATTGACTAGACCTTGATAAGAAGATATAAAAAGAAGATTCAAGTTAGAGGCACTATACTAGAGACATTTAGCTTAACAAGCATACTGAGATTTTGAAAATTATCCGAAATTGTACGATTTTCCAAAAGGAGAAATACAATATTTTATTAATCGAATAAATTATACAGGCTCTTTGCTTCTATGGCGTTGTAAATTAGATTCAGTAATTTACAACGCCGTAAATTTTAATTAAACAGAGAAAGAAAGACTTAAGAAAGATGTGTGTCTTTCTAAATTGTTTCATTAAATTATTGGGCATCAGTTATATCGCGTTTGTATATTATAATTAGTAAATAAACAAATTATATCTATAAATATGATTTAAATTAACCTGTGTGCATGTAAAAAAAGAACTGTTTCCATTTCACAGTTGCGTTAATCGTTTCTTAAATTATTAAAATAGCAAATGATGGCAACAAATATCATTTCTAGCGCATTGTATTTATTTCTACGTGGTATTTATTTCTATGCTTATAAAATGTTAGAGTACGTGAGACGTGCAAAAATTGTTTCTCGTAACGTACAGAAACACGTGCTGAGAACGTAGGTGGCGAGTTACAAGCGAATACCTCATTAACGGGACTGTACCCGCGAGAACGAGATAATTAACGCGTTAAACCGACGCCACGTCAGGATTATCAGACCTCTCCCAGCTTTAATTACGTATACCCACGCGTTGTCGCTACCCTATCCGACCACCGGTACTACACGTTCTTGGGTACCAGCTTAATGTATGCGCAACTTTCGTAAAAATGTTCACGGAAGTACAATGTACGCGCGATAGCGTGAAATATTCGTTCAGGAAGACAACGACTTGTGTAATTGCAAGTTCTTTGTCAAGATTTTTAATGTCTGCACTATTTAAATAGCGTCAATAACGACATTAATAACGTTTAATAACGACATTACTCTGATAGGTAAAGAAATTGTGATCATAACTGACTTAAAAATCTTCTCGTCAAACGTCAAAATCACAGGAAGTTAACTTTAAGTTGCTTACGTAATTCTTATTTTCAGACAAATAAATGAAAAATTCAAAAATATTCTGCAAATATTTGACATGTCCGTCATCTTTTTCCATTGAAACAAGAGAGAAACGGAAGTACTTTGACAAATTGAAGAATAATTGTTTAGTAGGCATTGATGAGTATGAATCTCTTACGTAATCATGATTTGGACTAATTACAAATTTGATCTTATTATATAAATAAAATGTAATTGTACTATATTAATAAAAAATCTTATTAATATTATACCAACGAACATAATTTGAACTGTATTTATTATTATAATATATACAAGAGAAAATAAAATTTAAAAATACTATATTATTTTTTTAGATATTTTAGAAACAAAAACAAAAAATATAGAAAATAAAGTTGTAATAATATTTGATTGATTATGGCAACCGTAAAACGTGACGACACCTAATACCTAGGATTCCAGCAAGCTGTGGATTTTAAGGCTCCTTGCGGATTATTAAGGTAAAGATAACAGTACCGAAGGGACAACAGGTAGTCAGAGCTACCGCGTTGAAGGCCTTAGCCTCTATTACGTTAGTCTCTACCTTTTGTCTATTTTCAAAAATAACAGATGTTGAACAGATGTCAGTCTTATGTTGATCTTATAAAGTAAATAGGATTTCGCAGATAAAGGGAATTATAAGGGATAAATCATTTTCATATTTCAAAAAAAAGGAAAAAGTAGGAAGAGACAACAAATATTATATTTCCCTGTGTAAATCGTTTCAACACACATTTCGGCACATCTTCGACCTCTCAATTTTCTTTTTTTTTGCGATTATGCTACTCATACGAGATTAACTATCATAATAAAAAAAGTACTAACATAATCATAATTAAAACATAAATGTTTGCAAGCAAATTATGAAACATAGTAGTCACTCCATATTTGATACAATTTTGTGTCTCTTCCTTCTCTCTTTTTTACTTTTTTATATCATGAAATGACGCGCTGGGCGCACGATTCCATCGATATCGTAGCGCCATTAACGACGTCGGCCTCATGTATTTTAATAATTATTCGACACGTTATTTGTCAAGCGAAATGGAAATCGGCCGACGCCGGTCCAAATCGAAGAGAAAATCGCCTCGTCCTCTCGTAGGATCCCATGCAGAGACGATGATTAAAATTGTAAATATCTGCGGTCGACCCCCGGTGTTACGACCTTTGCGCGCCTTTGGCACCCTACTGCCTCACCCCATATATTAAAGGATATTAGATTATGGTAAGCGGCGCGCATTAACGAACGCGGATTCGCGCGCCTCTCCCTGTATATACTCACCTTACGCTCTGCCCGTCTAGCGCCATTTTTCACGCACTCAGAGCACCTTCGTACGGATTCGATCGGCGATTTCTCTTCGGAAGCCGCGGCCCTTTGTGTCGGCGAAACGAAGCCAATGAGCCTTTGCCGATATCCGCGGTCAATAACGCGGCAGTTATGCATTATATATCGTTGCATTATAAAATCCCCGAAATTAATAACGCAATTTGGAGAGAACAATATTACTGCATTTCTCACGTTATACTTTTGGATAATAAGCGAATTCTATATCTCATATTTTGTTCATATTTTGTTGATGTGTTGTAATGAAAAATAATTTCCTCATTATACTTTTTTCAGAGTTGTGATACAAACAAATTAAAATTTCCACAAGAAAACGAAAGGATTCAAAAGCATTTGCACGTATAGAGATATTCAGAACCGATCAAACATTAAATATTGAAGTAATTTATTATTATCTAACTCTCAACTTCAAGTTCTATCTCTATACTCTTGTTTTTATTTGCTCACTGTAATCTGAGCATAGCTCTTTCTATATTAATATCGATCATCCCTTAAGGAAATATTGAACGAAGAATGATCAACGACAACGATGACGAAGAGTCGGAGACAGCAAAAGAGACGCGAAAGAGAGAGAGAGAGAGAAACCAAAGTCGAGAGGAATCAAATAAGAAAGTCGGCAGTGCAATGAGACAAGGAGGGAGACAAGGAAGAGGGTTCTGACGGCACCACACGATTATCCCCTCGTAGCCGTCCACGAGGTGCAATAAAGCACTCCCTTCGTGGGGCTCGATATTCCTTTGCGCCGGCACAATCGTCGTACCGACGTCCCCTTTCTTGCGGGGTCCGTTGCACGCGGACAGCGTGGGTGTATCGACGGAGACAAGATGAACGTTAGAACACGAACTGGTCCTCCTTCGCCGGCGTTCCAGCGGTAATGCATGGGTTTCGTGTCGCGGCGGGCGGCACACTTTGTAACGACCGCGGCCTTTTGACTCGATTAATCATCGATATGTGTACATACGTGCGTGCGTGTACACATACGGGGTGTTCGAGAACTCGCGATACTCACTGCTCGAGGGGGAGGGAAGGGTGGTAGCGATGGCGGCGAGGCGGTCGGGTTAAGGAGTCGATCGAAAATGCGGAGCGAGATGTCATAGGTGCGTTCGTCGCGAGATAAATGAGCCATTCGTCGGGCCGAATAACAACGTAAATCGCAACGTGGGTAAAAACGAGTAAAAAGTTATTGTCCATTCATGTAACGCGCGCTTTACGAGCGAATTACGTTGGCGCAACACATAAATATTACGTATAAATATTACGTGTAATGTAAACCATCGTAACCCGATGAACGAGCTATCACGAGGAAAATCTTGACTCAAGTGTTCTCATAAACTTTCACCGTGTTCTCCGTGAATTTACATTTTGTAGACGATCTCAATGATTTATTGATTAGCGCTGGTGGAATTCGCATTGATGGACGCACGCGTTAAAGACTGCTTCGAAAGCATTCCCGAATAATTGTTATTCTTCCACGATCCGTCGATCCGTGTATGTCTTCGAGCTGTCGTGCACTTTTTTTAAATGGTATTTGAATCTACTAACTACTTACGACGGCATCTCGTTTACTCTGTAGCGCCACGATGAAAGATGATCGGAGCGCGTCCCGCAAAAGATGTCCCTCGATTTACATAACACTGCGCTCTGCCTCCCAGACGGCGGCGGATTCCAGGAAATCGCCAGTAATTCCTCGGAATCAATCCGTGTAGGCGTCCGCGCCGCTTTCGGGTCAACGAAATCCGTCTTCGTCGATTTCCGTTGTCATCGTGTCTGCGTTGTCGTGAGGTATCGCCGTGAGGCTGCGATTTCGTAGGCAAGAAGGGGGCGTAAGAGGGCCCCTCGGAAGGCCTCGGGCCGGCTCATTACCAGCAATTGTGGTCGAATGGCACCCCGTGGCGTGGTACACGGCTGCATCCCCCGCCGACTCCGGCGACGGCCGACGGCCGACGGTCAGCCCTGAGCTTGCCCCTGTCCGTCGCACGACAACGGGATTTAATTGCTCGATCAATCATTATTTTCGTGGTCCGTCGTTAACCATTGATAGACTAGGCGGTGCTGCGTGCCCTATGAGCTAGCCCTTGATTGCTCTATCGCGTATATAATATATTGGATCATATAACTTGATTATTAATTGAGAAAAGTGTTGGCGAAAATAATTTTTTTTTCTTCAAAACATTTCCGATCCAATTGCCTGATCGAGTATTGTTCGTTCATAATTCATAATTTGCTTTCATTATCGACAGATTCAGGCGCTGTGCTAATATTGTATTTAATTACTCTATCTCTGTCTTCTAAAAAAATATAAAATATATACAGGGTGTTGAAAAAAGGTAAAATATTTTAAGGGGATTTAGTATTCTCAAAAATAAGTAGAAAAGTCTTAATAAACATGGATCCGCAAATAAGCCGTTTTTGAGATATTTTTTCGTTTTTGACATTTTTATTTATTTTTTATTATTTTTATTTTATGTTTAAAATTTTTTCCTTATTCTAATTTATGCAAAAAATAACAACTGGTGTTTTACCTTATCTTATTAGAGAAAATGCTCAAAATGATCTCCTTCCATACCTATGCAAATCCTGCATCTCCGCAAAAAAAGAATCTCGTGCTCTTTCAAATTCACCTGGATTCATTCTGACGCAGGCTTGTAACGCAGGCTTCTTGTACACGATGTTATAATTGTTCCAAGTTATTGATTGGCTCTGCATACACTTTTTAAATAGCCACAAATAAAAAAATCTCAAAAACGACTTATTTGCGGACCCATGTTTATTAAAACTTTTTGACTTATTTTTAGACATACTAAAATCCTCTTAAAATACTTTACCCTTTTTTTCAACCCTGTATATTGTATAAAAATTTCATAATTAATTTTGAATTATTTAATTAATTATTTTAATTTGTATACTTCAGTATATGTATATAAACTTGTGTGAGTTAAACTTTGTCCTACGTTAAGTTAATAAATAAATAATTTCTCTCTATGACACAAGTTGGTTATCATAAGCTGGGAGATTATTAGGCGTGATCGTTTCTTTCATGATTTGACGATCACACTTAGCGGTAGACTGTGTCGACTAAATTATTTTCTTAAATAGAGAAGAATACATGATATCAAGGAACGATTTGACACTGCCGCGATTAATCATATCCTCTTTATGCGGTACGGACGACCGTACAATTAGACGTAACCGCGCATTATCATGACAATAAAATATCGAAAGAAAAAGAAGCGTACCGCCGCGTGAGCGGGTTGATCGATCGAATCGTGTGGCGGCTCGCGGTGTCTTTGATGGCGACCGCGAATAGATCGTCACCGCGGTGACGGGAACGAAACACACGCCCGGTTCGTGGCGTCGAAGAAAGGAAGAAAGAAAAGCTGAGACAGCGTGGAGACAAAACGACCCACTTGTGAGACTTTTATGATCATTCTCCACGCTCTCACCCGCGTCATTAGCCGGTAGGTGGATACGTGGTCCCACACGTGGTGAAGACACACGTCCCCATGGCAAGACACACGCACGGGACACCTCACGAAGAAGGGAAGTTCCCCACTCTCGCGTTTCCGAGAAACAATCTGTTATAGTGTTCCACGTGAATGGCGAAACGTAAAAATATCACCCGAGTTCCCACGTGGCGGGCTCAATGGATCGCGCTGACCAAAGGGGGAGCACATGAGGTGGGAGGGTGTGAAGGGAGACGTACGGCGAGAAAGACGGCGCTCGGAAGACGTCCCGCGAAAGAGAGAGACAAGAAAAAAAGGAGTGGTGAAGTCGTCTCTCTCTCTCTCTCGTTCTTTCGCTTTCTCTCTCGGAATGACGGGCCAAGAGACGGCGATGTGGTTTCTACGCGGAGCGAGAAAGAACCGGACGAGAGCGAAGAGGGAGAAATAGAGGAGGAAGGATTCGTCGCGGAGCGCGGTTTTCAACGAAGCCAATTATTAGATGCGTCACGAGCCGCGGGCGGGACGGCGGGGTACCGGGTGTCGTCGCGCTGTATCGACGTAAGAGTTTCGAGAGTTTCGTTTTCCACGCCACTCGTGAGCTTGGCAATGCACATGGGTTCGCAGCATTACGAACTGGCTGGCGCGTTGGGTCTTTGGCTTTTGATTCATTGCGTGGACCGAGCGAACTGGTTCCCGGTTAGTCTCTTGTCGGAACCTTGCAGATGTGCAAATCACGATGTAATCATTGCTAATTCTTTCGCCTAATTAATATTCTAAGACACATTGTCACGATACGCGTTTGCAACACATTACGGCAGTGTTACACTAAATGTCAATAGAGCTGTACACGCAATCTCGAATGAGAAAGCTTTAAAACTTGAAACTGCAAAGCTATCTTAATAAACTTAATTATCTTAAAAGCTGTGTGTGTGTGTGTACGATTTTCTAATGGCGATACATGAACGTATAATGATACAGTAGCAATGAATAAATGTGCGCTGGAAGTACCCGACTGGTATAATTAAAATTTTAAAAATTGTGCTCGATCAAGTAATCCATTTTGCGCTCTGTTAATCGACGCTAGAGGGAGCCTGAAGTGCGGGGGACGCGAAATGGAACGTTTAGAGCACACGTATCCACCTATTACGCAAATCTAGGCGTCACGTGGAGGAAGAGGTTGCCATATGGTTAAATAACATTGCTACAGGTATCATCGTCGACCATCCCGAGAGATCGACTCTACGCACCTTTGTGCACGCGAAGCGAAGCCGAAGAATATCCCTCTCCCGAAGTGGAGAAGAGACCGAGACGCTGCGGGGACACTCGCTTCTCGCGCAGCCCTGACAATGGACCATTCGTCCGCCATTGTGTCCGCGGCACATTAATTGTCTCTTTGAGGCCCGATGACCTCCGCGGATATGACTCTCGCCCTCTCCCTCTCCTTCCTCCCTCTTCTTAAGCCTCTTTCTCTCTCTCTCTCTCTCTTCCCGTCGCCGTTTCTTTTTCACCCGCGCCGTTCTTTTCTCCTCGCTCGATTCCCTACCTTTCTTGATGCGTTAAGTCGAACGTAACCACGTGGGGGCGAAGGAGGTGGACCGTGCAACTCATCGAAGATAAAATTGTCCCGTGGAATCGACGCCGTTGGACGTTTGTCGTGTTGGTAACATGTTATTTCGCAGATGATCATCATGGGTACCAACGTAATCTTTCATGGAAACTCACTTCATGGATCCGAATTTAGGCACCCATTAAAGAATCATTTTTGCAAGGTATGTATTTAACCTTAAAAAAGAGAGATTTTATTTATTTTATTTAATTAATTTAGATGTGATTAATTCACATGAACGCAAATTGTGAGAAAGATAATAATGAATAGTAATAATAACGCAGTAGCGTCTCGCTCGTGAAAGGACATACTTTACAAAAAATTTACTTGCGAATTCATTGATGCAAGTTGCGGTAGCATTTTTTGAATGAAAAATAGAATGCTGAGATACAGAACAATGCAATTGTAATAAGATTGTAATAAGATTTTGAGCAAAGCTAGAATAAACATTACTTTAAAAAATATTGTAAATGCATTTTAAAACGCATTATGAAAATTTTGTTCCTTTAACTATTTCTATAATAATAATAAAAATACATTACATCTTAACAAAATATTTAGAATTTTCTATTTTATATTTATTTATAGTGACAATACAAAAAGATTGAGAGAGAAACATTATTATAACTTTTAGAATAATTTTTTACTTTATTTAAATTTATTCATTAATAATGAACACAATGGCATTGAAATTTTGATAAGAAACAAATAGAAAGATACATACCAATAAAGTTATACTTCTATGTTCTGTTAAATTTTACTTATATTATTAAAAATTTTAAACAAATTAAATCACTTTACATAATTTAATTTTAATTTTTAGGATTAAAGTTGTGGCTTTTTGAGTTTTCCATTGTAACAAATTGGCATTTAGATAAATGTAGATAGTAAATGATTAATTTTATTTATGATTTTGTAACAATATGATAGCGGGAAAGAAGCACAAGGTTGCTATGCGTTACAACAGAAAAAAATTTCGATAAACTAGGGGATATAGTCAGTAAATGGTCAGACATGGATTCGATACTTATGACAACCAAGGTAACTGTTGCGTCTGAATTTAAAGAACACACAAAATCAAATTAATAGATAATTCATCAGAAGACAATAGTATCCATTTAATATATTATGTATAGAATACATAAAATATAGGGAAATCTAATAAAACAGTTAATGTAAAAAAATTTCAAATTAAAGGGAATAAGTTCCTTATAATAACTAATTATTTTTGTTGGGTATTTGTTAGGAGATTAATATAATGTTGTGATTATAAACTAGGAAATAAAACCGTAATACTATGATAAATGCAACAATTAAAAAAAAAATCCAAAAGAATTTATAAATATACATACAGGAATATATAATATATATAAAACTTTCCATTTTTCTTACTTATTTTTAATATAAATTTATAAAAATGTATGAACATATGCAAACTTTAGTCCTATCGATTTAGTCCTAAACGATCTCGCTTCAAACTGTTTTCGAATAAAAATAAAAGAAGGAAGAAGAAAGAAAAGAAGTAAAGATGAAAGAAGAAGAAAGACATATAGAAAAGAGAAAAAGTGGAATAAATAATCCTATAAACTTAACCAGATATTATTTATATCCGAGTTCAGTAATATAATTCCAACGTCAACGAGGGAGTCTTAGCTTATGTTTGGAAGGATATGAGATTTGGGTGGCCCACGAGTCTATCACGTTTGACGGAAAGATCAGTTAAAGAGAAAAACTCAACTCGTAGCGTTGAAAGAGATTCACGTAGGTGCCTCGACGATGTTCGCTGAATTACGAGCGATATCGAGGAACCCACCGATATAATTAAGAAGACGATCATCCTGCAACAAGCCGCCGGCTTGTGTCTCTTTCTCCTCTCCTCTCGCGGTGGAATCCAAATTTTATGTCGGTATCATAAAAGCGCGTGACGGCAGAAGAATTAGGACGGCACTCAGATTCTCCGCCGCGGCCTTACAGCTTCGCTAGAAACATTATAAAGGCTAATCCACACTGAAACAGTTGATACGACGCTAACATGTTTCGTGAGACTGTCGTACGGATTATCGCGCATGCTTTTAAGAAAGTGCTAATCGGCTTTATTAATCACTGGTTGAATGCGACAATTAAACGACAATTAAATTTCTCTTAATATACGCCTATAACGTGCGGTAAACATTTGTCGTCCATTCCATAGCATATTAAGAAAGGAATTTTCTCAACTTCATTCGCATTATTAAACGCCATACCTTTAGCACATAAACGTAAATTTACACGTAAGATTTATGCTAGTGAGTTATGAATTTTCAGATTTTATATGTTATTCATATTGACGAGATTGAATATTGACAAATAAGTAACCGATAGCTGAAAATTAACGAGCGTGTCTCGAGAAACTTGGTGAAAATTGAGCTTAAGATCGTGCGAATAGATGGAGAGAGGATACCGGGGATAAAAAGAGAGGAAGCAAATATGGATGAGTAAAATGAGTTCGTTTCTCCCTGCTCTTACGAGGACGGCTAAGAAGGTAGACGAGGGTGTCGCGATTCCCCGCTGTGCGTTGATGGCCTCATCTAGCCTAGAGGTCCTCGAGAATTCATCGGTAATTACCTTTTCTTCAGATCGACGCCAACGAGGTTTCATGGTGCACCGATCGCCTGGACATCAGCAACCTTTTATTCGCTACTGAACGTTTTGTTGACATTGCACGGACAATCCGAGAAATCGTGTCACATGCAAATTAACTACGCACCCTTTAATGCACTGTGGGGGGTTAAATTCTTCCCGTAGCTCGGCCCGCTGATATACATTTTTTCTTCGGATACTCCGCTTTAGATGCGAAACTGTTGACAGCTTTTATTTTGTTGCGCACCCATCAAATATCACCTGTGACATTTGTTTCTGAAAGTTTTTATATCTTATATCGAAGCATTATTTGTGTTTAACAATAATTAACTTCAGAATAAATAAATACTGATTTTTATTTCGGACATTGGGTAGGATCTTATGATTGATAATAATTTTTGTAAATTTTGTATATCGCCTTTTATATACACTTTTGGTGCACTGAGTGTTCGATCTTGAAGTGTAGTTTCATAAAGAAAATGTCATATTAAATTTTGATTATCAATATAAATTTTATAAAATTAAGATTCTGCTCGATGATTAGAAATCAATATTTATTTTACATTATATATTGATCTGTTTATATAAGCAAAATCTGTTTTGTAAAAGAAAATTGTATAACAGATTATGCAAAGATATAAATAAAATATTTAGAATTGCTGTTTTAGATTTAAGCAGCCTTTCTTCGCGGGCTGCAAAGGGGGTGTTGATATATTTTTCGGTATTTGTTCGGAAGTATCAAAGGGAAACGAAATAGGAAGATAACTGTGCGATCATACGCTATAATAATTTCTGTTCGAAAGAAGGGAAAAAGCGGCGATCTCCGTTATGTTCGATTCTTCCACGGCTATTCACTATCCGCATGACA
Source organism: Crematogaster levior (assembly GCA_901521435.1). Lineage (NCBI taxonomy): Eukaryota > Metazoa > Arthropoda > Insecta > Hymenoptera > Formicidae > Crematogaster > Crematogaster levior. Next base: position 300,404 of record CABEGB010001192.1, read on the forward strand.
TGGATATAAGTTACGAGCCTTCGAATAATTACACGGTTCAGTCTCGACCCGAGAGAGAGTCGCGGTCAGCGGAAGGCAAAAGACAATTTTACGCAGCGGGACACCATCGTCCCTGGCGATCCGGTGGCAGCCTCCTTTTCTGGTAACTATTTGCCCCACGGAATCGACAGCTGCGAGCCTGACTGGTCACCTTGGACGCAGGAAGATATCCATCAAAGGTCAAACCCGATTCATTAGTCTGCTTTATACGTCTATATGTTATTATTTCGAAGAAACGCGTGCTTTCTTTTCGAATAATCTTCCTTTAATTCCTTCAAGATCGATGGCACTTTGAAGTATTATTGAAACATACAAGTATGACCTAAATTTCTATAATTTATTTATTAATAAGGGAAGCAATGGGTAGCGGGAACGCTTTATATGCATCTTTTTATCTCAAACCATAATGTAAAAAAATGAAATTGAGAATCGAAACTTAATCTTTAAGAAACTTAATATACTCGTGAAGTCTTGCACGCATAATTGTAACACATCGAATGACAATACAAAAGGATATGTTATTCGGATATAAATTTACTCATTAGTTGTAGTGTTTTATGTTCGTAGCACAAAATTCGCAGTGTTCTTTGTGCGTAGCGTTCAAGTCTCGAACTTTGTAGCACAATGCGTACGTGAACGTAGCGTTTCCTTCAAGATGCAGAGAGTTGCAGCTTTCATTAGCCTGTTCTACACAATCTAAGAGCGGACGCCGTCGGTCGGCTTATGTAAATCAGTCGCCGCGTAATTGGCACTGAACGAAAAAGCTAATTACCAAAATCGTGCACCCGAGACCCTTAGGACCCAGGGCCCCATCAGCGCTCAGCGGGGAATCGCGACACCCTCGCCCCCTCGTTTACCACCGCCCTCGCCCCGCGCCTCGTCTTTTTACCTTCTGCGGATGCATCTCTTCCCGGACACGATCATGAGACCCTGGAAATTACTCATCCACCACCAATATATATAACTACCTGCTTCTTGATTATACGTCGCTAATCTCGGATGCGTCGGCGAACGTGCCGAGGGAAGTATATCTCGATTTCTTCTTTATTCATATGATTTTTCATTTCGTAAAAATCAAACGAGTTAAATATCGTTTATTTCAATTATCATCGATTATAATTATATTTACAAGGACTAATTAAAATAAGTGACAAAATAAATAATCTCAAGGTCAGATGTTCAATGAAATCCTGTGTAATTAACGTATTCCACGTTGAAAATTCTTGCAGAGTGCAATATTTGGGAATTTATATATATATCCTATATGTGTATAATTTTTTTGTACTGATTAAACAATATATTGTTGTTTGCTAGATTACAAAATCACGATTTTAAATAAAATCATCGTTTTTATAATCTGTACAACACAATCTGTCGTTACTTACTCTGTATTTTTTACTATTGTCTTTTCACTAAAAAAAATTAAAAGGAAAGAAAATTTAAAGCCTGGAAATGATCTCAAAATAAGCAGAGTTTGCAAATTTAATGATTAGCAAATTGTATAACCATTAATCATTTTATCCTTGTATAACAAAACCGTCAAGAGATTGATAATCGATACTTTTGTTGCTGTATTTTCAATCAACGTACGTCAATGCGAACTTATATCCTTTACTATAAAATCAGAGAATCTGTTGGATAAAGTACCTTTCATTTCCGATGAAATTTCGTTGAAATAGACAGATCGGGCGCACGGTCTCCTGGCGCCCCGCCCCGTTCGAGAGTTTCCTAAGAATAATCGCCAGGGGGTCCATGAAGTTGATGTAGCTCGCGCTACCATATTTTAACCGCTCTGCTTCGGACGCCCAAAATTTGTGGTTTTCCTCAAACAACAGCTCCCTCACATTATCTCCGTCGCACACCTTTTACCCCTTTGTGAAGAAGGAAAAAAAGAGGCTGTTATTAATCGTAGCGCGACCCGTGAAAAGACCTTACGACGAAAATGATGAGAGGAGAAGATGACCGCGACTCCTATCTACCTACCTACCTGCAGCAGTAAGGACGCTCAGGTAGCCGAAGGATCCTTTGACCTATCCACCGCCTGTCCCGCGAGATACGTCCCGTTCCTGTCGAGAACCTTCTGTCTTTTCTCTCGCCGAAGAAATTCTTCTAAGACGAGGCGATTCAAGGGGGGCGGAGTCGCGCCAACTCCCGCACCAACTCCCGCTATTCATTTTGCTGCCTTCTGAGAGAATGAAAGAATTAATAAGTGACATCTCATGGGGAAGAGGTTTAAGCGCACGCCGCGCCGAGGGAACGAGACAGAAGCGAGGGAGGCGGAGGGAAAAGAGACCCTGAAGAGGCGGCAATCAGAAAAAGAAAGAGACAGGGGGCGGAAGAGGGTTCGCGGTGGCTTCTAAACTCCCCATGTCTTTCCCTACGGTTGACGCGGACTTCTTTGTTGCACCGATGCTGCCTTTTGTCAGCCAGGCGAGAAAACGAAACACCTTGTCTTAGGTCGCGTGTAACACAATGCTATCCGAACCCGGCCCGGAGAAATCTGAAATAGCTGGACAGAGACTATGTTCCGACGTTTATATTTTCTCGCGGGTTATTCTTTTTGCCTATCGCCTCGGTTGTGTACTTTCTAGCTTAAGGATCGGCATACCTGGTTGCGATAATTATTGGGAATGACATCCAATAATGTATTATACATGTTTGAATAGCCTCGAGAGAAACTCAAGTTGTCATATCTTATCGCGCTACAATCTCGTGAAATCTTTAATCCTCTTACTCTTTTATATTTTTATAATGGTTCCTTTTTTTATTTTTTTATAATTCTTATAATAAATTTTAATTCTTTAGCTTGTGGCTGTGTTTTAGTTTTAATAATTGATAACTTTTTTTACCTCTTTACATTAAATTTATTTAAAAAAGTGATTTTGCTTATATATATAATTGGAATTGAGACAAATACGCAAATTTGACGACTATTAAGCAAACACTTCTCACAAAGTTTGTGATCAACTATATCACGTCATTATACCAGAAAATAATAAAATTATTCAAAGTAGTTTTTCTACCGCAAAATAGATATTTGTTCACTGTCCATCCTTTATGCTTGGAATCTGATTTTTTAAATTAGATCATGAAAAATATTGGAATAATACGTGAATACGCGTATTTGTAAGCATTATATTTTGCATTCATCATATATTAAATGCAGATTCATAGTGACAATGGAACCACGGCTGCTGTTGTCACCCTCTTCGCGAAACTGCGGACGTCCTGGGTGGCACGGTAATAATTACCACCGTGAGACATCAGCTCATCCGCCAATTGGCCGATCGAAGTGATGGCAACGATGACGAAGGTACCTGTGCGTGCTCTCTGTGTCGTCCAAGCGCGAGAGAGATGAAGAGGGTGAGAGAGACGCATTGAACAGCAGGAGCAGGGGAGGGGGAAAGAGGAAGAGCAAGAAAGGACGAACATTACGCGTTCCGCAAGGAGTAAGAGAGAAAGCGTATTGCGTCTTCATTATAAATCCTGAGAATCACGCAAATTGATAACGGCATCCGAAGGCTGCCGTAAGGGTCCTCGCGAGACGCTAAAGAGGGCTCACCTCCACCCCAAGCGCAGCGGGGTATCGACTACGAAATAAGAAGCGACCACCACTTCCTCCCTGCTCCTTCCCGCCCCTGCTCCTTTACCCTGATCGTATATTCTTCCTTATCCCTTCAATGATTTTCAAGGTTGTAAATTCGTTACTTCGATTAGCTCCCAGAGTCGACCTTGCCATCGTCTTTACGCGATACCGCGGATAACGATTCGTGGTTTTCTTTCGAGTAATATTGAAATATTATTGAAAAAAAATTCTTTGCGACTATTTTGCTGCAATTGTTTTCTTGAAAATTACATAAGATCTTTACGTGTATTATTTCAATAATCAATTAAATATAAACAAACTATATAAAGATTATGCAATTTTAAAAGATATACAAAAATAAAATAAAAATTTTAAACGCTTATTTATATGGATTAAAATATAGTTATTTAATAATTTTATTAAAAGAGATCTTTAATGTACGTAATTTCATGAGAGGATTTAATTTATTTGAGTAATAATTAAAGCACCTGAAAATTGCCGTAATTATTTCCACAAATATTAAAATTCTTTTTCTTTAATTATTGTTTTCGCAATATGTACTAGAAAATTCATAGCGTCGCTGCCACAAATTCTCCATCAAAATAAGTCAAGGAGCGAGTCAAGTGTAAGTTGCAGCAATAATATTAATCATAAACTCTCAATCACAAATAAAGTTGAAACACTGCGTGTACGATCGCGCGTACGTTTTTGATATAACGATATCATACTTTCGACGTCGCAATTTACCGCGTGCGAAAGCCAATCAGAGGAGAAGGCGAACCCACGTTCTCTTCCAGACACATTCGTCTGCCCTTCACCTACTTTTACGGATCCACCGACGCGTGCGAAGGTTCCGAAAAGTAATGAGTTCGTTATTCGGCGGGAGTCACGGTTATATTCCCTCTCTCGTTGGTTTCACAGACGGTTCCTCCCTTGTTCGTGGTCCTCACGAGCCCGGGTAGAAAGTGAGAAAGAAAGAAAGGGAGAGAGAGAGAGAGCCTGGAAGCCGCGCGGCCCTCGCTAGCTGACCGGTGGAAGATTCATAAATTATTTCAGGAAAAAAGGAGGAAAAGTATTTCCAATTACAGTTTTTTGTGAAGGGTTGCCGCGGGCCACGCGCGGCAGGGGGTCCGCTTAATGGCGACCCGCGCTCACCGCTCCACCTCCTCCGCTTCTTCTTCTTCTTCTTCTTCTGCTTCGTCTACTCCTTCATCCACCTCTTCCACCTCCGCCTCTCGCCCTTTCTCTCTTTCGCTCGCTCGCCTGATTCTTCAGTATCCTTCGACGCCGCCAACGCGGTATTCTCTACTCGTATCTTCTTTTTTATGACGTATACACCCACCACACGTTCCACTACACACCGACTCACCTCTCTTCCCTCGCTGCGGACTGACGGATACCAGTGACACGAAAAATATCGATCATCTTCGAGACGTTCTCGGTTACGACGCGATGAGAGATCTATGAAGTTACCTGTTATCCGATATATGTAGTGAACGGTAGTTTAAAATCGTTACGACTTAACCACATACACACGCACATTTATTGGCCATTTAACGTCAACCTCTTTACCAAAATGTATCGGAAATCACTTGGAATGAGAATAATTGCGTAATTAAAGAAAAAAATAGTTAAGTGTAAACTTTATCTCAATTAGTTAACAGTTTTTTATATTGTTCAACACACATATTTTTTATTATAACGTAATTTCAGGGCTGTTTCAGGCAAAATAATCTCGAAATTATGTTAAAAAGTAAAGAAATCTAAAAATTTCAAAAATATATTGCAATTTTAACATAAAGACAAATGTGATCATTATTAACATGATCATATTAAACAGTAAATAGTTCTAAAGCTTTCTCAGCGCAGAATTACACATATTTGACTCTATCTAACTATGATATCTGAAAAATTGTACGATATGGTACAAATACGGGGTGTAAGTACTTTTTAATTTTTCAAAGTGACTTCTGGTAACTTATCAACATTTCCCGAAACGCGCTCGCTCATCATCACGAATCTCTCTCGCTAGTTCGGCCCCCAAGGCTCGTGCGACATTTTGGAATGGCCCCCTGTGCGAGGAGAGAGCCCCGGCGTATGCGGGTGTCCGGTACATATTTTTGGGAGAACACCACGCGGTCATGTATCGCCATGGGCAACGATATTCATAACTAATAGATCGGCGGCCCGCGGGTGACAGAGCAATACGTCCTGCGTTTCGATGTTCCCGGCTTGGCGACCAAGCAAGCGAGCGGGCTCGCGGTCGCGCGAGCAGGCGGCCAAGCGCTTTGCTCGTTCCTTGCTGGATCCGTCGCTCGGTTAGGTCCGCTTACACGGTCCGGGCATTCCGGGAAGCTCGTTCGCCCCGAACGATCATAAACCACAGACGCGGGCTCGCTCTTCCTAACTTGACCGCCTTCCTTTCACGTTTCCTGGTTCCTCTGCTCGATGAGACTCGCGTATTACCGGTTGGCGGTCCCAGACTTTCGTGAGCGTCTTCGAATAAGACCGAAAATACCAGGTTGCACAGTAGTCACACGAGTGTGACTAAAAATATATACGTCTCGAAGTATATCTCGAATAAATAAGGGAAATATTTGCACAAACGCATAATTTGTTGAAGATTAAAGTGTAAGCACGAGTGTTCGTCCATGTTTTTGGTTAAAATTGGTGTCTAAGTTAAAATCCCAATAATGAGGTAACTTTTATTAAATGAACAATTATTTTCAATATATGTTGTCCGATCGCAAAGAGACAAAGCGAGAATCTTAAAGCCAGTAAAATGAGAATGCGCGAATAAACGAACGTTCGTCTATCATGCAAGAAGAGCTTTACATAGGAATGCAGCGCGACACTCGCGACGAGTGTCCATGTGTTGCGACTGACCTTTGACCCCACGGGAGGGCGCGGCCCTGGATGTTACCAGGCTGAAGGTACAGGTCTAAAATAAGGCGAAGGAGGAGACGCAGAACTTCTTCGACAATAGGTCCCGGTCATACAATAATAATGATCAATTATCGATCTGTCATTCAACGGCTACGCCCGTGGAATGCACGACGAATCGAGTTTCCTTTTTGACTTCTTTCTCCCTTCGACTTCGCTTTCAATCGTATTTCTCATACACGTACAGTATGAATAAGTTGAATTATATTTGTGATCCTATATATATCTAGCTGTTTTCTTACGTCGAAGCAAGAAACATTGTCATCAATAATGAAGTAGAAAATACGAATCGAGAAAAATACGATACACGTACTTGACTTGAGAAATGTAATTGCAAGTATGAAATGAGAATCATAACGTTTGGCAATAAAAGATAAGTAATGTTTTTATCATCGTACGATGTTCTCGTGTTCGTTAGAAACCATAGTTGTCAAAAAAATGTAATGAGAGACTGCAGATTTTTAGTGGGATATTTTGCTGAGAGTGATAATATTCGTTAGTACAATCCTGAGTTTCTGAACTTCTCCGAGATTTTTCTCACAGTAGTAAACTGGTGAGTAACTACAGGCGACTGTAAAAAATCTAAAATTAATAATAATAACGACAGGTTAGGTAATAATAAGGCGCTGCCAACTGAAACTTCCCGGAGGCTGAGTAAGTCCATCCAAAAAAATGGAACGGGGACTTCAAAGGGTTTTTCACTTTCAAGGGTCGATTTTTATTTAATTTGAGAATAATTGCACGAATTTTTCAGCGTTTAAATCCATTTATTGTTTTTACGATTTTATTACAAGAAATATAATTTAGTGCAATAAATTATTTTTCTGATGAGATATTTTTAGAAGTGTATCATCAAGAATTATATATGATTTTTTTTTCAACTTCATAAAACATAAAAGAATTTGAAATTTTATTTTAATCAATGTTAAGTAAAATATATTGCTTGACAATAAAAGATAATTTGCATTACTTTCTCACGGTTCTTTTCAATATTACTTTAAAATAAAATAATATTTGTATATTTTTATTTCAAAACAATATATATTTATTACATTACTCTTCTATAGTTCGTAGAACATAAACCGACTTCGGAAGGCAAAATCCTGCAGTCATTTTCGGCCACCTTCTCAACAGCTCGAGCCGACGACTAGCCTCGGGGCAAATGGAGGGAAGAATTATAACTATAAAAACGGGATGAAGAGGCTACGGTGAATCGAGAGAAAGGAAGAGGGATGGCGAGACGCCCCCCGTCGCGACGCCGTCGCCTAATCATTCTTTAAACGTGCATAAACAAGTCTCCTCGCCAACAGTCAAGAGGATAGTATATGACTAATGTCATTCCTGAGTCGACCAAATTCCCCCTCCCCCTTTCACATCTCTTGTCTCCTTCTTCCGTTCCTCCCCATCTCTTTTGACATGCGACGTTGACCAGAAACCAGAAATCGAAAGCGAGGGAGGCAACGAGTGAGAAATCTCAGACGTATACAAGAGGCAGGATGTGTTCTGACCGGCAGATAGGTAGTTGATACGATGAAGAAGGGGTGAAAGAGGGAGAGAGAAGGAGAGGGACAAAGAGACGCGCTGTACAGGCGCAGCAGCCTAAATCTAAAATGCAAATACACTCAACAAATCACTATCGGCGACAGGCATCCTTACTTTTAAAAAAGAGGAAGGAGAAGCCAGTGTACGGACCCCCCGTCAGGGGTTTCGGGGGTAACCCCAGCTCTCCTGAAGGCGAGTTTACACCGTATGCGGTCAACGCCTGTTGATGCATCTTTCGGATGTTGCCTGGCGGGCACGACACCCGAATCTTCCTTCTATCCCTTGTAGAAATTGCGATTATCACCCGAGGGTAGCATGAACAACCCGCTTCTCTGCTGGATTGGGAAATGTTGCCATGATTGATGTCACATCAATACGACACCATTCTTCGAAAGGATCGTCGCAATAAAATGCTCTTATTTTTAACTATTTCCAGAACGGTAATATCAAAGATATTAATGATCTAACGATCTAAAATCATTAAAGTGATTCTTATAAAAAGCGGTTCTATTACCAAAATGTCACAATTGTTATAATATTGATAGATATGTCAAAGAGTATCAGTTGACTATCAATTATTACGAGAAAAGCTAAGCATCATGATCTGCTTTAATTATCACCAACTAAAAATCTGTTTATTAAGATATATAATTACGATATATAATAGATATATAATATCATAAATAATACACCATGAGTAACAACAAGAAGATATTATTTCAAAATTTTATATATATATGTATGTAATACGCGCAAACACTTGTTATCCGTATAATCTTTATCCATATATAATATATTGTATTGCAAAGCTATAATTCTCTTTTCGGACTATTTAAAAAAAAAATAATCATGAGGATTAATCACGTAACACCCGCACGTCGTAATCGGATCGCGCGTTGTAAAGAGAGCAGTCCGAATGTGTAAACGGTGCTTTAAAACATGCGTTGTCGGTGGTGAGGTCCTGACTAATGGAATCACGCTTTGCCTCCTGGTGATACGTTCCCTCGTCGAAGGACCGGTGTCTCTGTCTCTTTTTCATTCGAAGACATGGAAGAGGCCCGAGGAATAAGCCTCTTCTAGCCACCTTCTCATCTTCGAGAAAAGGGTCCCTTCATCGAGGTGGAGTTATATGTTATTTATGCGCGAGAAACGAGACGGACTTTCTGAGCTCACAAGGCGGCAGTGCTGAAAGTATCACATTTATTTCGTCGGCCAACGCGAAGCCACGAGATAGGATAATATAGCGGGTGCACGACAGGGAGCACACTCTTTGGAGAAAGAGCGGGAGTCACACCACCGCCTCAGCGAACGTGTAGTGAGTGAATCATTTTTCACTTCATTTTTAATTTCCGAAATCATCCGTTCTCCGTATAATAGAAGAACTTTCACTGTACGACTAAACATACGCATATTTTTTATAAAAAACATTAGTCTTAAAACATTAATCTTGAAACTGCTGCATCTATGTCTGCATGTATTATGATTATAGATGTAAGAGAAAAAGATATATTAATGTAGAATACGTTAATAAAATACGTAAATCAGCTGATGAAAGTACGTAATTTGTCCAGTGCAAACAGTGCAATTTTTTAATGTATAATTCTTTCACAACTTTTAGAAAGCAGTTGAAATATATAGCCTTTAATAGCGAACAAATATAAATAAAATTTTGATATTAATTATATATTCATGAAATTGTTTTAAAATATTATAAAATATATAAATAAATATATAAATAATAGTAATTATTTTCTAACATAATTTTTAATACATATATATCTATTTGTCTAGAGATTGATTTTATTGACGTTAGAAAAATAATTCTCGCACTATTCTTATATACTTAGTTTGCTGGCAAACTGATCCGTGCGAAATAAATATCTAACAATCGCTCATAAGCCTGTCAAGAAGTAAGGCTTCAATTAAATAAATGAGTGGTCATACATCACAAAATCAATCTATTCAATCATCGCTTCCTCGATATCTTCTCGTTAATTATATAACCCGATTTCCGGCGCGAGATTCGTGAGTCTAACGTCTAGTGTGGAAAGAAGTATACAATTCGCGTAGTGTAGGTGACATTTGTCTTATTGAGTGGTGAGGTCCTTTTCTTTTTTTACTGCTTCAAGAAAGGCACAACGGGCTCATTAGTCAAAAGCGTAGCTAACGATCTGTGCCTGCGAACACGATAAATTCGTTTGGCTCGTTTGGCCGACGAATCCGCTAATTTCGCATCGTGAGACGTGTAATGCGTGTATATCGGGGAAACGGGAATTTACATTCACAAATTGCAGAAAGTTGGCTGAGAGCCGGGTGACCTCGCGAACGGTCCCAGGATACCAGACGATCGAATTATCCCGGGGATTGTTTAACGTAATTGGACAAATCAATCTTGCGATCCCGGACGGGGGGGAGGGCCCACGGACGTCCGTGCTCTCTGTTCTCTCTTCATCGTCTCGATCCTCTCGTTTATTCCACCTTTTTGTGTCCTGACTGTCTCGCGATACCGCGATACACCAACGAGCGGTATAATCGGTTAGAGGAAGAAAGAATCGAACGGCCAGAGGAGAGAAAAGGGTAACGAGAAAAGAGAATAAGTGGAAAAAGAAAGGGAGAGAATGCAGTGAAGATTTAGGTGAGACTTTATAGGCGATGTGTAAAAGTGAAGGCGTTGCTTCTCTCTACTCTTCTGTATCTGATTTATCATCGTGTTCCACAAGATGACATTTATAAAAATAATATATAAGGTAATTAATTATATACAGAAGGGGACGTGATATAGGCTTAACAAAATAGAAAAAAAAAATAGAAAAAACGTTAATGTTAATCAAAAAAGGGTAACTTTATTATCAGAATTTAAATACGTATAATGTGTATTTTAAGAATAGAATAAAATAGATTAAGTTGAAACATTCTAAAGAAACTAAAGGAACTTTTGGGTTAGGACAAGTATAAAAAAATAAGACAACTATAAAAAAAATAAGATAGGACAAGTATTGGCTACTAGATGAGTCTCTCTCTCACTACGTTGAATTTTACATTAACCCCAATTCTTCCAACGTTTTTTCTGCAACTTAATCCCTCCAATTTTGTAAAAAATTTCACAAAAATATTTATAAATATTTATATCTCTTTATACCTTCGACTACAAATCAATGTAAAGAAAATTTGGAAATTATTTGTTTAAATATTTTTTAATAACAATTATTTGTTGAAAAACGCACATTACAACGACTGTTAGAAATGGGGGGGGGTCATCCAACGACTCTGGTTGGAGAGATTAGGGTTAATTTTACTTTGTTAAGCGATATTAATGTGTTAAGCGGTCTAGTCTAATGCATAATTGTACAAAATATGCAAATAAAGTTATGTAAATAGAGTTATCGTATTTTTTTTAAAGAATAAGAGTGCGAGAGAAAAAACTATGCAGAAGGAGTTCATCATCGTTGCAATCATATGGTCAAACGTAAGGACGTGTGCTTTCTTTTATCACGTCGAAGAGAGGGACCGGTTGTATCACGCCGTGAACGCGCATGTAGTCAAAGAGAAACAAACGGGGCGAGAACTCGTATCCAAGGGGGATGGGAGGCGGAATACAAGGAGAGAAACAAGTGCCCGGGCTGTACGCAACTGCAGAGGTGAAGATGCGTGAAAGTGGAGGTACTTAGTAGCGATCTAATTATCTACGCGGCGGGATGTCGCGGCCTCCCTCTGCGCTTCACCGCATTGAGGAAACAAGAGCAAATTGAATGGCGGTGGATGGTGCTCGCTAACCGAAGAGAACCGAATCGTGCCGCTAAGACAGCACAGCTTTCTTCAACGATTGTTACGTCAGACGAGTATAAAATATGTGGAATAAAATGTGAACAACTAAATTGCTATTTCGTGATTTTCACCTTTGAGATATAATTACACAATTGACTTGTCATCATTCTTTAATATAAAATGGATTAATACGATATTAATTATGATAAAATAATTTTGATTAGAAAAATTATTTGTGTGTGTGTGTGTGTGTGCATATGTGCGTTTGTGCGCGCGCGTGCATATGTGTGAATAAAGTATTGCTACAAATTGTTACACATTGGAAACATTAAAGCGCAAATATATGTATGTCAATGATAAAAATATAAGTAAAATTTATAGACAAAATATATAAACTGATTTTGAACAATACATAACATTTTTAATAGTAAATAGTAAATTGAAGAAAGGGTTTATTATATGTTTTTAATTAAAATATTACTCAAGTATATTCAATTTTATAATTTGTTATGACTATAATAAGATGTAGCACTAGAAAGAATTTAAATGTTTCATAATTGGTTATTTTATACAATAAGTAATAATAAAGTTGACATGTTAACAAATGGCAGTTGATAAATGTGTGTGAGACCACGTTTTGAAATATAATATAGATTATTCTTATGTTGAAAAGTTAATGTTCAATTCTCAGATCTATCTGAGCTGATCCAATATAAAAAAATATATATAAATTACTTGTCTCTGTCCTCACTCTGTGTGTGAGAGAACGTTTAAATGTCTCCAATATCTTCTTTCGTTGGCTTTGCTCAGATGTTTTGTGCGATGAACTTCGAAAAAAATATTATAAAAGAACAAATAAATGAATACAAACTAATGCCTAACAAAAAATTAGCAAGCGATCTTAAACTTGTAGGGATAAATCATTTTGGGTATGCGAAACATAAATATGTAATTACTGTTCAATAGGAAGACTTTTTGATTTCTCCGTCTGACCTTCAATTGACAGTATGTTAAGCTGACAAAGTACTTGATCCTATTCTACTTTGTGTTAGTGGTTTACTTCCAAAAGAGCTTAAAAGATTTTTGTTTTAACATATTAAACTGTTAGAGTCAATATTCAGATTGTAAGATTTCTTAAGGTTGTGTAATATAAGTAATAAAATAAGTATATTTACTTTCCAATTTCCTTAATTTTTTTCTGATGAACGTCTTCATCTAAGTTTGGTTCAACGTCAGCCCTGTCACACTATTTGATAGATCAAGTCCAGTTCTGGAGAAGATTCTTGAAGGCCCTGGTGGAGGACTATTTAAATATGATATAATTAAAAAAATAGAAAATGCTATAGAATAATATAAAAATTTATATAATAAAATATTTTATATTTATATATTACATAAATATTTTATTTTTATGCAATATAAATATTTATTATTTTAAACTCAAATATATCTGCTATCCAGTTATTAGAGCGGAAACTGTCATTTTTAGATTTCAAGTGATCAGTACATTATCAATAATTTAATATTTATGTTTGTAATTTTTTATGCTTATATTTACAAAAAATAAAAATAATTTCTTTAAAATTTAATGTAAAAAATATATGAAATACATTATTATGGAAATCACATTTTCAATAAACAAATATCTGAAATGTTGGATATCAGATAAAAGTATACCACCTTTTTTATGCACATTTATGCGCTAAAGAAGATGCGCTATAAGGTATGTGAAAACAAGTGAAACTGAATAGTAACAACGGTTAAACCGAATAAAAAAGTGAGTTTTCTATAATTTGCTATTTCTTCAATAATTAATAAGAATTTAATTAATAAAGATCTGAGTGTATCAGCACGGTTCTATATTATTATCTAAGAAGAATATTGATTAATCTTTAGTTCAGCAATTAACCATACAATGAAATATCGCCTTAATAAATAATCATGTTTAACGTTTTTTATAACGTAATAAGAATTATGTTGAATTATTAATTGTGTTGAAAAGTTTAATTTTCAGATCCGATTCAATATAAGAAAAGTATATTTATTAATATTTTAGCTATATAACCAAGAAAGGACTTGATTTACAATTACTCTAAACACATGAATCCATTCATACACTCACGCACTCCGGAACCTAAACTTTAGAATTTGCTTTACTCACTTTGTTTTACAACATTATATTATATTTTTTTACAAACTCCTTAAAGCTCTATATAGACTTATATAAACTTAAACTCTATTTATTATCTTATCCTATATTCTATAATATAAGAAAAATAACTTGTCGATCAGAATCCTTTTTTAAACCCTCTACATCCTTCAATGAATAAATTATATAAATTTTTTTGTAGATCACCCTTGTTCGTATTCGGTGGTTGTTCTTGCGCACGTCTGTGTAAATACGGATTATGACTCAATACTATGCCATTTTTTTATTTTATGTCAACAATTTCAATTAAAAATATTTTATTTCCAATTATTATGAATGTAATAATATCGATTTAAGAAAAGTTAAAGACAATTTCGAAAAGAGACAATATCATTATTGAACGCACACTGTCGATTTTAAAAATTTTGTCTCGTTTTCTCAAAATATATTACTTTCCAATGCTTGCGTACACGTGCCTCGCTCGTGTCATCGTTAAGTGTGTTAAGCACGTTAGAATCGACTCGAGAACAATGATTTGGATCCTTCCTTTTCGATTCAAGACAGGTCGCGAGGAATTTCTCATGTCACGCTGCGTTACTTTATTTATCGACGTTGAACAGCATTTATAACCTTTTGCCTCCTGGAGTTAAAGAGCGCAGATGCGGGAAGATTTCCTGACATATAAAATCGATTGATAGCTTCTAAACATTGTCGAATTGTTCGCGGTAATATGACTACATACGTAATAACCTTATAGCGCATTTTCTTTAGCGCATAAATGTGCATAAAAAAGGCATTTCTGTCTGTAGTAAAAAATGAAAACGTATTTACTTTATTTCTTCAGATAGGTTTCCATGGGAACGTGATAACTTTTGAATATACGTAAGAATAATAATCTCGTGATGATAAATACCGTAAGTATGCCTATTACACTGTTTGACAACTGTGTGATGAAAACACGATTATATGGAAGGTGTCGAACAATGTCAGGTGTCAAAATTTCGAACGTAAAGTTTTTCATGACGACAATGAAGCAACGCAACGTTCGATACGTTTGTCGCGTGAAAATTCCACTTGATACTCGTCGTTTCGAAGGCACGTACAATCGTGAGTGCGTTGACATTACTACACTGTGACTCGCGCATGTTAATATGTTGTGACGGTGAAGTACAATGAAACGGCGTAAAATACGAGCGCAGATCGTTGTGATGTATCCGCTTTATCTAACATAAAACTTGGTTCGGAAAGCAGTGCGTTACACGTCAACATGTCCAAATAAAGTGCTGCGTATATATCGCGGGCGCGTATTATACTCTAGCTGGGCAATTAACTTGCTACTTGATTAACTGGATAGAGCCCTGTCAACTTTCGCGGAGGAGGACTTCACCGAAGAGCGAGACGTGAAGACGCGGGGGAGGGGGAGGGGGCAGAGAAGGAAGAGAAGAAGGGGGGAGGGGTGAGGGAACGCGGGAGGAAAGTCGGACTCGAGGGCATCGAAGTTACGAAAGGGGAGTAAAAGACGAACGCGCGGAGGGAGAGGGAGGAAGGAGCGCGGGGGCCCTCTTCGACGTAGAGATGCCGAGGAGGAAAAAAGAGAAGGGGGAGGAGCGGAGAGAAGGAACCGCGCGTCCACGGTGACGGTCAGCGAGCGCGAGGTGACCTCTGACCCCTTCGTGCGTCCTCGTCTGCGTCCGGCATCGTTCGGTCAGAGCCTCTCCGTCCCACCGGCGGGACTCAAACGACTCCGTGGGGCCCTCCGTGAGGGCCCAGCGTGGGCGAAGCTTACGCGCGGGGGAGTAAGAGGCGGCTAGGGAGAGCGGGAGGAGAGAATGAGGCGAGGGAGAGGGGCCGTACGGGGAGAGGGGTGACGAGTTGGCCCGCGGGCGTCCCAGGACCGTGAGAACACCACCTATAATATTATTTAGTCTGCCCGATGCCTCGGTTTGCCTCTCTTCGCTCTTGGCCGCTCTCTTCTCGCTCTCTCTCTTTCCTCTCGCCTTCCTTTACCGCACCCTTTTCCAACTACAGTCATCTCTCTTTCACCTTTCCTTGAGAGACCTCCTCTCTTTCTATATCGTACTCCAACGTACTCTCCCTCCCCCTCTTTCCCATCCTACCTCTCTTTCTCTCTTCTTCTTGCCCGGTTACTCGTCCTTTTTTTCTTGCCTCATGTGCGCGCACGAGAGCGCGTGTACGGAATGTCTCTCTTTCTCCCTCGCTTTCGGTGCGCTCCGACACTGAAGAGGCAGCTAACTATAGGCGCTATACACGGCTTACTCGCGCGCATTAATTGCCGTCGTAAATTGTTGCGGCTTTGCCGAGAGTCCGAGCTAAGTCGAGTCGGAACGAACCGCGGCACACGGGCGCGGTAACGCGGGAGAGATGCCTTTTTTTCGGCGCGGCATCACTATTCACTCAGTTTTACCTCAGTTTCACCATTTCCACACGATGTCTATTGGGACATTATAAACTTAAGCCAACTATATACACAGAACATTCGTTTATATTAGATTTAAAATCTTTGAAATGTATGGAACAATCTACTGTATTTCTTCCATAAACTTTGATAATACATTCTTGGAATTCATAAATTTCATTGTTCTTACATGTAAAAAGTGTGTTATTAGGATTGATTTATAAGTATTACATATATTAAACCGACATAAAATTAAAAAAATAAAAAATCAGTTTATATGTAAAACATGTTCGTAAATTGATCATCCTTTGTTGATTAAAAAAAACCACTCTTTCCAAGAAATTACCTCTTTCAAAATCATCAGATTGTTTTACGTATGATCTCATTACATTCATCATATTTTGCTTAAAACGTTTTCATTTAGAAAAAAAAATTTTATTTATATTTAAAATAGATGACTATAAACTGGAAGAAAAAATGATGTAGATATAGATACAAAGACATAGATACAAAGCTGGATGACTACAATATGGTTCAGATATAATACACATAGTTGTCCGTGATGAAAGAACATATGGAACTAAATTCCTCGTTACTCTTCGAGAAAGACTAATACTAACACACGATCTCACAACGCTCAATGCGTTATAACTCGAACTTGAATGGTCACGAACACACAATATTCCCTACGAAAGACCAACAACAAAGTAAGAGAAGTAAACAAAATGAATATAAACAAGAAAGGACAACTAATTAACGAGTTTAATTAAGTTTGCAAATTTCGTCAAAATCTTTATATAAGCTCCATTCAGCAGCTTTAAATCTGTGTGAGAATTAATTTCATGTTTTTGTCCTTTAATGTATCATTTCTGATACCATTCTTTTTTTTTATAATTAGTCGTGTTTTATAATTAGTCATGTATTTACTGATAAAGGCTTTTTAAACCAAACCGTTTAAATGCATTTATTCTAATACATTTGTTTACATTTTGCTTTATTTGTATTAATGCATTTACTCGTTTTTTAACCTATTTAACTTGTTTATTTTATTTATATTTAATACTTCGGATAATTTTTGAATTATTGTCTGAATGTGTAAATTAAGAATATTAAAAGACATATATTTGAAGGTACAATTTTGAGGATATATATATAAAAATATTAAAATTTTCAAAATTTTCAACTAATGCATTATGTAAGATATAGATTGGAAGCCTATTTATATATTTATATATTTATATATTTATATATTTATATATTTATATATTTATATATTTATCAATATTAATGTCAAGATTGGATATATTGATCTATCAACGTTTATTATACGAATCATTTTTTAATATATATTGCACATTATTCTCCCTCTTACAGTCGTCACTCATCTCATTTCTAATGACACTAATAAAAATGTTTGTCGCATATTTGCAAATGTCCTCCGAATGCAAAAAAACACGTTTCGCGAACGCGGGTTAAATAGCTGTTGACCCGCAAACGCGATCGCGATCGCAATTCACGTTTCCGGATTCCCCTCCGCGCGGATACACGCGCGCGTGCGTCCCCAAGTGTATACTCGCCGTCACGGCACGCAGCGGCCCACGTCGTGCGGCCCCATGGACATGCGGCCGGGCCCGCATCGTCGAAACGGCGGGCCGGTGATCGCGCGGGCCAGCTGTGGCACGGCTCTCTCTCCTGAATCCGGGGCCCATTCCCCGCGGACAGGCCCATTTTGACTCGGATACCTGCCACCAGGTGGCTCCAGCAGTACCCAGCAGCGGCAGGTAGGAGCAGTCTTCGGGGTGCCTTCGCACCGCCAGCATCGTGTGTGTGTATCCTCTTTCCCGTTTTCGCGTTTGAGCTCCGTTTCTACAAGAACAATCGTTTCGGGAATTGACAATCGATCGACGAGAACATGTGAACGTGTGGTCGAGCTCGATAACATCGTGCAAGGGTGAATCAAGCGGAAAACCACCGGAATACCGGAGGAATACCGGCACGCATTCACATTAATACTCATCAGGATCAGGACAAATCAGGAATTTCCGATTCTTGCCAATGATACCAGCGAAACACGGAAGGTGCGCGTTCCAGAGGCTAATCCGGGACGATTCGAACGACGGTGGAGGATGCAGCAACAGCAGCAACAGCAACAGCAGCAGGAGGAAGAACAGCATCAGGAATCGGAGCAAGAACAACGGACTCTCGTAATGGTGCCGTCCACTTCGACCTCGCCGACCTCGTCGGTCACACTCGCGGCGGGTTCACGCGAGATCGATGTCGCCGGTCTCGTTACAGCCTCCGAATTACCCAATTTGGCACTCCAAAGTGTCGCTCTGCGGCTTCAGAGTGCCCTCCTCTCTGCTCTGCAGCGAGCGGCGCTTCTGCCGCCGGGACACGCCGCCGCGGCAGCATTTAATCTGCAAGCACTGGAAACGTATTTGACGCTTCATCGTCTTCATGCGAGTGGCGCGACTTCCGGTGTCGTGCAGACCGCGGACGCTACCGCGACTATCGTTGGTAATCAGAGGTGTTCGTCGTTAAACACGAATGTCGACATGGTCCTGAGCCCGGCAACCATGATAAAAAATGATCACCTAACGGTCGATCAGTTGCTGCGATCGGCCGCTTCGACGATAAGCGAGGACGACGAGGCACGGCTGGACTTCGTGACCGACACCGAGGAGGACCTGACGCTTCTCGCGGAGGAAGAGGAGGTCCTGCTGAGCGAGACGTCCGGAACGAGCGCCTCTTCCGCGAACCACGAACTACTTTTGCGGCGGATATCCGAAGGGAATCGCGCGAGTGCGTCGGTCTCACGATCATCGTCCTTGACCGTTCCGACGTCTTCCTCGGGTTCCTCCTCGGCCTCGTCCACCTCGTCGTCCTCCTCCTCATCCGTGCAACATGCTTCAATCGCGGTGGACTCGAGTGTACCAAGGACTTGCCGTACGTCCAGACCCAAGAAACAGTTCATTTGTAAGTTCTGCAGCCGGCAATTCACGAAGAGCTATAATCTATTGATTCACGAGAGGACGCATACCGATGAGCGGCCGTACTCGTGCGACATATGTGGCAAAGCCTTCCGACGGCAGGATCATCTCAGAGATCACAGGTAACGTGAATAGACCCTTAGTAACCTAGGAGATATTAATCTTCCGATTATATCTTTCTTTATGAAAGCATTACCCACCCAGATTTTTGCTGTTAATATCTGAAATAACTTAACTGATTAAATAGAGAACATTAATTGAATTAATTATGTAAATTATGAGTTTTTGGTTTAAAGTAGATTTAAAGTTGATGAAACATTAATCATATAATTTTATAATGGTTTAAAAAATACGAAATTATGAAAAATACGAAATTATTATTTTTTATTTTAATTTATTTTAATTTTTCATTATAGATATGTATTTATTATGAAGTGAACGCACATTAGCAACATGTAATGTTGTGTTTTAAATTAGCAACAAATTATTTTATTAATGACAAATTTCAAGTTACATTGTATTATTTTCGATCACATATAATTAAAATGATCATTTTAGTAGAATTTATTTATAACATCCGGATACATGCAAGAAAGATAAATGTTGTAATAATACGTTATGTAAGAAAATTGAATTAAACGTTAAGCGCGTTTGATGACAGTTAGGATTATTTACCGAATTCATCCCTTTCGTGATGGAAGATTTAGAGACCGTGCGTATTTATCTCTTTATCGCGTCGTCATTAATTACAAGCATCGTACGATTTACGAACGGACAAATTCATGATACGCCTTTTCCACCTCGCGTAATTACAACGATGATCAAATGACGTATATTGTATTTAATGGTCAACGTGTCATCATTCATTCATATATATTTACCGTTGCAATACTTATATGTTCTTACTTGATAATAATGTTAATAAAGTTAATAATATATTACTTGATGATTTTATTCTTCTCTCTTTTCAGTTTTTTAATATTAAATATATATATGTGTATCTCGCGCGTTTATAATTTTACAAATTATAGTTTTGAGCACTTTTATACATAAGGAAAAAAACAGATACACGCTCGAGCAGGTAGTTTGAAAAAAAAATTCAAACGCAAAATTCAAACCAGAAGATTTTTTTTTATAATTGCAGGTATATACACAGCAAGGAGAAACCGTTTAAATGCGCCGAGTGCGGCAAAGGATTTTGCCAGAGCAGGACACTGGCTGTTCATAAAATTTTACACATGGAGGAGTCGCCGCACAAATGTCCCGTCTGTGCCAGAAGTTTTAATCAAAGGAGCAATCTCAAGACTCACCTTCTTACGCACACGGATATTAAGCCTTATCATTGCGCCTCCTGCGGCAAGGTCTTCCGCAGGAATTGTGATCTGAGGAGACACTCGTTGACCCACAATTTGGGAGTACCGTCGTCGCCACCGCCATCGGGAATACCCGTTTCCGGTTCAAGCACCATTGTTCTTCAGGAAACGTCTTAATGCATGGATATCGATTCTTTTTTTCAATCATCCAGACAAAATCTTGTCCGAAATCGCGCGCGTTTTCTTTCAACAACGCGGATCGACATCCATTTATTATAACGATCAATGATCTTGACTTCAATGTGCGATCGATTTTGACGGTCGATTCGGTCGCGTATGGTCGTATTCGAGCACGATCTATAATTCACCGGTACGGCCGGGATTTCGATCTCTTACGCGTATTCGAGCGACTCACATCTCGTATCTATCTGCCTGCACTATCTATCATCGTTAACGTTTAGAGCGTAATCATTGTTATGTACATCACGATAAGGATATACGAATTCGTGTATGTTTAGATCTGTAATTCTATGTATGCGATACGCGGTAGGTATCCTCTCTCTTGAATAAGATATAGTCGTCTCCATTTTTAAACGGTACCTACTGTACGTGTCCGTTGTGTTCTCGTTCACGTGTGTAAAATAAACATTTATTATTATTTTTTAACTCACAGTCGTCTCATTCAACCTACCTCTCGCCTCTAGTGTGTAGCAAAAATAATACAAATCAAATCGGAACTAATTGAAAACATTCGATTTCTAAGTAAAAGATTTATTCGAATAAAAATTTTCGAGTAAAAATTTTAATGCTAAAGATATATGTATAATAGATTTTAATTTAGGCGAAAACTCATCAGATTTTTTTATTAATAGCATCGGTTTTATTTACCTCCTTAAAAATTTTTTGGCTTCTCCGAAGCAGACAACACACGTTTAATTTATTATATGCAAAACAGACCTCTCTCCGCTTGTAGTCGCTAAATCTTCATGTATGCGACTCCTAGATATATCAGACGTTATGGAGTGTTCACTTAAACAGGTTCGTCGAGCGAGTACGTCAGCTCGACCGAAAATTCCAATCCCCCTGGTATTAAACCAGGATTTTTGCCTCCTCCTTTTTTATCCGTTCCACATATCCAGGCTAGGTATAAGCTGATGACGGGCCAGAGAGAAGAAGAGACAAAAGAGCACGGTAAGCGGAGGAGAAGGAGGTGAAGGAGGAGGAGGAGGAGCAGGAGGAGCAGGAGGACGAAACGCGTGTATTGTGTTACAAAGAACGAGACCGCCAGGTGCGCAGGACATGACACCGCGATACGTCTAGAGTTACGTTTCTTTTCTCGAAGGTGCCGGGAAGGGTGGAAGAGAAGTGGGCCCCAACGACGCTATTTCGGATCCCGAAGGTATCCAAAGACGGGCCTCCTCGCGTCGATAAGGAGAATCCTGTGCGACCGGTCGACTGCCGTTCGTCGTTTCGTACGCGGCTACGCTTGGCCGTGTATATACGCACGTAAACCCGGACTCCCGGGCGAGCTTTCATAAATTCTTACCGGCGGACATTTTACCGCGAATTACGGCCCGTCGTTTTACCGCAAAACCTCGTGTTGGCAAAATCGTGTTTACGGCGTCGGGATATACATAGGAGTTACGAAGACGAAGAGGAGAGAAGCGCGGGAGACGCCGCCGGGGACAGCGAGTTCTGGATGCTGGAAGCGACCGGAATGACTTCTCGATGGGAGTCTTTGTGTCACGTCCGTTCGAAAAGTATCTTTTAGTCTCGTAGAATTGGCAGAAACTCGAAGGCTTCTGCGTCGCGCCTGTGGAATTCTTGATAGTAACCATCACACTTGACTCTTCTTCGGACACCTCTTAACCTGCACGCATATAAAGACGCATGTTTGACACGTTGAAAATGACAATAAAGATAAACGGAGTCAATATTACCAAGAATGAATCGAATTTGAAGTAAAATGAAGAGAGCCTTGGACACACAGTATTCTAACTAAGATCACACAGATGCGCTAAAGATAAAAAAATTTTGTGATACCAGGCCAAATAGATTATCGTTTTATGTTCGTTATGTACGTCTTAAAATCTGCGTCTCTGATTCTATGAAATCTTACTTTAGCGATTTAAAATTACGCGTTTGCTCCAGAGAGGTCAGTTATTAGACATCCATAAACGATTAACAGAAATGCTTTCAAAAGCGTTCGCATAATAATTTGCGCACAGATAATATATAATCAGATCGCTTCTTTCATTATCCAGAGAAAAATATCACGCCGGAGAAGATTACAGAATTTAACGGTTATACGATACGATGTAGAGTGGCTACGTGGGCGAGTTTATGATTACCTTACAGATACGAACTGTCAGCGCAGACGACACACATTTCTAATTAAAACGATCGTATCGTCAATGAGTATGGAGGCAATCGCTGGACTTTTCCGGCCAATTATTTATTATATCGACAAGCTGACGTGCAAAATTAGTAGCGGGGGTGATTGCAAAGTGGATGCTAAGTTGTCGCGATGATTCGGAATGGAGAAAAGGATATCTTCAGGTACGGTGGAAGCGAAGAAGGAACCGAGTAAAGAGGGGAACCAAGGGGACATAGAAGGACCACACGCACGCGCCGCCCACAGATACGCTATCACTTGGCTACAACCGACGTGATCTGCATGCGCGTGTCCCCTCTTCGTCACAGAGCAGGAAAAAAAGGAAAGAACCGAGGGGGAAAGGAGAGAAAAGGAGTATTCTCTTATCCATTCTCACTTATATGTTTCATCCCTGCCTACCTACCTTCTGCTGATTTAAGGAGTCGACGAGGCGTCGATAACGCGATCGTACCGCGCTTTCATTTCCTTTCCCCTCACACGTTGTCCTGTCGCTTTCCATCTTGCGGACAAATTTGATCGTGAAGATTAGGCTTCGCGCAGTGTTACGCGCTGCTGGTACAATTTGTACATTGTGATTGATCCGGCACCGTTTACCGTTTCGGTTTGTATGCGTCGCGGCGAATTTGCTGTCTGTTCCTTTATATTTGTGCCACATCGAATTACATCGAATTGTATTTCTTGCAATTTTTTCCTTATAAACTGACAAATAATTAACACACGTTTTTGCAGTCTATCCCTAACTCTTTTTTAGTATTGAAATGAAAGCTTTTGTTAGATCAATTAAATTTTTGCCAGTTTTTTTATATACTATGATATTTTGTTCTTGTTTTAGGTCTCGAAATGTCATAACGATATCACATTAATCCTCCAGTCACAATAGATACACATTGAGGCTATAACTTTCAATATATGTTCGCTTTGTTTACCGATATTTATGATATGTATTGTTTTTTTAACTTGTCGCTCGTATAAAAGTCTTGACTGTTAGATTATTCGTTTGAATTTTAACGAGTTTAGTTAATTTGTTATTACTACAACTTTTACTTTAGCCCATTACTAATCTTCAGTTTTTAAAGTTTCTTTATCCATTCTAATACTTGTCAATTTATTCTTATGTTTTCATTGTACTTTAGTGCAACTGGTCTATTAACCGAATGGTGATGAAAGAAAAATTTCCTATGCTTCAAGAAACAAAGGAAATAATGGGAAAATTGGTATATATATATATCTGTAAAATACATTGCGTTTAGAAACAAAAAATAACACGACTAACGGAAAGTTAATAAAATAAAGAGAAATTCAGGTATTATAACGCAAAGCATGGGAATATTTTCCATGGCAACAAGAAGCGATTATCCCGCCATGAAGTTGGCTTCGATGATTTTTCCGAAAAACGATCCAGCAGTAAAAACGATTATATTATTACGACCGTAGTACCAGTTATATCAGTTTCATCTGCGATTATCATAAAGAGAACCTCAGCCGCGGTCATTAATCCCGAGGGCTTCACGTTGCACAATGTGATATTCTCATCCCCCTCCGGCGAATAATTTTTTCAGACGTTCGCCCAGCCGAAAAGGAGTTCGTGCTACTCGTTGCGTAACTCAATCCCAACACATTTACTATTTATAAACAAATTTCAATTTTTCATCGAGCACGATGAATATTATCACATGCCTCGGTGGTCGAATTGGTATGACGCCCGCACGGAATGAGGGAGTTCCAGGTTGGAATCCTGGCTGAGGTAATATTTTTCGCAATAAATTCTTTATCTAATTTAGGGCCAAGAAATTAAAATCGATATCGATTTTAAAAGTTGGCGATTTACTGCATTTCAATGTCCGACAAATCAAGTCGGCGGCACGCAGATAATTTGCCAGACGGGTCGATGAAAAATTGAAATTTGTTTATGTCGATATTCACTGGCAAAGGAGAGGTTTGAATTTGTTTACTATTTATGCAAATTGAAATCGAACGTTCAGCATAAATCGTACATTTATTCCCGCCCCTTTTCGCGCTCGGCGAGAGATATCGTCGTCATCAACTCGCGCCGCGCCGCGCCGTGCCGTGCCGCGCCGTGCTGCGCGATCGCGTGTATCGAAAGAGGATCGACCGCGAGATCCGCGTCGTGCGAGCGAGCAATCGCGTCGGCACGTGCGCCAGTATGCGTGAGCTTTTTGCGCAAGAAGAGGTCATACGCACCGGGGTATAACATCTCCATACGCGGGAGAGAACGAAGTTGTTACTTACCGATATACGATCGGCGGATGGTTGCGCGAAAGGCGGGGGCCACCCGCGATACCGCAGGCGTGTATCGCTTAACAGCCGCGCCACGGGCATTTATAATGTGCGGCGGCGAACGCACTGATGCGCTGCCACGCGGCCGTCCACTGCGTCGCTTCGCGCCGGTTATCACTCTTCTCGGTTCTCAATGTGACTAGAATCGTCTACTGCGTTAGTGTAAAGCCTTGTTGTGTCCACGATGCTGGAAATCGGTCCGAGAATTGACCCGAAAAGTGTTCAGCCAATAAAATTGCCTTTTTCCATAAAAACCGCAAGTTGATTGACTACATATTTCTTAGCTCAAGATTTCGGACCGATTTCAGATATCGTGGACACAAGGCTTAATGCACTCAAAATCGAAAGGCGGGGGTCACCCGCGAAGTGCTATGTAAAATGTAAATAGATTAGTTTATAATCTAGATCTAATATGAAATATAAATGTTGTAAGCGTGAATATATAAAATACTATTAGATTAGATGTATATAATAACACTGTTCAACCAAAAAGGACGAAAATCATAGTTTTTCGTAGTTTTTGGACATTGAATAAAATCTCGTTTACCAAATTGCTTTATCACGTCACAATTTTGGAAGAATTTGCAGTTAAAGGTATAAAAAAAGGCTATTTTATAATTACGATTATTGAGACATATTGAAGTTTTTATTATTCAAATTAAGTATGTTGTTAGAACTTCTAGTCCTTAAAGGAGTTTGTTGATTATGATTAAAAAGATATTGATGATGAATCTATTGCGTCAAAGTTGAGACTTATATAGTCTATTAAGGATTTGTAAAATATTTTTTAATTATGTTATTTAAACATAAAGGTTCAAGTCGTTGAATACTAATCTGATGTCAAAGTTGATAACTTCAAAATGGTGGAGCCAATGTGGTGAATGTCAAAAGAAAAAATTTAACCATTTTTATATTTTTATCTGATATCAATTTTTAGTATTCAGCTACTTAAGAAACATTTTGAATAACATAATTAAAAAATATTTCATAGATTCTTAATGGTCTATATAAGTCGCAACGTAATTTGACACAATAGATTCTATGTTAATTATCAATTGTCTTCTTAACCATAATCGACATAACAACTTTCTTTTAAGAATTGAAGTCCTAACAATGTATAATAAAAAAATTTTAATTTTGATTGCAATAAAACTTCAAACATGTCACGTATCATAGTCATAATATTTACAAATTTTATAACATTTGTAATAACTACAATTTTTCAAAATTGTGATGATAGAACAATTTGATAAACGGGATTGTATCCTGCGCCCAATAAACTACAGGAAACGATTATTCTCATTTTTGTGCTACAAAAAGCAAGTTTTGAACAATACATATAAAAAAGATTGATATAATATGCGAAACGGTTGTTAAAATAATGGTAATAGGAAAATTTAACATAAAAGAGTTATTTAGTAACTCATAAATTTTTTGTCATAAATTCTTTAATATCGTTCTGTTTACTTAGATAAATCGTTTTTGTCTAATAATATACCGTTCCGGTTTCCCCAGATCAATTAGACAAAAAACTGTGAAAAGAGCGGATGTGATTGTTTTTTTGCCCATTACAGACTTTTTGCAAAATAATAAATTAGTTCTCAGAATATTCAGGTAAAGTTCAAATAAGGCAAAAGTAATATTGTTATTTCCACATTACACATTCTATTTCCACATTCTATTTTCTCACAATTGCAGAGTTTCAAATATGTTCCAAGAAGCACATTAAGTTCTATGTTTTTGAATTTATTCTATGTTTTGTAATTTTATTTTATTAATCTTTATTATTATTTTTAAAAAATTATAGATGCATTAAAAATAATTATTTCTGATATTAAGTCGAAGTATCAAGGATCAAAGAAAAATAGGAAGAATCAAAGGAAGTATTGTCATTTTTCCATCTCACAACATTTTTTATATTACAAATTGGAAAAATCTTCATATAAAAATATTTTTAATTAAGTTTCCTTCAAACTTTTTCTTCTGTTCCTATATTATCTATTATCTGATTTTCTTCCGATCCGAATTTGACATGGTTCTGAATTTTTACAAAAATTTTTTTATAAAAAAAAATGAATTTAAATATTTAAAATGGCTTTGCAAGTCAAAATCAAATAAAATTTGCAGAGCTGTGGGACGCTTGACGTTGATCCCATCGCCATAATATGATTAGTTCCAACTTATACAGATAAAAAAATCCTCCTGCACAAAATACTACCACTGTAACATAAGCGTACTGTAAGTAGAAATAATATAAACATAAATATGTATCGATTAGAGAATTCATGTAGCGGATTATAATTTAAATATGACAAGTCTGTTTAACATAACGTCTGAGTCGAATCAGGAACGATCTCACGAGTACATACAGCTTTCAATCGCAACGTCATTGCTGTTTTTCGAACAAGAATGAAAGTACCGACGTTGAAAGCACCCGTACTTGAAGCCCCCTGATTGTAAAACAAATCAACGTACGGGAAACAAACACATAAATCGCGATATACGGCCGTCGGCCATGTGTGACACTTTGACTGGCCAAAAAGCGCGGCTCATTTGCGCGGCCGGGCCCGCGCCGTGCGTGATTGGCGGAACGCTGATGTGCGATGAGCCGTGAGTGCACGCGCGCGAGCACGCGTGCACGGCCGTGTACGTGCACGCGAGCGACGGTGCGTGTGCGTACGCTACGAATACGGACGGGCGGACAGGATGACGGACGGCGGGACGCTCGGGGCAACCGAGAGTGGTGACTCGCGCGACACAAGCTCACACTCGCCCACGCATTTCAGGCTCGAACTCAACCTTCTCTTTCTCTCTCTTTCTCCCGTTCTCTCTTCCTTTCCTCGAGTTCCTCCCGGTCTCCTCTTCTACCCTTGTAACCATCGTCTCTGCCGGTGTACCACGCGTGTCCGTATGCACGATGGACTCGCATGCCTGACTTACATGGATAGACTGGACACTTTTCTTCCTACGATTGATCCTTGATGTACCTAATCCTTTTATGTATATTTTTAGAACCGTTTAGAAATCAGCGGGACGTTTTTAAAAATCATGAAGTTTCTGTGGATACTATACTTCTGGTGCAGATATTGTGAAATAAAAATTATGAAATAACAGTTGCATTGGATTGTAAAGTGAATATTCTCTGTTTTCATTTTTAAAAAATTGTTATCTTTTAATGTACTCAAGAGAAATGATTTTCTTTTTATCTTTTCAAACTGAGAGAAATAAGGGAAATATACAAAATGCGAGGTCCAATTATCTTCATTTTACTTTAGGCATAATCTTTGCTACAACAAAATCCAAAAATTTTGTTTGAATATTTATAAACTGTTCGATTACAATAAAATGGATACTTAAAGTAGTGCAAAAATTTGTTTAAGAAAAGAATTTCAAAGAGATGTCATAATTGTCCAATATGTATATAAATATTTAAGATGCCTATCTCTTTTTTATATATTATTTATATATTTTTTATATATTATAATATATTAGAAAAAATCATGTAATGCTAGACAAATTTATAATTTGTGTTAAAATTGTTAGGAGGAATAAAAACTTCATTTTTATGAAAAAGAGTAATCTTAATGCAAAAATATATATTTATTATTTTTATTATATTAATCTTAATGTAAAATATACATATTATTCTCTCTCTATCTCTGTTTTGACATGATATATTTGTGTCAAAAGATCGACTCATTCGTGTAAAATCTATTATTAGACTCATTTGTGTAAAAGATACAAACAATCCATATGCCTTATCTTTCGTACGAAAAGATACAAATATCTTGACGTGTGTAATCCGTAAAAAGGTTCCAAATCAGAAAAGATTACATTCCAATCCTGTTAAAATCCCTTTTATCCTGTTATCAAATACGGTTTAGGTGTAACGCATTATCTTGTGTATCTTCATTTTATGGTCCTAACATTAAAGTATCTACAAAATCTGCAATTAGCGATTCGTCATGGTCTACACGGAACTTGGCAAAAGGCGACAAACAAAGGCTGAGAGAAGTCGAGAGCAACCGCAAGCTGTAACATATTGCGAGAGATCGCATATACGAGCAACCATGATCCGCCATGCTTTGGACGTAATTTCTGTGAATGCATCTAGACGAACGTCTTGACGACGGTTGCGCGTGCCATGCTTGCGGCCAGCCGCAAGAATAAAGTTTCGAGCGATAGTCTGATCGAGGACGAGAACTTTGAAAAGAACTACCGTCGCAATTTTAATAAATAATGTCTTCACCAATTTGCAATTTGATTGAGTAAAATATAATACTCGAACGCTATTTTAGCACTTGTACGGGATCCGATTGTTTGGTGAAACAGTGGAAAAAGGAAGAGAAACATTTAGATTGAATCTACAGATTTTTAAAAATATAAGAATTAGTTATCATCAATTTTTTCCATTTCTAAGAATATTGTGTATTTTAAAGATAACAATGACAAACAAATACTTGCTTATACTTCTGTTAAAATCTACAGATATTAATTTTCTCATCTCGACCTCATCCGCACGCCATTAAGCTAGAACGTGGCGTTTGATTCACCTTTGAGTGAAACATTGTTAAACATAGCCAGAGTGGCTAAGAGCATGTTCGTGGTGGTCGAAGTGGAAGATGGTTTCCTCGTCGGAGAGCCCTCGCGGCGCTTAAATCTCGAGAGTTTATGCGATCCTGCCGGTTCCCTCGATCGTTTTACGCGCGCGTCTACGACGCGTACCCGTACGACGATCTATCTACCTGTACCCGAGTACTACTCGGGATGTATCTTTCGCCTCCCAAGAAACGTGGAGATAACGTAATTTTACGTGTGAATGCTTCGGGGCGTGTGGATGAGAGCAGGTACCTGAGTACCCAAAGCGCTTTCAGATAACGCCAGCCAATAATTTATAGGTCTGATTCATCTCGGGACTCTATCTCGCGGCCGGGAGTATATGCCTTTATTAATTAAAGCGCGCAGCGCCCACGCTTTCCGAAAATTCTTGTTCGCTTAAGAACCTCCGACGTCGAATGTTGAACTTCTATTCGTGTGGTCGCGCTACTTGATGAATTAGGTCTTTGGATGAAACGATAGTGTAAGTCACACTCTCTCCCCATTTCAAGAACAATTAAATCTATAAGGACACATCATGTGACTTCACACATATTGTGTGTTATAAAATAATTATGCTTAAAAAAAAACTGATTCAAAACCGATCCACTCATGATGAGTCTGAAACTCCGATAACATTCTAATTAGGTCTGATAGTTGTACAAAGTTTTCTAAAGCTACGCTGTGTATTTTAAAGATAAATACACATGACGAGATCGTTACTTCGAAGTCTCGTCGCTTCCTGTTCGCTCCTTAAACGCACAACGTTCAGGCTGTGCCGTCTTGGACGCTCCTATTTTATTTTTCATCGCGTTACCGGCGGGCGGCACTAATATCCCATAAACAGTGAATGATGAAGATAGAGAAAAGAGCGAGAGGAGAATGAATGTAGACGCGAGGAGCTGGGGGAGAAGAAGTTATCCGCGAAAGAAGGAGACGGCGAGAGCGCGGCGCACGAGCCAACGCCGCATTTTACGTGGCGTTTACTTCTTCTTCTTCTTTTTTTTTCTTCTTTTCGTACGCACAGCTGCGCATTCAGGGGAGGATTAGCGAAATTAATAAACGTAAACCTTTTAACCTAACGCCCGCGAGGCACCGATAAATTCTTATTTATATTATAATCGACCGGCGAGAGGCCAACTGGCCCAAGAAAGAGAGACCACGAGCCACCATTATGGATGTTTCACCGCATCGTCACTTCGTAAACCTGTTGAATAAATTCCGCGCTGGCGCCCTTCTTCCTGGGCCCGTAAGCGAGGAGAGTTTACTCGTTAGATGTCAGATCGACGACTCAGTCGAAGCCGCCTTCGACGTCGCCGCCGCCTTACGGCTCCGCGAGGAGTACGTCAAGGGTACATTAGGGTACATTCTGGGATACATACGTTTCAATTACAGGTCATTTCGAGTAATGTAGCGCATGCGAGCCACGTCGTTGCTTGATCCTCCTCGGCGGATCGTGTGAACTGACAATGAGAGGAAGAGCGGCCGCGCTAATTCTTTCAGAATTATTCATCCTGATTTAAAAAAACCTGAAACAAAACAAGGCAAATTGAAAAACTCGGCAAAATTCTAATTATACGCAAGAATGTTAAAACATTATTTTTATTTGCTTTTTAAAAAAATATATCTTTACGTAGACGTTTGTACGTTTTTGCTTCCAGAATCTTGGAACTCAATAATTCTAAATGGAACTAAATAATTCAATTTGTTTGTCCTCGAAAGAGAGTGAGAATTCATATGTTATCTTAATTTTTTCTTTTAATTTGTTGATTATATCATATTTCAGTTTTAAGTTGAAATTGATCTAAGAATTCTCTATCACAAAATTCTACTTAAAACAATCGCTGCTTTTATTTGCTATGATAGTTGGATTATAACAAAGGCTGAAGTGTGAAGATATATAAAACGTGAAGGTGACATAGTAAGCTCGTACGGCTGTATCGTTTCTCGAAAATACCAGTGTCTAGAATAGCGCTCGGATCGACTTAAGAACCTCGTGAAACTTGATCCTTCTTCTTCCTTTATTTCTTACATCTGAGATTGTCCTTTTTACAGATTCCAAAACTTGTCACTATCAAATTCACCGAAGAATTTTAAGGAAGATAGGTTTATCGAGACCGGAGAATGTTAACGATCGGCGAATACAAAGAGAAGGAAAAGTACCACTTTATTAATTATCTTATTTGTTTGAGTGATTTAATTTAATTAAAACATCCTCTATTGCTTTTACAAATAATATCTAACTATAATACGAATATAAATCAGTATCACTAAACATACTCTCGTGTCGCAGTTGTTAGCTCAACTTCCAATGAAAATCCAAATTGCCTGCTTGAATTTCCATTCCCTTTCAATTGCATTGCTCGGAAATTGTGATATCTATCATTATGTAGCATAACGTGTCACGGCATGAACTATTTCTACACAAATTACACACGAGTGCGAACAGTCTACATCGGTGAATTATGTATTGTTGGGTACGTTATAAATCGCGACGCATTTACGGAAACGTTAATCAACGCGACAATATCGGTCGTATCCAGGCACACAAAAAGGGTTTCGAAACAAGGCGCCGAAGAAAAACGTCGAGCTCAATGCCCAAGTGGAAGAATGGCGAGATACCGACGTCTACATATACGCACAATGTACAGGCCCGAGCTCGGGGCCCTTTGAAAGCACCCGTACGAGCCGGCTGGATGACAGGGAAGAAATCGAAATATGCGATGACTGCGCAGATGAAATATCCGTGTCTCTTAATGGCGGCCGCGGACTGTTTCGAGGGTATAGCAGAGGGGATGCGAGCTTCCCCCTCGGAGTGGGTGTAGGTCTTCAGCTGTGCACTCATATACGCATTTTCCGATCTTGAATTCTGAATCGGAACGTGCACTATTCAAATGTCATTTACTTACATGTTTTTATTACTATATATGTTACATTAAGAAAATTCTAACTTATTAAATGTGAATAAGAATGCAATAACGTGATTGATGATCACACAACAGAAAATATAAAAAAAAGGGTTCTTGTGCAGATATCTTCATTATTACTATAATTTAGGCACAAATTTGCTAATTAGGGAAATAATCAATCAGAAAGAAGAAAAGAAATGATAAAGTATATATATATAACTCTTTTATTAGATTTTTAGCACTTTTTAAATATATTTTAAACTTATTTTTAAAGTTATTTTTTTATTTGTTTATTAATTAATACTTTTTACGTAAAATTCAGCTTGTAGCAATCGTCGTTTTTCTATTGTCAAATACAAAAGATTCTATTTATTGAGACGATATTAACGAGCATTAATTAAAGGATTTAACACAATAACCGTTTGCCGAAGACTTTTAAAACTTCAAGAAATGAATCTATATAATCCTCATAATTTAAGAATTTACTTTTTACACATCCAGAAAGGAAATTACTGTGATGCTGAATTCTCTAATTTCTGGTGTTGTTCCGTCCCGGCGAAAAGTAGTCGACATCACAGCGCAGAGACGGCGCCGTAGGAAGATGAGGGCAGGCGAAAGGGAACGGTGGAAGAATCCCGTAGGAATCCCGCGGAGTCGAGCGCCGTGCATACGGGGGTGTGCCGCGTGCCAGACTCGAGGCCCTCTCTGCATAGACTTCACAGGGGGCCCCTGTGGATGGGGGCCTCCTTCAACGTAAGATAAGGCCTCCTGGTGCGAGCCGACGACGCGCGACCGACATCCATGTCACATTATTACCATATAGGTACCAGTCGCGTCGTCACAACACCGCACAGCGAACGTACCACCACCGTTACATCCATTGCAGAGGAATGAGAAGAAATCGGTCTGAGAGAGAGAGAGAGGGGGGAGGGAGGGAGGGGAGAGGAGAGGGTAGAGAGAAGAAATCATCCTCTATTTTAGTTTACGAACCGGTTCGATACGTTTCTTCCTCCATTCGTCAGCAATATTGCGTACACGCGGTGGACAACCGTATGAAAGCCACATAAACGGCTTCCTCTTGCAATCATAAAGATGGTCAATCATAAAGAGCGTAAAATGGATATACCATTCGCTTGTGACCGTTTAATTTATGGGAATATTTGGTACATGATAATTGTGTTAAACATTATTCTTCTTATCTACGTGTCTCTCTCTCTCTCATTATACTGTAAAATTGTAATTAGCAAAATATTGAATAGAATTGAAAAGTGGATGTTACATTAAATTACACTGTGTACACTGTCCCTCTAGCCGTTCCAACTTACTACAACGAAATTTTTTTTTCGAACTCATTTTCCAGCTTTATCGAATTCGTGATTCGTTTTATCGTTTCTTGATAATGAGATGCTTGGAATTTTATCGCCGTGTATTTTGTCTAGGAGTATCTCCCATGAATCACATCTGCATTGGCTTCCGTCCAATGCAGGAATGCAGACGCGACGAGGTATACGTCCCACGTCCTTTATTTCTTTCCTCCGCATCGGTAGAAATATCAATAGCTACCGTAGACATTAATCGCCGTCGGGTCGAGGAAATTTATTCTCTCTTACTTTTCTGCCTCGCGCCAGGAACGTTTCCGTTTAAAGACGATTCTTAGACCAAAATCGCGGTGACTCGGCTTGAACGAATCGGCTCGGGAATCGTAAAATTGGGTAAATCATTGGCCGGTCCACTGGTGCTAACCGCGAGTTGAATTCTACTCACTCGAGGAAGAAGAAGGTGTGGTACCGGCTCGTGCTCTATCTGCTCGCGATCCTCCTCTCATTCCCTCCTCGTTCTTTCTCACTCGTTCTTGTCTTTCCGGCCGCCCCCGGGTGTTAGGTGCATATAAACACGGGCAGGTATAGAGCTGCAGGTAAAACCCGTGGTGGTCGGTGGCCGAGTCGCGAGATAAACTTTACTGCATATAGGTAACACGTACAGGTAGGTACGCGATCCTCGGCCACTCGTTGTAAACGGCACGATGGCCATCCGTTATCGCAATGATGATTCGCGACATCCGCACCTTGAGAAACCATCCACTGGTATTGCGAGTCGACCGCCGCGATCCGCCGTTGTTCGGTGAATGCCTGAAAATCCGCGCCAGCAATAATGTAAATTTAGCAGGCAAGAGAGAATATTCAATTCCGCGAAGAGCTGTGGAGATTGCGATATTCGATGATTTTTGAGAGACATTCTGCTGAGAGATTTTTTTCGTTTTATTTTTTTTCTTGTACATATAATATATGTATATCTTATTAATTTTGTTTTATCTTATGAAAGAAAGCTTGATAATTTCAAGTCGAAACGTATATATATATCTCGATTGATAATAAATATTTTTCTTGGAGATACAAAAAAAAATAATGTATTTATATATATCTGAATTAAGTAGTAATTTTGTAAATTCTGTTTGCGCGAACATATATTTTGTGTCTTCCTTTATAGCAGCTTTAAACGAGATTGCAGCTACAGAGTTTTACGTGATAGTTAAAAGGTGTTAATGCGATAGGGGTACTTGCGAGAGAAATGCTTGCAAAAGACATATATAATAGATAAAGAATAAAACAATGTAAAATTTACATACGTAACAAAATAATCGCAAAAATTGTAAACGCATCAAAGCTATCTGGATTTAGTAAGGCATTGTAATCGGCACATATCATATTTCTATTTCTATGATTGATTTATATCGAATTCTTGGACATGATTAGATTACAAATGCTGTAGAATGTTACGAGCGGTGCAATAGAAACATCGCACGATGCATAAACGCAAAGGGCTAGGAAAGACCGAGCGTGAAAGAGACGGGGGAGAGGAAACGAGACTGTGGAACGATGCAGGTGCTGGTCGATTCGTGTCGTAGGTACGTATGCATCGGCCCCGAAGACGAATCCATTAGCCGTGAACGCGGATTGAGCAATAAACCAACTGGGAGGTAAGTCGACTCCGGTCGTCTCGCCTCCTCCCGAGAAAGAGGTTCCTTCCTTTCTCTCTTTCCCGCCGTGGTTTCGGTTTGCCTCTTATTCCTGTTGGGCCCGCATTCTCATACAAGATGTCGCGCCGATAAAAGTTCCCGAAGGCTCGTGGTCTCGGGGCCCACCCCGAGTAATTCATTTAAACATTCCCGGAGGTGGTCGCACGACAAATTACTCTCACGAAACCTTCGCACGACAGCCAAAAGTTCCGTCGGGACCATCGTAGGCCTATCTCCATTGAGAGATCTCCCTCCTTCCCCCCTCTATCTCCCTCACCCCTCCCGCTTCCCTCTTATCCTCTCACGATCATTTCGTCTTCCTTCTTTCATCGGCGTTAGGACTTCTTCCCCCCCTCTCTCCCGTGGCCCCTTATGCGGCATAAAACCTGGTGACACTTCTCACCCTTCTTAAGAGGCTCCTCTCCGGCACGAGCTGGCATCGAGCGAGACTCCGTAGAGATGTGGAGGATGAGTAAAGCATCCGAGGGGCATCGAGGTATCTTATCTCTATCGGTATCTCCGTCGGTTGTTTCGATCGACGACAAAGTAATACCGTATTCCACGTTTACACGATGGCGCGTACCACGGTGGCATCCGTTTAGCGCTGATATTACGATCAAAGTTAATAACGCTCGCGGTTGTGATAATATATATGATATTGTATTATGATAATATATATATCGGAGGATTATCACAAAAACATCTTTTTTATCACGTTCCTTTTTATTGAACAAATCTTGCTTTTCAATTTTAATTGCAGCCTGACTTTTAATTCAGATCGTTTATTTTTTAAACAAATTTCAACTTATTCGACCCGTCTGGCCAATTTTATTAACAAATCACAACATTTCGACCTCTGATTTGGGTTCTTATCAAGTGTAGAATTTTACATAAATATGCGGATAAGTATTTATTTTTTATCTAACGCTGATATCATGCATAATAATCGCGTTTAAATTAACATTTGATAATGTAAAACTATCAAAGGATTATCACAGAACTTTTTCTCTTTTATCACGTTTATTTTATTGAATAAAAGCTATCTTACTTTTTAATTTCTCAATTTTTACTCGCAATCAGATTGCCTGTTTTACTTTTTATATTAAGAGCAATAGATTACTTAGCTTCAGCTTTAAGCTTTTGTTATAGAAAAATGGAAAGCTCTTTCATTCCTAAGTTAGGATCCTCAGTTGGTGAAGAAATCCTGATTATTGATATTATACTCTCATTATTCCATAATTTAAAAAATTGGATTTATAATTGGATTCCTAACGTTTAAAACAACATTTGATTACTTTATATTTGATTACTACATGCACATATACATATATATTGCAGATACGAAGATTTGCCAATCAACAAGAAGCGCGGATGTCTTCTGACGACTCCAAGAGAATTGATCAATCATGCGACAACCGCGATCTGCGATTCATATCTCGAAGCGAAATCTCTCATTGACGCGTTTCTCCCTGGCTATCGTGTCTGTTATTCTCGGGGGACGGACACGCCTGTCAACCACGGAAATCAGGATCCACTCGAGACCACTCGGGATAGTGTGTTGCTGTGTCTTTCGCCGGTCGGTGGAACATGCTATCGGGACTCATGGGATACGGACAGCTTCCGGAAGCGTGGAGATCCGAGATTGGCCGAGATTGCAGCGGCGTCGAGCGTACTTCCCTCCCTTCCCCCGCTCGTCCCTCCGCGCTAGACGCGGCGGGGTAACCCCTCGTAAATAAAGTGTCGGGATGCGCGCCGAACGGACCGCAGGGTGGCTAATATATCTCACGACTCGGTTAATTGACCCGACGAGCCTCGCGCACGGTTCCACCCGTGTATCCAATTCGTCTTAACACCTCCGACTTCTTTTGGGATTCCGTGGCGCATGGTCTACAGGTAAGAAGAATGCGCGCTTTGTTCGTATCGCCTCGGAAATCGCCCGGACGATTCCGATAATGAAGAGCTCCGGAGGACGCGCGTGAATAATCCTCAAGCTGAAGAGCATGCCGTGGCATTACACGTCACGTGGATTAGGATAAATCCTCGGGAGCAATATTTCCTTAGCCACGAAATTTGATTACTTTTCCCTACGATTAACTTCTGCCATTAAATCTCTTCGTTAAACAAATCTCAGATTAAATCTTTGTGAAAATAAAAACCTAATTGTGAAAACCTTGTTACTTATCTTGCATCGTCGCATGCAAATGCGTTTTGTTTAATAACTATAAATTTAATATATACAAATATTTTATTCTTTCATAATATTTTCTATAATATGAGCAATATTATCTATACTAATATATAAAAAGAAAGTCTGTTTTTTGTTACCGCATAACTCAAAAACTGCTGAATCAATTTTCTTCAAATTTTGACATCGTATTCTCATATACACAAGGATGGACATAGATTATATAGCATGTATAAAAATATTTTCATTATTCAGAAATTGATGTTTTTTATCATTTACGTATTAACCCGTGTAGTACAGTGATGTCACTGCTAGGCGGCGCACGGCTTCAGCCACCCGCAAGCAGATTACATAAGGAGCATTATCTCCGGGTTTCTGTATTCGCGGATTTATTTGTCGGTTCTACTCGGTTGCCACTATGTCTCGAGTACGATCAAATTTATCGAGATCTACTGCCCGTGCTCGAAAAATATCACTTTTAATACGTATGATTCGGTCACACTATTATCCCGGGCGAAGCCGAGATGGTAGACGCTAGTAAATTATAACGACAAATATGTCTGTGATACGATACAGAATGTTTTATAACAGTAATTGATCTTCTACTTTTACAATTCGTAAAGGATCATCATCTTTCTCTCATTCCGCGCAGCTGTCCGAATTCAAAAATAGTATTTCCCATGACGTGATGTAAAAATACAACGAGCAACGGTTCGCGGAATCAATTACCGTTCGTTTTGCTCGGTGCACGGGCTATGATAGCTTCGCCATTAATCATGCCCGCGCCGTGCACGATTGTTTTTACATCGGGGAAATTGCACGGCTGATCCGAGCTGCCAAAAAGTGGGTCACCACCGAGATGGGAACCGTCGTGAACCGGCGCGAACGAGAGAATCGAGCGTAGCCGTCATTATTACGATTGCTCACACGTATCCCACACGTGGTCGATACGTTAATTACGGGGAGGACTCCACGGCTGATGTCGCGCACGTTGCGCGAAACCGCCTTGGGCGACGCGCGTTCCTCATGGTGTCGTCGACCATCGGCAATAGAAGCACGAACGCGGTACTTTTTTATAGCCGTGCGTACATCACTGTCCGGGCGTGTCAGATAAAATTAAGTGATAATTAATTGGAATGAGATTTAAATAAAATTCGGGAGAGACGTAACTTTGACGTGGATCTCGGAGCCGATCAGTATTATACCTCAAGACTTCCGACATTCGATTTCAATGAAAACGCGGATTTGGTGTAATTTAAAACTAAGATACGCATCTATTAATATGTATTTAACAATTTTTAAAAGTTCTTTGACGTAAAAGTTTTGATAGCATTGTGGATAGCAGACAAATTTAGACGCGACATCTTTAATCCATTTGCTGTACATTGTATAAATTAACTCGGTTTCTCGCCTTATACGGCGTATGTATATATTCCTCCGTTCCCGTTACTTTGATACGAGAGTCTGGTCCACGTTTTACGAACGCGAGACTGGACATTAACTGTTATAAAATCTCTGAGATTAAATTATACGACGCGGCCAAATATCGGGGTTGCTATTTTTTGCACGCTACCATTTCGCGACGATGTGGTGGTGGTGGTGGAAAGGCATTTGCGCCACGGTCGTCATCTGTGGGATCTTTCGAAGCCGAGAGGAGATCAGGGGTCATTTGAGCGAAGAAAATTCTGATTACGCAACGACGGGGGGAGAGGGAGTCAGGGAGAGGGCTCGTTCGACGTTCCGGCCGGAGCGTCGCCTCCGAGGGAGGAAGATAGATGAAAATCGTGCGAGACAAGAGAGACTAGAAGATGGACGCCGTCGGGGGCGAGGGAGGAGTGGATGGAAGAAGACGAGGGGGAGGCAAAGGGGGCGGAAGGTGGGAAGGGGTCGCCCACGCACGCGTAGGATAATTGCACGCGTGATTCTCCCTCGATGTGCCGGCTCTCCTTTTCTCTTTCCCTATCTTTCCGCCTTGCCCTCTCTTGCCTCGTGCTTTCTGCCTCGCGCTTATGCGTACGTACGTACGTACATACATACGTATGTACACGCGAGTTAGCATCTGCATGCGAGAGAAGTCCGAGCGTAAGGAGATCCCGGTCGCGCGGGGCGGCCGGGAACGGGTAGAGGGGAACGGGGGAGCAGGGGAAAGGAGTGGAAGCGCTTGAGGAAGAGGTCAGAGGTCAGCCGCACTCTCGACGAGGCAGACGCGACGCCCACCGAGCGACACCCACGCGAAAAGCCTTCTCCACGAAGCCCTCGTCTTCTTCACCTTCTTCCTTCTTCTCCTCCTCTCGCGTTCCCTTCCCTTCTTCCGCCCGTGCTTCTCTCCCCTTGCTCGCGCTTCTTTCCGCTCGCGTCCACGAAACGCGCTGACTGTGCGAGGACCTACGGTTTCTTCTTTGAACCGGACTGTACGTTACACATATACCGATACCGAATTCTTCGCATATCAACGGGCATACTTCGGCGCGTTTTGCCTTCGCATCAAATAATCGTGCGCTTGCTCGCAGGATGTCTCGTCGCTCAGGTCATAAAAGCGGAGAAAGCTGTGCATTTGAAAAATATGATAACAGATGCAGGAAAGGTATTACGAGAAAGTTGCATTTAATGATTATTAATAATAAATTGATTATTAATAATACGATTAGCTTTGCTTTTTCGAAGAAACGGCAAAGCAATAGCAAATTTATGCAGTATAAACTAACTTTTTCTCATGAATCAAGAAAGTTTTTCATAGAGATTCTATTAACCTCATAAATAACATGAAGTTGCACAAAATAAAATAAAAATCAGGTCGGAAAGTTTCAATTCCACACAAAACAATTTCAAACGCTGTCGCTATACATTATTACGTTCGTCTAAACATAAAAAATTTTTCCACGGCCGTCAGGACATGAAGCTGCAAGTTATCAATGTTATTTACAGTTACAACACGCGCGTTAAGTAACAGAATAGTTTTCGCGGGAGTTTCACGGACAGTCACTTATTCATGTCGTAAATCGAGACGATACGCGCGAATGATGAACCGAAGATGAGCGTTCGCGTTACGAGACGCGCGATGTTCGCGTAACCGGCGCGGTGCGCGCAGTGACGAGCTAGAAAACGGCGGCACTAAATCAACAGGCAAAATTTATTGCTAATATTTTTCCGGCGCGCAGTTAACTGTCGCGCGGTCGTTAGCGGTGACAAAAGATTTGTAATTTATCGAGTCTCCGGTTTAACCGGCCGGGGTAAAGTCTTCCGCGGACGCTAAACT
This sequence comes from Crematogaster levior, assembly GCA_901521435.1. Classification (NCBI taxonomy): domain Eukaryota; kingdom Metazoa; phylum Arthropoda; class Insecta; order Hymenoptera; family Formicidae; genus Crematogaster; species Crematogaster levior. Next base: position 341,802 of record CABEGB010001192.1, read on the forward strand.
TTCCGTTTACGACTCCTTCAACGGATCGTGAAGCTCTTCCTTTGTACGCAGCGTGAAACGCTTACGGATGGCGAAACGCTCGTTCCTCTCCTCTTCTTCCCGTCTTCTTTCTGAATTCGATTATCCGCTCGTCTGCGACGGACGGGCCGACCGGTCAATCGTGCCGTACGACGCTCGGCATTTATAGCGCATTGAAGAAACGTTATTAACGAGCCTTCCACGATCAAGACATTTCTCTTTGCGCCGCGAAGACGACCCGCATCGCTTCCATTGCTTCCTTCGCGCGAAACGAACACCGCGATTCCTCTCGGTTACGCATGAAGGATCCCGTGAATTCGGTAGAGTACCTTCTGCACTTTGGACGAAAATTAATTCTTTTCGTGAGAAAAGTGTTTCGAAACGATCTAATGATCCTTCAGATATTTTTTTTAATGATTTTTAAACGGACAGATAAAAATGACTTTATATCAAGCTTTTTTTTTCAATTTTTGCTGTAAAGTTTTCATTCGATTAAGTTGGCATCTATTTATTTGTAATTGAAACATCAAATTACACAAATTCAAACTTTTCTTTGTCAGTGAATATTAATAAACATTAATAAACAAATATCAATTGTTGATCGATCCGTCTGGTTAATTATCTGGAATAAGGGAGTTCCAGGTTCGAATCCTGGCTGAGGTAATAATTTTCACAATAAATTCTTCATCTAATTTAGAGCCAAAAAATTAAAATCGATATCGATTTTAAAGTTGGCGATCTTTCTGCATTTCAATGTCCGACAAATCTAGTCGGCGACACGCAGATAATTAGCCAGGATCCATGAACAATTGAAATTTGTTTATTAATGTTTATTAATACAAATTACGTCATAAATTTTTATTCAATTTAATTTATGTTGAACAAGTACCAGCATTATAGAATTATTCGATTCGCAAAATGGATAGATAATAATATATTTTATATTAATAGATTTATTTTACGATCGCGATGCAAATGCGAGGATAGCCGTATTCATAGGTATTTAGCGCCGGCTATGAAAATAAAAAATAAGCAGTTCGGGTCCCAACGAAGGTAATCACGATGGACTGGGAAGCATTACGAGGGATTACACCAGTAAGTCTGGACTAACTGGCAGCCTGACGTCATAATCTTAAGAAATATTCGGGCGACTAACTCTGCCGCCCCGCGTTCTCGCTTCATTCTTCACCCGTCTTCTTCCTCCTCCTCTTCACCCTTCCGCCCACGATTATATATTGGGGATCGAAGTCGATGTTGCGCGGGAGGAAGGAGAAAAGTGACGCGAGCGAAGGAAAGAGAGGGATATGAGACGGTGTGCGAGGACCGAGCGAACGAGCACGAGGGAGGAAGGAATAGTTAGACGAAGAAGGAATTTATTATACTCCTGAGAATTTGAGGTAAAGACTGACGGGGAAGAGATCTGGACACGATCTACGGTAAATGCTCCAGCAGATTCTCGAGGTGATCACCAAGATTTTCGAATCGATCAATTAAGCGGCGTGTGGGAACCGTCCGGTCCGGTCTCGTCCGTCCGTCCATCCGATCAGAACCAAAAAATCAGATGTTGATCTCTCCGCAAACCTGTAATCCTCCTGAAAAGAGAAGAGAGGGCCTCGAGAGACGGCATTCCCTTTCTTCCCCGTCTGTTGCCTTTCCTTTCGGGATCACCAAATATGACGAGAGTATAAAAGTTGAGCGGAAGTAAGATGTAAATAATCCTATAAGAAGTGTCGGAGGATGCAACAAAATTCCGTAAATATTTTTCACGTCGATGAAATGTACATACATATCACTATTTTTAATTGTACATTCTAATCTATACAGCACAGAATATTATAAATTGCAAATGTAATTATACAATTGTATAATGTAAATCAACAACACTACAAATATGTTGCTGCAGTGTTGCTGGAATATTTTGTGTTGTAGGAAATGACGTGATAGTCTCCCATTCAGCATATATTATTGCACTTACATTGCGGCAACATTACTTTGTTACGACAATGTTCCCGCAATATAACTGCAATGCTCTGTGTTGCAAGGAAGAAACGAAGCTGTTTATATATCATTGCCTCCGAAAAAAAAATGATCTCATTTCAACTCGCCTAGTGAATCAGCATCAGGGAATCGAGGAATGTGAACGCATCGGACTTAGAAGGTTTCTCGGCAGCTTGCCGCGGTAAAAGACGTCACGGTATTTTACCGAAATAAGCGATGACGTCCGCCAGCGACGTCGTCGCTGCCATTACCGTTCCACAACGCGTGCCTTTCATTGTGCCACGGTTTCGCGGCGGGCACCAACGGCAAATTAAGGAACGTAACGTATCGCCGTTGGCCGCATTGCCGCCATGGCGGCGGGAAGCGATGTGTCTACCCTCTCCGAGGGCGGCGAGAAATCGAGGCTTAATCTCGCGCGGCGAAAGGGACCCTAAACGCACGGAACGTGGATACGATGATCTTAAATTCTCGCGAGGGCCCTACTCGATTACCTGCCCACGCGATTTCTCGAAGCTAACCCGAGCGTCAGGACGAAACACGGGGTAGGAACATCGGAAGAATACGAGATAACATGGGCGCGGATGAGGAGGAGAGAAAACGAGAGGAGAGACGGAGGAAGTGAGAGAAAGAGGAGACGAAGAAGGGATGGATGAAAGGAGGAGACAGAAAAGGAGGAGAGTGTGTATCCGTGACAAGAGACTAGATCTACGCCGGTGGGACCACACGTGCGACGACGACGACGATGACGACGACGACGACGAGGACGATGAAGAGGACGACGAAGAGGACGACAACGAAGAGACGACAACGCATACGAGAGTATGTTTTCTGGGTACAATTTTTGGTCGTTCCGGAGGCTGCGGATATCTCGCTGCAACGAGGCGTAAGGAATATCCGAAGGCTCGCGGACGGCGCGCTGCCGTCTCTTTTTTTCTCGTTTTTCCCTCTCAATGATCCCCGCGATCACGAGGAGAGAAGGAAGAGGACTCGGTCCTGAACGAGGTGGATCAATGGACCGAAGGAGGCAAGAGTCGAAGAGGATGTAAAAAGGGTGAGAGACAGGGGAGAACGGTGGACCACCGGTGACGTCCTTGACGTTTTATCGTTATCCAGTTGATTGGGCTGAAAATTTGACGAACTGGTTCCGGCCGCCTTACCGCCTTCCGTCCCCCGCTTCCCGCTTAACATGTTTCTTCCCTTCGTTGCAGCTTGGAACGCGTTCCGCGGCGGGATACGCAATCGGACAGCTTATTTAATGCGACGAGATGACGCATAACGATAATACCAAATATATATATATAGAATATATCAAATGTATATATGTATATAAAAGATGATGAAACGATGACAAGATAAGAACAGAATATGCGCACAGACAACCGTGCAAGGATTAATATTCGTAACGCGATTTTGTTGGTATTTTAGCAGTCGGCACAGTCGCGAATAACGATGAGGTAGCGTGACGTCGGTTTATGCCACAACCACAGATCGCGACCTGCACAAAAGAGGCGTTTATGCGAAAACCAGATCTACCGATGGCACGAGAGGGACAGCCGTTGACTCCGTCTCATCGGCGCGTTAACAAAGAGCACGTTTCTGCATTGACAATGACGGCGTTGGCGAGAAAAAACGTGTATATATAGGGTGTCCGGAGTTTCTTGCATTTTCTTCCATACATTTTAGGATTTAATTTTTGAATTTATTTTAGTTTCCAGATTTATGGTGTTTCTTCTCCCCTGAGAAACAAACGAGATGCTTCCAGATTATAACAGGAATGAAAATCTAGAGAAATTTATATAAGATAACTTTTAGGAATAAAACTGCACAAAAGATGAAAAAAAATGAGTATAGCATAAATTTTAAAAATTTATTTAAAATTTAGTTAATTATTAAGTTAGTTAAATATTAAAAGAGCAGATTTCAAGTCAAATATACTGATTTATAATTCTTAATAATAAATAAAACATCTTATTTATTGAATTATTTGAATAAATATATAACACATAATAATAATATATAACAGCAACACAACAACAACAATAATAATAATAATAATAATAATAATAATAATAATGATAATAAGAGAGTTATGGTTCTATAATTATTTATCAGTCATTGTTCTAAACACGTATAAATTTCACAAGATATTGATCTTCAAATTGCAAAATATAAAACAAGATTTATCATTGTCATAATATTTAAGAGATCATATTTCGGTAAGACTAACCGAAAATCAAATCCGTGTCGGTGTGACATGTTTCGCACAAAATTGGCTATAGAATTCCGCTTTGCCACAATCGAGTGTTTTGTATTTCCCTCGAGACACCCTGTAGAGGCACGAGGGCGAAGGGGAACAAGAGGGAACGAAGAAAGGGCGAGACGAGGAAGAGGATTGTCGCCGTTCGAGATCCACGCGAGAGCGCCATTCTGGGCCCGGGTGGTCCCCCGTCAATCTGTTGCTCATACTGCTTTCGGCACAAATATCCTCCGAGGATGTACTGGATCCTACCTCCTCACGCTTTTTACTTTCTTTCGACGATGCATGTAACAGGCCATCTTTCCCCGGCTCGTTACTTTGCGAGAGTAACGCGAAAAACGATAAGCAAAATATGTGCAGAAAGCGACAAGGATTAATGTGTCCGCAAAGACGTACAATGAATCGCTTTTATCGAATATACCGAAAAGTTCAAAGAGTGACATTGTAAGGAGTCTTAATGTTAAAAAAGTGACATTGTAAGGAGTCTCAATGTTAAAAGAATGACATTGTAAGGAGCCTTAACGCGATTTGCCAATGTACTTGTAATAAACAAAAAAAAATAAGTATTTGCTTGGAAACGAATAAGAAGATGAATAAAAACGGAAAGTCCAGGTGGAATAAAAATGCATAGAGAGAAGCAGCATCCGAAAGGAGATCGAAAATCAGTCAAGTGCAACGTCGCGAGAGATTCATACGCGGTGAGGTCTCTTGGGAAGGAAGGAAGGCCAAGATCTCGTAAACCAGAAGATTAGGATCTGAGACCGACGGCCACCCACTCCGAGTTCGTTCATTTTCGCTCCTTTTCTTCCGCTTCCCTTTATCCCGTGCTCCATCTCTGTTTTCCTTGTTCTGGAGCATTCCCGGGTCTGTCGGTCACATTAACTGCCGTCTCTGCGTAGTGACAATTAACCGTAAAACGTCCAAAACCTTATTTATTTTCTTTCCCGCTAAGTCACGTGCAGCATCCGAGTGAGTAGAGCGCAAGCATCGCATTTTTCTCGGAATCATTATTAAATCTATTCAAAAAATATCATTAAAGAACTCGCAAATTTATATTCCTGCAAAGTTATAAAAATTTTTCTTTGCTAACGCGAGAAAGGCAGATTAAGATTATTATTTAAATAGGAGCTTATTGTTCAAAATAATAAATAAAATTGCGATAAGTGAATTTCGAATGATTTATTCATATTAATGTTTATAATAATTGAATAAATACATACGAACACACACACACACAGAGGCAATCCGATATTTACACTGCCGGTTCTGAAAATATATGTCATTCTAAAAATATATTATATATCTAATGTATATGACATAGTAGTATGTTATACAGTACCGGTCAAAATTATATCACCTTTTTTTTCTTTCTTTAAAGAACTTTTGTCAAAGTACATCGAATGCGCTAAAAATTTTACAGTAGACACCTGGAAGGAGGTACACCTTGTACATGAAGTATAATGAGATTTGGCAAAATACACCATGGTTTCGAATTTTTTATTAATTTCCCCAAAATTGCATTTTTGTGCTTTCTTTGTTTTTTGTGTTGCAGTAATTTTTTTTACAGTCATAACTAGTTTCGTTGTTTATTTTCAAAATATTTATTATTATAATAATGATTCAAAAAGTTTATTATTACATTTAACATATTTTGGAAATTTCAAATAAAATTAATTTTTTACAAGTTATTGTTTTCATTATTTGATGAAAAGTTATTTCTTTAATAAGCTACTTGCCATCAAAACATGTTATGATTTGATAGAGATCCGTGCACTTTAAAATAAGTTATCAAAAACCTGAAGGTGATATAATTTTGGCAGGTACTATATGTAGATTTTCAGCGAATTGGTAATAAATTGGGCACGTAGTCACAACTTTATTGACAGTGTTTTCAACTTATCCATAAACAGAAACTTTTTAAATGTACATTTCATTCATGATACATGGGCGGTGTATCGATGATGCTTTTGATGTGGAAGATTTCCGCGATTATTAGAGAAGCGACTGCAGAAGTTCAGATAAGCATAAACTCTTTAAAAGCCTATTACGGTTATCTGTCTTAATCTACTGCCAAGCAATTTAGCTTTAGGTAATACAATATTTTCCAAAGTTTCCGCAGTTCAATGTGACAGGAAAAGGCGAAAAGGTGTTGGTGGTCGGATCGGCCGTGAGATAAGATTTTTTCCAAAGATTGATCGGTCACCTCGCGGCACCATGTTCCTTGATATAGCGTGTCTCAACACAAATTGTCTTAATCGAATCGGAGGACGCGATCTGCATCAAGAGAATTTAAAGGTGAGTCTCAAGGGATATGCGATGCATGGGCGAAGCACCATGCTAAATCGAGCACGTGTGGACGATAGATGAGGAGAGGAACAGTGAGAATGGCTTGAACCACAAAGCAGAGTAGGGCGATAGGGCTGCCCTTTGAAAGGGAAGGGTTGAAAGAAGACCAGAGAAAATAAAATGAATGTTAAGAGTTAGCTGTAAATGATGACAACACTTTGCGTTGGACAACGTGTAATAATTATTATAAATCATCTTTGTATTAAGATATCTCAGTACTCTTTTATTCTTTCTATGCAACATGGAGGAGGGATATAATAATGTCTTGTAACGTTTTTGCAAATGTTTTCTTGAATAAATAAGTTTACGTTAAACATTCAAAGCGCGAGAATAGGGAGATGTATCTCTCCCCTTTCGTGCACTTGCAAATAAATAAAATGACACTAAAGTGGTACCGTGTACATGCATGAATTAACATAGCCAGAATAAAAGTGACATTAAAACGAATCTTTTTCAGACCTCAATCGTCTCGCTCGTTTACCCGTGTATCGATTACAGGAACAAAAGAGAAGCGCGAGGTTAATGCGAGAACACGGAGGTGCGAAGAAGGGCTTTGAGATAAAAGGGATAAAAGGAATAAAGAGTGAGACGAAGGGGCACAATGCTGTGTCGGTCAACTGCGACGCTCGTATAAAAGAAACCGTGACGCCGGGAGAGAAAGAGACGAGAAAAGAGGAAGAGAACGAGAGAGGATGACGGGCGGTATGGGGGCGAGTATAGGAGGGGGAGGCCCAGCCAAAGTAGAGGGGAGAGAGACGAATCTTTGGAGGTTTCGCAGTTGTAAATAATGCATTATAAATATAGGCACGCAGGACGCGCACGCTCACGCAACACAAGGGACGCGTGCTTCGCATAGCTGCGCGCATTGTGGGCCCAGCACGAGGCCATACGGGACCCTATAGCGGGTCTCATGGGCCTCACGGGGCCTCGTCGTCACAGCGGCCGGCGATACACGGGACGAAGAGGGCCCCGCTTAGACAACAATCACATTCATCGAGAAACTCACAATGCTAATCGTAAAGACGCCGCCTATTATGCCGGCATGTCCACGGAGGGTTCACGAGGGTCCTCGAGGAGGCGGGCTTATCTTCCTTTTTCTGCCAACGACCTATGTATGTGCATGTGTGTGTGTGTGTATGTGAATGTGTGTGAAGGGCCGAGTTTATTTCATCGACTCTCTTTGAATTGCCGTCGAATCGAGAGACACTCGCGGCTTTGTCACACTCGTAACCTTTTCCGCCTTCAAATGCACAGGGATGCGCGCAGATGAAGTTGACGACGTCGGGAGTTGCGGCCGTCGGCCACATAAGGGGTTCATAATACGGATAGGATACTCAACGCCACGGGGTTTCCTAATATCACTCAATGTCAATAGAAGTCTGTCTTGGTGCATATTATACGCAATCCTATATATAATTAACACTTTAGACCAAAATTGGGCAGATTTCCTTCATGTGCGTTATCTTACAACGAACAAACAATGGGAATCACGAAACTAATCCTTATGTGCCAGGATTAGTTGTTAGATATTTTTAAGTTGAGGTTTGAACACCGCAGATATCAAAAAACTCACTAACGAAATATTACGAAATATTCTTCAAAATATTCATCCGCTAAGCTATGATATCTTCGTAAATATATTATATAACACAGAATGAAAAGTGTCAGTTATTATTTTTGTGACTTATTGTATCTCTCCACAGGTTATGGCGACAGTGCTTATTGGTGATTATATTTACGTTAGCACCAGAACATAAAACAAACGTGAAACCAACCGTCGCTTCGTGAGAGTTTTACTTTTAAAATTTGTCACGGTTACAAATGTAGTAGCCGACCGCGGTACTTCCAACTAGACTTGTTGCCGCTGTTAACTGCCGCTTTTGTGGTAGAATTCTTCCCAAAATCTGCGTTCAAAAGCGGCGCCCGAGATAGAAGATGAAACGACAAGGCCCCCTGTGGAACCACCGGTAGCTTCAGAGAGGTGTCTCCGCCTTCGGACCACCGTTGACGTTTTTTTTCTTTGTGAGATTTATTCTGTGCGCGCGAATAGCCGTGGGAAGAATGCTTAAATCGTAGGAGGCGGAAGGGACAAAATTTGACTTTGCAAGGTACATTTAACAGTATTTCACAAATTCCCTTTGTCGAAAAAAAAGGTTATTAAATTGGTATTTTATTAAATGTTTACATCACTCTAAACTTATTGTTTTATATATATATATATATATATATATAATACCTGTGACACTATGTACAGAGTACAAATTAATAGATCGTCATTTATCTAATCATTTATGTAAACATTCTACTTAGTATTTACTGAGAGTATGATCTGATCTACTGAGTATTTACTAAATTATTTCCTAAATATTGTACTCAAATTTTTAATACACTTATATTACCAAGTACCAAGTTCTAAATTATAAGTAGTTACAACGTAATAATTAATAACATCTTTAGAAACTATTATAGCGTGATTATGTTGTTTTATTCTGGACAATATTAGTATTATGATATGCCGATGGAATGTGTAACATTTTTGGTAACATCAAGCATTTTTTAAGTCAAGTTATTTGCGTATCAGTGATTTATTTAATTGCTTGACTAGTTAGTGTTTACCTTTCTACAGGTATGTGATAATAGGCATAAGTATGTGTACGTAAGTGCCTCTACAGACTAGTCGAGTATTTCTAACGGCCATTTATTGCTTTCAAGTGTCGAAATTCACGGATGAGAATCCTAGAGACTGCCGAAGGATATGCTCGAATGGACTATTGTTGCAACAAGTGGGTGCCCGCTACCTACCCATCTACCTGTCGTCGAAATTGAGCTCTGCCTTCGCGCGGGTATAAGGCCATTCAGCGTGAAAAAGGGGCTTGCTCCTGTCTCCTTCCCTTTTCTGTTGCCAACGAAAACGATCATCCTCGAGACACTTGCTCCCGCGGGAGGAATCATCTCGGAAACGTCAACCGTCACTTCGCGCCGTGATGGAATGGCGCCCTTCGCGTTTGGCATCTTCATCCCGCGCTGGAATTTCTGACAGTCGCTTTTGTACCTATCTCTCGCAGATTATTCGAATATTTCTCTCGATATATTCTCCACGGGAATTTTTCTGGTTAGGATGAACTGAATGAAAATTTTACATTTATGATATTTTTCGTGACACTCGTTTTGTAAATTTTACAGTACTTTAATAGTTCCTGGAAATGGACTTTCCTGCATGTATTTTTTTGCACATTCGAGCGTGACGTGAGATCACGTTTACTTAATTATCACAAAAAAGAAGTACTTCGTGTAAGGATATTAGATCTGGATATTTCGTTGGAGAAACCGGCTCATTTGATTCTCATGCAGGCAGCGCGGTCTCAAGGTAAGCGCTTTGCAATTTGCAGTGCGTATAGGAAAACAACATTACCGCGACCTGTCCGTAATGCCAATCGTTCTAAAAATACCCTGAGTCGAAGAGCGGTATCGTGTGGGTGAACTCGACCGTCGACTCCATAGGGTGAGTACAAGACGTGTATACTGGTGGGAGAGGTCAGAGCTGTCACTCAAGCGACCCGATGTGTCTAGCTACCCTCCTATTAGCCCTCACCGCTCCTCGTTAATTGCTAAATTGAAGGCAATTTCGACTGCGAATTGGAATTCGACGCGATATATCGTACGAGTTGAGACCTTCCAATCGAGCGGAGATTACGCGCGATTTATGGACGCGTCATTCGCACCGTCCATTTTTCTTCGTCGTAGAGAAATTTGTGCAATGGCTTTTTAAGTTAAAAGGGGCGAGAAAAAAATGTGGAATCAATTATAATAATCTCATAAATCTGATTCTTGGTAATCGTTTGAGTCTAGGAGCGGTAATCGTTATTTACCACAATATCGTTATTTTAGAGAATTTTGTTATTTTAAGAGAATAGTTGTTGTATAATTAGTGAATAAAAAAATACAAAATCCCTTTTTTATATTCTATTCAGTAGTGGAAGGTATATATTATTCTTACTTTTTTCATCGAAAAGCGTAATACAGAGCAATTTCTCATTTATTTGAGAAATGGCAAAAGCTTTTAATAAAATTTCTTAACCAGTGATGAATGTCATTAAAAATTTCATTGTATTAAACTAAATTAAGTTACAAGAGATATATTAAATTAAAGAAGCGCACCATATTGGTTTCGCTGCATGATTTACGGCAGCCTCGCAGCTTCCCAGAACGAGTCCATTCGTCTACCAAATTCGTAGAGCTGGATCGATTTAGTAAGAGGGTACGGCACGGGGACAAAGCGGAGGGTGTGGAGGAGGGGGACAGTCCTCTCAAGCCGAAAATCTTCGGGTAGCTTCCGCGGCCGAAAACGTATCGTTCTCAAAAAACGACCTGGGGCCGCTCGTAACCCGGCGCCCTGTGTTTACGACCCGACGGGAGCAACGTCTCTAAAAACCAGGTACGCCCCACAATTCCACCGGTTTGCAGCAGCCCCATTTTCACTGCACTGTAGAACTGTTTTCGCTCGAAGGCTCAATGCCCGGCACTACGTCGTTTAAGATGTGAGAAGGATTCGCCGGAAAGTATATAAAAAACACGCACGAAATTGTAATCGCCGACGCGACGGTGGTCTTCGAAGTGGCACGAAAGGCAAAAGAATTGTTTTTATTACTTTTTTTTATTATTATGTATGTGTGTGTGCGCGCGTATTATTATTATCGGCAACGAATAAATATAAATCAATGATACAAATGATACAAATTTGAGAAAATTTAATTTTTCCTGAGAATTGTGCGTATTTAATTACACATAATATTAAAAAAAGCTGGTTTCTCTCTAAAATTATTTGTAAATAGGAAATTTTATTGACGTATTGTATTCTTTTGGATAATTTTATGACTGAACCAAATTAATACGAAACTTTCATTTGTCGATCAAAACTGGCAAATAATTTATTTAATAAATGAATATGATTGACTACATGACTGACTACATGATCGACTACATTGTGTTTCACATTATTGAATAAATTTGCCATTGTTTTGGTCGACAAATAACAGTTTCATATTAATTTGGCTTATTCATTTCTGGCGACAATAAGCTTTCTATATTTATGATTGAATTTCAGAGAGAGAGAGAATTTTATATAAAATGTGCAATTTTAAGCATTACAAAATAGAATCAATTCTCCTATTAGAATTAATTAAAAATTTTTACGAACCAATTATAAAATTTATCAATAAATGCACTTTTGTAAAGTGCCATAAAGTGGAAACAAAGTAAGCTCTCACACACATACATGCAAGACTAAGAGAAAAAAATATCAAACCGCGTAAAGATTTCCGAAGGTAGTTGTAGCTCCCTTCGTAAGCTGGGGGTAATTGGTCGTTCTTGGTTTTAATTGGCTACACACCGATGATTTTCGGCCCGGTTGTTAAGGCTTACGTTGTGTTCCGTTGTAAACGGTCCGCTGGAACTTGGTCGAAATTTAGAGAAAAAATTCTGGTGGCCGAGATAGGGAGATGGCCCTGCCTACGTGTACATATATATGTATATATAACCCACAATCGAAATCGAGGCCCACGTGTTTACGACCGTTAAACTGGGCGGGTTCAATCGATGGCCAATTATACACGCGTTAATAGAAGCCCGGCGAATTTTATAACTGGGTCCACTGTATCCGATGTGTTTTACATAAATTTATCCGACGATCGGGGAAGTCGATGGGCGTGACGAGGGAAGTCGAAAAGTGCGACGGGTAACACAAAGTTTAAGAATATGCGATTTTACGAGCATTTTAAAACATTTTAACGACGTGTGTGCGTAACAAAAATAAATCGCAATGCTGTGTTTTAAGATAAAAAAACAATTTAGTAATTAAGTCAGTTTATGACAACATAGAATGACGAGAATCAATAAACAGCCGACAAAAGATTACAAGATATATTATTTATTAAAAAAACAAAATTATCTAATCTATTTTTTTTGCTAAAATATCGTGTTGTCACTTTTCTTAGGAGAAGTCACGAATTTTAAATATAAGACTTATAAGAGGCTGTAAGAGATTATCACAAAAATAGAAACAATATTGGGAAATATTTATTGCTTATAATTGTATCTTACACAATAACGTGATAAACAATTAGCAATAATAAAAGAAGTAAATAAGGGAAACCTTTTTTTAGTACTTATAATTTTGTTTTCTAGTCTGAGGTATTAGTACATAACACATTTATAAATAAGCATACATTTTGTGTATCTACTTGTATCTTCCATTGTTGCGAAGCATATGATTTTATAATTGACATTTAGAAGATCTGGCGAGCAATATCTTTCGTTTTATGCCGTCATTCAGAACTCACTGGCGTTTATGGCCAGTAGACCAAGAGTGGGACCGATTAACGATCAATTATGTACCATGAGCCTGTGATTCTCGAAATTGGGCCTCGCGGCCCAGTTTCTTACCAGTGAGAGATTTTCCCCGATTACAGGACTTGAGAAAGAGAACGAGACGAAGGAGAAGAAGCGTAGGCGTCAGCAGATGGAGATGCGAGATGAAGAAACGGGAGGCTAAATTCAAGAGACAGAGGGGAAAAGGTTAGGCTGATGAAGTCTATTGGTAATTGGTCCTCAACGCGGTTTCGAAAAGCCTACCATATAATTGTTACGTTATTAAATACCGCTTAAGTTAAACCGTGCCCTTTCAAGGAAATTCCTGTCAAAGAAGGTCTCTTTAATTAAGGGGTATCCGTGGCATCCTCCCTCATATGTTCTCCAGGAAAACGAACTTTTAATGGGCGGTAGTGTTTGGAGGGCGATCTGCAAGAGTGAAGTCGATGGGGATAATCAATGCCTGTGTGATACGAAGCCTTTCGAAGCGTTTTATATTTATTGGGATCTAAATAAACCGTATCATTGATACATAATAGACTGATCATATATATTTGGTTTATTTTATGTAACAATCGCCATAAAATTTTATAAAAAAAGATATTAGTTCATGATCTTAATTTATCATTTAATTTTATATTAACTTGATGTTGCACAAACATTATTATATGCGTTTTTTAAATTTATGCAATAGTTTATACTCAAAATTTTAGTACACACACACACACACACACATATATATATATACATATATATATACTAGAAAAAAATATGAATATGAATAAATAAATGTAAGCAAAATGTAGACAATGAAAACGTGTATCGTAAAGAAGAAATTGTTGAACATTATTATGAGGTTGTTAATGTTCTACGCAGCGAAAGCTGCATATTTGACGAAAGCTCGATGATGATCCAAGGCGTCGACAGTCACGCATTGTTTTGACGTTGTCCTGAGTAATCGTCGAATATGCATACAATATGCACCAGGTGTTCTGTCGGGAAGCGAACGACGTGCGGTTCGCCTTGCCATGCAAATGGGCCCGCAATAATTTATTTAAATGTAAGTCAGTCACAATCCTATGGATGCGCATATATAATATTTACGTGCTGTACGTATTCGATACGCTACCTCAACAGCTAATAGAAAATCACATAAAAAATCAGAAACACTCGCAGAGCATTGTTCTCAATAATTTTATATGTAAGCCTCTATTATATATAATATTATATATACACTATTTAATATGTTAACGGTTGTTAACGTTGACCGTTAGTTTAACAATTAACAAATGCGGCATAGAAGATATTTTTGTACAATAAAATAATGAAACTCTTGCATATAAGATCCCGAAGAACTTTGTTTGTTTCATCCAAAGTATTATATGATAATCCGAATACGTCATAATACATTCAACCAAAGATTGAATAGTATTTTAATTCAATATCTATTTATAACGTTAAATTAATATTGTTCAATCTTTGGAAATGAATTTTATGTTTACGACAGGAATAAACTGGAATTCCATCGTGAGAGAATCAACAAGATTACCATGACAGTAATCCTTCGAAAATTGAAATCCGTTGAAAGCCGTTAGGCTGCTCCTTTAAAAACACATAAATTAGGAGCAAATAGCTGCACGAGAAAGCATCTTGAGCGGTAAATTATGGATCGCTGACGCTGCTGTGCGCTCCTGTACCTGATGTCATCATCTCTCTCAATAATTTTAGTCATATCTATGTTTCTCGACTCGCGCGCGACAGCTGTTCCACATTCGAAGAATCGCATCTTGTAAGCTTCGCGAATCTAAATGCATAAATAATTTATACATCTATATATGTTCCTATATATAAACAATTACTTTATTATTTAATCATAAAATAGAGCTTAAGCTTTTCGCCCCCTCTATGTCTCCATTCAGTTGGCTTCGAATCGTTTCTCTGGAATCTCTTTATCGACGCGACGCGAATTCAGCATCCGACTGTAAAATCCGACGGAACATTGAGCTTCGATTGCTTTCGTTACGACGGCGCGCATTCGCGTTTGTGCGGTGTAACCAGATCTTTACGCGACAATGAAACGGGACGGATAATCGTTCGCGATTCTCCGGCGAGTCCAGCGGATGCTGAGGACGGTTTTACGAGTGGTCGACTTTGGCCGCGCGGCGCCGTCCTCAAGGCCGCGGGAAGACCCGTAAGGCCCTCCCGTCGGGAGGTCGGTAAAAAGAGGCTTGATTTATTCGAAATTACGTTAACCATCGGCCATCTGCGAGAGAGACCGTGCCCCGCGTTACCTAATTGAGAAACGCGATGGCCGATGAATCATCGCCGTTGCTGCGAGTGTGCCTGCGAAGAGAGCCCGCGAATAGTTTTACGACCGTGAGAGTGGCGACAAAGAGGAGGACGATGATGGAGAACGGAAAGCGGACTAGAGAAGAAATCAGAGAAAGGGTAAAACGTGCAGCGTAGGAAGAAGCACGGACGACAATCGCGGGATTTGATCACGGAAAACTAAGAAATAAATAAATAAAAGTTTAATGTCGAGACATTTTTTAAAAATATAACTAATAATAATATCTTTATGGTATTTATTAGAAAAGTAATTTTTACCGATTTTTTACAATTACTGTATTTATTATTAAAACGTTTTTCCTTGTTATGTGCGCATTTACGTGTCATTATCATCACGATTGTCCATCCCGGAAGGTAACAAGATCTCTTGAGGGCAAACGCAAATCGAGAAGTACCGGCAAGTATTCGAAGAAAAACAGAGAGCAGAATAAAAAATGAACAGATTAAGAAATGCGAGTCGCGAATCTTGGCGCTTCTCTCGGTTCCATGTCTTTTGTTCTTAACACGTTATCTGCGTACGAAGAAAAAGACACGGAAGAATGGAAAGGGCAGGCGGGATAAGGCGGAGGGAATAGCATATCGGGAGAAGCGAGGGCCGGCTTTGTCCTTCCTTCTCTTCTACCGTTTTCTCGGCCTCGTCGTACGCGTCGCCCAACCGCGACATAACCCGCCGTCGACCACACGCGTCGACAAGTAGATAAACCGATTGATATACGGCCTACATCCTCTACCGCTGCCTCCTATTCGTCTGCTCGCGCCGATTTGGCGGTCGCTCATCATCAGTGTCGCGCGTGTCTCGTAACACGACTCGCCTCGCGACAAGCAGAAACCCGCGTGGTTAGGTCATGTTAGGTGCCAATTCGCACAAGACTTATTAAGCAAAGCTAACTCGCTACTCTTATGGAGATAGAGATAGACAGAGAGAGAGAAAGAGAGAGAGGTGCAAGTTGCTATCGAGATGAAGATTATGCTCACGAAGGGGAAGGAGAGGCATTCATTAACGGGACGTTACTAGTTAATGAATAACCGATTTACTATCTACTAATTGCTTGGTTATCGCAAACAACCTGCGTCTTTATTAAGTAATTAATTGCTAATTAATCACAAAGATAAACAAGTGGACAGTATTTTCACTTTCTATTCGTTGTAGTCGCCATCGATATATATCTCTCTCTCTCTCCCTCGTATTATTATCATTCATTACCGTCATTCATACAAGTGTTCCCATTCTCGCCTGTCTACCTCGCCAGCATCATCCGCATTGCCCGTTCGCGTTGCGACGTTCGTCTCTCGATAGCATCATTGTACTACTTTGTAAGAATATTCTTTAATGGTTCGCGCGCACGAGGCGATCGGGGCTCGTTATTCGCTCCGCGTTATTCCGCCTACCAACATCAATGACCATCTACCATCGCTTCAAGCGTACGCCGCGATGCGGCGACGGGTTCCGAGGCGACGATTTGTCCGAGAAATGGTAATCGGAATCCTGCTGGGCCCGGTAACGAGATTCGAGTGGTCCCCTCGACACACTGGGGCCCCCGGGCCCCGCCGTGGCCCGGGAGGGGGCAAAGATCGATTTAAACGTTCGCAGGGAGGTCGGATATTCCTCGACCCTCGGCAGCCTCGCGAGTGTTCCCGAATCTGGCGAAAGATTGTGACAGCGACTCGTATATATCTTCACAGGCGCAACCGCCTGCGAACGTAGCGACAATATAACCGGCCTGTTGATAGCGGTCGTCTGTGGTTCTGTCAACGACTACGAAGGGTTTCGCCGAATGATGCCGCAGCTACCCACGAAGCGGTTTTTCTCCTCCGCGGTTATTCTTCTACGGTTATTTAAGCTGCATTTATAAAAAAAAGTGCAACAAACTTTTTATATACTTAATAAATCTCTCGATAAATTTTTATTCTGCAACGAAAAAAAGAGAATTAATTCATATACGTGTATGATTACTGCTTCAAAATTAATTATAAACAATTGTGATTAAACTTTTCAATAATAGAGGTAAAAAATATTCTTACATTCTTTTTACCATTGAATTAAATAAGCATGCGTCTTTTATTTATTATAAGTAAAAACTAACAATAAATGAGACTAATGAGCGAAGACTCGAAAGAACTTCGAATAGAACTTAAAATAAATTTGGATATTTGCATTTTTGTGTAAAGCATGTTAAGTTAAACGTTTTATATAAATATTCTAAGAAATTTAAGAGAATTTTTATTTATCACACACACACACACACACGCGCGCGCGCGCGCGCGCACGCATAAAACTTACGCCAATAAAATAGCTTATTAAATACATAGTAACAAAATGCACAAATACGTTATATCGTCAGAATTCTGCGTTACAGGAAAAATCTTCTACTTCGAATATTCTCTAGAATTTGCCTCATGCATAATGCCACATCGAGAGTGTGCGCGTCGCTTGTTTCGCAATCCAAAGTACAAACGTCCTCCGACGTTCATGCCCGAGGTCATAACCATGTCGTTGCAAAAGTGTCGCTTCGCGCGCTACATCCGGCATGCGGTTCCACGAGCGGTCGAACACGCGGTCGTAAAGAAAAAAAATATGGATGTGTCTCATCCCGGATTCAAATGCACACCCTCGGCTCCCGATGCCACATAAATTTGGTTCAAGTCGGTGTGAAGACAGCGACGGCGCGCATACTAAAACCGCGACTGTTCCACGTTTTGCCGTGGATAACAAAGTAGATCTTCGCGACATCCTCCCGCGTCCTCATCCTCGTTCTTTGTAATCTAGAAGCGTACATCATGGAATCAATTGGCATTTTCAACCAGCAGAGTCGATTGTAGTCGCAGTTGTCCTGTGGATATCTTCACGATGATCGTCGGAGATCTCGCCGATCATATCTATTGAATTCAACTCGAAATTGACATAAAATTTAACATCGGATAAGATGCGCACTTTTTTGTATAAATAAATAATTTGAGTAATGTTAAGAAATATTCGTATTATACTTTTGTATTATTTTGTATTATATTAAACGATACTAATTACGATGTTTCTGTACTTTCGCAATGTCCCTTACATCGTTCCGTATCCTTTAAAACATAAAACGGTGCCCATTTATGTTTAAAGAGTTGACATGATAAAATAACAAGTCCATTAAATTTAATCGGCGCCAACAGGCATCTCATCGCTTTTTAAAGCCTCATCGTCGGAAAAACTCAGACGATTAACACATCTCCCCGTAATAAAATCATCCGCCGTAAGATTTCCAACGGGTTAGAAGAGACGGAAAACACCGGCATCATTACGCGTGTCATCGTACCATCTATTTCGACAATAATTCCCGCCACTTCCCTCTGCGCGTTGCGTTTATCGTCGCAACACGAGCAACAGTTACCACGGTTTTTAAGCCTTTCATAAACCCCAAGCCCGCCGGGATCTCTAAACAGCGCGAGGTGAACGAGTGAATGAGCACGTAAGTGGGAACGGGAGGGAGGGCGCTAAGGAGGGTGGGAGGGAGAATATAAGGCAGTTATTTACGAGACAGCTCCGCGGCATAACGAGCGTCCGCGAGGCCAACGAACGGCTAAGCGGCGCGACACCAATCTGTTCTGGACACATAGTGAAATTTCGCGAAACAAATACGAGCCCGGCGAGACTATCGCTGTCATCCCGATGGACCGGTGATTCCCATACGGAAGAGCGCGGCCTCCTAATGGGAGGAGGGTCAGGGCTCTCGCAGAACTGGATTATACATCGAGCGCGGAACGATCAGAGAGTGGGAATAGTTCTTCAGTCGTTAAGGACTGAATTTAAGACGCAACTGTCGTCAAACGTTGCAAGAAAATTGAGAGAGAGTGCAAATCATTTGAATTATGATATATATATACAATTTAAAAGTTGGAAGAAAGATATATCTTAATTAATAGAAATTAATAGCTAATTGAGATCCAATGATAAACACATTGCTCGCCCACATACGAATAAGATTCAATTAGATACATTTGTATAAAGCCCAATTAGGAAAATATCAAGGATATAAATGTATATTTAAAAATCGATATTTTAATGGTAACCATTAAAAGAGGAAACGGAAGAAAATACTCGAGTATATAATTTATAATTTGTAATTTATCTCCGCGGGTTTTCTCGGAATTTTCGACATGCGTTGTATGTTAACGTGAACGATTTGTGAATGTGTGTATTTTGGCAGGCCCATCGGCTGCCGGTGAAATTAAATTTAGCTACATAACATTAATTTGCGATCGATCGGCAGCCGGGGACGATATAACGGCAACGTAAGTAGAGATAAACGTCGCGGCGGCACTCGAACGGTCGTTGGACGAGAAATTTATGTTCTCGTTGCTTAACGTCGTGGGCCCCGTCGTGTGTACCCCGGCACATCGCGCTTATTAATACGAGGAGTAAGGCACACGGGACACGGGGCCCGGGGCCCGGGATCGCGCGGATCGAAAGACTCTCCGGGCGTTACACCATTCTAGCTCTCGGATATTTATTATCGGGCGTCGATCGCATGAATCGCCAATCGATATGCCATTCGTAGAGAGACAAGAAACGGGACACCCCGCGGACGGTCTTGCGGGCTTGACACGACCTAACAAATGGCTGTTTTACGTCGGGCAGAAAATGAAGCGAGCATGACGAGTTGATTTTCGGTCGCCACGGGAGTGTGCGCGCTGAGGGGGAGGCACGAGGGCCCGACGGGGTGTGGATAGCGCTCGCTCATGCTCGCGCGGGGTACCGCGGGGGCCCTTCCCGTTGGAGGGAGCGACCATACGTAGAAACTGAGAAAGAGAAAGTGATACCAAACACCGTCGAGACTGAGGGAGGAACGGGAGGAGAGAAAATGTAGAAAGAGAAGCCCCCAACAGGACGACCAATGATGTGTGACGAGAGAAAGAACGGCGGGTACGAGGGGAAAGCAAGAGAGGAGACACTCCTACAGTCCTGGAGAACACGAGCCAAGAGGTGTTACTTGTCAGTCCTCGCCTCGAGGCAATGACAGCCGTAGCCGGTGAATTAGCATGGGATAATGGGACGCGGTTGGCCCGGTACCTCCGCGGGGGCCAATGAGCAGCCACAAAACCGTAGTTGGAGCCGGAACGACTGGAAACGGGAACGATCGTCCTGAAGCTCTCAACTGGAAACCCAAATATCTCTGAGTCATACATGAGAGATGTTTCTTTTTTCTAAGAAGATCCATAGTGTCCTTCTTCTAATTTCATTTGTTTTAAGAACTATTCTTCTTTTTCAAGTATACAAGATCGTATCAGCACTATGCGTGTCCTTTAAAAGAATCATCATCCTATAGAGTGAATATCTGTATCAATGAAGAAAACGTGAGAAAAGATTCCTTCTAATAACACAGTGCATTGGCTCTACATTGACTGATATTGGCTAAACATTGGTTATGTTGGGAGTGCATTGGCCAATATCTTCCAAAGTAAAGCCAATATTGGCCATAGAATAAATGCAAATGTATTACGGATATTGCACGCTAATAGTTATGTAATTGAATTTATATTGGAGGTGCGCATTGGTCAAGATTTCCCAGTAATGTGAATATTGAACCAATATTGGATCGACTTATTTGCAGAATAGACATACTGGCTAAATATAAGAGGTGTCCACCTTACAATGTTGGATATATATTAGATTTACATTATTTCCCAATGTTATGCCAATACATTGTTCCACTAGGGCACCAATAAAAATGAGTAGACTTACTTACCCAAATGTCATTAAAGTAGCAAGATACATGCAGGTTCAAATCTTTCTTCGGAACGGTCATATAACTATAATCATGTCGCGCGTAATATAGTTGTAATCGTAATTATAACCAATCTGCAAGTGTGCCCGACAAATTGATTATCATGCTACGTTGACATTATGTCAAACGAACAAGGAGAGGCGTAGGCTAGAGCGATACTGAAGCGCATGATGAACCTCCACGCCTCTTCGTGACACCTCTCCGGCCGACTGTCACCGATCTTTCCTCTCGCTCGAGATGCGGATGATCCTTTTGTCGACACTCCCACATTCCCCGATGACGAGGCCAGATCAGAGCTGCGGATAGCGCAGTGTATAGATTGTCTCGCGGGCGGAATCTGTCCGCACCATCCGCTGCAGATTCACCGATGTCGTTTCTTACAGATCACTCTACTCGAGTCTCTCAGTGATCGAAAGGCTCGATCTATTCTAAAAATAACTTATTACTCTCACTATACACTTACCTTTACTTTTAAGTAATTTCACTTTATAATCCATTACTTCGTCGATTAACACGATGCGATTTTTTGTGCTACTTTTTTCCATTTTATCAAACACATATTTGATGGGGGTGTTTTTTAAAGATTATTCTCCGTCAAAAATAAAGAAAGAATGAAGTTCATTAGTATTATCCGTATAGAGTAATCGTATAATTTACTTACGTGAAATTTTCCAAGAATTATACATTTATGTGGCACAGCAAGTTTGTGATCTCTCGAGTCGAATAATCGCTATCGCAAGAAAGTAGCGCATGACTTTTTGCCATACATACTTCTTGAATGTATGAATATCCATGTGGGCGGGATGGAGAAAGGATGAGGAAGGCGAGAACAAAGTTAAACTCAATATCGTGTGACTTTTCAAAGTTAGATAAGCATCACACTTTAATTTACCTCATGAATTTCAGAAAATTCAAGCAAACGTGACAATTCGTTATTCGGTTAAACGGAACAAGTTAAACACGTCTTCCACAGACGTAATATTTTTAAAAAATCTACCTTTACGTTAAGAAATTAACTATCAAAAAGAAGGGTATCAATTATCCCGTTTGCGTTCATTTGTTATCCCAACTTTTTCCATTCTTTATACTATAATATTATAGAATTTTATTACGACACAACGATCAGGATCGTCCGAGCTCCTAACGATCTTTGTCGCGGACAGAGGCGATCGGAGCAGGTTTACTTCGTCACCTGGAATTAATTACGCCGAGAAGAGCCATAATTTCTCCACGTGCTGAGCTGCCTGCGAGCGGGGACCGATCGGATCGTTCGCCTCGCGGTGGGGGAGGAACGTTAAACGTCAACGTCGATACACCGTCGGCGTAAATAATCGTTATTGTTGAAGCGCAGCAGCAGCAGCAGCAGCACACAACGGCAGCGGTGCAACCTCTTTTCCTCCGCTGCACGTTCCGGCGCGGCGCGGCGCGACGTCGCGCGCGAGCGCCGGTCACCGGTAAGTCACAACGGGACCTCACTCGCGTCGGCGGAGATAGAGATAGAAATAGAGAGAGAGAAGTGGCTCTTCCTTGTAATTTATAGATTGTAGCAAATCGCCGAAGGGGGACGACAGAGGAGACTCGTCGTTTTCATGGCGGACACGCCGCTGCCGTCGGCTTCGTCGCGGCTCTTTCTCCGTGGGCAGCGTTCAGAGGGGCATTGTTTCCGCGTTCGAAATCACTCGGCTCGATTACCATGAACAGTATCGTAGCGTGAGAACATTACCATTTCTGCCCGCGTTTGTTTAGGACTCAATTTGCAATAAAAGCAAGCGAGCGATTACTCGAAAAATTCGGAGCAACGAGGTTTCATGAAATATGACAGTTTTGCTAATATTGTTAAATTGACGACGACTTTAACTTGAATTTTTAACAAGTGTCACATTTTCTCTGGACAAAAGTATCCCCAAATTTTGTTTGATGACTGAAGAAAAAATTGTAAGACAATACTTGAAACAAATACGTGTATGTCGGAAATGTGATTCTTTGATTGTATGAATTTATTCAAGTGCAACTCAAAATGTATAACAATTTTGCTTCTTAAAATCTTTAGAGGGTCGATGTATTTTTTAATGAGATCTTATGAGATTTTATGATTACGCATAATTAATGGATAATGAAAATTGAACCGATTTAGAAACAATTGTCCTCCGGCCACCTAAAGGTTAATAAATACGCGTAACTTAACATGACATAAAATATATGCTTTTGCTTTATCGTTCTTTAGTGTTGTTTCAACTTTTCCTTAAAAAGAACTATCTTTAACGTGCGTATAAAAAAGATTAAAGCCTGTAACATGTTATTGCACGTATCAAATATGACAAATACGAATGACATTTACATCGTGAATAATAAAAATTGTTGGCAAGACGGTACATATCGCCAAGCACCGCTGTACACTTCGCAGTGTTCTTCGAAGTGACCTCTTACGCGCTATCATCCTACTTGTGGTATCGCCTAATCCCCTCCGGTCGCAGACGATCCCGGTCGACCTCTCGAGTCCGGATAGTTTCTGTGTCTAGGCGCCACGAGTCGGAGTATCATCTCCAGGAGTCGATGGGAACCGTGGTGGCTTCGTCTTCACATATTGTGCCAACAATTAGGTGAAAGGCGCTCCCACAGATCTTAGAAGCCGCGCAAGCGAAGTGTACCAAGCAGAATGAGAGGGAGGGAGAAAGAAGAATGAGGAAGGGGAAGGAGAAAGAAAGATCAAATACAAGAAGGAGGAGAGCATGGGGGACTGGATCGTTTAATATACCTACTGAGCGACCAACCGACCTACCTACCTACCAACCTACCACCTAGCAATGTGGACGCTTACCACGTCGCGAAACGTGTACGAGAGCGAGTCTGACAGAGACGGAGTCCTAGTCGAGCGAAACACATCTCGTGCTCGCCCAAGGGGGACTAATCTAGCTAGTAGTTTGACGTGGCGATGATGCGGTAGTAACCTTTAGGTGCTCCGTCCTCCGTATACTAGTCACAACGATATCCCCGCGTATTTACGCCCGCCTTTTCCCTGTTCTTTTTATTTCGCCTTCACTAACCGGCTATTTCTTTCACTCAGCTGCGCATTCGTACTTTGCTCTGTGCACAATCCGATTTCTGCTTGTTCTTGTAGTAATGTGACTTTCGTTCCTTTAAACCTGCGCGTTATTAAAATTAAGTTTGCTGCTCAGGCAGCAAGCGTTATTTGTCATCATTCTGACGTCGAAAACGTCATCAAAAACGTCATTTTAACATCAAAATAAGTAACATCTGCTTGTTATCTGGGAAGGTATTTGATCTTTCTTAATGAAGGCTGCATATGTTGGTACATGAGAGAAATCTTAATATTTAAAATTCTCATTTTAATAGACAATTTTAAAGTGAGCAAATCTTGCTTCATTTAAAGGCCGATTCACCATTTAAAAAAAAATTTTTTTTTTTGCGTTTATTCTAATCGTTTTGAATGGAAAGAAGATTAATTGATTACGATACTTTTCAGGTAGGATTCTTCTGTTTGTTTCATTCAGACGTTTTCGTATCTTTTTATTGTAGCACACACATTTGGCTTCACGCAACATTGCGATTTAAATCTCATTTATCGCGCTGTATTCGCTTTAAAATGATTTAGCGATAGTAACCTTCTTAACCTTTAGGCACTCACCTTTTGCTACTATACAATCGCACTCACTTTCACACGTAGCCGTCTTTGATTATCTTCTCGCATATCGCCTTTTCTCAATTCGATTCTATATGCTTAATAATATTTTATAACGTAAACGTCATTACGTGTATCTATATTCATCTATGACCTCGTCTCATTGCTTTCATCGATTAACTACGCGCCAAGCTTGCTTTATTGATCCTTTCGCGAAAAGGAGCTCGGATCTAGACTCATGTTCGCCAATGATTGGACGTAACAAAGAGGTCCTTGAGAGGAGTGGTATTTATATATGAGAATGATATTGTCTCTTCCTGTATAATTATCATTACACAATTATCGTTAGTAATACGCAATCGCACAATAACGAGTACGTTTCAACTGCCACGCGTTCTTTTCTTTGTCTTTCTTTACACATTCCGTTTTATGATCTTGACTTTTGTATCACAATACTATCGCTTTTGAACAGTGAGACAATACTTTTTATAAATCAAATGAAAAGAAATAGATTCGTAACAAGATGTTCGTGTCGGTATATTGTGTAAATTTTTTGTATACTTTCTTCCTTAAACTGCACGCCGATTATTTCAATTTTGAAACATAGTACATTGACGGAATAGTAAATCTGCACATTATTTAAATCGATAATCGACATTTAATGCTAATGAACATCTTTATTAGATAAATATTTTTTTTACGTGGTAAAAGATAAAAATTGCAAAACATTGACAAACTGAGGTCTGTAAAATTATATGAAATTATGTACAGAAGCTTAATCTCTCAGATTTACATTCAATTGTAATAATTCATCGCGTTTTATTGGGGTAACGTTTCCATTACCATTGAAATCCAAGCATTTTAAAGAAAAATTTAATCTCTTCCGCAGTGAAAGCGAACCGTGGCATTGGCGCTACCACGGTAGCTGCCGTCAGGTATTTTTCGCCAACCTTTCACCCGAAAAAGGATCGCGGCCACGACAGCGGCGGCGGCGATCGCGGCTGCATGACTGCTGAACGTCGTCGACCGCGAAGTTCACTTTCTGCCCGCGGAGGTGAGAGTTCCATGGGAAGCTTCTGCCCGCTAGCTTAACACTCCGCACACGCCCATAACTAAGCGTGTAGAAACGCGTTCGTACGCTAAGCGGCTTTATCAGTTGCATACCCGGTTGAGAGTTTCGCAGAGGCAGTAATAAACCGCGGTCGAAGGTGTGTGAATGAATTTCTTGAAATGTTATCGAAGAAACTACAAGGTAATTCTGCCTTATAAAGTAGAGAAATTTTATTCAATATTATGGTAGCGAAAACGTATCTACGTTTTATTCCCTAAATATTATTATTGAGTTTCATGCGACATTTCTTCAATTAAATAAAAATTACTTGGAGTTCTATCATTTTTATCTTTTAAACTACTCTAGAAATACTTCTCGCAATTTGTTTTAAATAAAGTTGTTTGTAAAAAAAGTGTTTCTTTGGTGTAAATAGATTCGTGCACAAATTTATTACAAACAATAAATGTTTATTACACTGTTAAATATTGTTATAATATTGATGGTTGAAGCAATTAGATGAAAATTACGGAGCACGAGAAGATCGCGGAAAACCAATAGCGCGTAATCTGTACATCTCGAGAAGCACATCAGTGGGTCGTATTCAATCACCATGACATTCAGCTCACGACTTTTGCCCCAGGAGGTGAGAGCAGCTTCCAGCCACAACATAAAGTGAACAGGATGCACCGCGTGCAATCTTATTCGCTCGTGGAAATACAATTTCGAACTCTTTAAGTTTGTTGCACAATGCACAAAGTGCATAATGGAAGAATTGTGCACGGGATGTCAAAATGCGCCAAACAATAGCTTGATGTTTGATATCGTGACTAATGCAGCATGTGTAATATCGATGATTACTGCAAAATCAAGAAGAGATCAATTTTATTGAAAGAAAAAAAAACACGTTTTCTCTAATTAATTTAGTCAAGTATTTATATATACATATATATATATATATATATATATATACACATATATATATATATATATATATCGATATATTTTTCATTTTTTTAATATACTTTTCGTATTTTTACAATTGGAACACAATATTGGAACCGCTAATCGGTCGGTTAACTTATTGTGACAAGAAGGATGATTTCATATGGCCTGTTATTTCACGCCTGCGGGAGATCTGTCTTGATCAGGACTGCTACTCATCTCCTTCGCCTAGCTGCCGGCCGTCGCTTAACTGGCTATGATTTGCGTGACGACGAATTCAAGCGAGGAATGAATTATCCCGATAATTTGTACGATTGAGTCATCTTGCAACTCTTAACCAGATGCAGATTAATTGTAAGTCAGTCACGATTTGTAAGACGGTTGTCCTATATTACAATTCTCACTTCACTGCGCTGTATGTATGTATGCCAAAAAAATACAGCGATAACTTGAAATAAAATCAGAATTGCAATTAATTAATTACACCTACTAGAATAGTAGAGTACTACTAAATTCGTAAGTAGTTTAAATGAATGCCAGAGGAGCTTTTTTAAATTATTAGTTCTGTAATATAATTAAAAATAATTCTCTCTTGAAAAATTCTGTCTTTTATAAGAAGGATTTGAACATTGTTAAGGGGATTTATAAAAAAAGATGGGCCGAGGTAGCATTTTACAACTTGGCAAATTTATTTGTAGTCCATTGAAAGTGGAATTTTCCCACACACACTAATACAATACGATTTGCGGAAAGCATACATGGAATCATCACGCGCGTGTTGTCTCATCTCTCTTGGAGAGACAAAGAACATGAACCTTTCTACCAGGCTGACCGTGTGCCTCGGTGGTGTAAAGCTAGCGATACATGCATGGATATTGATACATCATGATAATAATATATAATATAATATAATAATTTTAATAATAATAAAATAACATTATTATCACTCCTATGACACCGTACAACGAAATGCAGCTCTACACTCGTGAGGCCTGTCGGCGGCTACAGTACAGAATGACTAAGCGCTATTTCGATAACATCCATAAAATAATAATTAATAATAATAATCAATAATAATAATTAATATAATAATATTAAAGACGCATTTTGATACGTATTTAAGCTATGTACAAAGTACGACCGCAGTTTCATTCCACTAAGAGGAATCAAAAATTAAAAAAAAAGGAAAAAATCCTGTTTGCTCCCGAAGCCATCGTGGTTCCTTTTTATATAAATTTTTTTCGTATCGACTTGTGCAGATTAGCTAAACGGCAGCTCTCGATATTTTTCGAGACGCCATAGCAAACACACGTGTTATATTGTATTAACAACATTTAAGAACATTTTGTGGTTCTTCTTGTTAAAACGAAAAGATATTTAGGTGTCATTATAAGGATACATTAAAATCGGTCACGCAAATTCCTTAACTCTCATTAACGTACAAGTCCGAACACTTTCTCTCCTTTTAATGTACAGTCTGAAAAGCATAAACCGCAAAATATATTAAATTTAATACAAAAGAATACATTCTTTACAATTTATCACGATGGACTCGAGTGATACTCGAGTCGAAGTGGTTAGAATAAGAAGAGCAAGAACTCATTATTCTGATTATGACAATTTAACTGATATCTTTTTTGCGTAGATATATCGATAACATCAAGTATATAATAACATAGATATTAGAAGAGGAGATAGGAATATAAGAGACATATGATGAACAAATTTAAAATGTATAATTTGACTTTCTCTAGAAATATATAAAAATATATGTAATAATTTTACACATTCACTTAGCCGAAAGATGCACTTAAAATTCATTAACATCAAAACATAATCGGTAAGCAGAATTGTGCTTAATTAATTTTACATCTTCAAAATCTTCCTGATGTGTATATTCCTGTCGACTCCTCTACGAGAACTGAAGGTTTCTGCAGCGTACATGTATTTGAATTGAACAATTTCGAACGCGACGATTATATTATTATGCTCGCCACACGCGCTTTCCCACTCGGTTTTCGTATTTAGTATCTTGCTCGAGAAGCAAGCGGGAATCAGCGTCACCATCTACGCCGCTTTACGTCTGCCTACTTCGAATACATACATTGTGGTGCCGCGATTGCTCCGTCACATACGATTCTCTCCCTCCATTCACATTTCGAGCACCTAATACCCATCGCGCGATCCGCACAGGTATGAATAAAGGAGAAGAGAAACTAAATGATACAGAAAAAAAAGGGAAGAGAAAGAAAGATACGATCGACGCTCGGAAATAATAACGGTTGGTCCTCATTCCACCTCAATGGGTGGCGTCTCGGCCGGAATCGAAGAGACACGTCGCCAAGAGTTCACCCGCTGGAAACCGATCTCAGCTGACTGGTATTTGCGTCAGCGATATCACCGCGGACCCACCTTGTACCACGTGGCCCCAAGGTTGTCCGGTCGTGTCTTCGTATGCAGCAATCGTGCACGCTCGCGAGATACGATTTTACTTTGGCGATCCCAGCGATGCGACTCTTCGTATCACCGTCGCGAAATTATATGGATTTTCTGAAGGAGAAGCCGAGTAGCTCCGCGGCCTGATTGCCAGGTGGTAGGTCAGGAAGACGTTGCTCCGGGCCTGGGCGTGGTCCACGGTAGCACGCGAAGAAGCGAACAGCGTATCCTCCGACCAGCGTTCTTATAGAACTAGTGGGTTATTACGTAGTCCAATTTAGGATGTTAGCCCGAGGAGCCTTCGAGGAACTGCATCCTGTGATAGCTTCCGTTATGAAAATGCGGAAGAAGATGTGGGTCGTCCATTTTGACTTCTGGATGAACTTCCGATTCGCTCCTTTAATTGCGCGAAAAATTTCCGATACAAACATCATGTTCCTTTCTTCTTATGCTTGTTAAAATTTCATCGTTTAGCCACTGTTCGAAATATTGGTGTTGCACGTAAGGAAGACCTAACTCAACTTTTTCGGCATTGTCGATAATTTTATCGTCTACCGTGAAAAATTCTTATCGAGATGGTTAGAATATCTTTGATTGGAAATAGCAAATAATGGAAATATTTAAAGCAGAGCACGTCGATAGAAGAAAGTCTCAAATCATTTATCTAATCGTGAATAAATTAATTATTTTGTTATAGTCGCATATTCTGTAGTCGCATCTTCATCATATTCGTGCATCATACAGCTGACTGTTGTATTCATTAAAAGTGCGGGAGTTCTTGAATTATACATAAAATTTGATATCATTCTATCGAATTGTATGTATGTTAAACGGCAAATTCCGTAAACACATTTAATCGCTCGGTACGTACTTAGCAAGAACATCGTTACTCCTTCGAATCAGCCGAATTATAAAAAAAAGTTGGATAAAATTATAATTGTAACTGCCACGTCGCTATATTCCAGATCGCTTCCATCATTTTTCTCGGCTCTGCAATGGTGCTTCGTGTCGGGTCGGGTCGAAGATTCCTCTGATGTGGCTGACGTCTGGGTGTAGGCTCGGAATACAGGAGGGTGAACAGAAGCGAAAAAAAACTCAAAAAAGCAGGATGGACAAACTAGATGCGAGGGTGATAGGCGAGGGTGGCAAAAATCGCTGGAGTATCGCGGTTCCCTTGCCGTAGGCAAACACGACATCTCTTGCAGGTTTGATACATGTCGTTGGATCGACGCAAAGGATTGCTCTAATAGAGGAGGGAAGACATCGGGAAGAACTGGTCGGTAGCTAGAGCATTCGATAGAGAAAGAGAAACGCGTGTCTACGGGAGTTTAGGATAGTAGTTGGCCGGATGGCTTCTAATACCTAGAGTAGCCATTCGAATAGCCATTTGAGTAGCCGTTGGAGCCCTTGTAGGGAACAGAGTGTATGCTCCTGGAACAAAGATGGTCGAAATCGGAAGATGAGGAAAGTGCACTTCCAGGGAAAACCCCTCGCTTCCTTCCCACTCACATTCTCTACTATTTCCTTCCTATCTATCAATCATTCCCGCCGCCTCGTTAAAGCGTGGGACTCGTGCGCGCCGTGTGTTAGTATAAGAAATAGCCGACGATGAAGAAGTCGTAGTGAGGGTAGTAAAAGTCGTAGACGCAGAGAAAAACGAAAGAGGCAGGCAGAGCAGCAGAAGAAGAAGAGGAAGAGAGGAAGATGAAGAAGAAGAAAAAGAAGAAGTAATATACGCATGCTGGGGTTCTCTGTGGTGGCGGTAGTGGCATAGTTGTTGATCGCGCTTTCATCGCGACCGGGAAAAAGTGCGGGTGATCAAATAAAAAAGTGCATGGTTGTAATTTGTTGCGTTGTATTATCATTCTGTTGTAATTGTGTTATTGTAGCTGTTTTGTTGTTGTTATTATTGTTATTATGCTATTAATGAGTTTGTGTGTGTGTGTGTGTGTGTGTGTGTATGTGTGTGTGAGTTGTGTGTGTGTTGTGTCAAGGTGCAGGAGGTTCAGAGCTCCCGCTCACCGCCACCCACATCTACAACAGAACAGAAAACAAGACCACCGCCGTTACATACAAGGTATCCATTAGTATCCACCAGTATTGAAGATTTATTTTATCGCTCGCTCGTTCAAACGCGCTCGCGCACACACGTTCCATGCGGGGGCAGCATTATTTCAGACTGATTTATGGGTCAGGCCGATTCTACGGGCCCGCGCGCGCGCGCGCGCACCGCGACTCGCCGAACCGACACGTCGACTCGCGCCCGTAGGCGAGAGAAGGAGTGCAAAGTTCGCAGATCTCTTCGCGGATCTCTTCTCTCTCCCGATTCGCGCCTCTAACCGCCATGAGATGGGTGAAGGCGACACGTTGCAACATTACAAGGCTATTGATGCGAAAGGTCAACGCGGTAGCGGCCTCCTTCAGCCGAACCAATGGTTTTGACCTTCTCGAGGTCAGCACCGTGACCGCTTAAGCGATAGTTAGCGCGTCTTGACTTTCCTGTTGATTTACCGAACACATTTCGACCGAAAATGGGAAGAAAATGTCAAAGTAGCACGAGTAATTTGAATATCTTATCATATTTGGAATCTGCAAAGTTCCATCGATCCAGAATTTATGGAACTCATTACTTAAATAACAATAGTAACTTAATTCATGTGTTTATCGTCAAAAATACAATTAATTACAATTGATCATGTCCTCTCAAATTGATGCAATCCTTTTTCTGCTGTAACATGATGACATTCTTTCTGTGATGTAGTTTCATATGCATAAAAATGACTAGTGTAAACCTTTTATTGCATCCTTTTCTCGTTTGGCATCCGCAATGTCTTTAAATATATCTTTTTCTTCGTTGACGGTGCGTTGACATCCTCATGTAGCAGAAACTAAACGTCTTTTGATTCACAAATTAACAATGAGCTTGGGGATTACACAAAACAATTTATTAAGTTATTGTAAACTGATACAGGTGTGGCCAAGCGGTTGGTATTTTTTTTCTTTATACCACACATGTATTATCATATCTATTTTAAAATGGCAATTCTCTTACGCATGGAACGGTTTGCGCGAGCGTCGTTAATCAACTGGTTACAATTGAAGAACCATCGTGAGACGTTTCCGTTATTGATATTCAACTCATACAAATGCATCTTTATTTCACTATGTAAGATTAGTCGACTTGTATTTCGCGATTTTGCGACGAGCTGTTTATCTTTCAGAAGAATTATCAAATTATTGTAGATCAGTCCACGAAGTGAATAAAATATCGCAAAATGAAGTATCAACTTTAACTGATCATTTTGCTATTAGTTTTTTTGACGCGAAGGGTCAAATCAATGATTCCCCAGACGTTTGTGCGAATCTAATTTTAACTTTATGAGCAATTAAGTAGCCATAATCTTTGAAAAAGCGAGAATAATATAAATAATAATCTAATGTACTTTGTAATGAATACTTCAAGTTACTTTTCACCGTTCAGTATCAAAATGATCCATCACAGCTCGACAGAATCAACACAATTTTCATGTTCAATTTCCACGCTACATAAAAAAGCGAAATAATTGCAACAGGAAAAACGATGACGCAAACTAACAACAGTTAATTTCAATCTAGCTCGACTTCTCGAGCTGATTGCTGACTGAGAACTAATCATTCTCGATCATTCCGTCTCGCCGTGCGACGAACAGCGAGGACGCGCAGGTACGAGCACGAAAACGTCTCCCGATAGCTTCTCTATTGCTTTTTGTATGCAAGTTTCTTGCAAGTAAGAGTCACGCACTGATGTCTGATTCACGATCGGTTGCCGCGATATTCCGCAGGAAACATTGCCAATAATCTACAACGTCAGGTGTGTGTCGCGGGCTTCTCTCTCATATGGGCGACGCCATACTCGTACGGAGGACCCTTGTAAGGAGACCCCCTAAAGAGTACTCGGAGATTGCGGCGATTGATCATGGATCAGATCGCGTACGTGTCCCGTGCGAGCGCACAAAAATAGAAGTCCGCGGAGGGAAAACAAAACGGGGCAAAAAAAATGTCGACGGAACAAAGTGAAAAAAAATATATATATATGACAAAAATGTGACGGTGTACCTGTGTTGCTTGAGATTGTCCTGCCGCTTGAAGGACTTTCCGCAGACCTCGCAGGTGAAGGTCACGTCGTCCTTATGGCTGCGCTCGTGGATCATGAGGTTGTAGGGCTTCGTGAAGCGCCGCTGGCAGTACTTGCAGACGAACTCTACCGTGCACTTGGCGCGCATCTTCTGCCGCCGGCCGAACTCCCTGCCGTGCCCCTCTGTCTCCATCGGCATTATCGCGAACATCCTTATAAATTCCCACCGCTCCTTCTCTTGGTCGAGTCTCTATCTCTCCTTTCCCTCTACCCGCCTCTCTCGCTCTCTCGCTAACGCCCGGAGTTACTCCCACCACTTCTTCTGTCTCCCTCTGTCCTCTTTCTCAGTCCTCTCTCTCTCTTTCTGCCTCGCTTGCAGACTTTCGTACGCTCTCTCTTTCTCTCTTTATCTGTCTTTCTTGACTGTCGTTCTTCGACTTGCTCTTCGCCTCCCGCGCAAAGCTAGTCTCGGGCACGGCTGACTCCTGGGAGTGAGATCACTGCTTGTACCACGTCGCGAGAGAATCCTCGTATCGCTGCCTGCAAAGAGCACAGAATCGATGATTCTCCTCCGATTTGACTCGCGCGCTCGAGGGAATCACCCAGAGTCGCGTGAGTGGAGTATTCGACGAGATATTTACGCGAAGCGCCGTTGCCTACGAGCAACGGGTTAGTAACGTTGAAGCAACTTCTGAAGTATTTTGCATTCCTTACGAAGATGCGTAGGCGGAGGGACGCGCGCATGCCAATGTGCCTTGCGAAATAGAAATTCTCTCCAATCGAATTATT
Source organism: Crematogaster levior (assembly GCA_901521435.1). Taxonomy (NCBI): domain Eukaryota; kingdom Metazoa; phylum Arthropoda; class Insecta; order Hymenoptera; family Formicidae; genus Crematogaster; species Crematogaster levior. Next base: position 375,876 of record CABEGB010001192.1, read on the forward strand.
CTCGCGATATTTTACCGGGAGTGTGCTTTTAGGACGAATATAGGGAAGTACTTTTCCTATGTATTATGTATAAAAGGGTAACTCTGAGACAAGTTGATTACAATTGATTCCGCGAGGAAAGTCCATTGCAATTGATATCGCTGAATCAAAATTTGCTATTTCTTGATAATTGCGAAAAATGATATGTTATTCCCGTTTTTATGTACAAAGATAAGTAAATGCGTAAGATCTTTGTGTGGAAATGTCACAAATAAGTTTTACCTTATAATTTTACTTTTGCAGATCAGCGATATGTTGAATTAGATTCTCCACTTGACATCATAACATTATCGTAAAATTAAATTCTATATCTGCAGGAAACAACAAATGAAAAAGGGCGATTAAATCAATGGTTCGATAAATAAGCTTGAAAACTCGTGGAGATTTTTACAAACTTTACAAATATCGGCTCTGTTTAATTTTGCTTCTCTTTAGATTTGTATTATAATACAATATTCTTTTCAATTTCATATTATAACTTCATATTATAAAATCCTGTAAAGTTGCTATATAGATGAAATTGTAAAAAACTTTACGATTCTTATTCCTAAGTAAACTCAAGAATGAATGTTAAATGATGAAAGCAAAGAGTTTTTTTCATCAATTCTATTAGGAATAACGTACCATTCTAAATCTTATAATTATTTAAAGTATTCATTATTAAATTAAGTTTTCCAATACTACTGTACAAAAACCGGCGTAAACGCCCATAAAAAGTCGTGCGCGCTTCCGAAAAAAATTAATGACTAGTTTCCTAATTGGGCGCGTCTGCTCGATTTGTGAATTTAAATCATTAGCTTCGACACGTCCTTCGGGCATATTTAATTTCTAGCACGACTGACCAGTTTTAAATTTCATTCATATAGGATGTTATATACACTCGTGGTAATCGAGGGGAAGAAGCAGCCACTATTAGCGTTAACTGCACGTCGCAAATACGATCCGTAATCTTTACGTTCGCCATTCGGCGCCACGCAAATCACGAGAATATTTCCCGAGCTCGCGATGCCTGTCCTAAAGAGAAACATGAAAGCAATGAAGCATCGATTAACTTTTATGCGACTGATACGAGCTAATTTTCAAGTTCTTTAATAAAATTTAAGTAAAATATTGTTCATATAACAACTGTTTATGCGATAGGGTTGTGATCCATGAAACTCTTCGCATATTATTATTTCTCATACCGTCCCTTATATTTAATATATTTTTTCTACCGCGCGAGATAATTCTTCAAAATCATCGCGTCAAGTCATCCGAAGTTTATCTTTCAAGCAGCTCTTTTACACCTTACTTTAAACAACTCATAATCTTCGACATTTCGAAGTTTCAGAGATCGCCTTGAGATGTCGCTTAAACTTCGGAAATAATTTAAGGGGTGTGACGTAATCAAATCCCATTGAAATCACATTTTTTTCGTTCTTCAAAAATTAATGTTTATTTTACTGTTAAAATTTCCGCTTTTATGCGCTTTATGCTTTTATCCCAAGTATTTCCACCACGATACAATTATAAAGAAAAAAATATCAATTATATCAAATTGTACCCTTGTGCAAGTATAAAACTCCCGTAAGATACTCGGTCGGACATGAATGAGCGATCGGAATCGTACCGCCACGGTCTAATGGCACGGTTCTCGAATTGGAATCGGCATGTTAAAAAAATAGCCCGCAGGATCCAATCGTACAGCGCGGCCATTGTACAGGAGCGTCGACCAGTCGCTACCGTCTCGCATTAAGCGCACGGCGCACGCTCGAATAAAGTGGCGTGTCCGAATGAGTAATAAGCGGTGCCTGGGCGTAGCCCGGTTGGTTAGCGTGGCTAACGGGCGGTGGAGCCTAATCGGAACTGCGCATTACACGCGACTTCACGTTTCACACGAAAAAAAAAGAGATCCTTTTCCCCGAAGAAACATCACGTCTCTATCAGTCCCCGGTGTCACCGTTGACATCCGACACTGAGTGAGTCAGATTGTAAATAGCCAATTCGTTCAAACACGTGTATAAAAACAACAAAGAAAAAATATGGAGAAACAATACGGAGCTGTCGTCGAGACACCTTCGTCACTCCATTATCCGAAACAGATGGAAAGGACACATGGATATACATCTGGATTTATGGTTTTGTGTGTGAACTAGACTTTTTCTTATCCCTAAGAATGGTAAAACCGTAAAGAGTAAGAGACGGACAAAAGCTCACAGCACTTTTTGTGATTTTGCACAACCCATCATCATTTATCTGCACAGCTTATTAAAATAGAAATCGTGGGAAGTAACATTTTATCACGTGAAGGATTAGAAAACGGACCTGCCCCCTGATGATACCTGTTCTCCTTTTTAGTCATTTTACTTTCGAATAGCAAATCGACACACAATCGCTACTCCTGTCGAAGGCTATTGATGTACGCCCGTGGAAATGAACGGTAACACCGGCTACTACATGGCAATGTTGTCGAAGAGTTACGAGGTCACAGTACGCTTGTATTAGCCCGGGACGAGTACGTGTGGCAGGGAACAGGTTCTCACTTTGCGCGAAGCGAAGTTAATGAGTTGTGCGTTAATGAGTTGGGTGCCGAGGAAAACGACATTAGCTGCGTGTAAACGTTCAGGTTTTATATTACAGACGATGCCGGTGAGGACGTGCAAATAATCTTGAGGCCGATGATAAATGATCGTGTTCTTCGATAACCGCTAGGTTCTGCTGAATTCTCGATCGCGCGATCAAAATAGCACACACAGAAATAACATATGCCGACAATTTCGTCCGGAATAAAGGGAACGGTAAGGTGAAAGATATGAAATCGCGAGTGCAACGAGTCGTAAGATTTGCGACGATTGCGAGCGCGAGTTAATAACGCTCGCGTGCACGTGTATCACAGGAAAATGAATATCGTACCTGCTACCCATGTTTGCCTACCGAGTTCGCGTGATCGAATACTTTCGTCTAATGTATGATAATGTATGATAATGTATGATAATGCGATATATGTAAACGCTCGCGTTTATGGATGTCCCATACTAGAGTCGGAGATTTGCGACCTAGACGGTGAAACGTTTTGGTATGTACGGAGCTACGCGAAAGTGAATTTCGTTGAGAACCACGCAGCGGAATAATCAAGTGGGGCGTCTTCTTGACGTGAATAGAATCGCGCGTGATTAAATAAACAATTAAGGGATGCATTCTGTAAAAATGCTCCGTAACGCTGTATCTGCGTAGCGCGTAAAAAAAAGAGAGAAGAAGTGACGAGCGAAAAGAAGAAAGAGTTGAAGAACTACGGAGCGAAAGGGCTTCTTTTTACAGGGCTGAAATAGATGATGTAATCTTTTATCATGTATTTATAAAAATAATCGTGCTATTCATGACTAATAATTCAATTCGCGCGAGAGAAAAGTCGTTCTTCGTTGAGACGAACAAGCAGAAAAATCATCTTTTTTATAACTGTCATAGAGCGAAATTGAGAAATAAATACTAAAAATGGATTTAGCATTATAAATACACGCAACCATTAATAATACATCGTTCATAATATCGCCAGACATTGAAAATCTGTAGAGAATTGTAATTGAGTCCACCGAATACCTGTCCAAGATAAATTTCGTCGTGTCCTGCGATGAGAAAACTAGACAAAAGGCATTCGTTTGAGAATTACTCCTAACGAGGATACTCGAGAGGATACCTAGGCGAGACGTTCAGCGCCCGAGACAGTGTCATATTTTATTTCATTCAACGCTATCGAGACCCTGGGAAAAAGGTAGTCGCGAGTACCTTCCGTTCTATCGCGCGATACGAAGGGCGGAGTGCGTGGTACAAGAAACCGGCAGCCAATCGAAGAAGAACGGAGAACGAGCCAACCAAGCGAGCCCGGCACGATGTGCGTGCACTCGTTCTCGCGTGTATGGAGGAATAAAGGAAGGAGCGGTAGCCCTCGTTCGTTCGCTCGGCACAGCGAGAAGGCCGGTAGCCAACCAAAGAAGAGTCGCTACTGTGCACCGCCCTACCGCTGACTACCGGTTTTCGGCCAGTCGGCTACCGAACAGCCGGAGAAGTCCACCAAGTGGGACCACACCCTCCCTCCGCCGTCTGGACGTCGAACCGCGATACCAACGGGCGCGGGGAACGCGGGCGATCACGCAAGGGCGTTTCTCACAAGAGATATTACCTATCGCGCGGACTCGCGCCACGCGCGACGTCAACGAAAAATGGTAGCCCCGTCTTGATTCGTTCGGATGGCGGGTAAGCTAACGCGTCGGATGTTTGTGACTTAAATGGGCGCGTGTTGCAGCGCGAAATAAGACCGAGAAGAAAAATTATTAAAACAGAAATTTCAATGATCGTAAGAAATGTAAGGATATACAAGGTAACTGCTTTCTATTATAGTAACTAAACATTGATCGAAGTGATGAAAGTCGTGTGAGCAAATTTTTAAGATGAAAGTTTTTTTATTCTTTCATTTTATTTCATTTACCATCTTTCTTCTTGCTACGTATAAATACATTAACTACTCTAATATCATCGCGTAAAATTAAAAAATTCTGTGCGCGTGCATTATAATCATTAAACTCTAAAAAATTGTTCACACACGGTATAAAATATAAAATTATGTGTTTCACATACGTATGTCTATGGAAATTTCTATCGCTTTAGGAACGCAAGATTCTAGGAAGATTTAATTTAAACGCTAGAAGGATTGAAGAAGACCATCGTAAAATCGCTGCAGACGACCCGCAAGGTGCTTGAGCACCAATCAAAACGCAGCGGCTACTGTGCACCGCCCTATAGCTTGCTACCGATTTCGAGCGGTGAGGACTCGTGATACGCGAACGGATGTAGACGCCTATTCCCACCCGTTTGATTCTTAACACGCGAAAGCACGCAATAGAAAATATAAGAGTTCGGAAATGCAGTAAGAATATTCTTGCTTTCATCCTCTCTATAGAATTTATTATAGATGAGAGATGACGATGGTTTTAATTAAAATAAAAAAAGAAACAACCCTCTGATAAACTAAAGAACCAGTTTCAATTTTGTTTCCTTAAATAAAGTTGTGAGAAATTTTGAGATAAATATTAACGCACTGTGTAATAAAAATAAATAAATAAAATTAAAGAATTATACTCACGAGTGAAAACGTACTATATAAAAACGTGGTACAGCTCATAAAAGGACGAAGCTCCGACAAATATTCGATATATTTAAAAAACGGTACATTCTAGAAGACCGAATTCTGTGCGTTCTAGAAGACCGAAATACATTGAGAAACATGATTTCATAGAAAATATTCGATTTATAAGTGATATAACTAATCTTCCTTAATGTCATTTCAAATATTATTGAATCAATGACGTGTTAAACATTTACATTTACAATACAAACATATATTAAATCAACTTCAGCCTCAAATATAAGTCATATATTTATATAAGTATTAAAATTATATGTAATGCTAAAATATATGTGGTATCATTTTAAAGAGATGATGTCAATTGATCATGACTTACCGATAGAGTGTGAATGAGGGTTCGTCCTCGAGCAATGTCCAGTAGTACTCTTCCGTAGAGGAAAGTTCTTCCAACTTCGCCGGAAGTATAAACTTTCGATGAACGAAAGAACGAAACTCGCGAAACGCGGTTTGTAAAACGAACTGCGGTGCGCGTATAGTGTCACGCTGCCAACAGTCGGAATCTCCGTAATACTTAGTAGGTCGGTGGCTCGTGAAAGTGCTGAATTGTTGCGCGTGTGTCTTCCTGGCTGACAGGTCTGGACCGTTTGGGTGCGCGGCGTCGACTGAAGCTTCGTTTGGTCGCTCGGTTCGCTGGTAGCCCGAATAGGTAGGCACACCAGAAGACGGTAGGACGCCGTGTGTAACCGCCAAAGGTCTCCTCGTCGTCGTCGTCGTCGTTTGGCTTCTTCTGGTTGGAGGACCGGGAGACACCTCCCTACCGAACCAACTCACCGATACCCACCAGTTATCGTGTGAAGGTAGCCTCCCTCAATTCCACGGGGAACGTACACGTCCAGGATGTTCCTTCCTCGACCTCGTTGCGGTGGTAGAGGTAGAAAAGAGGCGGCTGAGGAGGCGAGGGAGGAGGAGGTGGAGGAGGAGGTGGTGGTGGTGAGAAGGATGCGGAGGAGGAACGGGAGCAGAAGAAGGAAAATGAGGGAAGAGGGTGACGGCGGGTGTTGGTAGAGAAAGAGGTGAGGACGATGATGAAGAGGAGGCCCGACGAAGAAGGGAAGAAGTGGTAGCGCACCTTGTCCCGAGTCTACGTGCGTCCTTGTCTCACCCGGTCGCCGAATAGCAGCGCGGTTATTCACAAATCCTTCGTCGACGCGGCTTCCTGAGCTCCTGCTTGGTACCCGTCCGCCTTCCCCTCCCTTCAACTGTCCCCGTGGAGTTGCTCCCTCTCTTCCACGCTCTACGGGTCCTGATCCCTTCCACCGCACCGCGTCTGGACCCGCCCTCATAACCGTGAGACGAGAGCATCCCTCTTCACCCACGCGCGCTGAGACCCCTTCTGGTATAATCTCGAGGTGTCTCCCCTACATTCTTTTAAAGTATTCGAATACCGCTCCGGCATACTCGGATCGCTTCCTTCCGCCTTTACCCTTCCCCAAATGGATGCCCCCCGCGGGGGCGGTAGCCAACCCTGGCCGTAAAAGCTACGGAGGTAGCGCTCGTATCCAAAAGCTAGAGCCACTGGACTCCTTTCGGCTCGCGCGCGTTCCACCTATCTTACTTGTCTACTCACACGTTGGAGCGTGAATTGCTACGTGTTGCTGGTCCTCGGAAAAAAGCGATTGATATTTTCATGGATAAACAACATAAGTACGCGTGATCGCCGTGGTAATCTCGACACTTACGTGTAAAAGCGACAAACCGATTTTCAAGAGAAAAAATCCATGAAGGCGTCGATTTCTTGATTTCCACCACGCTAGGTGAAGAAAGACAGGAAGAAAGGCAGAGAAATAAGCAAAAGCGGAAAGGAGGAAAAAGAGAAAGAGAGAAGAGAGAAAGATAGAGAAAAAGAAAGCGAGACAGACAGGCAGACAGAAGGAGAGACGCTCGCCGCTGACGATGAGAAGCAGATAGTGTAGGAGAAGGTGGAGGTGGAAGGAGCGTGCAAAAGCGAAGAGCGGGGGCTGACACGATGCCGCGGGGGTTCCCAGGGCACGTGGGAAATGCACAGTAGTCGATGTCAATCCCCCCACCAGGCGGCCCGCTCGGGCCCCACCGGGCCCCACCACGAAGTCGCCGGGCCGGAGAGCCATCGCCGGGAATCCGGGCGCCGCCCATTGAGATCTTGCGGTATCGCTTCATTGGACAATCCCATGCGGACGGGACGATCGCCTCCCTCACGAGTCACCGGGATGATCGAGTGGTGGAAAAATTCCTCGGGAACGGCGAAGAGGATTGACGACGATGAAGAGAGGAAGAAGAGGACGATGAAGAGGAAGAAAACGAGGGAGCGATTGGCAACAAAGGCGGCGCCGACGAGCTTGGCATGCGGCGACTTCACCGCCGAGCCGTGTGGCCACCGATTGAGCCTGCGAAAATGCATCGCCAAAGATGGAGAGGCATCGGAATGACAATAGGAACTTGGATAATACTAGTAAATAGAGGATAGTCTTCGCTGGTTTAATGGCGATTTAAATGACAGATTAAGAGATGTTTGAATATTTTTGATGTGCATGCATGACGGCATGTTAGGAATACATATTGATTGCTGTAGAAATTGCCGATGTCAATGTATGTAACTGCATTGGTATAAAATAATGATGCAGCGAATAGAATTGAACTCAATGTTGCTAATTATATTGATTTCTACATACATATTTCCGTTCGATGTCAAGCGAATGCTGGGTTTAATCAAATTGTATTTGATTACGCTTATGATTATTATTTTTATATACGCTTATTATTTTTATTATATATTATTTCATATATTATAACAATGTGTAATATATTTCAGTTTTTCTCTTCTATTAAAAACTGACAGATTTTATACTTTATGATGCAACTTTTGCTGTTGTATTTGCTTTAGTTTGTAGTTGTCACGTAATGCTAAACTACTATTACTATTTATATTTTACAGAAAAATTATTGCATTTTAAAAATCTAATTAAATAAAATGATTACATAGCAATATGCCATATGTTTGACACATTGGTAAACTTCAAAATATCAAGGAATTTGAGGAAAAAAATGAGCAATTATTTTCAATAAGAAAATAATTTAAATAATTAATGCGAAAGGAACAATTCTGAAACTATTTAATTTTTTTTCCTTTCACGTAATGATAAACTACTGTTACTATTTATATTTTACAGAAAAATTATTGCATTTTAAAAATCTAATTAAATAAAACGATTACATAGCAATATGCCTTATGTTCGACACAGTTCGACAAGTTTGGTAAACTTTACTGAAATTTTTCGTCCTGAAATAATTCGTCGAACAAATTCACAAAAGTCGATTGACTCGAAAAATATAGTCTCGCCATATTTCTGCCCAAAAGCATCAACACGTTTTAAAATTATTTTTTTTTTTGCAATATGTGTGTGAATTTAATTAATAATACATATATTATTAATTTCATGAAAAAATATTCAAAATTGCTTACAAAAATATAGGAAAATTGTGAATATAAATATACAAAAATATAATATATTAGAATTATATATTACATTATAATTTCACATATTTAGGAATGCTAAAAACTAATTTGAAAATTACCATGTAAATTACCATCGATCTTATTACACAAGAATCGTTGAGTCACGTTCACAATTAACCACTTGTTACATTTTGTTAATTACAATAATAATTAGATAAATTAATATTGCATGTGTTAAAAAGTAAAATTTATTTGTGAGAGAAACCTAAAAAAGATTCGGTGTTCTTCCAGTTTTCTCCAGTTTTCTACGTTATATCACAGAAGCGATATGAACAAACGGAGATCAGCTATCTGGGCGTAATCAGAAGTTAAAGGTGTACCGAAAAATCGCGTTATCTTGATATCCAAAAGTGCGTATTCGGTGATGGATCAGAGGTGCCGCCGTGTTGGCGCAAGAAACGGAAACTGGTGGAAACAAAGCTTCGGCAAATAGACGGCATCTCACAGGGGAATAGGGCAAATAACGCGCGTCTGCGCCTATTACTCTCGCCTCGGTCGTCGGTCGCGACAAATATTGTCACATCCATGATGGAGGAGGAAGAGGGAAAACACCACCTCTCGTTTCGGGCTTGGGGGACCCCGACCGATAGATTAGGACACGGTCACGATACTGTAAATGACGCATGCAGCGTGAAAGATAACGAGAACCGATCGAGACAGGTCTTGTCGAATTAGCAGGTAGAGGTCCAAGCAGCGGCGTGAGAAACCGCCAACCGTCGATCCCGAGATAACATAATCTGAAAGGAAAATCGTGAATGGGACCAGGCCGGAAAATGGAGAAACTTAGGTCATTTAGGTCTAAATGTGTGCGAAGCGGAAATGACAGCGGTGAAACTTCTTTTCCGATCCATTTCTCTGATGGACTTTATAAAATGATATCGCTACCGCGTCCTATATAAACAGTAGTTAAAAAAATATAAATCATATCGGTTAGGTTAGGTTTTACGATTTCTCGATTATTTTACGATAAACTAACGCAATCAATCATAAATCGTAATTTGAACGTAGAAATGTATTTGCGTTATAATATATTGCGTTATTAATACATTTTCCTCCATTTTTTTTTATACTGTAGAACAGCATAGATCGAACATCTTTATTCGAGAGGTGTAGTTCTTAATATAATCTTGCGGAACGATATAACAATGTAGATAATATATAAAAAGGAATATATGCGATAAAGTTGTCGAATATCAATCGAATCTTGTAAAAACGTATCATGAATAAAAGTACGTGAATCGAATAATGCAGAATGATGCATGATCAAACAGAAAAAAATATCAGAAAGTGAACGTGAGCGAATAGACTCTTTTTCTGAATCAGAAAAGAGGTGTATAATGTGTTCTCTCGCGTTTAATAAAATATAAAGCATCGACAAGAATTTGTCGTGGATTCCAAGTTGTCACCTGTATATACGATGATAAGTGTGCCCTCAGTAATGGCGGTCACATCAAAGCTTTTACTTGCGTTCTTCGTCGGCGTGAAGTCGCGACTCGTAGATACGCGGACGTGCCTAATGGAAAGGTGTGTGTGCACACACGACAATGTTTCGTATCTCTTAATGGTCGTTTCACAACCGTTTTCTAAACGTACGAATTTTGCATTTTTTTGAAATAACGTCAGAAGCACAAGACATGCGATGCCAACTTTACAATCGTTTCAACAAAGGCAAACAGACATTTCGATCCATGTAGAATTCCTCTTAATGGTCTATTAAAATGTTTCTCTTTAATCTATCCGAAAAAGCAACTTAAAATTATTCAATTATGAGAAGGAGATACAGGAGTTTTACTATAAAAAATTTTTTCAAGGACTTCTCTTCGTATATTTACTATTTTAACTTGTAAAGATATATTCGAATGAAACTGCAGAATCTGAAATGATTTCATATTTTACATTTACGAACGGCAATATACATCACTAGCTTACAATCCTGGATTTACCAACTTTTATTACACGTTATCACCTGCGCACTTGTTTTCGCGAGGAAAAGCCATTCACGCAATAATTCGAAAGATTAACTTGGATATTTCCGCAGTTAATTTCAAATCCCGCATATTACCGATTTGTCAGTCTGTAGTCAGAAAACTATATTTGATCTTCACACTCTTGTATTCTTTTAAACAATTTTATATTTAATAATATCTATCTATGTGTTGTTATTAAGACAAAGTGTCTAGATTTTAATTAACAAATAAATAAAGCTACAAAAATATTTAAATTAATTGTAATTTACATGTTTAAAAAATGTAGGAAATTTTTCATTACAAATAAATTCCATAAATTTAATAAATAACATAATAAATTAGAGTATATATAAATAAAGATTCTATTTTTCTCTTTCTTTTTTCTTTTACTATTTACATTATAAATTTGCTTCTATAAAATTAAATAAAATAAGCAGATATGTATTTTCCCGAATTTGATTAAAATTTCTTTAATATTTAATATCTTTAATATTCTTATTAAGAAACAATAAACAATTAATACATTCTTGACCGTGAGTTACTAAATAGTAAGAAGTAAACTTTAACTCGCCTTTTACGGTCGAGCCTGGATGTTTTTTGGCCAATCAATGATCTCATTAAGAGATCATACATTCCTGTTAAACTTTAACACTTACTGTTAAAATAGAAAACAGAAGCTAGTCTGCGGTGATTGACACATTTATTTCTGATAACAGGACTATTCTAAAAAGATGTCCGTGAATAATAGAATTTTGGTAAATTGGTAATTACAAACATTCAGAAGATCAGTATAAACGGGCGTCGCTGTGAGCGAGACTTTATCTTAAGGTCCAGAGAGGCACCACGAAGAGTTCGTTCGCATAATGGGCATAGGACGAACCCAAGAAGAATCATGGACTAAAGCCGCACCTTCCGCTGGCCACGTAAGTATGCAACGTGCACACGTTATAATGCTACGCCCGCAAATGTACGGGCGACGTAAGGTTACGGCGACCACCATAATACCGGACGCAAATTTGACCTCTCTTCCATGACGGCATTCGTATAGTCTTATACGTCTGCAATGCTACTTCCGATCCGCAAATAATACCGTCGCGGCTGAAGTCATGCAAAAAAATTAACAAACGAAATAAGATACATTTAACAATTTTATTAGAAAAATGCGCTATTTTCATCCAAATTGGATTTTGGTAACTTAATAATAATATTTAGAAATATGCCGAAATTTTTCTCATTAAATTGTAAAAAAGAATTCTTTCTCTATGAATTCTATATTATACAATTTAATAGTCAGACGATACCAAAAAGTCACAAGCAAATGGTTACACTGAACGTTAAAACTGTTAGTTTTTCTCTTACAATTCCACAAATTGAAAATTTGTTGAAGAAAGGTGTGTCATATATTCCAAACATTACACATTGAAAAACGATAAATGATGTTGTTAACATTGTAGCAAATTGTTTAAGATAAGTTTACGACATTCAACAAACAAATATGTGTAAAGGAAATATTTTTGTGTCTATTTTGCTGCAAAACAGGCAAAATATTGAATATTTCTCAACGAGCAATATTATCTGATATTATATCTGATATTCTCAAAGAGAACAGCTTCTGCGAAATTCTCCTTATTTGACATTTATAGCTTTATCACGACAAAGTGATCTCCAATCTTCGACGTGCGAAGTGCCTAAGTACCCGTTGACACATCCAGTTTGCGTGATACATACATACACATGCGTGCCTCGGTGCGTAAAGCAAAGCGTGACGTGTGTCGCTCGCGCAGGAATTTGCTTTCGCGGCTTTACCGGATTTACCGAGACACCTCGTGAAACACGCCCATGTTTGACTTAGCTTTTGAGTTACGCCGAAATTTTCACAGAAAGTCGCCGCCGTCACAGAGAGACCGACACTGGCAACGAGGCCGGGCCGAGGAAGTGGAAAGACGGCGAGGACGATGTGTTCGTATAGAACTTATCATCTCGTGTAATGATGACGGGCCGCGCCCGACATGTACGAATGGAATAGATTGTTTGTCGATTTTTACTCACCTCCTCCGTCATAAAGCCGTCTGCAAGCGGCGGAACCCGGCTCGTAAAATGTACGAGCCGAGCTGACAGCGGCACAACACGCGCCTAAGTGCAAACAAACTTTCTCACAAGTAATTCGCTCGATATTCGGGCCAAAACGGAAGTTTCATTTAGAATAGGGACTCGTCGGCATTTTTGCAACAAAATTATTGATGTAAAAAATAATTTTTGGTTCTTATTTTTTTTGCTTCTATCAATTAAAAAGATGTTCCTATATGCTCTGTAATGAAGAAAGAATCATTTTCTTCATAAGTAGATGAATAATAATATTACAGTTTTCTATCGAAATTATAAAATTATTATAGTTTCAAAATATATAATTATATAGTTTTAAAATATTTTTTTAGTACTATTCTAAAGATAGAATTGTAAGAAATGATGCAAAAGTCAAAATGTATTTATATACTAAGTTAAAATACTTTAATACAATAATTTAATAAATGTTCCTTATAGTGCTTATTATAGTGACATCAATGTTGGAATGTATTTTACTTTACTTTACGATGGATAATTCATTTGCTTGAGATAGCGCTATAATTTGTAATATATTGAATATAAAAATAATTTTTACATATTCTAACATATATATATTATATTTAAAAACAAATTAAAATTTAATACATATTATTTTGGAAAAGAATGTTAGGAAAGAAATAGAAAAATGGCTATAATAAATTATATAGTAATTAGAATAGTATAGTAATTAACAATTAACAATTAACAATTTTACTAATGTTTCTATACGTTAGCTATATTCAAGCTTTCTTTTTCAAAAAGAAATGAAATGCAGCAAAGTTTAAAGTCATCACGGAATTATCTTATCTTCATTTATTCAGTTACATACTGTTTGAACTGTAGTGCACAGATGGTTCCCGTCAAACAAAGGTTTTTTTCTTTGACAAAGGATTAAGATAACATAGTGGACATTGTCAATATGCTTTAAGTTGCTTAAAGGCACGCTTAAAGTTTATGTCTGCAGACTTAGGCTTCGGTTCCATAATTCCATTCCTTGGAACTATGAATATTTATGTCCCCTACAATCTCTTTTAGACCTATCTATAATAGAATACCTATCTATAAATTTAACGTAAGTTTTGTGACGCCAGGACCTTTTCCGCTCTTTTCATTTTTTTCATTCTACATGTCTGTATAGAAGATATTGCGCTATCTAGATAAAAGTATTAGAAAACCATGTACGTAAGAGATTAGCAGTTGGTAAATATTATCATTGTGTATAAAATTATTTTTCTTTGCTTTTTTTAAATATATACATATTAATCTGCCTACAATTGTTAAATATATAGAGAATTTGTGATAAAATTTTATTGTATAAATTGTTGAGTCTAACTGGGCAGATAAGTTAGCAGCTGTCGGGTATATACTCTGTCGGGTATATACCTCAAGAAAAAAAAAGGAAATGTTCCAGTGGGTATTTCAGTTTAAGTCAAAGATATGTGCGTTGCATAATAAATTTCTAAATTAGCAATAGTGTTTTATAAATCACAACTGCAGTTATCAGCTTTATAAAGCACGACTTATAAAATTTATTAAAGAGGTTTACTAAAACTAAAAAAAATTGAGATTTATAATAATTTTAATTAATATAAATTAATTAATATAAGTCACAACTTTTGTATTAACACTTACAATTTACAGTTGCAGTTTCTTAATGTAATTTTATTTTTGTGAAGTGCCCTCTCAATGAATACGTAACAGTTGCTATTCTGTTTATCATTCTTTTATTTCATCTTTCTTAATATAATTTACAAAGTTGCTTAACTTTCATATAAATCTAAAAATATAGATACTGATATGAGGAATAAACTAATAACGTAGAAAATAACAGAAGATTGATTGCTCGCACGTTTGTAATTTTCGATGCAGGCTTTCGTTGTACGTAGTATATTGTACATTGAATATATCACTATACATTAAATTGTGTCGTAAAAAGAGAACGCACGAAAAACTTCTTGCATTTTTTCTTCATTTCTACTTTTCTTTTTCTTATCTTATTTCTCTTTTTGCGCTCTCTTTATCGCTATCACGCTTACTTTCACGCATACATACACATATACATATTTCATTCACTTTCTCGCACATACGTATGAAAAATTTCTGTTTTAGAAACATAGATTACTAACATTTATCATATTTTTTAAAATCATATCTGGATGGATTTTTAACACGTAATTTCACTGAGCTACTTTCATACACAACTGTCATACTTAATTGTTGTAACTTGAACACGTGATACAATCTTGTTAATTATTTATAATTATTTTGTAATTGTCTAATTAATATCGTAACATTCGAATTCCACATGTGTTTGGAAAATCCGCAATATACCTAAAGTAATAATTACATTATTATTATTACATATAAAACGTTACGCAAATAGTCTCATGTACAATTACTCGACTATTCGAATGGCGAATGTAAAATATTAACATATCAGCTATTTATAAAATTTATGGGATTTTTTCACAACGTGTCACTGCCTTCAAAATAACTTTGGAATAATTTAAATTAAATTATTTTAAAAAATCAAATTAAAATACTTGTAATATAATACTTATGTTTATATAAGTATAATATACTATAAGTATTCATATGAGGAATTTAATTTAATATATATATAATAATTTTGCGCAAAAAAAAGCGTTGTGGAAAAAACCTGGTCGCTTTCAGACAATTAATGAAAATATTGAAAATTTTCGTGAAGACCTATATATTTTATAATTAGGAAAGACAATATATTTTACTATTATATTTAGTAAATATCATTTGAAGCATGGATTATATCCATTTTGTACCCGATTTCGCTGCATTTTTCATCCGTAACGCACGTTAACGCATAGTTGCCCGACTCATTCAAACATTCGAACATTCACGTTCTAAATTTTATTTAATCACAATGGACACTCTTTAAAACGGCTATTCTGAAATGTGTATTCGAGGGTTCCTTCTTACACATGGATTCTTTGAAATCCATTGAAAAGAAGGTATACCTTTGTGTTGGAGGCGTTACAGGCATAGCCCAAAAGGATCGTCTCTGCGGTCGGACGGTGTACAATTTGGGTCTCACAAAAGGACCATTAACGCTTCCTCGCGTCGAGGACACGAAAAGGGGGGAGAAGGGGCCGGAAAGAGGAGAAAAAAATATTGATATTCGTCTAGGAATATTTTTAGAAGGGAAACGTAGCAGCAGCAGTAGCAGGGAGCAGGTATTTCGCGCGCGGATCGAGCAGGTACAAAGCTGCATTGCACCTGCCACGGTGGCACAGGCACAGGCACAGGTTATTACCCCGACCGCAAAATTTGCATTATCCCCTCTCTCGAACAACTACAGGACAAAAGAATACCTTGCCGTAGTCTCAGTTTTTCTGGGCTTACATTTTTTGCCCTATTGCGTCGTACCGTGATTCATGTCACGGGAAGAACTGCTGTAACTTCTACAACTATAATATGTGAAGCGAGAACGCTTCTTTTGAGTGACAAATTATTAAGGCACATTTTTGGTATGTGTTTGTTTAACCGTCTCATTCCTAGGATATTCCTTATTTTTCTTATGTGGCATCTAAGTTATTTAATAATAAAAACATCTTTTTGATACATATTTTGAAAATTATCTTGCTCAATACGTATAATTTTTATGATTTATTTTTCTATTACATTACATTGAATATAAAAAGATAATATGTAATTGGAGTGAGAAGGTTAAAGTTTTTTTAAGATTAAGATATTATTATAGAAGCCAGATAATTCATCATTCTACATATTTTTTTATGTATTGGCGTAAGGAAAATGCGTCACTTTATGCAAGATATTTTTGTAGTTCATTATTTTTTTCTTTGATGAATCAAAAAGATACAATTTTCATCATTGGAAATATATCTTAGTGCTTTAGCGTAAGGTGAAAAATAGATCATTTAATGCGAAAAGTGCTTTTGTAGTCAGTTAATTTATATCATTAACTCAAATCAAACTTTGTATATATGTGTAGTAATATATGTATAAATGTTATATTGCAAAAATTATTCACGATTATACACGATCATGCACGATTTACTTTTTAAATGCCTTAACAGTCTGATCTAAAGTTTTTTCCCAGTCTCTAATAACTATTTTAGAATCTCGCACGCATTTTTCGAAAGAATGATGAAGATGTTTATTTAGGACTTCTGCTTATTGTATGTTTAAATTTTCCCATATTTGCAACGAAAAATGAATTGTGACATGTTGCATAAACAACATGCAGATTTTCGAGCAAATTGGACGAGTTATTAGCCATACTTTTGCCAAAACCCAAAATATTGTAGAATCCATGAAATCTTTAGAAACTTTATTTCTTTGTGTGACCTCCAGTTCAGTACCTCTCCTTCGTGTAATCCATAAAGCCCATGAGAAAGAAATTCATCTTAGGAAAACTACCTGCGACAAATTTTCTATCGACCCATTATATCCGCAATAGTGAAACCCTGGCGCGCTGGTGCAGGTCTAGGTGGTGGTGGCGCTGGCTGCGGTGTTGGTGCTCTCGGTGGTCTAACTATTTCCTTGTCACGGTCCCTATTACGTTCCCTTTCTCTGTTCTGCTCCATCTCTGCTCGTTCTCTCTCTCGCTCACGCTCTTGAAGTTCTAGGATTACTCTGGAAGAAATACTTGGCGAGTTAAGTCTTCGTTTATAAGAAGTCAAAATGACTGGGGTTGTCGGTGGAAGTGCAGCCGGTGGATTCTGAGTGACAGAATGAGCCGCAGATGTGCCGCTGGTTACCGTCGATGTCTTCACAGTAGGTAGTAGATCCCTTCTGATCTGAAGTTGAGGTCTCTGAGGAAGAGATGATGCTGAGACCGGTGTTGTAGGCGCAGATGGTGGCGCTGAAGGTCCTTGGGAAGGATATCCGGACGTAGTAGAAGATGCAGAAGATACGGACGGTGTTGTGGATGTCGATGAGGAAGAAGGTCCAGGCTCAGAGCAATCTTCTTCGGGACTGTCATCATCTCTCAAAGCCTCTTCCAACGCCTCCGGAGGAACATCGCCCACGGCGTGTGTCAATGCGTGTCTCCTGAGATCGCAGTTCCTGCGAAATACCTTGCCGCATGAGTTACATGCGTGTCTCCTGAGATCGCAAGCGCTTGTGATCAGTGTGCGTTAGAAGATGCGTCTTGAGATTACTGCGCTGGTTAAAACTTCTCGCGCAAACGGGGCACTTATGCGGAGATTCCTCCATGTGTAAAATCTTGTGAACTGCCAGGGTGCGGCTCTGACAAAAGCCCTTACCACATTCACCGCATTTGAAAGGTTTCTCTTTGCTATGGATATACCTAGAAAAGAAGATAAAAATCAATCTTTATTACCTATATTATCTGTTAACTATATTTGTTAACTATATTAGTAAATGATGATAATAGTTGAGATAATACATAAAAGTTAAAATATAGAAATATTTAAGCTTTAAAACTTCATTTTAAGACATATTTTATCTATTGACTTTATTTGATATTTATATTATTAACTTTATTGCAGATACTTAAGATTGTAAAATCAATTAATGTAATATAAACATAAAATAAAAATTCAAGTTAATTTATCATTATTTTTTACGTGATACGTTATAGCTAATTAATTTAATTTAATTAATAATTGATAATTTAATTTAATCAAAAATTATGTGTTATACCTATGATCCCTAAGATGATCCTGCCGCCTAAATGCCTTGCCGCAAATATCGCAGGAGTACGGCCTCTCGTCGGTATGAGTTCTCTCGTGAATAAGAAGATTATAAGATTTCGTGAATTGTCGATTACAGAATTTACAAATGAACTGTTTCTTCGGTCTGGATGCTCTGCCAGGTGCTCTAAGCAACCTTCGATCCAGATGCTGATGGGCTAATGGACCACCTGGGGGATACAAAGCGGAACTACCAGGAAAGGGACCGGCAAAGACTGGGTACCCAGGAGGTTCAAGGAGGGGATGCGGTGGCAGTAAAAGACCTCGCGCTAATTCTTTTCTTTTGTCAGCCATCATCGCCATGATATCGTAACTCGAGGAGCTTTTTCTGGCTACTGAAGATTCAGGACCGACTTCGTGTTCCGAATTCGTTGATGATGAGGAAGAGGGTGGTGGTCCGGATAAATGGGGATGTATTTCACCTGGATACGGGGTGAGTTGTAATCTTGAAGGCACCACAGGCACAAAGGCTGATGATTCTCGATGATGAGCATGACCCAGACCTGTTACCAAGCTGTGACGATGATGATGATAGACGGCAAGAGTGCCAGATGGATCGAATCCTCTCGAGGTCGATGCCGCGCTAGAACTGGAGGACGACGAGGTTGCGGAAGAGGGACCTGATCTTGAAGACTGTCCAAGGCCCATATCCCGACCTCTGCTCGTCTCCTCTGAAACTGTGGCCGAGGCCGACGTAACTACGATGTCGGTTGGCATAGCGATTACACCTGAAAGATGAAAAAAATGGATTAATTACACATTAAATAAAAATAAGATTAGTATCCGATCAACAAAATCAATTCTTTATTGTTCTTTAACAAGCGGTTCCGATACCTGTTTATTATATCTATTAATTATATTTCCAAATTTTATGTTAAATTGTTAATTAAATTTAAAATTATAAAATTAATCCACGAGTATTTATAATCAAGTAAATAGTTAAAAAAAATTAATATATAATTTCTAAAAGTCTTTTTATTATAAGAACATATATGTATATTCAATATGGAAAGTAATTTTTTTTTAATTCAGCATTATTTCGACAATATTATGAATTGTGTATCACATTCTTCATAAATTTTCTTATATATAAAGTATATTAATATATTTATCTGTACTGAGTTACAACTTACACGTAAAAAATAGAACTGCCAAACCAAAGAATGCGTTAAAAATATATCTACTTATATGTATAAAAACTATTAAAAATTATTTTCTCCTTAAATGATGCTATATATCTTCAATTTTATACAAACATTCCTTGGCGTATAGCTTAACTCTTTACGTGTTTACTTAAGAAATAGAGAGCCGTACAGTACCATAATCAGTGAATTATTCGTGGATTCGTGGGATTATGTCTAATGAACATCGAGAAAACCATTACGTTACCAGCTCATCGGAAACTTTCGCAACCGTGTTAAAAATGAGTACGGACAGCGTTTAAAGAGGTTCTTTTTTTTTCTTTTTATTAGTGATACGTCGCTTTACTTGCGAAATCGCGCGTACGTCGTTTCGCAGATGGGACTGTTTTGAAGGGCGGCAGACGCGCGGCGATTTAAATGATAATTCAAACGTAAAGTGCTCATTCCAGCCTTCCACCATTCGGAGTATCCGCGTACGTTTTACAAAACGTGAACTGGTTATCTCGAGCCGAGCACACCTGCCAACATGGCTCCCGCGGACCCAGCGGTCACGGCTAGTCCCAGCAGCCATGTTGGAATCGCGAATGTCCGTAGGGACGCAATGAGGCGGACACGCGATTTCCCTGTAAATTCCTCCGGGGACTCTCCTTCCCTTCCCCTTCTTCCCGATTTGCTCGCCCTGGGAGAAATCTCTCTCTCTCTCTCTCTTTCTCACCTGGAGGACGTTGACGGAGAAGCCTTCCAGGTCTCCCTTTCAGTGTCCCCCAGCAAACCGCCAACGCATCTCCTCCGCCGCTCGAAATCCCTTATTAGTCGATAGTCCGGTTATCAGCGGCGGAAACATCCGTTGTACGCATCCGTCGGATATCCGCTACCGCACGACGGAAAACTTTGGCCTTCGCGCGTATCACTCCTCTTATCTTCCTTTCGTGCACACGTAAACACATATACACTACACGCGGCGACTATGGATCGCAGCAACGATCCACGATTCCTTTCCGTCGCACTTCCGATCCTGCTCCGGTGAACCACGAAAGGAGCGGCGACGCGCTTTTCTTTCTCGTTCTCTCTCTCTCTCTCTCTCTCTCTCTGTCTCTCTCTTTCTCTTTTTCCCAAGGTCGGTAGTACCTTAGAAGCAGCTCCTGCGACTCCGAGTCGAAAGGACGACAACCGGAGCGGTACACGCGCAGCGCTCTTTCCTGCGGAAGAACGCGGAGAAGCGCGCGGATAACTGCGTGTCGGACGCCGCCAGGTAGGCTTCCTCGGCTCGCACACCCACGCAGGTAAGGCTCATGGATACCTCACGCGCGATGACGCACACACGTATACGGCAGGGCGACTCGCCTGGGAGTCTTTCCGTTTGGCTGCCGCTAGTAGCGCTGCTGCTGGATGCTGCGCTGCGACTGCCTCACTCCAGAATCGCCCTTGGTGCGAGAGAAGCGGATTCCGGTTGGCTCGCGTTCGCCAGAGCAAGACCGACAGGTAGTCCGAGAGAGCGAGCGGTGAGAGGGCGGACTGAGGGCACGCGCGGGGGTTCGCTGGTCTCCTATCTACCAGTGCCTATGAGGCGATGCCGCGCAGGTTGAACGCAGGAGGCTTAGGTAGGGACGTGGTATGAGGGGCAGGTGCGTAAACGTGAAACCTGGCACCCTCTCTTTCTCCTTCTCTCTGTCTTTCTCTCTTTTTCTCTCTTCCAGCAGCTTCTTCGCCGCTACCGTGGAATTTCCTCACCTCGGTGCATTCGATGCTCAGCCATGCCTGACGCGGATGATGTAGATCCGCGTCCAAGATACGGTTCCGATAGCGTGATAATTTTAGAAGAACCGTTTTGCAGACGCTCTCCAGTCAATTCTAACTCGCACAAAGTTAACGCTCACGTATCGTACGCGCGTAAACTTTAAAACTCTCACCGCACCACCATGCCACTTGTACGATCCATCTCCGATCGATCAGAGATCGAGTAGCGCTTTTGCTTGCCGAAGCGCGTTTGTCGTCGCGGCCCGCGCTGTCAGGTAGGCGGACGAGAAAACCGTGAGGCAGGTTGTAAACGCACCTGTAGGAAACCCGCGCCACGCCGGCACTGACGAAGGAGATCGGTCTTTGGCGGGCGGAAAGGGGAGTCTGGTCCGTGCACCCCGCCGCCAGCCAGAGGCAGTCAGAGAGATCGAGTCTCCGTCTCTAGTTCGCTGTCCTCCTCGATCTCTCCCTCAGCCACGTTCCGTCTTCCTTCCTCGTCTTTTAAGCGTCCCGCTTCCACCTTCTTCGTTCCTTCGCTTACCCCGCCATACCGGCGCGTACATTCGCCTCCCCGCGCGTTCCCACTGTCCTTCGGCGTTTCCTTTTTCCTTTTTTTCCCTTTCCGTCTCTTTCTACTGGCAGCAGCCGCCGACGCCCAGCCGGTTTTACACCGGCAAATCGATTCAACCTTACGTACGTCTCGCTGAAGCGAGCGCGGTTCTAGTTGACGGATTCCGGAATTTGCTCCAGTTGGACAGAATAAGCGGCGCGATTGTTCGCCGTGGATGAACCGTCGTTAAGCTTTTTTGCACGAGATATGAATTTCTTGCTGCTACCGACGCAGGGCCTTTTCCCGTCATCTAATCGGCTATTTTTACGTCTACGGAGTAATGGAGTTTTAGATCCATAAAGAGAGAAAGAAGAAGAGAAGGAGAAACGCGGCGGCCACTTGCAACGATTGGCTTCTCATTTAGTTCAGCGTTGCTATCATTTTGTTCTTGTCAGGCGGAATAGTCGCTCCAGATGCTCGACACTGTAAAGGCTTTCTGCAATAAAGCGTTTTCACTTTATCGATAAATTTCCAGGCCGATTATGAAATTTTATATTATTTTTGTAACTATAATATACTTTGCATGAATGTATGTGTTCGCGTAATTGAACAAGCATGACTCGTGTTTGCGTGGCGTTGGTAATTCTGATATTATTCTTTTAACAAATTCAAACTCTTCTTTGCCAGTGAATATTAATAAACATTAATAAACAAATTTCAATCCGTTTGACTAATTATCTACGTGTCGCAGATTAGATTTGTTGGACATGGAAATGCAGAAAGATTGTCAACTTTAAATCGATATCAATTTTAATTTTTTGGCTCTAAATTAAATGAAGAATTCTTTTAATTTAGAGCAAAAGCAAAGATTATGAAGCAAAGATTCATATACACTTTACACACAGATCACTCCTTTTGATTTAAACTGGTTATTCTATAAATGTTTCTGAAGGACGTTAGAATTTGTAAACAAACTTAATGACAGTTAAATAAAGACATCTATTTTCTGGCGGAAGTCATGTTTGCGAGTGGCGAATTTAATCGGTCAGTCTTGTGGATATTTGTTTGGATCATTATTTCAAATAATGTTGCCGTCAGCTGGCTCCAACCAAGAAGTAATCGACTAAAAATATTTCCTTTATTCTTTCGCTTACGTCTCACCTGCATGGAACGTTTGTACCACTATGAAGTGTGATATCACGCTTCAATTATAAATATTGATAAACGAAAAGATAAAAACTTGTTATCGAACATGTAGCGGTTTAACATTGTTCTTGTTTTCCAATAAATAAATAACATATATTAGTCGCAATTTCTAATTTTAATTAGCACACTAAAAAAAATAGCTGATTTAACTAAACCGTTCAACTAAAGCAATAATAACAACATTTTTTGTTAGCTTAACTAATTGTTTAGTCTGTCTGACAATTTTTAGCCTGGACAAGGAAATTTTTGTTTGTCCCAACAAAAAAATTTATTCCACAGCTCATGACAAATCGATTTAGTTGAACCAATAATTTTTTTTCCAGTGCATTTTTATAAAAGTTAGAATATGTTTAGAATGTGTGTGCGAGAAGGATGTTTAGAATAAAAAGTTAGATTTTTAAAATGTTATTAATTAAAGAATTTATAATCTCTTATTTTTCTCTTCACCATTTTTCAATTCGGTAAGTCTAACTACTGCTTTTGAACATTTCCCTATACTGTATCGAGATTGTATAAAAATTTGTTCTGGCGAGTGCGAAAGTTGCATACCGCAATTCTATGTATACAATATCCATGGATAAGAGGGTCAACAAACGAAAGTACTATGTAATGCCTGAGAACACGTCTCCGTAATCGCAATATCGATATTTTTTCTCACACGGTTGAAATAACAATATCCTTGCCGCGTAAAGCCCGGTGGACGGCATCGCCTCTTTCGATTTTTTTCTTTCTCATTTGCAAACCTTATTGCTGAAACATTCGCGTTTAAACGTCTCCGGCTGCGGGAGAAGAGATATAAGTGAGTAGTGTCGTATAACGTTATAAGGCACTATAATCCGTGTGTCGAGGGAACCGCGTCTACTTGGCGGAGAAACCATTCGGGACTGGGTTACGCTAACGCAGCGTCGTAAAACTTCACCGGCGTCGTAGCCGCCTGTGAAACGAGCACGCGGCACTGCGCGTATGGAAATTGATAGCACGCATTTTTATGCCCATCTCAGGCTTTTCAAGCCTGCTCCGCGCGAGTTGGACACGTAAGCTGACGTAGCTAGAGAAGGCCCGGCCTCGTTGTCGGGCGATCTTCAAACGGTCATTTTGTGAATTCATTTTGCGACTCGTTTCGACACGGTAGTACGGCTGAAAGGGGACAAAGAGACACGGAGGAACGTTGACGAATCGGTCGGCGCGATCGCGTGTCGTAACGGTAAGCGATGACGTACATCATCTCTTTTTCCTAAAAGGTCGGGACGCCAAGTACAAGGCCGCCTTGTGACTATTCCGGCGTGAGAAGAAGATCGCGCTTGAATGGGCGAGACTTTATATTTACATAGCATTAGCCTTTTGTAGCGGAGTGCAATGCGTGAATGGCATCGGCGCGTCATTGTTTCGGGCTACGATTGATGGTGCGATTCTCTCTCTCTTTCTCTTTCACTCGGCTTCCTCAATATCCGCATATATGCTAATTAACGGAACGTACTTGTCAAGTTAAGTTGTCGGTGCGAGACAAGAGCGTTGTGCTAAATAAGATTCCGCGGAAGCTGTCATGGAAATTTTTTCACATTACAAACCTGTGTGGATTGTAGTTTTGCCACTGATACCTCTTATAATCTTGATTCTTGCAAACTTAAACTGGCTCTTTCTTAACATGTTTTTTTTTAAACAAATTCAAACTCTCTTTCTTCGCCAGTGAATCTAATAAACAAATTTCAATTGTTTTATTGACCCGTCTGATCAAATTATTTGCGTACCGCCGACTAGTCGCGCATTATAATGCAGAAATATCGCCATGTTTCTTTTTTTAATTTTATAATAATACCTCGCGTGGAATATTGTTTATACTCTGTAAATCTTTCAAATGTGAAAAGCTATGTGTGTGTTGATCTGTGTAATATGAGTTTTAACAAAAAGCTGGCGATCTATTGTATTTAAATAACTTTCATATCCATAACATAATGATAATATAATGACACATTTAATAAGAAAAATGAGATAAATATGAAACCTAATTATTTTCTTTTAATTATTGTAACTCAGAATTTATTTTCCGAAATTTATCTATTTTTTAATAGTTATAACAAATTTATCTTTATTTTAATAGACCAGTACGATAAAGCGAAAGCTGTACAGAATTCTAAAAGCGAGAACTTTTGACTGAACTGAATCAAGACATAATCGTTTTCTATGAATAAAAAACTAAGATACTTTTATTCCTTTACAATTAGTATATTTAAAAAATCGCATTTAAATATTAAAAAATTTTTGTGATTTAAAACAAAATGATTCGAAACACTCATTTTTTGGAAAACTTTGATTTTCTAGTTACGTCATTGCTGTAGCAAATATGTTTGGAGGGAATAAGTGATACAGAATTTTTAAAAGCGAAAAAATTCTCACTAATTTTTTTTGCAAACAAATTAAAAATGACAATTTTTTAATTATATTACTGTTATAGCAAACGTAAGCGATATTGAAATCCATAATTATATAAAATTCTATTTAAAAAAGCAACGTAAAAGAATGCTACATCATATAAAAATGTAACGTGCGCGCATGCACAGCAGACGTAGTTTTCAACATGTGAAACAAATGATTACAAAGCATAAACTGAAGCTCATATGGTTATCATTACATGATAATCCAATGAGCGTGTCGCGAGAGTTCTTTCACCGCAAACCGTTAAACTTTGCTCGAAGACATCCAGCAGCCTAATGTAAAATGTTGTAAAAGAGTGTGTCTTTTATATACGTGTGTCACACATACGGAGATATCAGGGGAATCGGTTGAAGCTCTCTTCTTCTCATCTGCGCTCATGCGGAATACCCGCGTGGCGCGAATACAACGCTGAAGCGTTGTTACAGCGTGCAACTGTCTCTCACGTCGTTTTGTTCACTGAACTAGTTCCCTCTCCTCTTACCTCGCCGATTCATTCCATCACTACCAAGCTCACAATCTTACCACCACCATGACCACCAGCATCTCACCACCACATCGCTACCACGACCACCACCATCATCATCATCACCAAGCACGCCGTTGTGCGGTCGCAACAGCGCTATGCCCACAGCAACGTCATCGAGATCACCATCGCGCTAGGAGACAGAATGAGAGATGGGAGTGTGGTACCGAAAGAGACGGCGAGCGTTCAAGTGAGGATTCCACCGAATCCGTCGAATCACCATGGAATTTCGAGTGGGAAGACGCCGATGGTACAAGGTGTTTCTAAGATAATTATCTATCAGCCCTCATATAATTTTATTTCTCTTTTTCTCTCTCTCTCTTTCTTTCTCTTTAATCGCATTACATTCGTCGCAAGTCGCGGAAGGAACTTGTGGAAACTCCACTTTATAGACGCGGCACGACGACTTGCCGGCGAAGAGGAGAAAGCTGAGGAGAAGGAAAGAGAGAGCGCAACGCCGAGCGCGTCGTGAATGCAAGCGCAACGGATGATGCGAGGAGAGGACGTGGAGAGCGCGCGCAGGGGCCTCGAAGTACGAAGAACACGGGCCGGCCGCCGCATACCTACACGACGCGTAATGAGAACATACCAGCATCGTTCGGCCTGCTATCTGCTATCAAACGGATACCACCGGTCCAGCCACGGACGAAGCGTGCAACGCGCCCCAAGCAAGGCCCAAATTTATCTTGCGCGCATCGCCGCGCACCGCGCCGCGCCGCACCGCGCCGCGCCGCACCGCTCCGCTCTTAAAAATCTTACTCGCGATATTTCATTGCGATCATCGTAATTGAGATCTCGGCTTTTCAGCTATTCGTTCAACGGTTACCATCGACTCCGCGCGCGGATGTGCATCCGATCGATCGTGCCCTTCGATCGTGCCGCCACGTCGGGTCTTAATCATAACTCCCGATGATGATTCTTGCCACGGCGAGCTTCGTGCGATGCGAAACGAAACCATTTCGGTGTCGCTGAATCGGTGTTGCTGTTTCGTTACGTTTTTTTAATTAACAATCGACTCTGAGTAAAGTAGCGATTTTTTACTTGTAACAGTAACGCAGATATATATCCATACCAAAAAAAAATAAATTTAAAATAATGTCAAATTATACAAATTAACTGCTGCAAATAAACTGAAATATCACAGCTGCACAAATTTTTACCTTATTATTATATTTAATTTATTCGATTAATACGAGAGAGAGGGAGGAAACTCGAAAAGGTTGAGCGAATGACGTATACGTCTCATGAACAAAATTGTATTAAACTTCCTATTTTATTATCTGAAATTTTGAGCGGTTGACCAGACTCCTTTCGATTTATACAATTTTTTGTTTTAAACGTGTCGTTCGCTAATACGTCCCTATTCGACGCACTGACCGTCAAACAATGTACTTCGTAACGACAGGAACGTCAGTGTGCCTTGTTCTTCGCGCCTGCATCTCCTTCCTGTTTTTCTTTTCGCTGCCTCTTCGTATTTGCGGCATCGAAGAGATGCTTCAACGCCACGTCGTGGCAACGATAACACGCGCTTTGTCTCGTCCGCTTAAATCTATATCTACCATTCCCTTCTCGCATATGCAAGAGATTGACACATTGAGAATCCCGCACCGTCATCCCGCTACCATTTTACATTAATTTGTTTTTTCTCTCCATCATATAATAAAACACAACACATGCTAATAAAAACATGTTTAAAACAGGAAACAATATATAATTTAGTTTTTATGCGGTTCAAAGAAAATTTAAAAATAAAGTTACAATTTTCAACGTTAATGTCTCTAGTTCATCATAAATTTTAATGACTCGATTAAATCATTTGCAGTTGATTTTCCTTTTGAAAAATATTATGAGATCATTGCTGCACATTTCCAAATTTTCAACCTAATTAAGAGAGATTTCTTGTTCCGATTTAGTTTTAGCTCGAAATTCTGTTCAAATAAGATACATTAAAAATAAAACAAAGTTTCTTAAATCTTTTCACATTATTGAAAAATATAATTTATTGAAGCAGTCTCTTGTCAACCTGACTTTTGCTGGTTGTAAAATTATCGACTGTATGCCGATAATTTAAGGACACCCTATATACACCGATGGGAACGGACAGGATCGGCCTGAACCTAATGTGCCAGCGTTATCTTCTCGTTAAAATGTATACGCCAGTCTCTTCACACTTTCCTACATCCGAGAATATGCATAGATAAATTCGCAATTCGGTTTTCCGTTTCTCTATCGCACAGATAATTGCACGGGTTCATACAATCTGGACCCGCCTGCACACACGCGATCCTTTCGTTCCTTTCGTTCTCGCGGGCAAGCCCCATGGTTTGTTACAAATATTGGCGTCGGTAAGAATAGCGATATAATTAATGAAGGTATAATTAATGGCAATTCCATATGCGCGATATATCTTTCTTTTGCCGCCGATTCGATCAACTCTGTCGTCCCATTCTTAAAGATAATCTTCCTTGTAAAGTTATCTTCATGTGCGTATAGAATTTCAGCGACAAACAACCTCGGAGGACCTTCGTTTTTTCAGATATATAGATCAAGATCGCCGCGAATCAATCGTATTATACTTGGACATCTTTTAGAGAGATTCCGTTTCTTTGACGTTTATTATTTTACTACCACGTTTTCGAACAAAAGTCAAGTAAATTCAAAATGAAAGTATTGTGTTGATGATGCAATGGACAGGATGCAGATTAAATGGGAAAGCTTAACGCGCGATGAGATCTGAAGATTTATTCCTGAAAACTGGAATCAGTATAATTTCGATGAGTCCCGATTTCGATGATATAGAAATGCAAGTCTCCATTCATTCGTGATAAATATATAACTGACACAAAATATATATTTCTTTAGAGCATTGAACTCATCAAGATTATATCAATTTCCGCTTAAATGATAACGTTCAATGGAATTGCATTACTGCTGATAAACAATTTCGATGACACGGCGAACGGCGACGATCGCACTAAATGGAACACAAGTTATTTTGTTTTAGCGTTAACTTTTATTTGAACAATTTAACGTAACGTCACTGTTAATCAGCAGTTACAATGATGATCATGACAATGAGATTTAATAATGTTGTTGAAATGAAAGAATCTTGGCAAACGTCCACGAGTGTGGTGATCGTCGAGGTAACGATGGTGATCGTCGCGGATAATCCACAACGTGTTAGGAACCGGAAACGGATACGGACGAGGATTTCCTTGGACGATCTTCGCTACTGCGACTCGTTGGATTCGTCGTAGGGCGGATTGTTTTTCATCAACCTATTTTTATCCATCGATCAATCGAATATTCGAGGGCCGCCAACCACCTGAAATAATAGTAGAAAATTATTTGCAAGAGATACACATTGGCAATAAAAAAATAAATATATATATAATTTAAAAAATTTTATTAAATTTTACAGGGAAAATAAACGTTTGCATACAAAGTTTTACGTAAACACGTCGCATTTGACATCAAGCAAGGCAAAAAATTACCAACATCTGCATGTTTACCGTTTTTTATCCATTTCTGATTCACTAGCGAAGATATAGCTTCTCTGCGTGGGATCCGGTGGTTGCAACTCAAAAGCGTGCTTCCTGCCGCCGGAACTCGGAGCGCTGCTATGTACCCTGAAACCGTGCAAACACGCCACGCCGAACGCTTTATCGGCATTGGCGTCATCGTAGAAATATAGCGCAGCGTCCTTTAGCACACAATATCGCCTGGACCAGCCGGTGGGCGAGGACGTTTTCCGCGCGTGTTCCTGTTGTTTGTTCAAATACCCGAAACAATCTGGTCTTTGAATGGCGCACGCAGCCATCTCTCTCATTCTCAACGAAGAGTCCAGCCAAGTGTCAACCTGAAAACATCGAAAGTTCTTTTCACAGACTAAGAAAAAATAAAAAGAGAAAGTTAAAAAAATAAAATGAGAAAGTTTATTTAAAAAATGTTGAAATAACGTTGTTTGCGGACACTTCATAATACTTCATAGCATATATATGTATATACAGGGTGTCGCATCTTAAAAGTTGCACTGAAATATGTCTTCAGGAAAGCATTTTCAGAAAAAACTTTTCAGACAAAAGTTGTAGGGTTTTAAGTGACGCATTACACAGCAATATTACTATGACTTTGAAGAGTGTTGTCAAGGTCACGTCAAGATCACCTTCAATTTCTTAAATGGAACCCCCTATTTTTTCTTATATATTCTTGTAGCTTATCTCGAGAGCTTTCCAAAACACTATAATTAGTTAGTTTTTATTTAAATACTTTCCGAGTTATGCTTGAAAGATACAGTATTTTGACATAAAATACAAAATATCTTTAGAAACATTCAGTTTTCGGTAATCTTATCTTGATACTTTTTTGCACAGAATAATGAGATCAATCAATTTGTATAAAGAAAACACATGGTTCATTTGAAAAAAAAATGTTACAAATTACTTGGTGTTTAGCAACATATATTAAGCTACAAGAATATGCAATGGAAAATAAGGAGTTTCATTTAAGAAATTGAAGGTGACCTTTGCGAAACCTTTAACGACTCCAACCTCAAATTATTGCCACTTGCATCTTGTGTCTCCCTCGAAACCCTACAAGTTTTGTATGAAACATTTTGTTCTAAAATGTCTTGTTTTCAAGATATTTCACCGGTCCGGTATTTTTGCTGCACCTTGTATATTTAATATAATATTTATTTTCATAACATTTATATAGTCTTAGATATACATATATTTAATCCTAATCCTTCCAATGTTTTTTCCGCAACTTAATCCTTCAAACCAGGGTATTTCACGTCCAATGCATTTTTCACTATGTTAATAGCTTCGAAAAATTTCACAAAAATGTTTATAATCTCTTTATTCCTTCGACTAAAAATTAATAATTATGTAAAGAAAATTTGGAAATTATTTGTTTTAATATTTTTTTATAACATATTTGTTAAAAAACGCACATTACAACTAACGACTGTTAAAAATGGGGGGGGGGGGAGCATGAACGATCCTGGTTGCAGGGATTAGGGTTAAATTGGACAGTAGTTGGAAAAAAATTAAATAGCTCATACAACAATTCACTTTGCGTACCTGATCGTTCCTTTCGACAGCTTCGCGTATAACCGTGATCCATCGAGTTGCCGCTTCATCGGTATCGGCCGCCAACCGTAGCGTCGGAGCACCCTTTTTCTTTATCGCGAAACTGTGCACTCTCAATTCAGGTGTCTGTTCCACATCGTACTTGAGGAGCATTACCGCTCCCACCGGTTGCGAATCCTGTTATAAGTGCACTTTAAATAGAAACTTTCTCTCTTGCGAATTTTCGAAATTAATAATCCTATTCTCTATACTTCTAAATTTAAAAAATATACTTAATTTTATTTTTGAGATTAAATCTACCCGGGGATATTTCTTTTGTTACAATTTAATGGAAATATTCGCAGTGACACGTTATAAACTTACACTATAGATTTGCTTTTCAGAGGTTGAACTGAAAAATCTCGCTTACCGAGTCAGTCTTGTAGCAATACAGGCAGTTGTCACGACGAAGAGCGAACCATCGTCGAACCCACTTTTCCGTGCACATCGACATGGATTTGGATTTTCTCCACAAGTACCCTGCGCAAAGTGGTGCTTCTTCAGCGCTCTCCTTCGCTCCGGTGCGCGTAACACGCGGCGCCAATACGTTGCAGGTTCTTGCGACTTCTAATTCCAGAACGTCCGTGCCCGAGTGTGCCAGTCTTACGACCTCCGAATGCGTGGCATCCATGACGCTTCTGCCGTTCACCGACATGATGATGTCGCCAACCTCGAGACCGGAACTCTCCGCGGGTGTGTCTGGCTCGATCGCGGAAACCACCACGGGCTTTGAGCCATGAATGCGGAATCCAAACTCGCCGCCGGCTTCGCGTTTCACAACTACCCTCTTGTCGCTCTCTATGAATGTAAAATAATGCGCTACAGTTCTTCAGCATAAAAATAAAGAGTTGAAAAACTCTTTTTTAGAAGAGTTTTTACGATCTTCTCTTTCATGATCGGCAGAATTTCTCTTTTATAATTTAAATAAATTTTACATTAAGAAATAAAATACATACTTGTTATATTTTTTTATCTCATTTATATGAAAATACGTATGTATATTATAAAATAAAATGCATTTTAAAATAAATTTATGGATCTCTTTACCCCAACTTGATCTAGTAAGCTCACTTGATAATATTATATAACTATTTAACACTTAAAGATAAAAGAAAACTTAAGTAATTTTTAATTTCTATTACCGTTTCATATTTTTATATAATATTTAATATTTACTCTGTATTAATATATAAAGAGAAAACCTGTTTCTTTGTTACCACATAACTCAAAAATTACTGAATCGATTTCCTCCAAATTTTGACACCATATTCTTATATACACTAGGATGGACATAGGCTATATAGCATGTCTAAAAATATTTTCATTATCCAAAAATTGATATTTTCATTTTTTATCATTTACGACTGTATTAACTCGTGTAGTACAGTGATGTCTACGCTAGGCGGCGCGCGGCTTTATCCATCCGCAAGCAGATTGCATCATGATATTCTTGAGAAACATAAAGAAACATAAATGTAATCAAAAAATAAACGATTTTCGAAAAATATCACTTCCAATACGTATGATTCGGTCACACTATTATTTCGGGCGAAGCCGAGACGGGGGACGTTAGTATTTAATATTTTATATAATATTTTTACTTTTATTACAAACTTCCTTACTACACTCTTGTATATTACATTTATATTAATATTAGTTTATAGAAGAAAACATTACGTTCCCTTTACCTTTATGATTTCGTAATACGTTTTAATTCCTCTTAGTAGCCTATGCAAATCTAA
Organism: Crematogaster levior; assembly: GCA_901521435.1. Taxonomy (NCBI): domain Eukaryota; kingdom Metazoa; phylum Arthropoda; class Insecta; order Hymenoptera; family Formicidae; genus Crematogaster; species Crematogaster levior. The sequence goes on from CABEGB010001192.1 coordinate 408,836, forward strand.
ATCCACTGTATTATATTTAGAGAAGCATTTAACATACGCGAACAAAGGGAATCGTAGTGAAGTGGTTTAAATTGTTAATCCTCGCGCTTTACAATTCCACGCTACGTGGTATTGAGTGACGTAGAATAGTGCGACACGATTATGTCCACGCAAACACAATCGGGCAGGTAAATCGGTCGCTCTAGATCGGAAAGGACCGAAGCGGAAGAAAAATGGATCGACGATGGTGTACGCGACGTGGTAGACGTTCTACGCAAAAAGGCGCGGGGCGCCGCCGTCAGCGTGCGCTACAAACGTAATCGAGCATATTTAGAGCCCAGACCTTTTCCTTCGTAATACAGAGGTGACTCCGGTCGCCGCCGTGCCGCCATCGTGCAGCTTTTATTTTTGCGCCATTGCAGGCTTTGTCCATTTTAGTCCTCGCTTTGATCATGAACGTGAAAGACGTTGGAAAAAGCGCCGACTTGATCGTGCGCGCGAAGTTTCATCATACACGGCATCATGAGCACCGCCGGATACGGATATACATAGAGACAGTGGTAAAGTGGTGGTGTGTAACACCCCATGTTACTCTTCCTCCCTCCCCAGGTTCACCGTCCGTCTATGGATGCTTTGATCGATTTAAGCCCGATTAGAAGAAATGTCGGGGCACCAATAATACTACTGCCGTAAATGTCAGTTATGCCACGTTTTCATCAATGAATTCTCTTACGGTACGCGAGCTATATACTAGATATACTAGATATATAAACTTGATGGCAGGTGTACTGATTGAGACATCCAAGCCACGTCTCGACGATTCTTGGCTGACGTTTGATTGTCGTCAGTAGTAGCCAGTTGAAACATCTTTTAACTTTTTACCGATATATAGCGTCATTGCTAGTTATTTGTGTCGCCGTTAATTTGGCGCCATGACAGTGTCTCATGAATAGAAATTAAGCCATAAATACAAGTTACCTTCGCAGTTTCCAAGTAGTTGTACACTCTCTAGGGAGCATCGTAATTATAATTAAGTATCGCAAAAGACCGCAACATTAACTTCCACAAAATTTGTTGTTTAAAAGAAAGAATATTTTCTTATTATCCCTCTACATAGTATTTCACATAAACATTTTCCAGAATAAATGTCAGAGCATAAAGTACCGAGAATAAAGTTTCAATTTTGATTTATCCAGCGATAAATCTAAAACGATGAGAAGAGTCAAGCATCAAGTACCTGATATTAACGCAAGTGTCATCTCATCACGATTGATCGATTCAGCTGCCGCAAGCTTTTTTTTTAAACTTCTTTTTCCCCGAAGAAAAATTTTTTTCTATCTGTGAAAATTCTGTTACCTGTCGTTGTCACGCCAAATCTCGCCAGAGCTTGACCCTCTCTACACCAGACTCTGAGCATGCACTTCAGCAACTCCTCCAGAGCTCGTCTCAATGTCACGTCCTTGTCCACTTCCGTCGTGCACTCAGAACCCGCGGAGTTGCACACCATCGTCGGTTGTCAATGAAACGAACTCGCGACAACAGGAGAAAATTTATCGCTGCCTTCTCCCCTCGTTTCTCTACTTCTTCGATATCGAAGAGAAAGACCACAATTCGATCACTACGTGTCACCTACGGTCGGAAGACGGGCTACTAGCTCGAGGATGTCTTCGCGGATGTATATAGAAAACGATGGATTCACGAAGACGATGCTTTAAGCCAGCGGCCTCGTGGAATGCGACTCGGCGCCCTGACCCACTGACTGCCAGCCAAAAGCTTCTTCTTGGCCCCGCCAATCCCCTCAATCCCGGTACCATAATGCGCTCCCGCGGTTTGCGAGCGTCGCTGCGCTTCTCCGTCGTCTTCGCGCACGGGCACAAATCACCTTCTCCCCTAACTTCGTCTTCCTTCTCTGCCACGGAAGAGCCGGACTTAACGTCTCGCTCGACGGCTGCTCGGATGGATTATATTTAGACGACGGTATTACGCGGGGCTTATTTAAAGAATCGGGAAGAACGCCTCTCTGCCCCACTACCTTTCTCTCTTTACCCGTACCTTTTTCTGCTTGTTGTCATGACCCAAATTTTGCTTCTTCTTTTCTCGCCCTCTTAATTTCAATCTCTGTATTTCTTGTCCTCGCTCTCTCTTTCCCTTCGTAATTTAAATATTCTTGAATGCTTGTAATAACTTGCTTTCGCCACTCACCGTTATGCATATAACGTTGTAAAAATGTAATTTTATTATAATCCTTATTATAATCCTTATTATAATCCTTATTTCTACAAAGTTATTCGATTTACATTGCATTGCTCTCTATACTCTGATTGTCTTCAGAAAAACTATGTCAGATTATTGAGATAAATTTCATTTATTTAACTTCTTGACATTATAATCCATTTGTTTACATATCTTCTTGTACCATTTACTCTCTTTTTCCTTTCTTCTTCCTCCATTTCTTTTCCATTTCTCTTTCTTGCCCCCGTTTGTTATCTAACTTTTCCTCTTGACGGCAAATATATCGCAAGACGGTTTAAGAACATTCTTCGGCGATGCGTGAATCGGCGTTGAAGCGGCTCGTTTGCGCCGCGTCGGACGTCATCCGTCGAATGATCTCACGACATAAGAATTTTGAAATGCGGCTTAAAAATTTCTAACATAGACATGAACGATTACGGAACAGCTGCACCGATAAAGCCATGATTAATGATTGTGCTAATGGGCGCTCATGGATATACACTTAAAAGATAACATCCATTCATATGATTTATGCATATAATAAATTTAAATTGTAATCATAGATATAAAACAGCTTTATCTTTTATTATTATATTTATCAAATTCAAACTCTTCTTCGCCAGTGAATATTAATAAACATTAATAAACAAATTTCAATTGTTCATCGACCCGTCTGGCTAATTATCCGCGTGTCGCCGACTAGATTAGTCGGAAATGCAGAAAAATCGCCAACTTTAAAATAGATATCGATTTTAATTTTTGGCCCTAAATTAGATGAAGAATTTATTGCGAAAAATATTACCTCTCAGCCAGGATTCGAACCTGGAACTGCCTCATTCTTTACTATTATCTTTTATTATCATATTTCAAATATTTTTCACTTGAACTATGATGTTTAAAGTTCTCCTCAACTTCCGCGTGAAAGAAAATTTTGAATTTTTTTACATAAACGATAAAGTAACAAAGTTAGTACGAGAAGTACGATAAGAATTTGACGTTAAATTTCAAATCGATACAAAAAATGTTTTCAATCCAACTTACCGAAACATTTCGTTTGTATCCTCTTGTACATCTCACCGCTGCTTTTTCGATGTACCATCCTATGCGTGGCTGCCTGATATCTCTTCTTAAAATTCTTCTCGCTCTCCGTGGATTCTTGAGAGTCTCGTCGCTCCTTATAGACACTATCCTCGTCGTCACCGTCTCTGCTGTCAGGTCTTTTCCATACGTGACTCTCCTCGAGATCGCCGATATAAATCCATTCGCTGCTTAAGTACGGTTCCACATAAGTATCCTCGTCTTCTCTTCCTATCATTAAGAAAAAAATGTATTACGAAACAAATATTTTATTTGTGTTAAATATTTCACACTCGTATTTTACTTTTTAACTCACATAGTGGCATTTATAAAGAAAAAGGTATGGAATTTTGTATTATTTAAAAGTAATTAAAATAAAAGATAATTAAATAAAATAAAATTCAGCGCCAAGTGATGCGTATTTTAATTCTTATTTTTAATATATTTACCCGTAAGAATCTCCATGCTGGCATCAGTACTTCGAGCTTGCAATTTTCTCCTGCCTGTATCGTCGATCGAACCTCTGCTTCCTGGCCGGGGGGTGGCTCTCTCCTCCGATTTGGCTCGAATATCCGATCTACCGGCACTACTACGGCGATGCCTACGGTCCCCTCGATCTTCCGATCTGTACCTTTTGTCAAACTTTTTGTACAACCGATGTCCTGCAACGTGCTTGGAAGATGTTCTGTGTCCTTCTGGAGAGTCCGCAAAACCTGCCGGTGGTCGAACGATCTCTTCCGACACCTCGGGAGTGAAGCAACAGGAGGGCATACACGATAGAGAAAGAAGGCAGACAGATGGACAGATAAGTAGATCGAAAGAAGTTCTACTTTGCATTCGTAATTAATCTCACGTTCTTCGTGCGATCAAGCATTTATGGCATTGGAAATCAAAGGAAGATGTATAGATGCTTATCCCTCACAATATTAAAGTTTCTGTATACTTTCGATTAGTTTAATCTTTAAGATATTTAAAGTCTTTTAAAAGAACTTTATGTATCTCGAGACTGAGTACAAAAGTATGGAAGAAAAATAGCGCAAAGATCGATATTTTTATGACTTTTATTACAAAAATATTGTGTAATAAAAATTTTCTACTTTACGAAATTACGTAAGCTTCACATATTTTTATTTTGAAAACACATATTTAGTTTTATTTGTGATACAATCTTATTTTTATTTGAAAATAATACTTGTATATAACATATTGAAAAATATATCGAAATTAATTTCAAAGGGAGAGCATAAGTCTATACTTTATTTATGCGTTACACAATTTATTAATATATCAAGCAAAAGTAAAAATTGTTTGTATAATTAATGCGCTGTAAGAAGCAAATTACAAGAAATAAATAAAATCTTTACGGGGCAAAGGCAGCTATTTAGAGAGGACTACAAAATTATTTTAGAGGACTACAATTTATTTTAAACGGCAAGATCTCAAAAAATACTAACTAAATAGACATGAAATAAAAAATAATAATAAAATGATTTTCGTGAATATGTCAGTTTAGAGAAAATGCAGAAATTAGATTAATAATACACTTTGTCTATATCTTTTATGCACAATGAAATCTAATTCAAAACTACGAGTTGCAGAAATATTTTAGATGCATTCTACGTTCATCCTTCTAGTTTTTATTTAAAAAAAAATTGTTACAAAAGAAAGCTTCTTTGATCGTAAGTATAGTATAATGTCATTAAATTTTATTAACTCTTTGCACTTAAAATTCCCTCTTAGCTGTTAGACAATCCAAAATAATTCTTGATGCATTATTAATGTTGCACAAGTTAAAAATACAAAATTTGAAAGATCTAAACGATACAAAATTGAGCACATTTCCTTTTAGCGCGAGTAAACGAAATAATATTGTTCTCGCAAAGAGGTCATCCCGGAGCAAAGGGTTAAAATGAAAGACAAATGAATAATGCACAATAAGTAATATATCACCTCTCTGCCACATTGGTGACAGTGCGCGGCGACCAAAGCGGCGACAGAAATGCAAGCCTGATCGGCGCTTTCGCTATAAAAAACACTGTCGCTGCCTGGGCTGGCGGATCTCAACGATTCCGCCGACAGTGCTTTTAGTCTCGCCTCTGGACTTTGTGCCTCCACAACAAGCGCTCGCTGACCGTTATGTCCTGGACTACGTTGATAACGGCCTGGACTCAGGCGACTGGAGCAAACTATGTCGTCTGCGACGCGGGACTTCCTTCGCGGTAAACTGCCCGTTAATGCCGCGTTCTTATCCTGCAACGTGATTAGTTCATAGATATACAATGCGCAATAAAGAAAGAAAAAAGAGTTACAAATCTCTTTTCTGTTAATAATAAAAAATGTCTCGAATACAGTTGGTGAGCGTCATGCACCTACCTCATTGCTGCGTCTTCTGGTAGAAATATAACCACTGGTCTTTCTTCTCGGGCTTTCCCTGGTTCGACGATGCCTCCCGCTCTCCGCACCCTCTCGATGCATGTGATGATGATGATGATGATACATGTGATAATGATGACTGCAGCTAGAGTCGTCGGACGTCGGCGCATGTAGACCGTCCTCGGTTTGTTCCATCCTCCATTCCTCCTTCTGAGGACTTCTCAGCACTTGTTGCTGTTGCTGCTGTAGTTGCGTCGACTGTTGCACGGACTCCCGTTTCCTGTTATTTCGATGAGGACTTCGAGCTGACGTTGACTTGCCGCGTGGCCTGTGGCGATGACTAGGCGTCGGACTGACCTCGACGTTCTCCGGATAGACCGGCTCAGCAGGGTGTTCGAGTTCAACGTTGCTCGACGTTACTGCTCCAAGGAAGTCCAAGCTGAAGGTTTTCTTCTTCCGACGGCGTTCCTCTTCGCTCCACATACGAACATCAGGTGGTGATTCAGCGTAACCGCCAGACGACGATCGATGACCCTCCTATCGATAAATCTTTTCTAACTAATAAAATCTTTACATTTTTTACAGCCAGAAGCAGTTTGACTTTGATATATCTTTGAACTCTTCACAAATTCACAAATTAAAAATTTTCAATCTTTTTGTTCAAATTAATTTATCTAACGATTGTAATTGCACTGAAGAGAACCCAAAAAAAGAGCCGAAACATTCGTTCACACTGTTAATTAATTATTTATAAATATACGCGCCTTAACTTACTGCGCTTAGCTCGTATTGCCTTTTCTCACATTTTATTAGATTTAATTCGGTCAGAGCTTGTATTGTCAATATTTGAATAAAAATGTTTTAGTAAATTTATATGAAACTTACGTGAAAACTTACGTCTCGATCCAATTCAGTCTCCGAGGTATGCCCACTGTGTGGAGCGACTTGCTCTAAATCATTATGCGGATCCGTCATCGCGTCTTTTAGATCGTAGCTACCTGAACTACTGCTGCTGCTAGACCTCATTGCCGGTGGAGGTAGCTCTAATCCAAATGGGATTTCTTCTAAAATTGGCGGCGGACTGCACGGTTCCTCGATAACAGCCTAATAAAATGCAAAGTTTTAATCAAAATCTTCGTTCTTAATGCGTCAAAATTCCGTTGCATTAAATTTAAATAAATTTTATCTTGAGGAAAATTTAAGTTTAAATTAGAGTTTAGATCAGTAGTATAAGTTGAAAATTACTAAGTTTTGAGTCTATTTTCCATATCTCTTAAGAAAAAAATTAAATTTGCCAAAGGTAGCAAAGAATTAAGAGGTAATGTGCAATTATTAAAGCAATTATCTTACGATTTAACTAAACATTGTTTAATTTGAATAATATCCTGCTGAAATGATTGGCAAAATTAAAGTGTAGATTAATTTATACAGAGCGTAAAGCGTTCACCTCGCTCCTGGCAAGGCTGTAAATTGAGCTTGCGCTTTCGAAGGAGCTGCCTTCCGCGGCGGTCGCGGTGGTCGAAGCGGGCGCCGACGCCGCGGCGCTGGACGTCTGCGGTGGCCTCGACCAGGAACTGGTCGTGGCGGACGTGCCTGTAGTGGTCCCGGTTTCCGTAGAAGTATTGGCAGTGACGTAATCCTCGGAGGTCTCGGAAATATCGGTGTTTGTGCGTCCGCCGGAGTCGGTCCTCGCCAGGCTCAGACCAAACTCGCTCGACGACTGCGACTGAGGCTGAGATAACGGCGGACCTGGACTCGCGCGGCGTAGTCCGCTTCTCGGTCGGCCGTTACTCGCAGAAATAGACGATTCGATACTGAGAAAAGGAACATAAACGTTAATCGAAATGTGTGAGGGAAAAAAATCTAAGGGAAAAGCGGAATTCTTCAACGTTGTGGGATAAATTATGTACATTGCGACATTACTAAGGAAAAAATATATACATTGACGAGATAACACATTTCTTTCTTAGGGAAGGAACGTGAATCTCTTCGTTACAGGGACGAAGTTCCTAGTCACGTATCTGCTGTGTGTACGATATTGGGAGATTATAATAAATATAAAATTTTTCAATGTTTTATTATATAAATTATATTACAAATATAAAATAACTATTGTATGAATAAAAATTAACAAAACAAATATGGAATATATATAAATGGTAATTTGAATGATTATTATGCGGAAAGCTAAGAAAAAGAATATTTACAAAATTATATAATCTCAAAAAGATAACAATACATTGCACTATATTATTTGTAGCGCGTTTAAAAATTTTTAGGGAATAATGAACCTCGAGCAAATATTATCCTGCAATTTTTATATTCACACACAATTTAATAATTTTTTTAAAATTGTAAATAATTCCGTAGAAATTTTTAGCAACTTTTTATATTAATGTTTTTTTATAAATAGAAATAGTGATACCAATTATTAATCTATCATTATTTTTGTATTACAGGAACATATGTTCGCTCAAATGCGCTAATTTATATATAAATAAATATTTTGAAATGTTTTAAGGATGATTTATCAAAAATATCGAGTTTTTTAAATTTGGGGAACTACTGTAAAACCAAGACAGAACGTGTTATAGCCTTACATATCGTACGCATAAAAATGTGCTGTTGTGGCTACATCATTGTAGTAAATTTGTTGAAACTGTACCGGTAACAGATCTTGTATTCTGTAAGAACGTCTGTAAAAAGTATCTCCTATAAGTAAAGTAACTTGCAACAGTATCGATACAAAAATCTCTTTTGATGCCTTTCAATATCTTATCAGAGTATCGAATTTATTGCTCCGCATGTATATTCAATAATTTTAACATTCTCAACCGCAAGACACCTTCTAAAACGAATTATAGCTTACCTTGGTGTGAGAGTTTGCACTGGAGTGGCTGGTTCTAGACGTATCCTCGGACTCGGCGGGCAAGGTTCCACCTCGTCTTCCACGTCCAGAGCCTCGGTGTCCATCGAGGAACGTTGTTGATGTTGCAAAAGCAGGAGATGTCTTCTCCTTGAGGATGGCGTCAGTAGAGCTAACGAATCAGCTTGGAGAACCGTCGCTTGCGATTCGTTCCATATTCCGTCGCTGTGGTCCCTGGTCACATCGTTCGTTAAAGAGTCACTCGAGGCAAACGGTGAAGTCACCTGGCCGATGACCCCTGTAAAAGCAGGCGGATAGACCGCAGTGTGCAGTAAGGCGCAGGTGGGCAACGAATCATCTTTCGGAGTCTGCGAGATCCTTCGTGTTGCTAAAAAATATCGTTGATTATGTTGTAAAAAAAAAAAATCAAATTTTCCTCATTAATGCAACGTGAGTGGATATTACTGCGTTACAGTACATACTTGCTGCTGCGGTTGGCGATGTAGGTGATGTTGGAAGTGATCTAGGAAGCATAAAATCATCTGACGATGTACCTTGTACACCATCTTCTAGGGACACGCTTCTTTTTCGAAAGAGACCTCGACGTATTAGGTTTTCATGGAATTCCTGTGAAAAGGTGTAGTCGTTTTATAAAAATTTTATTTGATATATTGCGACAAATTTACAAAGTGCGTTTCAAAATGTTCTTTTTACCTCTTCGTGATGATCCTCGGGATGAGGCGAAAGGCTTCGTAATAAGGACAGATCCTCGGGTGTCGAGGAAAATTGGACGGGTGTTCTGACAGTTCTGCCCCAAGGATCCTGCTGATTCCTTATGCAAGTGTGAGGATAACTCGGCTCGCTACTTTCTCCAATGAGTTCGCGCCTCTCGACACGAATTTCGCCATCGGAGAAGGTCTTCTGAAGAGGGAGGAATCGATGGGTGGGTTCGGAAATCCGGCTGAGAAGCGCCCGAGCATCTGGCGACACTGGTGCCGGTTTGAAATTTATTAAAATCTCCTGATCGTCTATATCGAGGGATTTACGATGTTGATGACACTGAAACGAGTACGAGAATAAATGATTTAAACTACTCTTTATTGATTTATTGAAATGATATTTGTCATCGATGCTATATCAAATCAAACATAAAAATATGCAGGCTTCTACAGCAGATTAAGGATCTTCGTAAAATATAAAAGTCAAAATTCTGTCAAAATACTTACAACGCCGATAGGAACAATCGCGATATCTCCATTTGGTAAGGTTTCTTCAACGACGACGGTGGCGATAGAGGGAAGTGGTGGTGTTGTTGAAATAAGAAAGGGTGATCTCGGTGGCTCTTCACTTTGAGTCCTATGAAGCGGTTCGTGTTCAATTTCCTCTTTTGCTGACGCGCCAGCCTGGCCACCAAGCGGCGTTCCTAATTGTCCAGCTTCCGAGTAACTTTTTGTTAATTTTCTGCCATTGAAAACACCGTTTGTTTGAGCACCCTGTGAAACCATCTTGACGCGATGGATAGTTCTGGGACTAAGAGTCACCGGAAGTACACGACCGCGGAACATTGGTGGGATTTCGGTTTGTGTCGCCTGAGTTTTCATTGCACCGCGTTTAGGTGGTTTCTCTGAAACAGACAAATAGCGGCAAATGTATCGGCAGAACTGCCTGTAAAATGTAAACAAAGTTGGTCGAGCAAGCTTGCGAGAAGCTGTTTTAAATCAGCTTTAAATTAGCTTTAAATTAGTTTTAATTGGTTTTAAATACTTTAATTAGTTTTAAATACTTTAAATATTTGAATAAAGTAGAAATAATATTTCTGTGCAAAAATAATAGTCTTATTAAAGTCAATTTATAACAAAGAATTTATAAATAAATGTACAAATTTTATAAGAAAATTTTATAAGAAAAAGATTATAACTTTCGATATCCTATTAGAAAATTATCCTATTAGAAAGTTATTATCCATTTAATTTTTATTTTTGATATATTTCACAAACGTCTAAAAATTTTCTTTAATAAACATAATAAAGTTGATATTGATAATATATATAAAGAACAGAATAAGAATAAAGCCTTTTTTACAGTACATCCCTAAAATTTCTTTTAAACAACAATTTAAAGATATAACAAAAGATCTGAATGTATGATTATATATGAATATATGAGAGAGTAAATAAATATAATATAAATATAAATATCTAGGAACATGGTTATGTGAAGACTGGACGTCGGACACAGAAGTAAGGACACGTATTGAGATGGCTAAAAGTGCGTTTATAAATTCAGCAAGATTTTCATAATAAAGAATAAAGAATTTAACTGGGACCTGAGAATATAATTTATTAAACATGTCACGTATGGTGCTACTGTATGACATGGAAGGCTGGACCTTGAAGATAAAAGAAATAAATAAATTAGAGGCCTTCGAAATGTGGATATGCTGAAGAATCCTAAAGATATCGAAAAAATGAAGAAGTTTTGAAAAAAATAGGAAGAGAGCGTGAATTATTAAAAACGATAAAAAAGAGGAAGACAGCTAACCTGGAACACATTATGCGCGACGAAAAGTATCAGCTACTACAACTGATCATCGAGGGCAAAATAGCAGGAAGAAGGGACTGGGATGAAAATGTCTTGGTTACGTAACATCAGACAATGGACTGGTATAAAAGAATAGAGGAGCTAATACACACAGCAAGAGATAGAGAAAGAATGAAAATGTGGTCGCAAATATCCAGTGAATGGATATGCATTGGAAGAAGAAGTATGGTTATCATATTTCAATCTTAATAAGAGAAACTTTATTAAAGTTCACAAAGACCAATTGTCAATATTAAATCGTTGTAATGTTGTTTATAAAATTAACTGTAATAAGCTGTGAAGCGTCTTATGTGGTTCAGACTAGTAGACAACTTACGGAACATAGAAGTCATATTAGAAGAAATGTAATGTAACCACTCATTTTCAGTAATTACGGATTATAATTTAGTAATTACGAATTATAATCCGTGATCACGGATTCCGAAATTCTAGTACCAAGTTGTCTACTAGTCTGACCCACATAAGACGCTTCAGAGTTATTACAGTTAATTTTATAAACAACATTACAACGATTTAATAAGGTTAAAATTTGAATCTGATTGAGATGATGTTGAAGTTCTAGATGAAGAACCGTACTTGAACAAGAGACTGTTATCTGAAATGACATATATCAAAAGACAAACTCAAGGTTTAAATTGGCAAACTGACACTGAATACTCCCGGATATACATACATATACTCGGATGTTTTAGATTAGAAATTGCGAGGTGTTAAATGTCATGTATATGTTTCCTATTGTTTTGAGTTTTTGTTTAGAGTTCTTTATCTTAACTAACCTTAACTAGTTTGACATGTCACTTCACTACGAACAGTTATTTGGAAAGCTTCTCTTGTTCAAGTCATCACTTCTTAATGATTTCAACTGTTCCATTTGTTTCGACATCATCGACAATAACGATTCGTGAATTACATTCTTATACCACGACATATCTCTCTCGTTATCTAGTGGACTTTATAATATGTTATAGATACATATATCCAAGTCCACACATGAGCAAATGATGTCCAGACACTACTCTTACAACCAACTAAAGAGGACCCACTCAATAGACACATTTATGGTTTTACTGTTTGACACTTCTGTGAATTCAATGATAAAACATTTGATGCATTTTTAACATGACTGCAATAGATTTTTATTATGTGATCTTTTTATTATTTAATGGATTAATTTATCTAACGATTGTAATTATGCTGAAGACGGCTCAAAAAAAGGCCGAAACATTCATTTTCACACTGTTAATTAATTTTATAAATATACGCGCCTTAACTTACTACGCTTAGCTTGCCTTTCCTGGCATTTTATTATAACTTTGAAAAAATTAAAATACAATTATTAAAATAAAATTTAGTATTATTGTGTGTTCTATTTAATGTTTTAGCAATTACAATAATATAGTAAGAGAAATCTGTTCACACATCCGTAAATATATATGTTCTTCGCTCTTTCATTTTATTTTGAAAAATTTTTTCATAATTTATCTTGAACACACATGGGTCTAGTTTAAAATGAGTTTTACCGTCGTCAAAGCGGCCGCGAGTAAGTAGCTTTAACTACTTTCCCTACATAATCTATGATATTTAGCTTGCGATCAAAATAGCGCGACGATGTGGATTATCCGTGCACAGTTACTCCATAGTATAAAATCTCAGGTTAAAAATCTCAATCAATTAGTAAGTACTTAAATTAGTATTAAATCTCAATAAATTAGTATTATTAGTCTTCAACTGAATCAAGCATTAATATTTTATTTATAATTTTACTTAATTTATGTTATATTTATAATATTAATTAATATTTTATTATCTTGTAATTTATATATGTACATATCTACACACACAAAACTATCTAATTATGATTGCGATACATAACTTACCAAGTACAAGAACACGTGGTTCAACGCCAGGATAAGGATGTGTTAAGGGCAAGGACGAAGACAGTATAGCATTCTGCATAGTCGGCTGCGAATCTATAAGACGTTCCGGATTATGTGGTCTCGGAGGGCTTATGTTCCTTGGGACTTCGAACGATGTGAGCGTGTGCGATCTCGCGAAGCTCACATGTTTCGTTCTTGGAGCTTGCGATATTTGCATCGTCGTCACGGAGGCAGGAGGAGGCGGTATTGGTGGTAATACTGGCCGTGGACCTTCCAGTTTCGTAGATTCTTCGTCCTCCGGGACCCAAGTATACCTATCGCGATAGAAAATTATACTATCAAGTTACAATACCATTAAACGATGCTTTATATAATATTATCATTTATCGATATCTCAATTACATCTGCTATCAGTAAAATACACTCACTTCACTTGAAGTGGAATGCTTCTATCAATATCCAGAACATTTTCAGTTCAATTCATTATCACTTCAGATTATTTACGCACAATTATTCAATCTTTTTATAAAAATTATTGCTACATTTTTGTAACTGGTGAATTGATGTAACTGGTGATTGAAATTCTTGTAACTGGTGTATAATAATTATAATTAAAATTTTTCAATTATTTTAAAAACGTTAATTAAATATTATTGAGATGTGTAAACTTTTAAAATAAAATGCGCACCATCGTTAATAATGGAAATTAAGTTCAAATACATTATCATTGTTCTGAATGTAGGTCGTACTGTTGCAAATATGGTTCGATTACATGCGTTATGGATGTATCGAGAGGGAAACAGAATGATGACGTGTCATTCTATCGAAGAACAGATGACCCTCTTACGCTTATAAGCAGTGTATATTATATATTAATTTTGAAAAACAACGCTACTAGAAAAAGATGTAATTTTTATCGTAAAATAATTATGCGAAAAAATAAGTGAATAAACAGAAAAATTAATATACTTAAAATAAGATCGTTAGCACGGGACTATTTATGTGATCACACTGTTATATATCAGCAGATTTTTCCCGCACATATTGTGCACACACACAACACACACACACACACACACACACACACACACACACACACACACACACACATCTTGTGCGCGACCATAATTTTTTAATCGACCGCTTTCTATTGACCTTAAAAAGCTGATAAAGGGGCGGTGCAGCACTCATGCTAATCAGAAATAAACCCAACCCTAGACACTATACTATCAGGAGACAAGAGACGGAAGGCTTTACACGTATCAGTCGATGGAACACTGTGTGCTACATAATCGTTTTTATAAAGTCTATGTAAAAACATAGAAGATTACGCTTGGATTAAATTATATAAGCATAAAGATAAATTTCCGAATAAGATTTCTTTACTGATTTGATACAATATACCGATTGTAACAAAAACGCGTTACAGATTTTTCAACAAAAATTACATACAATTGATTTTTCTCGAGAAATTATATTATTTTTTTAAAAACAATATACATAAATTTTTAACAAATTTTAAATAAAAAAATTACATCCCCAACTTTTTATTTATAGATTGCAGACAAAAAGACGAAAATTTCTCCCTTTTTTTAGATTTCAATTTCGTTACCCTTGTATATTCATCGTTTGCACTGTGACACGCCTTTCGATCAATTACGTTACTAAAGTCTTTAGCGATAAATCGATCAGTAGATACATTCTAAACGCGTCTCGATGGAGTAATTTGCCCCAAATATCCGAAGCACTCGACTGCCAAATAGTCAGAGGTAATATCGCTCTTCGCAGGTGTTGATCTCGTGTATACAGATATACTACGGGCTACTCAAGCAATTAATGATGATTAATAAATAATAATTAATAGTAGTCAGTAAAACAAGATAAGCCATATTTGATTTTTAAAATATAGATTTGTACATAAATATTTATTAACATTTAATTGTAAAATCGCAGAATTGTAATTCCAAATATCACGATATTTGGAAGTTAATAAATACATTGCCGTCAGTTTTTCAAAGTAGTGCTTTTAAAATTTAAAATTTTTCAACCTGTTGACTCTTTGACAGATCACGATCGTTTTTCGCGTTCAGAATTCGGACGGAAGCAGTCCATCGCAAGAGATCGATCTCGTCTTACTCACCTCTTCGGATCGGGCACGGTGCAAAACGATCTCGGACGCCGTCTGAAGTAGGAACTCTCTATCCAGTCCGCCTCGTCCTCAAGGTCGTACCGCGACAGACCACGGGAGTAGGTCGGATAAGGCTGACGGTACATAATTTGGAGGGGCCTTCGGGGATAGGGCGCGTCGCAGAGGTTCTCGTCGCTGGGGACGCTACGCACGCACGCCGACAGTATTGAATTTCTGGTGGAAGTGCACGGCGACGGTCCCCTCGTGGATAAGCATCCGAAGAAACCGCCGCCTGACTTCTCGACAGCGTCCAGCTGTCGGCTGGTGATGCAGTATTGTTCCTTGATGTCCTCGCGCGAGTACAACGGTGTCGCACGTCGATCCCATGAGTCCATGATACCGCCAGGACCGCCAAAGCCGCCATGAAGATCTACCTGCGTGGAGACGTCCACCTGTCGCAAACAGGCACGATTAAATTCCCGGAAACGGAGAACAGTTCCGACGAGCGGACGTTGATTGACGTGCGATCTACGCGGATGTGATAGGAGTAGATATTTCGAAGGAGAGGACTACTGATTTGTATTAGCTTATTGATTTTGCATTAGCTAGGTGATTTTGATAGCGCTTTCTGAAACTCGAATATAATTTTGCGCTGAAAATTGCAAACAAAAGAATCGTACTGTCTTTCGAAATGAGAAGCTAATGTAACTGAAATAACACGATGGAAAGAATACCAGAAAATTAATTACTATCAAATACTAGCTATGCTTAAGAAGACTTTTTTCTTTAAATGAAATGGAATTACTACGAACACGCAGATTTGTTTTTTCATCTTTATTTGTGTTACATTTCTAGATTACTGGAATTACAATTGCATTATAAAATTTTTATAGTTTTGTTCTTAATCTATCCGTAACGGTGCGATTAAAATTTAAATTGTGGGATTAGTCGATGTTACTTGAGACCAAGACAAGATCTCTCAGACGTTCAACATTTATTAGCGATATTAAATTTCGAGTAAATACTTGCTTGGGAATGTGATATTCATGACAGAAAATACTGGTTTAAAAATACTTGTTATGAATATTGAAACGTGAAACAATTGTAAACAGTGAGAAAACAAAGGCGTTCTTGTGCGGGGCGGTATTGTCTTCCACGGGACAGTTAAAAATTGTATCTCTCTTTGATCGCGAATACGGTAAACTGCTTCATTCATTGAAGTTCCATAGCTATACACGGCTCATTGTGTCGAGCTACGTTATCGGAAATCGCAATAGTCAGTACATTAAACTTCCGTAATTTCCCGGACTTCATTACCTTTCTTGCATTATTCCTTTCCTAAGCATGGACTTCCGCTATCTCCTATCAGCGCTATGGTGATGTCATTATAGTCGTCTAATGTCTATCCTATTATCAGTTTCCGGTAACGAGATTCATTCGGGTTGTTCTCCATTTAGCAGAGATCAACGCGACGGACGAGGGAAACGTTTCAGTCGTCAAACGAAGAGCGTTTCTCTCGAGGAGACTGACCTACATTCGGTTGCAGGAAACGCATTACATTTTGAAGCGCGAGCAATGTCCTCATTCTCCAAGGATAAGAACACGATTAGAGAATGTTATTACTTGTATAATAGAAAAAGAAGCTTGGTCGTTTCATTGATCGTTTCGTTGAAGTATTAATACATTTTTTAAATTAATTAGAAAATATTTGTGAACAAGAATTGTTGATTTAAATATTATTAATAGCAAATGTATAGAAACTTAAATACACAGGTAAGTACATATAGAAATAACGTATAATAAATAGCAACAGAAAAAAATAGACTGTATAGAAGGAAGCACATTCTTCTCAAAAATGTTTTTCTCAAAGTTAATTAAAAGATACATATACGTTGTTTTAATAAATCTTTTTTTATTTATTAATTAACATTAGTAATTTATTAGTTAACAAAATATCTTAAATGTTACAAGCAGTGAATAAGTTCAAATTTATTTGTCAGCGACTGGCCTGATTACAGCGGTAAACTTCAGTTATCAAATAGCTGTAATTTTTCTTTTCATAGCTGTATTATGAGAAGAAAGATGTGAAATATGACTTAAGGTATAAAGCAAGACTCGCATGAAATGAAAATTTTGTTTGATTTAATATAATGATATTGCGTCACATAATATATTTTATATGTACACAAAACGTAATATTATATCATAGAGCTGCTATGTGCGCTCAAGTTCTAAACTACTTTGCTTAATAACGCTACTTAATAACGAATCTCATAAATCATGAATTAAAAGCAAGCGAAACGCGAAACGCGATCTGTATTAAGGTAAGGCTGAAGCTTTCATAATTATATATTCATTGATATTTATCAATCTACATATTTGTTATAATTTACAATACACGTTTCATCTTTAGGATAAATAAAGGTCGAGAAGTGCCGCGAACGAAAAAGACGGATTCGTTTTGGAAAGCAGCCATACAGCTCAAGCAACTGTCCGATGCTCCGGCAGTTGGATACACATCACGTTTTTCCTACGCATAAACATGTCATTGGGAACGGGGATCTCGATGATACCTGGGGATGATAAACGGGTGTCGTTCTGTCGACAGCATTGACATCTCCACGCATAGCAGGCGGCATGCTCGCGGAAGCTGTGGGCAGATTCCTCGGGTTCATGGCGATCTCGGGACCGGGATGGATCCTCCTGACACCCGCCGGCCCACCGGCGGGTGCCACGCTCGGTGCCTTCACCATCCTGGACCGCACCCCGCGCGGTCACACTGGCCGACTGGCTGCGTAAACGGCCGCGAACACGCACACCAGCTGGCCTATCGATCTACCCGCTTTTTCCCTCTTAAACGAGAGAAATTGTCCTACTCTCGGCGTCCCGGGGGTGAACCGAGAGGCTGCCGCGAAGCCAGCCAGCCTCCTCGCCGACTATCTCGTCGGCGCGTCTCGCGGGACCTTCATGATCGCGCGAGTGGGACAACGGATCCACCACCCCCGGCGATGTCCTTACGCGACACTCGCGCCTCGACGAATTCGCGGTCGACCTGTCGTCGGCAGACTCCTGGCGATTGATGCGTGCCGCGAAGGATCCGACAACGACGAGCGCGACGGCGACGATGGTGACGATGGTCACCGCGGCGACGTTGGCATACGTCGTACACGACCGAAGCGACGCGTCTCGGTGGTCCTCGCGAGAGAACTCGAGGGATGACGAGCTCTCCTACGGGTTAGAAGAGACGCGACGGTGGGGTACGTGTGCTGGTGCAAGGAAGAGCGCGTGATACGAGGAGGGTAGATGCGCCAGAAACAGGGTGGAAGAAGCAGCGACGTGATACGGATAGAGGGGGATGAATGGAGGGAGTGGAAGCGTGGGAGAAATTGAAACGGGGGGAAATAGCGAATGTTGGCGGTAAAAGAGGGATGATGATGACGGGGGAGTAACTAGCTCGGAGGGGGTATTTGTAACCTTCGTTACTCTCTACTCGTGTATTCGCTTTGTGAGCCGCATGGCACGTTCTCCTCGCTGTTTTTTAAGCATATTAATACCGTGATATTTATCCGTGTCTCGTTTAATGCCGACAGGGTGAACGTCATTATAAATAGTTCTTCCCCGATTATTTTTATATGGTGAACTCTGTTGAATTAAATAACAACCACCGCAATTGTCTTATGAAAAATCTATAGGAGAAGATCTTGGTTCTTTTCGTAGCCGGTGTAAAATATCACGGTTGGAGTGAAGAAACATCTCTTCGTGTTATCCAAGATTGTTAAAGGCGCCAAATGTTTGATAAAGTGGTCAGATTAATTAATGTTGATTTGATCACGTATTATTACGTAAAAATTCATGTACAATTATCGAACCTATGTTCATTAAAAAATATTTATTGTAAAGTCGTTTATTTTTTTTTATTTGTAATACTTATGTTGACCTATCTTGTTATCTTTAATCATCCAAAATGTTTAATTACCATAGAACAGTGTGATTTCAGTCTGGCGTTAAAACATTATGATAGTAAATAATTAGAGAGATAAGAGTAAACGGTAATCAAGCTAATAACAAAGGTGGCTAAATCAAAGGTAAATCAGGAAATAAACGAGAGAATTGTTCCGTTGTGAGCACGTGCGCATATAGGACAATGGCATTAGCTGAGAGAAAAGATAAAAAAGCGACATGTTAAACATACTACAGCGGAACTGGCACGTCGCAGCAATGAATGAGGGAGCCGTGAGGAAAGGGGATGGCGGTGGTAAGGGTAGAGGGAGAGAGATAAACGAGATGACACAGTTGCAACATTGAAAAGACAACCCGGACGCGTGTTAGTACGGTGGAATGAAACAAATATGACGTCATAGACGCCGTCCTTAAAGCTGCGACGCCTACGTTTTGCGCGTGCGGAAGTACCAACGCCTACGATTATGAGATGAGTGAAAAAGAGAAGGAAAGAAGAGAAGGCAAAGAGAAACGAAGAAAGAAAGAGAGAACGAGAAAGGGGTGAGCAGGGAAAAGTACAAGATTGGCCACGTCGAGACCAGATGGAGCTCCTGTACATTCTTCCGCCGTCACCCTCTTTATTGCAGGACCGGAACTATCCTCCGAAGTTCAAACGACTAACATTTTGGTTGACATAATTTTAATCAGATCCTATTATCTTTTAAGATTATTATCTTTTTCATCGAATTACATTGAATATGTTTAATTGTTTAAATTTACTAAATTTTTAATGTTATTTTTACACAATATATATATATATATATATATATTTTTTTTTAATATTATTTTAATTTAACATTTCAGTTTATATTCCAGTTTATAAATTTCTCTGAACTTTGTAAGTTAATGACACTATTTTCATGTTCATTAATCTTATGAATTAAAAATTTTGTTAATTAGAATTGATTCCAAAGGTAAAATTTGTGTATATATTAACAATTATCATATATTTATTACGTACTACATATTATGTTTATATATGTAAATTTATACATTATGTAAATGTTTTTGAAGCGCATCCTATATACATATTTGCAGTTCTTTCTCTGATACAGAGAGGTCGCACGCATGACAAATGCACATCTATATGTAAAATCAATGCAGATCTCATATGTACCGGCAGATTTCAGATTGTAAGTTAATGACACTATTTGTCATTAATTTGGATGTTAGCATATTTTAATTTCATAATTATTACATATTAAAACGTAAAAGCAAATAAAGATGATATAATTTAAATTAAATATAGATATATTTTTATTATAAATATATTTAAATTTTATGTACAATATATTTGATAATGCAAAAATAAATGTCTTTCTTGAACTATTTAATGGTCAACGACATCACCTGTGATACTTACCGGAATATCCTTCAAAAATATTTCAGAAATTTTACAGATTGACATTATATTATTATAATTATGTTCTTATAATTATGAAATTAAAGTGGCTCCAAAATAATTATTAAAAGTTACTGTATGTCATTTTAATCACATCAAATTGACCTCACCACTCTTTGTTTTGCTTGGAAATATTCCTGAAAACTCGAAACATTTCTAAAGCATTTTAATCCTCTACCCTTCTGTGTATAAAAGACATATGACTATCCATAACAAATTTTAAATAAAGTAATATAGATGTTTTTTCATTTAAATCAATATCCCCATTGTAAAAAAGATAATATTTTGTCGAATTGTAAAAATTCTACAAACATTTCGTCAACGTTATGTTTTATAGGGAATTATTGCAGATGTTCTCACATCGCATATGAAATAAAAGAGATCTGAACGCACTGTTTTTTCATCATTTTAACGGAAATTTCAACGAGGCATATCGTCCATTACGTGACTTTGCATTTCTAGCTGCACAAACGGTTTTGAGTGTGTGTGTAGTGAGTTATACAAATAAACACGCGCGAATTTATAGAACGGGAAAACACGTAGGTGCGACGTAGATGATGCCTTTTTACCAAACCTTCTAGTTTCGGCGCACTGTCGAATAGTCATCAAACGAGCCTCACTGACGCTAAGCGTGTATAACGATAAAATATTTTTTTCCTTTAGCATTTGTTTTCCAAATTGTTGGAGATTCGGATAAAGTAAGTAAAAATAAAAATCGTTGCATTGTATTTAACAGTAATTAATCAGAGGAAAAGATCTACTAATGACTTGACACTTTATTTAGCTGTTCCTTGAAATTTTACAAGTTCTTCTTCAAAGGGATTTTCTTCATATTCTTTTTTTCATATTCATCTCCTTTTTTTATATTCTAGGAGCTACATAGAGTGAAAAATATGAAAAACGGAAAATGGAACGATCGGGTGACATTGAATGTGGGTGGTGTTCGACATGAGACGTATAAAGCGACGCTGAAGAAAATCCCAGCGACTAGATTGTCACGGTTAACGGAGGCACTAACAAATTATGATCCGGTTTTGAATGAATACTTTTACGACAGGCATCCAGATGTTTTTGCGCAAGTGCTCAATTACTACCGTACTGGAAAACTCCATTATCCCGTGGACGTATGCGGTCCGCTCTTCGAAGAGGAACTGGAGTTTTGGGGTCTCGATTCGAATCAGGTTGGCTCGATATTTTCATCCCAAATAAATTGTTAATTGCCAAATAATGTTAAATTCCGAATTACATATGTAAATCTACAATATATTGAAAAGTAATATTAATAAAATGGGATACACGTACATTAATATTACAAAATACATGAATTATAGATGTAAAATCCAATAATTTTATGTCAATATTCTGTCAATTATTTAAAGCAGTTTTAATCATACTTGCAATCTGTGACACGTCAGCGATTAATTTTAATGTAAATCTAATTTCTCTTTTATTTTGTTAAAATTATTTTGTTGAAAATTATAATTAACGTCAGTTTCTTGAAGAAATCAGATAAAAAAAAAAAATAATAAAGAAGTGGAAAAAAGTTAATCTGTCCTTTAAATTGAAATTATGTTTTCTCTTTTATGCATAAATTGAAGAAGATTTCAAAAAATTAATAAAATGGTAAGAAATATTATTATTTAAATATTCTTGATTAAATATAAAACTAAAAAATTCAAATTTATATAAAAATTATTTAAACAAAATATTTTTTGCGCATTTTATTGTTACAAGTTTCTTTTCTTTATATATGTCGTTTCATATGTAATCTGCTTATATAAATAATTTGAAGATATGAACAATTTAAAAGTAAAAAAAAACTTTGAGAGTTGAACACAGTTGACGGTGTTGTGTAAGTAAGACATAATTGTTTGCTGGATAAGACAGTTGTCATTTGAAATTAAGATTGTCTTTTAAGTGCTTGTAAAAGCGTCCTTCACTTACAAATTGTGCTACTTCTCGATGTTTTTTACGACTTTTAATGTTTACTCTTGCCTTTTCTGAGCTGATAGACAAGTGACTTCACTTCTCTTTTTGTTCTAGTTATAACTGTTATTTTCGATCATATAATAAACTATTGATTATTAGCCAAATTTGACTTGAATTTTCTCGCGGAAAATTATACTATTTTTAGATCACCAAATTTTGAAATTACTCATTTACTTTTCGCCGAAGAACGTGAGATTATTTTTATTTAATTGTACATAACTAAAGATGATTCAAAGCGAAGTCAAATTATCGATTCATCTTAGTTATTAAAGATCGATATAATGTATACACTCTCCTTCAGGAGGGTTGGAGGATTAAATTAGCAGTCTGCCTTCTATAAAAAAGAAAGTTTAAAGTACACAAGGTATAGCCTCAGAAAAAGTATAAGTTTGTGTTGAAAAACAGGACGAAGTCCTATATTAGCAGAAAAAAGAAGAAGAAGAAAAAGAAGAAGATATAACATTAACTTCGTTTGTGTTGAACTCTCAAAGACCCTTTTTACTTATTACATGTTAATTTTATCGAGAGGCCTTCATTTATTCAATTATTATTATTATTCAATTTATAAGTAATTACAATATATCGTTGAAACACTTTAATAATCTTTTGATTAAGATGACTTTCTCTAGGTAGAGCCGTGTTGTTGGAGTACGTATAGCATTCATCGAGATACACAAGCCACCTTGGCAATCCTCGATAAGCTCGAGGGCGAAAAGCTCAGTGACGAAGAAATCGCTCGGGTTTTTGGTTTCGAGGACGAGTATCGTAAAGGGACCTTAACGAAATGGCAAAGATTACGATCTCGCATTTGGGTTCTTTTCGATGAGCCGTACTCCTCAGTAATGGCCAAATATATAGCCTCCGTATCGGTGGTCTTTACTTGTCTGTCGGTGCTCTGTTTCTGCGTGAAGAGTCATGTGCCAGTAGAATCACCGAGGAATAAACACGACTATGAAGAATTGAGGGAAGATTGTTCGAATATTACTGAAACCATCACTGGTCCTCACCGAGCGTTTTTCTATCTGGAACACACTTGTAATGCTTGGTTCACTATGGAAATAGCATTCCGCTGTCTTGTACGATTTATTATATTTGCTTTAATTTAATCGTTTAGTTTAATTGTAATTTAATTTTGATGAATATTTGAATTATGTCTCTCAGAGATAATCGAATAATGTATATACATATATATCTTCATACTTTTGCTTCAACATTCTATTATAATCAACTTATTCTTATCATGTCAACTTTTTCTAATTTATGATCGTTAAATCAGGTTATCTTCGGCCGTGATAGATAACCCGGTGAAACACTACGATACTATGTAATTTAATTGCAGGTAAGTCCCAGCCTGAGGCACTTCGCCATGTCACCGGTCAATGCAATCGATCTAGCGGCGACGATGAGTTTCTATACGGAATTTCTGACAAAACCAAACCTTTATCTAGAGTTTTTGTCAATAGCGCGTGTTCTACGACTGTTCAAGTTGACGAGGCACTCTCCCGGGCTTAGAATCTTTATCCACACCTTTAAAGCGTCCGCCAAAGAGTTAGCCTTATTAGTTTTCTTTCTTGTACTAGGAATCGTACTTTTTGCCAGTCTCATATTCTATGTTGAACGTCTACAGGTACATTTCTTACTTCACACTTACTTCTAGTTTTATGAGAAATAGAACTAAATATTTTAGTAAAGTACTGTTCTCCGGGTTCAATTTAAATAAAACGGTAGGACTTTTAGAGTAGAATTTACAGAAAGCTTCAGCAAACAGAAATTTTTCAAGACTTCGTGTTAGACTTTGATCTGGGCTTTTCTTGCATGTAATAATAGATAGAATAATAGATTGCATGTGTGAACATATTTCAACAGTAAAAGAAATCAGTGAAGAAACAAATTGAAGAAAATTTGAAAATTTCTATTAGACTATTGAGGTATCTCTCATTTTTGAAAACAGAGATTAAATTTAATGTCGCGAAATTTAGCTATTTGCGAAATAACTAAAGTTATATTATGGTTTTTTTATATCGTATTGCAACACTTTGCAGGAAAATCCTAACAACGATTTTGACAGTATACCGCGAGGTTTATGGTGGGCTTTAGTTACCATGACCACTGTAGGCTACGGAGACATGACACCGAAAACTTTTCTCGGCATGTTCATCGGCGGACTGTGCGCTCTCGCCGGGGTCCTGACTATCGCTCTTCCAGTTCCGGTCATTGTCAGCAACTTTTCCATGTTCTACTCGCACACACAGGTGCTTGCATTATATCCATTATTATACTAATTTATATGTAGCCATCTGTGATCACAATGCAGTCGAAATTGATTTTATATATAAAAATTGGACGCAATGCAATCGAAATTGATTTTATATAAAAATTGGAGGTAAAATTTTCAGGCGCGCAGCAAGCTACCGAAGCAAAGAAGAAGAGTTCTACCGGCTTCTCCAAGACGAATGAGGTCGCCGTATCAGAATTATGTTGACAGAGAAGATCACCAGCTTCTACCGAGCTCAGCTTCTCAAATCAATAATAGACTTAACACCTCGATCACCCACTATTGAATTAGAAGATGTGATACATTTACAGATATTACATGTTAATATACTTTTTACACAAATCACTTTATAAGTAACAAATATCTGTTTACATTCGTGTAATTTTATTTATCGTTTATTTACAGCTAAGCATAGATATTTTAGAATTAAACAGAAGTTTTAATCAAAATAAAAACAATTAGTTTGATTAACTAATCAGCTTGATAACTAATCAGTTTGATAGCAAGATGTATCTTAAGGTATTTGAGAACGAGTGTCACTTGTGCCCACTTGTATAGCTATTTCTGATACTTTAGTGATAATACCAGAAAACAATTGAAATATTAAATAAAAAGACAATAGTTGACAGCAACCTGGCAAAATTTATAGCTTTATTAGCAATATTCGTTACGTTTCAACCCTTGGTTGTCTTCTACGAGTTTTGGTTTTGAGGAGCGATTCTACGGACAGATTTTCGGCAGTCCCATGGGATCTCCTCTCTCTCCCATCTTGGCGGATTTAATAATGGAAGACTTGGAGACGCACTGCTTAAATCGTTTAGAATTCAACATCCCGGTTGTTTTATAGATATGTTGATGACATTTTTATGATTACTCCTGAGTCAAAAATCCATACGATCTTGAAAACTTTCAATTGCTACCATCCTCGTCTAAAGTTTACACATGAAATAGAAAGAGACTCCGCAATGCCGTTTCTAGATACTTTAGTAATTAGGGCTCGAAATACATTAATAACTAATTGGTACAGAAAACCCACGTTTTCGGGACGTTACTTAAATTTTTTTTCAAACCATCCACATCAAACATAAAATGAACACTATCACGAATTTGGTAGACCGAGCTGTGTTACTTTCGGATAAAAAATTCCATAACATAACATAAACATTGTTAAAGAAATAACTCAAAAATAACTGTTACCCGTCAGAGATGGCCAACAAACATATTAAACAAAGATTCAAGAAATAAAAATTCAGTCAAAGTGACAACGAGACAAACCATAATAATAACTTTGACGCGAGGTATTGCATATCTGTCCCATATTCCAAAGAAATAGGCGATGATGTTGGAAGGGTACTAAAGAAAATTAATCTGGATGTCGTGTTTACTATCTCAAAAAAGCTAAATTGTTTAATTAAAAAGGGCAAAGACACAATAAACACATTGAAACAAACGGAACTCGTGTATAGAATAGATTGTAAGGATTGCAAATGTTAGCTATATAGGACAAACAAAAAGACATTTAAAAACTCAACTAAAGGAGCATATATATATATATAAAAATGACATTAAAAAACCAATAACTAATCACTCAGTCGTCAGTAAACACAGGTCTTCCGATGATCATGAATTCGATTGGCAGAACCCAACAATTTTACACAAAGAAAGACACACTGAGAAAAGGGAAATCGCTGAAATGATGTATCAAGAAATGTAATACAACTATCAATTTACAGAAGGACACAGATAGCCTATGACGCGATTTATGACGGTATAATCAATATCTTGTGAGCAACATATAACTCTTACGGAAAAATACTATTGAACTACAGGATTATTGGCGAAAAAAATATTATAAAATATTGAAAACTAATAGTGTTTAATATTAAATACTAATAGTTTATAATAGTTTTTTTGCCAATAATCCTGTAGTTTAATAGTATTTTTCCGTAAGAGAAATTATACAATTATTTATCCATCCGTGTATTTACTTGAACATATTGACAAACTTAATCTTCTGTTGACGTTTACTTTGTCCTGTTTTGTTAAGGACGTAGAATATGAGAGAAATTTCTATCTCTCAGTCTTAGGTTTGCCGTGGATTTAAGACGGGCATTCTGTGTCTTACTGATTAACACCGCTCTCTTTTTAATTGCGTTATGCACAGACTCATTTTGACACACAACGTATTGTAAGTTGCAAGCTGTTAAATGTGTAAAAGTGTAAAAATGTAATGATCTAATATTTGTAATTTCTGTTTATTATAGTATATTTCCGTTCCATTATAGTGTATTTCCGTTCCATTATAGTGTATTTCCGTTCATTATGCGCTGTTGAACCGTAATATTGTCTGAAGAGGACCCAAACCACACAAGGGTCGAAACGTAACGATTGCTAATAAAGCTATCAATTTTGCCAGGTTGTTGTCAACTATTGTCTTTTTATTTGATTTTTAACCTCTGGCGAAGAAAAGATTATCTTCTTAATTAAAATATTGATAAAGAAAATAACGGTTACGATATTGTACTAGCGATAAATTATTTGTTATATATGTTGGATGTAAAATAAGAGAAAGACATCTACACAAAATTTGTAGTTAAGAATAATAAAATAAATTTTCTCGAATATTGTGAAGAAAGATTCGCGGTAATCTTTCTTTATTATCTCTGTTATCGATATTGTTTCCGATAATCTCATACCTGTCCAGTCATCAGTTTGTTTATCAACTTAATTCTTTTAATGAAAAAAGTACCAGAAAATAAGTTTGTAAAGTTCGAGTTCAGAAAGTTTCAAAAAGTTTAAGGCGAACAAAGGAGAACGATATCTCGAGATAGTATCGCGGATGATCGGTATTATCTTCGGGTTATCGAACGTTAATCCTCTTTATTCGCGGCTAATGAGTGTCAGGGTTGTTCTCACGATGTGAATTCAGTACACAACTCGGGAGTACGGCTGTCCCTGAAGAGGCAACAGCGCGCAAGCGTAACCCATCGACCGGTGGAGAAATTCGCCTGAGAGTAGCGATCACCCCACTCGAGCAGAACAACCCACTCCCACACGACACGGGATATATCTTGTAACTCACACGTGAGACGTAAACGCAACACCTCGTGTGTGTACGCACGAGCATCGTATTCCTACTTCCTAACGAGTATTTGTACATCTTTCCACTTCACTAACACTCGAGAACTCTTAACTCAGTTCGAATCATCATTTTTCTCAAGCAATTCTTCCAAAAAGATTGCCATCATTGGTCAATTAAAGATCTATCTAGTATTATTTGTCAAGAGAGTTGGTTCTGCATAAATTACACAGTTGCATAAAGATGGAAGAAAGAGTATATAAATTTCGTTTAAATTTATAAGTTTAAGTTTGAGAATATTTTATTTATTTATTAGATTTATTTTTAGTTAAATTAATATTAATCTAACACTCCTTATGATGCTTTTATGATGCTTCTTATCCTGTCTCGTACATTTACAATGTTAATTTTTCAAGAAAATGATGCTGCTTATTCTGTCTTTGGAATCTCCTTGACTCGCTGAATATCCATGCCAAGAAATTTATTTGATATATGTAACATACAGAATGTGTAATTTAAATATTTCTTATATATTTTTTTCGAAAATATATTTGTTTATATCATTTCCGTAGAATTAAATATTTTTTCTCTTCAACGAAATCGATATTTTGAAAAGTAATATTTACGCGGAATACATCGATTACTTCTCGTGTGTAATAATATTATCATTTTTTACTTATGAATAAGAATTAGAATAAAAACAACTATTTTCTATTTAATTTTAATTTTTAGTATTGCCTGACGAAGCAATGAAGAAGATAAATGAAGGAATTTGTCAAATACTTTACGTTATTCCGGGACAAATTGTACGGAAGAATAAAAAACGAGCAGCGTATTCCCAAGTTAATGAAACATGTGATCGATGCGTGATCATTTTTATCATAAATTGAATAGAATCCGAGAAATCAGTCAATATGTTCTTACCATCGAAATCTGTTCTTTTACACATTTATATCGCTCTATATGCAGTAGAAATAGGAAAAGAGAAAAGGCGGAATTGATGGAAAAAAGAAAAAAGAATGAGACGGAAGCAGACATTTTATAAGCTATAAAAAGCGCAAAACGACAAGGGTAATTCCGATCTTTTCCACGGGTTTTGATCATCTCACAGCAAAAAGTCGCAATCTCATAGAAAGTTAAATCGAAAGATGATCGTGTGACCTAAAAAGAAAATATCCACGTAATCGACTTAAGTCTTGTCAATTTAAACAAAGTGAGAACTGCGGATCGCATGATTTTAATCGTGTATGAGGCTTTGGGAAAGAGATGGTTAATTTCAGATAGAAATTGATATATTAAGTCATATAAAAGGAATGTAAGAGGATAAATGAATTTCATGAATTTTACACAAGCAAACCTTGCAGTATCCGTAATCCAATATCGATTTTTTTTTTATTTTACATATGGGAGACTATCTTATGTCTATATTGCATATATGTCTACTGAATATTTAATGAAATATCTATTAGATATCAAATTGTCTATTCAGACTTATAGATATTAATTAAATATTGACAGTTATCACTGCTAAAAAAATATTTTATATAAAAATAAGACAATTTTTCATGCAAGAATAGGTTGAAGTTGTAGAACAATTCTTGATTTTGTACGAAACTTTGTTTTTGAAAAAATCGTCACTGAAATATTTTGATAAAACAAAATTACATAATGAAATGTGTTGACTAAAAAATAAAATAACAGAATTTAAGAAAGAGGTGCTGCATATAATATACATATTATAATATATTTATATATCTAATATGTAATACTTTATTATTTAATATGATATATATAATATATATAATGTTTTTAATATACAGGGTATATCGTAAGGTAAAGTCAACCAGAAGATGAAAGAAAAGCATAAGTAGAATACATAATGCATGAGTAGAATACATAAATAAAATTTTTTCATGTTCGCTATGGTTTAGAAAATACAGTGCTTTATAGGAATGTATAAAAAGTTGAGACCTCTTAAAATATTATATTTAAAAAAAATACACATTTTCAAAAAAAATGTTTGATACAAAAGTTGTAAAGTTTCAAGTAACGCATTATATAGTATCAATATGATCTTGAAGAATATTATCAAGATTACATGGAAATCAATTGCCCTGAAATTTTTTAATGAATATCCCACTTTTTGAAGTTAAATACATACGACTAGTACGCGCTGAATTATGCTTGCGCAATAGAGGGGCACGTATCGAACACCTATTCCAGTAACATTTTTTTCGAAAATGTGTATTTTTCGAAATATTGAGGAGTTTCAACACTTTTTATACATCCCTATAGAGAGCTATATTTTTATAGCAAATACAAAAAAATTTTATTTACATCATCCGTTCTACTCATATTCCTCTTTTACTTCCTGGTCGGTTAACTTTACTTTACGATACACCCTGTATAATAATAATATTATATAATATTTTATATATTAATATATAATATTTAATACTATATATAAAATATTTGCTTACCTAAATTTGTTTTTTCAATAAAGCATGATATTTCAATACAAAATCAAAAATTGTTCTGCAATTTCTATCCTAAAAAAATTATTTTATTTTTATGTAAAATATTTTTTTAGCGATAACTGTCAATATTTAATTACAAACACATATGTTTCAAGTAAACCATAAAACATCTTTGTACATTATCAAAAAATAAAGAGAAAGGTTACAATATTGAATAACATCACGAATGGAAACATCACCATGTCCAAAAAGGTCAACAAGTAAACCCGAATTCTCGTAAAAAAAATAACGAGTTTCTTGTAAATACTCATTTTTCGTAAAATACTCTGCAAAACATTTACATTCTGTTGTGCAAACGTTTTTTCATTATGTTTTAACATCCTAACGCTGACTCTGCCCGTGGAATTGTGGAATATATTCTATAATAGTAATAGATTATAAATAGCATTTTCGAATATACTTTTTTGCCTTCGCGATAGTCGAGATGACAACGGGGAACACGAATGTCAGACTCAAGAAGGCAGCCGGCTCGACAACTCCGGAGGTAACTTTAAGTCATCGCCTCGGTCACCAACTTGGTCCAACTCGACGGCCACTTCGACGTGGTCTTGTCGACGTAACGCGCACGAAGTGGATGCGCGCGCTCAATCTCCACAAGCCGTCGCGACGCCAACCCCCACTTCGACGATAACGACGACGCCGCCGCCGCCGCTGCCGTCCTTCATCGGCAGAGACGACGTCGTTTTCGTTCGCGATCTCAGTTCCGTACGCGCGACGAGCCGCAGTCGAACTGACACTCGGAGTCCCTCGTCACATCCGTCTATCGGTCTGTCACTGGGACGACGCGAGCCGGCGACAATGACGAGTTGTCTATGACGGTGTCGAGTGGTACCTCGATGAAGGCTCGACCATTCCGCCGATGATCCATTCGCGAACACGGCGACGGGGAAAACGCCCTCTGCCTTCGTGGCGCGTTCCCTGCCTGACCTGACCTTTCGCTGGAGACAGAAAGAGAAAGAGAGAGAGAGAGAGACTGAAAGGGTAAGGAAGAAAGAGAGAGGAGTCGAACGAGAGGACTCGTGCTCGTGCAAACGCAGGACGTAGGACGCAGGACAACATAGTGCCTATTGTGCGAAACCGCCCGTTAACTCGGTATACCTTCGCGGAGCGCCATCGCCATCGTCGCAGCTCGGCGACATGGAGAACGCGGAGAATCGGAGCAGTGCCGTCGAGATGTCGCGGAAGATCTCCGAGACATGAAGAGAGCGCGACCGAGGGTGGGTATTCCAAAGAAGAGACATTTCAGCAGGATCTTGATGTTGTAGCAAGAATATCGAGAGGGATGAAACGAGCTTGCGTGCCCAAGTGGAAACGTGTCGATCACGAGGGTATCCCTTTGGGTTTGCTCTGGAGGGAGCACGAGCACGCGCCAACCCCACGAGTGCACCAGGTCGGAACGTGAATGCGTTAAACTTTTAGGGGGGATTAAGTTCTCAGTTGAGTCTTTTGTGAATTATCTCATTCAGGCCGATAAGACGCGTCCGTCCGAATCACGCTGGGAGGGTTGCAAATCCGTCGGCCCATTCGGCGCGATCGTTCACGTCACTATCGAGCGCTCGTTGAACTGACCTACTCCTAGAATTTCTAACATCCGTCCAGTTCTCATTGATTTCTCGACCGTCTTTCTCTCGATCGGCCTCGCCGAGCAACCGGCTCGGTCGCGAGCTCGAAGCGGTTTTGCCGCTTGCGAGCGGTGCTCGCGGGATCCCACCCCCGTATCCCGTTCTCGCGCGTCGGAATATCCGCGAAGCTGAAACGGAGCTCGCGGGTGGGATAGCGTCGACGAGCGTACGCGGGGCGCAATATCGGCCTTTCGTGCACGCAGACTATCGATTCTCGCGCGACAAGGGTTGGCCGCCTGACGCCGCCACCGCCACCGTCACCGTCGTTCCCGGCGCTAATTTGTAGCTCGGCCACGGCTAAACGCCTCGTTAGGCTCGCTTGTTTAAAAACAGATACTGCGCTTCTCTCGGCTTCGTCCCGCGGTCGATCCTCCGAAATACCGCTCTCACTCGTGCACGTGCGAAAATACGTGCGGCTGACGTCACGGGAATGCGCCCCGACCTCGAAGATTCGATCGGATTTCGTCGTCGCTAGACGTTTCCCGCCGCTACCGCCACCGCCGCTGTCTCCACCGTCCGCCGCTGCCGGCGATTAGGGTTGATTTAGAATCGCGTCCATGCGCGCTAATTCGAGGACTCCAGGCACGTCGACCTCACTCGATGACGAATCTGCATCTCCTGACAGCACACGCCGGAGTCCGATGTGTATCTTTGTATCTGGCAGGTGGTCAACGTGACGCATTCGAGCGCGTGATTTGATAATCGGACAGCTCGTCTCAGGGACAGAGCGCGAGCCACATTGTTAGCCTTTATAACTGTTATGACTTTGCACAGTCGGCATACAAAGCGACAGCGGGATTGAAAAACCGATACACCTGTCCCTTTGATTACACGCGGTGCTTTCTTTATACTGATTCCGCTTTCTATGCGGTATAAAAGATTATACGAGCAAACGGAGTACGGATCGTGAACGTTTTTTCAAACTTGGCTATTTCGGGATTTCGCAGCCGCGAAAAGGAATAAGCCGCTCAAATCGAGAAGTGGATGAGAATTTAACATAATTAATTTAATAATTCCTTTTAAATTTCTTTTTCTATATGAATAATCAATTATTTTCCCTCTGTAGCTTAAAATAACAATTTGCAGGCCGTTTATTGTTAATCTATAATTTTTTATTTGTTCCCGCTTCTTAATTGACGCGTTGTTTTTCTTTAATTACGCGCTAGAGAATGATGTAAAAATGTTTGCGCTCTCAGATTGGGTTCAAAAGTGAAATATTATTTTTTGCTAAAACTGAAATATTATCTTTTTATATTACAACACGTTCAGCGAGTTTATCGATGCATCAGTCGCGCATAATTGGTAGATACAGGTGTATTGATGTCAAGGGAAGGTTACTTAAAAATGTCCTGCCCGAGACGTTCACATGTAAATAACTTAACAAAAAATAATCGGTTCTGATAAATGCAAATGTAGCTGTTTCTCACGAGTAAAATGTTCACGAGTGTTTTAACGACTTGAAATTTTTTAATTCTATTTAATTCTTCGTGATTATATTATATTATATATATATATATATATATATATATATATATATATATATATATGTGTATATGTATATGTATATATCGTATTTTAATCGTAATCTTTATGTTTCGTAACGACAGCTTTAACGTGCCATGCAGGAATTATTCTTCTCGCAGCACTGTATTTCCTATTTGTTACATCGTGAACGCGAAATGAAAAAGTTAGATGAATACAGTCCCAGAGATAAGAGAGGATTTAAAGAACCGGAGCAATTCTAACACTAGTATTTGTGAAGCGTATTCCTAAGCGATATGATATTGATGTACGAGAGACTTTTGATTAAAATGTTAAATGTCACGATTGTCGTGATGGCAATGTTAAATGGAGCAGCTTTCGCGTTCCGATTTGCGTGGCCGTTGTCGGCCTTTGAAACGCAGGATTTGAAGCAGCAATGACACCATTATGACACTTTCCGTCGGCTATGCCATATAATCCAAATGAGATTACAGGGATGTCAAAGCAACCGGTCGATAAAACCAGGGTGATATTACGATAAAATCATTAAGCGTAGGATGCTTGATCCTTTCAGGCACTGTGCACGTGGACGGACGTGATTTTAACGTGACGGAGTAAGATCGTAAATTGCGCACACTTAACATTTTAATCTGAATTAAAGTGCGCAATCGGATATTATTAATAAATAAATTCCTGCGAAATGTTAATGAATTGCGATTCAACGTGGCAGGAGCGCGGATCGTCCGCGCTTGATAAATAAAACTCTCCTTCGTGTCATTATATATATTATTTATAGAAATTATGTTACATGCTCCAAACAAGATTTAAATTCAGAGATCGATTGGTTCAAAATTAATTTCTATTTAAGTAAGTTAATTTGCAGTTTACAAGGGTGTAAATTGCATCAACCTTGATTGAGCTTTAGAAAGGTTAATCGGATAAAATCAATAAGGGTCTTGGCGATGGGGAAACAGTAGTTTTCCATCCAATTTTAGATCACGCGACGAAAGCGCTAATTGTTCGCAGATCGCATGGGTTTCTTTAAGTCGGGGCCGGCGGTAGCAGAGCCGTGATCAAAATGAACTTGATAAACATGGACGCGGAGAACCGCGTCGTTTTGAACGTGGGCGGTATCCGGCATGAGACGTACAAGGCGACCCTGAAGAAGATCCCGGCGACGAGGCTCTCGAGGCTGACCGAGGCCCTCGCCAACTATGACCCGATCCTCAATGAGTACTTCTTCGACAGACACCCGGGTGTCTTCGCCCAGGTACTCAACTACTATCGCACCGGGAAGCTGCACTACCCCACGGATGTATGTGGCCCGCTTTTTGAAGAAGAACTCGATTTCTGGGGGCTAGACTCGAATCAGGTCGAACCTTGCTGCTGGATGACCTACACGCAGGTATATCGTGAATAATGTCTGACTCATGCACGTGCCTAATCACGCCTAAGCGTGGCCTGCACGCAAAATCAGCGTAATGGACGCGCAAATTTATGTATAATGTGATGTACAGTACGTCGTAACTGTAAAGCTACGTGTTAAAGCATACAGGGTGGCCAGGAAGATAGTCGGTAGAGCTTTCCAATATGTTTAATAGATCAAAATGATGAATGGAAATAAGTTTATTGTATATGTAATCTCTTTGGGGGGATTTGGAATGATCTATCAAATATACTGGAAAAATTTATTCAGGGTAATTTATCACATTGTATCAAAAAAAGTACTGTACGTCTTTAATTATATTATCACGAATTTGCACAATATCTTTTCACGTGCTTAAATACTATTACTTTTTCTCTTTTCTTTTTTAAATGACAATTTTAATATTATCTCTAAAATCTACTTTTAATAAAATGTGTGTGATTTTACATGATATATTTTACTTAATAGATTTCAGTAGAGGACCATACTATAGGATCATTTATTTAATTATATTATCTTCTGTTTATATATTATCTATCATTTAATAATAATATATATTATCTATAATAGAAAAAGATAGATAAATAAAAAACATAAATATTAATAAAAAAATAAATATTAAGTATTAATGAAAGTAGTTTTAATAAATTAAGTGTTAATCCATCTTTTTCTATACATCTTCTTTGTTATCATCTTAGAGATTGCTAAAAAATGAGGAAATGCATGGTCCAATGGTGGTCTAAAAGGGTATTATTAGCAAATAGAATCTTAGGACTAGTTTGGATAGAGCACTGTGGGATAGACTCATGTAAACGTACGTACATCTTCTTCTATACATTTTCTTTGTTAGAGATTGCTAAAAAATGAGGAAATGCTTGATCCAATGATGGTCTAAAAGGGTCTAAAACAGTCTAAAAGAGTACTATTAGCAAATAGAATCTTAGGACTAGTTCGGATAGAGTTCGGATAGAGCAATGTGGAATAAACTCATGTAAACGTACGTACATGTAACATCGTACGAATCGCTGTCGATAAGGCTGATTAAAGCCAAGCAGATTCCTTTATCACTCATGCGAGGAGGCACACAACGACTCGCGTATGCTTTTCACGCGTGCTTTATCTGTCCCAAGGCAAAGCACGAAAGAAAGCACACTCGAGAAAGAGTTTCGCAGGTACGAATAACAATCGTTATTGCATCTGTCTCTCTTCGCTCCGACGCCCTTGCAGCATCGGGACACGCAGGAAACGCTGACAGTCCTCGATAGGTTGGACCTCGACACCGAGAAGCCCACCGAGGAGGAACTAGCCAGGAAATTTGGTTTCGAGGAGGCATACTACGATGGAAGTCTCACATGGTGGCAGAAGGTCAAGCCTCAGATGTGGTCACTTTTCGATGAACCCTATTCCTCCGTCGCAGCTAAGGTACGATTTGTGTCGTGCCACATGTTATATTACCATTAAGCAAATAATTATAATATTAATTAAAATATTTGAACTAATAATTGAAATAATTTTACTTGAATTTGTATGAAATTATTAAACTCTTCCTGAAATTACAAAAAATATTTTGATATATTTCTTCTTTTTATTTTTATTCTCTATAAATTTTTTATAAAGTAATACACCTCTATAATATTATATTTGTATCATGAAAAGTTTTTACAATAATTATAAACTTCAACTAATATTTTACTTTACTAATATATTATACTATTAAATTTTTCAATGTATATTTAGATAATAATATTATATAATATTTGATTCTCTTTTTCGTCATAAAAAGTTTTCTAACATTTACGAATCCGTCTCTCTGGATCTTTCAGGTAATCAGTATAGTCTCTGTTTTCTTCATCTGCGTTTCGATACTTTCGTTTTGCTTAAAAACCCATCCGGACATGCGAGTGCCGATGATTGTAAATCGTTCGGTAAAGAGTGACAACGTGACGACCTGGGTGGTGGACAAATCTCGCACCAATGCCCACGATGTCTTCTTTTACATCGAATGCATCTGTAACGCCTGGTTCACCTTTGAGTTCTTGATACGTATTACCGCGAGCCCGAACCGTTGCGACTTCATCAAGAGTTCGGTGAACCTGATCGACATGGTCGCGACACTGAGTTTCTACGTCGATCTGGCGCTGCAGCGGTTCGCAGCCCACCTGGAGAACGCCGATATCCTCGAGTTCTTGAGTATCATACGTATAATGAGGCTATTCAAGCTCACGCGCCATTCCTCGGGCCTGAAGATCCTGATACAGACCTTTCGCGCTTCAGCTAAAGAGCTCACGTTGCTGGTGTTCTTCCTCGTCCTCGGCATTGTTATCTTCGCTAGCCTCGTGTACTA
This sequence comes from Crematogaster levior, assembly GCA_901521435.1. Lineage (NCBI taxonomy): Eukaryota > Metazoa > Arthropoda > Insecta > Hymenoptera > Formicidae > Crematogaster > Crematogaster levior. Next base: position 446,124 of record CABEGB010001192.1, read on the forward strand.
TGCGGAGCGCACCCAGTCTAATCCGAAGAACGACTTCAAGAGTATACCCCTTGGTTTGTGGTGGGCCCTGGTGACGATGACAACCGTCGGTTATGGGGACATGGTGCCGAAAACGTATATCGGGATGTTCGTCGGCGCGCTCTGCGCATTGGCCGGTGTCCTCACGATCGCCCTGCCGGTGCCCGTGATCGTTAGCAACTTTGCAATGTATTACAGTCACACGCAGGCGCGAGCCAAACTACCGAAGAAGAGACGCCGTGTATTGCCGGTCGAACAGCCACGTGTGAGGGCACCCGGCGCGCCGCCCGGCGTGGCCGGCGGGCCCGGGACCGTCGGGCCCCCGGGCTGCGGCCAGCAAATGTCGCACTTGCAGTCCAGCGGGGGCACGGTTACCGCTGGGCCCCACGGCCTCGGCATGGGCCAAACGCCCGGCGTCGGATGCACTGGCGGCGGCCAAGGACCGCAAAACCGGAGAATGAACGCCATTAAGACGAATCATCCGAAGGATCCATTCGCCACGAAAACAGGTAACTCGAAGGCGTTCAATCATTGAGGTGTTTTGCACGATTCGTGAGCTCGACTTTCACTTAACTCATTTGTCTATTTGGTTACGCAACGGGGAGCTACACATCAGAGAAAGATTAGAATACCTATATTTTGTATTAATTGGCACACAATTTAACTTTTTATACTTGAGAATTCTCTTTTACGTACAGGCCATTTACAATTCTAAATAATTTAACAGGTTAATTATGAAAAATTTAACTATGAAAAATTAATTTGACAAGTAACTGAATTTGAAACACAGGCTTGTTTATATATTATCATATTCATTTGTGCTAGGTTTCATACCTTACTCTTATTCACGAAAGACCAAATCACGCGATGAATTTTATTTGCGCTTTTAGATAACTTATCTGAAAGTTGCTTAAGGCAAAGTTGATCTTGCTGATTTTAAAATTTATATGAATTGTTATTCATGCGAATTGCGGATGAAGCGAGCTGAGTTAAAAGAAAAACGGCAGATCATAGAAAATTGATAAACCACAATTTACGAAATACTATTTGCAAATGGTGCATTTTCCATTTATATCTAAATAATCTCTTGTATATACTGACGAGCTTAAATTTTGCGTGTTTAATATTTATGCCGTGCACAAGATATAATATACGTTGCAGTAGAACGCGCGTACAGTCATAGTATATGCGTTTAGCATACAATTAACAAATACGCGTATACAAACAAGTATGAAACAAAGATTCAAGTACTCTACGACTAAAATATCAGTTTACTCGGTTTAATGTGCTCTTACTTGTGCTACTTAATTTCCATTTGTAATTCCACGTGAGAGAGAGAAAATCATGTATAACAAAATTCAGAATGATAATGGAATCTTACAAAAGCGCGCAATAGTTATGCTTACTATAACGTTCACGTAAGAAAGAGATCTTACTATTTTTGAAATAATGCATTACGTGCAATGAAAGGAGATTATTGGCATAAATGATACGGGGCCGTTTTGAGTCGCGAAACGCGTCAGAAGAACGACAAAAACGACAAACTCAACAGAATTAGCCGAGTTCGCGATTTCGTGAATTTTAAGCGTCGACCGAGCCGGCCAATCTCTAGTGTCTCTTTTTCTTTTTTTTTCTCGTATGGTGGGTTGCAGAGGAAGACCGGAGGAATTGTAACCTACGAACCAACGGGACCAAGAGAGCCGGAGGTTTGGATTAACCATTTGCGGTCGTAGCGTGCTCAGACGTGGGTATCTCTCACAACTGGTCAGAATTATTTTAGAGCGAATGACGCGGCGTGTACACACCTATAATCAAAGATTGTCCTGTAAAATCCCGCGAATTCCCATTAGGCATGCTTTGGCAAGAAAAGAAAAATGTAAAATGTAAAAAACCTCGCTGCATCGAAGCATCACGGCTTTCGTTGCCCATTTTCAACGGCTAGGCAAAAATAAACACTGCCGACGAAGCGTGGCGGCTGAGACCCCCGATGTACAACCGGAACGGTAGAAAAATTCTTGCGGCGACTGTCACCAGATATACGACCGCAAAGGGTATATCTATTATTTATCTAGAATGTAGAATTAATAGAAACGGAAGAGAAATCTTCGGGAAGCTTTGCACCTCTCGAGAGAAGGGATTTGGAAGGGATTTTCCCCCCTATCCGGGGACATTGCGCTCGACAGTTGTATCTTCCGTTTCAATCTTAATTCTATATTCCGAATATTATATATACATATATATATATATATATATATATATATATATATATATATACCGCCGGGACGAAGAGGTAAATGCGAGAGAATCTCTCGGTTATACCACGAGCCATCTATTGATCTAAATAAGCAAATTGTGTAGAAAATCAAGGAGAACTTACGTAGCAAGTAGAGAAACTTTCCTCCTTCCTTCGCTTCATAATTTGTATTTTTTAATATTCATAAAAAAGATAATACATTGATAGTAAATTAATGAATCGATGTATCGATACTATATATCATTCATAATCGAAGAATCTTCTCGAGAAATTCTACATAGGTTGTTTTTCCCTTCTGCTTTGATATAATGAACGCTACAATTATAATTTCTAATTTCTGCTGGAGAAATTTTGTATTTTTATAATTTATCGTTCCATCCGCGCTTTCTTCTTAAATATTTACTAAAAAAAATGACATAATCTCTTTTCGAATGTTTCTTAGCTGAACGATATCTCGCCAAGTAATTTCGGCAAAATATGATTACGAATACCAGTTAGATAAATTTTATATAGAGACGCAAAAGATTGTCTTCAATATTTATTATTACATCTGCTTTTTCTTCTTCCTTCCACAAATTTTGTATTTAATTTCGTCTCGTTCCGGGTATGGCGATTAATACGCAAATGTAAAACGAAAATATCTCAAGAGTGTAGCCGAATGTCTTATACCGTCCACCAGACCACCGTGTTTGTGACTCACATAAACATCGTATCACCCATTGCTTCTAAATTTAAGATTTAAGATTGGTGATCTAAGGTACCTACATTGTGGCAAAGGATATGCTGCGCACAGTAGAAACGGGGACGTAAACTTTATTACATTTGAAGCTATATATACATTTCCATTGTCGATATCACACATCATCCGGTCTATACACATTACCTCGATTAGAAAAAAAAAAAAATCGATTACTCATCGTGGAAGAACCTCGTCCTATCTTCCAGCGATCGTCTATATCGCGCGCCTACATTATTTCTATCGTTAGTGCCATTCTTGTGGAACTCGTGTAAACGATAAATCGGAATAAGCGACACTGGAAATTGCATCTCTGCATTGCAGCTCGTTTTATAAAAGAGATATCGATAGATGCACCGTATCTTTTGGCACACCTCCGTTGTAGATTTTCACATACATGTGAAACACATATTACATACGACTGTTGTTCAAATGCACGTTTAGCATCGGATGTGTTTTGCCCGATCTTACGATCCGCATTCTCATCGCATATTTAGCGATATAAAAATGTGGCTGTCTGGATTCCTCATCACTGTCGATTAATTTTTGACATTGTACACGGACTTTATATCAGACAAAATTCGGAATCACGCAGCCACGTTCGCCGCACTGCGTATAATGCGGCGCTAAATGAGTGGTGAAAATGTGGGCATCTCGTTACTGACATTTGAGAATTTCGATGCGAATCGAAGCCACTTTTTGTGGTAAATGCGGTGAGGGTGCGGACCTATATCATTTTTGCGCACCGTGGATATCACCGGGACCAATCCATGAGCTCCTCCCTCCCCCTCTCAGTATTCGAAATATCGTTTGTAATATCAGTGGAAAAGAGAACAACTTCCTGTTCTTGTCCCTCCGTGCGCGGATAATGCGGCTCCTCCGATATAGCAACGAAGGAAGAGCGCATCTCCTTCCGCGTTATACATATATCTCTTATGCCTGGGAACAGGGGGTAGAAGGAAGTGCAGGAAGGGACGACAAAAGCATATCATGTAGGCACATGTGCAATCGAGTGTACGGATCTCGCGAACAGCCGGCGGACGCTCTATAGACAATCGTCGCTTCTTTGACAAAATTAATCATAGTTAGACGTTTTCGTCTTTCTTTTTCTCTTATTTGGATGACTCAGGATGAGCCGTTCTTTCTCTCTTGGACCAAAATTGTGATTACGTTAATTACGTCTTACGTATTTAACAATAACCATATCTAAACATCTGTGTTCCTTTTTATTTTACTTGATTCATGGCACTCGACATGATACAAAAATAAATCATAATCAATATTAACATATTAATGAGATTGTAAAAAAAACGAATCTTTTAGCTGTTGGATCAATATTATTCTTTGTACATTGTAAATTTGGTTAAATCGCAACTATTTTGATTTACTCAAAAAATACTCGATAATACAGTGCATAACATCTAGCATAGAATAGTGTAGCTGTATTACTGGCATATGTTACAATCCTGATATTTTATTACACACAATCATAATGTTACTTCTATATACTGAAATATAGTATATATTTACTTCTGTAATTAAGTTTTGTATTTCGCTATGTTACCAAACACATTCATACTTGACAATATTCTTACAATTTCTTGTTTTAATGACTTTCGAGTCTTTTCCTTGTGTATTTTTGGCATTACAAATCTTGTTCTTTCACACAATATTCATTTGCTTAAAATGCAATGATGACATTAGTTGATAAGATGATTAGTTGATAATTTTTTAAATTCAGAAATGCGCACGCGAATTTCTACGCGTGTTCATTTTACAATAAATAAATTACTGCCCGACATATATGCATTTGCATGTAACTTTTAAGTTTCTTAAGCTATACATTGAATCTATTTATGGTAGCCACAAAGAGACGATTGACGTGTCAGTGAGGGAAGAAGTTAATCAAATGACGACGAAATGAATGTCCCGTCGCGCAAAATAACGCGATTGTATTCGCAGAGAATTTATGTATACAGCCTATGTAACATAGGAAAAAAGCATATTTAGATGGATGATAAAAATTATTCATATTATGAAAAGTGATTATTTTACTGATGAATGTGGAAATGGGACGAATATTTAATCCAGCATGCAAATTAGGCTAATGTGAAAAGTTGGCAGGAAATTAACATTTAAATGGTTCCGCAGAGATCAAGTTGATACAGACATTTAATTAAACTATGAGAACTATGAGACCTTTTAACTTTTTAGACCTCCACACAAGTAGAAAATTTATTTTCTTTGTACAGACTGGTTGAATAATAACATTTAGAAAATGTTACTTCATGAAGCCTTATATAATAGCTCTCTCAGTATTTTAATTCTAAACATATCAGTTTAGAATAATTACGGTTTAATATCTCTTGTTAATATATCTTAGATATGAATATAAATTTATAAAAATTGTAAATTTTTAATTTAATGAACCAGTAGAAAATTTCATATTTCTCTAAGTTACTTTGTGTACATATTTTGACTATTAATATTCTAGAATTCTACGTTTTTTATAAATAATCAATATTAGAAAAAAGCAAATGAATGATAATTTCTTCTCCTTAGCAGCTCAATTATGTCCGATACCTAACTTTCCGATATTGGACCAACTCCGTTTGATCCATTCAACTGCTGTAAAAGCTATATTTGCTATAAAAGAAATTCACAAAAAGACGTTTCCGATATCCCAAATCGTTTCGGAGATATTCACACATTACACTTTTCGCGAAATCAAATACCTACGTCACTTCTCCGTTGGTCATGCCTAATAAGATGTTAATAATTTATTGGTGGAAGACCATTTTCTACATTTGTCCTCATTTATGTGCGGTGCTATCGGCTTGAGTTTGCTCGCTGCTCACAATTGCCCCGATTCTTTGTGCCTTAAAGACTGGATATCATACCCAAGGTTGAAACGACTATACATCGACTGTGTTACGTCTTTACCACTTGGTCATTAGGGATTGTACACGGTCTATGCTGTGGTCGTGCTGTCTACGCACTTGCTATGTTGAACAACTCTGAGAAAGAAATGTATATGAAAATTAATACCTGCGTAACCCTCGACACAGTTCGCCAATGAACAAGTCAAAATATCATCGGATCACTGCATTGTATTAGCCACGATTTTGTGATATTGGTGAATCCGAATCAGATTTTTTAACGCGTGTTTTCTAGCTCCTCTTTCTAATTTAAAAAAAGGTATATCCAAAACATATATATATATACATATATATATATATACTTACATTTAAAAAAAAAACTTAGATAAATCTTAGAACCAACTTAGAGATAATAGATTTTGAAAACATCCAAATTTTAACGCATAGAGAATGTAGAAACGCATTTTTCGTGGCATCTTTTATTTGGACACTTTCGCGCCCACCTATCCCGTATACGTTAAAGCGATAGGACGGAATAACATCAGAACGTGTGTCTCAAAAATCATCTTTGAAACGAGAAGCAATAGAATCCGCAATAGATCCGCGTGTAAATCGAGACAGGTGCAAATGGATGTTTGCATATTATTTAAATGGCAATAACACTCTGCTTACAATTTCGTGACACACGCGAATACAGGGCCCCGTTACTCAGTCCTGTAAATAGAAGCCAGCCATAATTCGACCCTGACTAGACTATATTCCATATCGGCGATACGAGTACGTCCACGCACACACGCACACACACACACGCGCGCGCGTGCGCACGCGCGCGTTATATTTCACAGAATGCTCGCATGCATGTTGCAATATTCAAATGCTGTTGACTTGAAATAAGAAAGCGAGAAAGCGGCGCGCGGAACTTCTACGTTAGAATCGATGCCGAAGAATGTCTTTTCTTTCCTCCGCGCGGTGCAACCTTGAGAAATCGCTTGAATTCAATGTTCGGCTGATACTTTCGGCTCTCCTCCGCGGTGAACGTCTCGAACCAATAAGCCCGACGTGATGTTTTTTTGTAAGTTGTCCGATGTAGCAATTTGCGCCGAATTTTTGCGGGAACACATTCACAAAAAAGAAAACCATTGCCGTTGTTCGATCCGAATGCGAGCTTCGTTTTACCGGACGAACAATAGGGCTGAAAGTTAAGGCGAAGTCGAGTGAGGCGGAACGCAGAGTGATACGAACGACGTCTCTTCTTCGATAAAAACGATAATCACGCGTAGAGTCATCAATCAAATTTGGAGGTACAATCGTTTCCCCTATCTCAAACGATTCAGCAAAACGACGAGAAATGGCGAGGGGAAGGGGGAAGGATTAAAAAAGAAAAAAGAAGAAAATGCATATCGGCGGCGAGTATAATGAGCACGCACGCACAACAGTTTTTAAGGGGAAGAAAGCGAGTGTGTACAGACTCTGTGTGTGTGTATGTGTATGTATGCGAACCGCACACATTGTTGCTCTAGTGCTGCACCATTGGTAGCGACGTCTTATGGTACCTACTCTTTTCGTGACGGCCATGTAATATTAGCATAATTTATAATAATGTACGTTTGTCACTTGCGGTTTTACCATCGCTCTTTGCCTTACGTTGACCAATGAGATTGCCGGATAGCTAGATAGCTTTTTCTTTTTCCACCTCGCGGTATCGTCCCAATTTTTCCCGACGCACGCACCCTCGACTTTTACATCGAGCGCCCCACTTTAAAGCCCGGCGCGAGCAGGGGCTCATGATAACGCGATGTGCTAACGCTGACTAGTCAAAATTGATTAATGATTATCGATTATCCATTTGTGCTGACTCGTTACAAACGTGTTAACTTTATTCTCACCGCGTGTTTGCTTACGTGTTATTTTCCATTAATTCTGTATCGATTGGACTCGAGATAAAAATACTTTCGCTTCGCGTTATTATTATTCAGAAGCCGATCGCGGTGCGAAAATCTGGCAATCTTGATCGACTCTGGGACTCTCATTGCCCTTTCCGTAAGCGTTTTCCGTTGGTTCCGCTGTGTCCGATTTCAAGGGTGGAAGTTCAGGTTTTTTAATGTTTAAGATTCGATTAATTGATAGCAGGATGTGTGCAGGTTGCGCGAACACAAAGTTGCATTCGGGTGTTCTCTCTGAGTGCGAATCACAAATATCAATCGTAATTAATAAATTTCGAATAGCCGTAGAAGTTTCAAATAGTGGACGTACGACAATTTCTCGGATCGTTCGATAACTCTCGCTACAAGAATATTAGGATAAAGAAAAAAAGATCTTATATCGAGAGAGACTTTCATATTAAGTTTTATACATATAAGTTTTTCAAACGCTCGGGGAAAACTTACCGGAGATTACCGAACATCCCAAAATCACCCCGGATTCGCTTCAGCTTGAGGCAGATCTCGAATCTCTTATTGGATATTCCGAAGAAATATCTCTGGATTTGATATCTCGCCACTCACGTAATACCGTCGTCAACTGCGTCATTTACTTTGAGCCTCGCGCTACCTGCGCACACCGCAAGCATCACGAATTGTACAGTGCTCCGTTGTGTTACTCGGCGATGCAAATACAACGACGAACAGTTCTTCGGGAACACGTAGCTCAATCGGATGCGGTGGGGTGTTTAATCGATCCGAAGACAAATCCATCGTTCGATTCTCCATTACGAAATTATCACGTTGAACATTTTCAATGTATCATTTGTAGGTGATGTATTTTAACCAGCCAAATGAAACTGTATCGGTATAATTGTTTCGAAGAAGAAACTAAATTCTTTTTTCTTTGCGTATTATTTAAACTTAACTTTTTCGTAAATTTATTCAAAATATATGGCCTCAGCACTTCGTGGGTTAAATGCCCCACGGACAACCGAAATTACGTAGAGTATTAGGACAGAAACGGGTGCCCTCCGCCCCCTTCCCCTCAGCACCAAATAATCCCGTACACACATAATCACGTACATATTTGCATACACGTTCGTCGCGATCACCGCCCTTCTCCTACTAAACAGCTCTTTTGACTTCGTAGGTAGATACGTATAATTTCGAATTGTACAACAGCGACGTCGCCGACGACGACATCGAAATAACCACTGCAGTTCATCACTGTCGTCGAATTGTCTCCATTATATTATCGCTTAATTTTCTTATCGTTCTCATTATAAATTACGAATTATAATTATTATTACACCACATATATATAGATATATGCGAAATAGCTTGTATAAAAGAAAGACTAACGCGATCTTGGCTTTTTCGGAGGCAAGATGACGAAGCGCACGTTTCTTCTAACAATAAGAGAGCAATTCGAGGTGATGCCTGTCATCGTCGACATTATTGTATTAACGACATTATAATTTATTCTTGTAACGTCATTATCACTGACGATTGCCGTGACTGTCATTGGCTCCTTCCGCAGCGAAAAACTACCATCATTATAAAACATTATATATTAATAGATAAATCGCTAATCTTGTGTTCGAGGAATCTCGAACAGAGAGACCGGTGCCCCGTGATTAACACACTGCGTAGCGTAGCCGATGATCGTGACGGGTAATCGAATAAAAGAAAAAAGAAGTGGGACACAAAGGCGAAATATATATACATACATACATATATATATACATATATATATATGTATGTATGTATGTATGTATGTATATATATATATGTATATCACTATATCGAGAGTTGCGCTGCGTTTACGATTTAAGCTAGTTCATTTGTAAATAAAAACTATTTGACTCTTTGACTTTTTTTGTAGTATTAATTGACTTTATAGTACAATCCTTCCACCCAGTTCAATCCTACAATTTCAATCCCGCATCCATCAGTCTAAGTCGAACGAGCAAAATCCGCAAAATCTCCTGTTCGAAAATATTTTCCTATATTCGTGCTGCAAAAGCGCGACGTCACTGCAGAAACAATGTTACAGAAACAAGTGTGTTGCAGACAGTACAGAGTCGATGACGCTTCCTTCTTCTGTTCGACAGTAACGTTGTCTCCACATTTATAGGTCGTCCAGCGTTCTGCTTTGCGTTTTATGCGTCTTGTGACGAGTGGGGTAATTATAACACTCAGGCTACACAAGGTAACTGCTGGTACGTGAGACACATGCCGGCATTGTCTTCCAATGTGCCATCCATATTGATACCCGGACCGAATGCTACCCTTATGCGAAAGGGGGTGGTCCAGGTCTCGACCCGGCAGTTACCCTCCACATCGAGTTCGTTTTGACCGCATAGCAAACTGCCGCAACGCTCCAAATTGCAAATACCTGCCATATTATTTCCCGGCTGAAACAAACATTTATTTGCCGCTGCAACATTAAACTTGGATATTGCTTCCGTCTTCCACGAAGGGTGTCAAAAACTTCCGTCAAAACTACCGCGATTAATCTTTTCTAATGTTTGATAATGTTTCAAAATTATCACGTGTGAATTTAGTTTAAACATTTTTAGGGATAATTAATTTTGCAATAGATGACAACAATCACATTTATCCTACATGAATTCTTTTATACGTATAGATAAAAAGTAAAAATCCAATTGATGCATCAATGCCGTAAAACTCTTGACCAACTTTTCTTACATGTCTTCTCTATTATAAATAATACAAATACAATATAGTACATATGCATTACTGGATATGACACATGTTTTTTATGCAGTAATTATAATTAATCCTAATCCCTCCAACATTTTTTCCGCAACTTAATCCCTCCAACCAGGATATTCAGTGCGTTTTTCACAATGTTAATAGCTTTGAAAAATTTCACAAAAATTAATTAAATTAAAATTAAAAAATAATTTTTGCATTGTTTTTATTGTACAAAATTTTGACTCTAAAAAGGCTTATGTGTGATTTTGATTTTGGTAATTTAACCCTCCGAGAACACACCTCTTTTTTCAAGCATGAAGAACACTCTGGGTCAATCTGACCCGACGCTAGCTTTAAGAGTCCGCCATTTTAAAACGACGTGTTCGATCGGCTTGAAAAAATTCCTGGATATACTTGAAACTTGAATAAATGATGTTGTAAATATTAAAACTGTTTTTATAAATATTAACATATCTAAAAAAATTGTCGAAAAAAAATTTTTTTTCAAAAAATTTTATTTTACATAAATAAATCAAGAATTTTTTTAATTGAATAAGAAGAGAGATAAAGAGAGATAAGATATAAGAAAAAAAAAAGGTACGGGTCAAATTGACCCAGTGTGTTCTCGAAGGGTTAACGAGCCGTACTTAATTGGTTTTTTTATACTTTCAATTTCACAAAAATGTTTATAACCTCTTTATACCTTCGACTAAAAATCAATGTAAACAAAATTTGGAAATTATTTGTTTAAATATCTTTTTATCACAATTATTTGTTGAAAACCGCACATTACAACTAATGACTGTTAGAAATGGGAGGGCATGAGCGAGTTGGAGATATTAGGGTTAAGAAAAAAATTAATTAATAAACGACGTACTGTAATAAATTCCTCAAAATCGCAAGGAATAAGAATCCTGTCCCTGCATCGTCTTCCAAGGAAAGGCATCGAATTCGTGCTGGAGGTAAAAATCATTTCCTGTTCGGGTGATCCCGCTCCCGATCCCTCAACGACGTCGGAACTGTTTGCAGTAGCGACGTTTAGATTGACAGCGGAAGCGTTTCCGCTGTTCGTAGCGATCATTGTGGGAATCGCGTTATTGGTCATATTGGACATATCTGGAGGTCTATTAGGACCTATCCGAAAAGAGTCTCGCATGCAGGGCTGATAAGCGATACCGCACATGTCCCTCTCCTGACGGACGCATAATAGGTAGTCGCGGTCGGCGAGGTATCTGCCGTTCGGCAGGTAATTGAATGTCCTCAGTGTGCCGTTGAGCGAGCGAAAGTATTGAAGACATCCGATCGGCGCACGTTGCTCGAAACCCAACTGCGCCACCCGCATCTCCCACATTCGTGACTGCAGCCCGCTTGGCAGCCGGAAGTTTAAAGTGACTGGTTCGTCGCCTTCGCCCACGTCCACGTATACTGTCGGGATAAAGAACAGCCCGTGCTATTTTAATTGCTCGGAAACTGTACACCTGCCCAAGATGTCTCGCGCGCCCACAGATCAAATTTTAACGTTAGATTCGCGATACTACAGAAGCCACTTGTAAAACTCGTGGACTAACTGGCACGAGCGATACTCACCGTGTTGCCCGCTGTTCCACCCACATAGTTCGAGAGATGTCCTGTTGTTGTTAATTACCATTACATCTCCGTCACACACGCCAGTCATTGCGTTTGGCTGACCCTAAAACATCGTTCAGTTCTACATATCCTACGTCACTTATTTCAGTTCGCTTTTCTGTTTTTTATACCTGTGCGAGTACATTGGTCGATATATTAAATACAGACTGGGTTTCTCGAGTCATTTCCTGTAGATTTTTATTCGCTGAATCCGAATCTAGCAGTGAAACTTTTCTGTCACATCTGATTTTGAAAAAATTAATAAGATTAAAAGTATAAAAAACTGTGTTTTTGATCAAGTATAGGTGAACCCGATATGTTAGAAAATTCGAAATAAGTTCAAAATGAACGTTAGATAACTTTAAGCTAAGCAAATTCATAATTAAGGGGGGAAATCACAGTAAAATTTTGAATTTTCCCAAAAAAATTTTTTTCGCTTAAAAGGTGCTTTAGGGTCTTAAAAATAATATACCAAATGATGGAATACGGCAAAAGTGTCCGAGTGCCCAAATTTTCCATTCTGCGGCAACGCCTCTCAGGTATGCTCCGAGCGCCTTGGCTACGTATACGCATAAACCACCAATGCGTGAAGAAGTTTTTAAAGCTATTAAGCCCGTTTACGAAAAACTGGTCACGGATGATCTTCTTAATCGCTGCATCGGGGGATACACACAAAACTCCAATGAAAGTTTCAACTCTACTGTCTGGGCTATGGCACCGAAAGCCTTAAATTCCGGGAAAAAAATAATTGACATCGCTGCGAACATCGCAACATCTGTTTTTAATGACGGATTGATGTCAGTTTTACACGTCATTGGAGTCATGGGGATGAAAATCGGTCCGAATAGCTACAATCTATGCGCGGAGGTCGACGAAAAGAGGATAAAGAAGGCGGAAAAATCACTCAGTGATGGCGCAAAACAGGCCCGAATCGACTTAAGAAGTATACGCAAGGATAAAGAAGAGTTGGAGGTGGATTTAGAAGGTCAACTGTATGGTGCAGGCATTGCCGATTAGAGGTATATAAAATTTTCATATGATTTTTCAGTACTTAAAACTTTAAACGAGTTTTCCTCGAAACCACTATTTTTGAGCTGGCCGAAGACATAACTCGAGCAAATCTTTATCGATCGACTTGAAATTTCGACAGTACATTCGAAATATCTTCCTCCACGGAGCTACGTAGGATTTTTTTTTTATATGACTTAGTTTTTTTTTTATCAACAATTTTATGGCGTTTTTTTTCGTTGAAATTTTAACTTTTTTTTCAAACATGCACCATTTCGCGAAAAATCAATATATCAAAAAAATCCTACGTAGCTCGCTAGCTGTTGTTATATAGAAACTAAAAAATGTTGGTTTTTTGTTCCAGGTCAAAAATTAAGGAGGCTATGTCTTCGGCCATGGACCCGCTTTCAAAAATAGGCGCCTTGGGGCATATGCTGCGCAGCCGCCATTTTGAGACCAATTTTCTTGAAAAAATTATATTTTGTACTTTTTTAGTATTACTATAAAACCTACTATACAGATTTTCGATTGATACTTTCATTGAGCCAAAATTAATTCCCGACAATATGCCTATTTTTTCGTGCTCTACTGTGATTTCCCCCCTTAATCTGCAATTGTCTATCGCGAACTACATTTGTTTGTGATAGGGTGTCCAGATGCTTAACGCTTCGCCAAACGCTGGAGAAAAATCAGAAATGAATATTTCAATATTAAACTTTTTTTCTAAAATATATCTTTTATGAAATATATACTTTTATGAAAGATATCTCAAAAGTTCGGAAATGATTGAATATCCCATAAAGAATGCATTAAAAAAATATTTAATATTAAAGTATTCATTTCTGATTTCCCTCAGCGGCTGATGAAGTGTGAGAACACCCCACCACAGAGAAACTGTGTTGTAGCTCACTCAGCAATTGCGGATTAATTATGGATTTGCCTAGTCTAACGTATTACTGTGTTAACTTTGAGCTGTTTTCGAATTTTCTAACACATTGGTTTCATCAATCTCTGTCAAAAATGGCGTTTCCTTGCTTTTTGACCTCAATTTTTTCAAAAATCAAGTGTGATAAAAAAATTTCACCAGATTCAGTGGCCAAAAATCTACGAGAAATGACTCGAGAAACCCGAACAATTCGCATCTGATATATCGACCAGTTTTATATATACAATATATATATATATATATATATATATATATATATATATATATATATATACAGAGAGAGAGAAAAAGGATACAAAAATATATATACATATATAAAGGGAATATAAAAATACATATAATTTTCTTTTTGATTACTTTATCACGTCTTGTTTCCTTTCCTCTCTTTTCCATCTCATTTACAAATTTATTTGTAATAAAATTGATTCGATTAACACCAGCGTATTTATATAAAAAACGACACTGATGAAGATAAACCGATAATAACCAAACCGATGATATATTGATTTCTGAATAGTATCTAGAAATTAATGTTGCTCGAGGGAAAGATCCCTTCATTCGCACGTCGCGTTAATATCGGCATTGTCTTGACAACTCGCGGAATATTAAATATACTAAACAACACGCTTGGGAATCAACAGTTGCAACTAGCTCCCAATAGATAACACTATTATAATGAGACATCCATGAGACTTACAATGTTGAAATGGACGAAGTCGATCCTCAACTGGCTGACCTCCGTATCGATCTTCCGTATGACCACCGAGCAGTTCATAGGCCGGTCGATGAGGTTGGGAAAATCAGGACTAGTCACGTAGGTCAGATTATTCTGTACTTCATTGTCGCAACTTGCCGTGACTGTAAACCATATTAATTGCTGACACAGTTAACGAAGTGCCGGCCGTGGGGCGTTTGCGTTTCGTACTCTTCGGAATATTTAATTAGCTGTAAAAACGCACGATATGTAGACCACGCGCACGACTCCGTGGGATTTTACGTCCACATTTATACCAATCCAAACAGAAGAACCAAATGCGGAATAACACGTTAAACTCATTAAAATATCACTCGCGACAGTTAAGGATTATATCCATAAAGGATTATATCCGTGATGAGCGAATGCATTAATGAATATCGCGCTCAACCGACGTTCAAACGTTTAAAGCTCATAACGTTTGAAGCTAAAATAATGCTTTGTTCTAGCCTTCTAAAGTTAAATGGGAAATGAGACACCTGCGGAGATACCTGAGAGTTATTTTTCTTGAAGAATATTCAGCACAAACTTTTTATACCTCACATCCTTCTTTCCTACGTATTATATGTTAATAATAAACCAATATTAAAGTTTTTTCTTCTACTAATGTCTCTCCAAAATCCATTAATTTTTTACACGGTTCGATCTACGTAAGGAAAAGCGCGGATACGAAGGTATAGACGGATCATGACACCGTCGCTATTAATTGCGCGAGAATAGCCTGTTACGCCTGTTTTCGCCGAAATTTCCTGTTTAAAATTTACATCCACGCGGATTAAATGCCAGACATTCTAACACTTTCGCCAAGTATCCACTGTGGGCGTCGCCGTGCGTTATTCTCACGAACAGCCTCCGGCTTCGATAATGAGTTCTCATTCAGGCATTCAGTGACCGTTTTAGAATCTCGGGACGCTATTCAACGGCCGGCCAGCTAGA
This sequence comes from Crematogaster levior, assembly GCA_901521435.1. Lineage (NCBI taxonomy): Eukaryota > Metazoa > Arthropoda > Insecta > Hymenoptera > Formicidae > Crematogaster > Crematogaster levior. The sequence goes on from CABEGB010001192.1 coordinate 461,924, forward strand.
AGAAACGCTCGCTGCCTTCGCATGTAGATCTTACTTCCTCTCACGGCACGGGGAAACAACTTGGCGATATAAAAAATGAATGAGTGGCTGATGTTGCTGTTGCAGACAACGTGCATTCAATGAAAAGGGCGCAAAGAGCGAGAGATAAGTAAAAATGGCTTTTGATCCTAAGCTCGCGACACACACACACACACACACACACACACGATATATTTGCGTATCAAACACACATGCGCGTATCTATTCGGAATCTTATTCGTGGTAAACGCGGTGTGGGACCTCAGAATTTCCGATTTTAATTATCAGCTTCTCTGACACACTTGTAATTAATTTTCTTCCATTTTTGCGATGCAAAAGTTTTAGATATTTAAATTAAACGTTAGCTATCATGATAAAACGAGAACGCGGACGAGTCCTCTGAGAGCGCAAGACCCTCGCTCCAATAAACCACGTAAATCGACAGGCTTTTTTAGACAGAAACGGTCACGAGTTACAAAATATCGGTACCTACGTTTTTACCTACGGTAAAAACGTACACATGTATATATTTTTTACACTATCGTGTCCATGACTCATTACATAATTGCCGTTCTAATCCCGTAAAACTATGGAGAGCTATTTATATCTCTAAAGGTCACGTCCATGTCTTTGACCATGAGAGCATTAGAAATTTATTTTGTTCGTGTTACAGCTCTCTCGTAAATCCGCTCGTAAAAGCGCGTATGCATCATCTTTTCGTAACATTGCGCATATCGAATTTCGCGATATTAAATTGTGCGAGATGACGCATCCGGCGACAGCACGCTGACAGTAAAACTCGGACTTTCAAGATGAGCGACGTGGAGCGTGTACGAGCAGCGAGCAGTGGTATTCGGAAAATCGGTCAAGAATCCGTACGTACGGTATGGCCCTGTTTTCGACTGTACAGTAACATACACCGTGGCGGAAAAAGCGAATGGATGCGAACCGTGGAGTAAAAAGCAACGAAGAATGATTGGACGAGAGACTTTATAAGACAGATACGGAAGGTGGAACGGTCTCGGGTTAGCAAATAAGAAATAAGAACTTTTCCGTGCTACATGAGACGTAAATTTTAGGTGGCGACGTAAAATAGGGTGAAGATGAGAATAAAAATTTAATCGGGATGTACCTGAAAATGATGAAAAATTTTAGCTTAAATTGCCTTATCTCCTTGCAAAGAAAATTAACATTGTTAGTCACATGATAGTCATATAATCCGAGAACCGTTTTTTTTTTTCAAGTAAATCAATATTAAATTTTTGAGAAATAAGTAAACTAAATTTATAAAGTAAACCCTCCGCAGAGTGTCTTGTCATAATCGTTAATATACATAAATGTACATTACTCTTAATGAATTTCGGACCGGATTTCCTTAATGAGAATATATTTAATACGGCGGCCAACTACGAAGTTGTTAAGTCCAACGTCGAAAATTTAAGCGCTTGGACGAGGCAAATTTTAGAATTGGAAATGCGCGACGATGTCCCACCTTTCGGCAAATGTTAAATGGATTTTCCGAAATGTGAAATTGAGCTTAAATTCGTCGAGAAATTTATTGCTGGAAAGATAAATAAATATACGTGGCGCGTGTCTATAAAGTATAAAATTTCAATGTAATGCGCTTAGAAGAGCTACGACTCCCACAGTTCAATTGCATATGACATTGATATATTGCGATATATTTTTGCAACACCCATTTGTAGATCTTTAAAAAACGGCATGTTCGGTCACGCTCGATAATATTAGCGAATTGTTTGAAAAGCGACGTAAACGGGTAGAAAACAGTGGACCTTGCACAATGCAACGCTCGTGACCGTGCAATTAAATAACTGTATAACTTGGCCTTCAAATTCTTCCTCGCGCGAACTCTCGGGTAACCGTTTCCTCCTTCTTTTTTTTCTTTCCTTCTTCAAGTGCTCCCTTTCACGCTATCGAGGAGAGTGTGGCTGCTTAAGACCGTCTCTCGGAGCTCTATACCCGGCTCTCGATACCGTTAAACTTAGCAGAGAAACGCGAAGCTGATCGATTCGGTATCGATTCGACAACACGGACAAGAAAATCGCGCTCGCACAAATCCATTTTTAGACGCTAAAAATAAACGCGCAACCCCTAACTGGAAGTATATCTTCCGCTTTATTTTTAGATGACGTTAAACGACAATGTCGCAGCACGAGAGAGATAGTGGATGCAAAGAAAAAAATATGATCAATTAGTTATTTCAATGCGAAAGAAAACATAATAGGGGCTATTACAGAAAAATGTTTTGTAGTCGCGTATTTGAAGCTAAAGATTTTCTGAGTGAAAAAAATGAGTATAAAGGAAACGTAATATCTTTGTGGATTTTCTTGGAAATTTTTCTTTGGAAAGGAAACATTTAAGATATAAAATCGATCACGAAAAGAGAGATATCATTCTTCTTGCGATCAGAATGTATTGACGCTCTTGTAGATCCATCGGGTAAATTTCGTGATAATGTGTCACGATGACAAGCACAAGTTATATTCACATACAAATGACAGATATACTCACATATGCAGCATACGCCGAAACCGAGCGCGCACGGTCCGTGAGATTGCCCGCGCTGAATACGACACTCATATGTATTCATGCATATTCCCTGACGTCGTTTGTCCTCGGACAGGCACTCTTCTTCAACCGGAACGGGAAAGAAGTTCAGCACTGCGGATAAACGAGAAACGAGTCAAATAAAGTGGGAAAAATCCCCTCGCTCGTTCCGACAATGTCAGTTTCCGGATCGCTTCGTTACCGCGCGACAATTACAAGAGTGTAAATAAATGCATAATAGATAAGTCGGTTAAGCGAGTAATCCGGCGAAAAGCAGCAGAAAATTTTAATAGACTTCAGTAGAATTTAATAAGAATTTATTCGCGGTTCGCCTAACATCTCTTAATTTTATTTAAGTGTCAACGCTTTGCGTTTACGTTTGGAAAGAGGGAATTTCCTGGGAAAATTCAGAAGTCTCCGACAAAATTGAAATCTTTAATAATTTGACTTAATTCCTCAGATAATCAATCAAATGGAGCGAGTAATTGACAATTACATTTCTTTAAAAGCGAAAAACATGATTTGATTGGTAAAAAACAAAACGAGTAACTCAGATAGTAAAAATGCCCGTCAAGAATAATATTTGCACAATTATTTGTTGAACAATCGTATTATACAATTTATCGTCTGTTATATGCATCATTCAATACGCAGAAAATACGTTCGGAGAATTGCCTTTTGCAAAATTCTTAAAATTGCCTGCGCGCTGCACAGAAAGACGTTTACTCTTTCATTTACGTCTCTCTTAAATCAGAAAACAAACGTGACGGCAAGCCAAGAACAATGTCGACGCAAAGAACATGGAAATTTTCTTCATAAAATTCTCTTCAATTTTCTTGAACTTAAAGGAGAAAGGCAACATCAGTTTATGTTAATGTTAGTTTACGATATTCAAAATACGTATGCACTATCGCGGTAGTGGCGTCGTATTTTAAATTATTAAAATTCGTTACTGAGAATTGAACTAGTGAGAACAGAAAGGGGACACGTGACATTTTGACCGAAATTGAATTAACAATGGATCCTTGCGATCCTCTACGTGGATAGGCGCATCTTTTTATGCAGAAACAGGATATGTAACGCTTGTAAAAGGATGACCTTGATTACCGAAATTCAGGTTGAGTGCAAAAATTTGTGGTGATAAAAAAGAGGATAAAGGCTAAAGAGGATAAAGGATATGATTTTGTCACACATACCTACCCTTCTTGTTCTTCACCGATTCAATTCTACGTCTGTTCCCCTTTTCAATTTCTTCACGTCATTCGCAATGTACTCACCCCTAGAAAATCGAGTCGCGTCACGTTCGAGGAGCTCGTTAGACGTCGGCTTATCCGCTGCACGATTCGACCAGAGATTCAGTCCTAAGAGCGACCATTGGTGCGTGATCTCTGGCAAGGTGAATAGCACGCTAACGCTACTTAGCGTGTGCCAGATAGAGCACCATCCCCCCACTGGCGGAAACGATGCTCCAACTACCGTGGCGATATACAAGATAAATATCCCATGGTAGCGTAATGGCATAATCACGTCTTCGGTTCAGCGGTACTCGCGAAAACGCATTCCCAATGGTAGCGCGAAGTCGCAAGGTCACATCCGCGCCTAACACCGAAGACCGAAGTAGCCGACTGACCGACAATGGGACCACACGGACGTGTCAGGCCCACGCATCTCAGGGCCTCTCCTGCCACCGGTCACGATATCCCCGCACGAGCTCCAATACGTTTTCGTATGTAGGTTGATTTTTATTAATGTAACAGAGGCTAGGTAGCGACCGTTACCAATAAACATACTTTGATAAAATATTTCGAATCTTTTACAAATTATATTTATAGAAGTTTTAAAAATATCTTTCTTTGTCTTTCATAGATACTTTATAAAAATAAAAAAAGAGACAAAAAGAAGTTCTAATACTAAGAGAATAATAATAAAATTAAACTTAAGAGAAATAAATATAAATCGTAGTATGATAAAGTAAAGAATATATTTTCACACATAATTTTGATCATTTTTATCTGAATAAAAATAATTGAAATTATTTGTTCCCATAAAGATAAAAGCGCAAGTTGTATCCTGTAGTTAGATAGTAGAAGTAACCATTTTATTATATATATATGTATATATATATATATATTTTTACAATAATTTTAATATTTAATTTCTGTTACATTTAAAAGCTAATAAAATCCTTTTCTATAAATCTCTTTAGAACATAAATCACATGAACATAATCAATATTGTTTTAAATTTGTATATTTTATTTTTTAATTATTTATTTATATATTTCTATAATCTTACTTTTCAATTAATTAAAATAATATTTGATTATTTAATTTTAATAAGTATTGAATTTAAATATTAATTACAATAATATTTGATTATTTACTTTTAATGAGTACTGAATTTAAATGTTAATTACCAGAATATTAAAAATTTCAAAGTTGCGACAAAAAACATCTCTCAATTAAGTCTCTTATCAAATTTCTTATAGAAAAATTATGATTTTACAAATATATTCGAAAAAAATCTTGTACATTTTTAATTTTTTAAAACTCCTGTTTCTATGCAACCAACTTGTTTCATCCTGCCATATCAACGTACGTTAATATACAAATCTGTTTTATCGATGGTTTTCTGAATTATTATTAATCGATCACTGGTCGGTTTACTTTTTAATGTTTGACAGGTCCATTTGTCTCCTCATTTACAACAAAATACAAAAACAATGATTTGAATTTTACGTCGTTTGTACATGAATGTACTATAATTTTTAGTGTTTGTACATTCTTGGTTAATTAAAAATAATAATATTCTTTTTTGTTTAAAAGATAAATAAATTATTTTTATTCGAACTTGACGGATAAATCTGTCAATTCTACCAATGTCAAAACTTAAACACAGTAGCCAACTGTTAAAACAAAAAAATCGCTTTGCAATAATTCATGTAAATGCTTACTTAGGATAAGTTTACAATAGATATCTTATGGCCTATCTACACAAATTTGCATAAGCGCATAAGTACATACCTGCATTAAAAAATTAGTCTATTTTATGCATATGTTTAATGTGCATTTTATGTAACTCGTGGATGTGCGTGTACTTGCGGATGCGCCTGTATCCGCGGGTATGCGTGTACTTGCGAGTGCACGTGCACTTGCGAATACACGCGCACTTGTTAAGTGCATGTGCATTTGCACTCGCTAAGTGCAATTGCTAAGTGCACTTGCACTCGTTAAGTGCATTTGCTAAATGCACTCGCACTCTCTAGGTGCAATCGCTGATTGCAATCGCTAAGTGCACGCGCACTCGCTAAATGCACTCGCATTTGCTAAGTGCACTCGCTAAATGCACAATCACTCCACACTATCTGGATTGAATCAGCATTTCGTGGCACAGAACACAACCAGAAATTGTGCACATTTTATGTACCTACTGAGAATTCGTGGACATTGGCTTCGTAGTTCATGTCCACGTTTTTTATGTCTACAGAGGGCGTATCGCTTTCAGGGATCGTCTAAAAAGCGGGCCATGACATCTCTCATTCTTCTCTCTGATCATTCATACACTCTGGTGAACTCTGATTCCGTATCTCAATTCCCAACAATCGTTTCTGTTACGTGCAGGTGCGTGGAGTCACACAGAGTCTCGCATTATCACACGTATGTCTATAACGGTTCGCACTATGGTCGTGAGAAAACTGTTTCGTAAGCGAGATTGATCGGATCGCGACGCAGACAATCTCAACTGAACGATCGGCGGCGACCGGCAGGCAGTTAGGTAAGTCAACTCGCCGGACGCCGTGCTGTAAGGAACGAGGACGATCCAAGTCAACGATCGATGTGATCCGACGCGGGGCGACGAGGTGTACTCAATTTTCAGGGGGAAGTCGATCTCGCCTTCGTAGCATCACGTCTCGTCGCGGATGCTCCGCGTGTCGTTGAAACGAGGGCGTTTCGTCTTTACGACGCGTAGTGGTGCATATGTAATGCCATTACGTCTAACCTCCAATCGCTCTCTCTTTCCCACATTCGTATGATGATTGACGCGCAATCGGTTCGTCCGTTCGGGACGAATACCGGATTGAGAATGCACGTAATCTCTTGTGGAACGAGGTTTTACACGGCACGGTCGTGATTCGCGAACGATTGACAGCAGTCGCGGAATATTTTGCCCTGTCAATTATCCCAGTCGATTTGGCGAAGTTAAGAACGTCTTAACTTTGCCCCGCTTGTGATCGGTTTAAGTTGTTCCTGGTGGTTTTATTGGTGGTTTTTTTCCTAGTGGAATTGGTTCTCGAGATTCTGAGATATCTTTCTCTCTCTCTCTCTCTCTCTCTCTCTCTCTCTTTTTCTCTTTCTCGCAAGTTGGTAAGTAGCTGGAGGATTGCAAATACTTCAGCAAGATAGTGAATAGCGATTATACTCTTAGTGTAAATAGTCGAAATAAACGCCTTACCTTTGTTTGTATGTGACAAAAACATTTGTAACTTGTCGTCTAAGCACGTGTACATTAAAGAGATTATATACTTTATCTACATTCGTTGTAAGCATAATACGCCAGTATACACTGTTTATGCAACTTCTGTATTCTGTACTGTATTACAATAGAATCAGAAAATCTCTAGAAGCATATTTATGAACCTTGTCGAAGATTTAATATTTCGAAATGATGTATTCCACTTTGTGCCACGCGTGTACACACGGAAAACGAATGCTCGTAGTTCCGTTACACTTCTAAAGTTAAGTATGACATACTTTGATGAATATACATGAGTGTGTTACACATTGGATATATACGGCACTGCCAAATATTTATATCGGTCAGATATTAGTTGTTAGCGCGTGTGGCGATAATAATGGTAAGTAAGTACGGCCAATTCAAATTTTCCAACTAAACTACAATTAACAAAGTTATACGCTACCAGAAACCGCTACTACAGGGTTGGCTGATGCAATACATGAGATTACATTCACAGATAAACTCAGTTATCTGTGAATGTAACGTTTTGCTTACGTTCGTTGGTGCATTTGTGATTTTCTTCTAATATGCTCTTTTGTAGCGATGAAAAGTTATCTTAGATACTTTCAGTGTTCTTGTAAACGAAATGCAATTTTTGTAAATTTTGTGCCAACCTTGATGTACCATGATTATCACTCTTTTGGCTTTATAAGATTTTGATATTTTCAGAAAATATTGCTGACCGTGCACCCACTATTACGGCTATACCATGCAGAACTTTGATGATCTTGATATAGAAGGACGTAATCCTTCTCACTTATCGGAAGAGGATAAGGAAAAGGTAAACAGAGGAGGTAGTGCCGAAGGAATACAGAAACGATCAATTGCCACGAATTATTATCAATTCTCCGTGTAACAGATACAACTTGTCAAATATGCGAGTCCAGATTCCAGTCAAAATAATTGTTTTGTGTACTTGCGGTACAGATTTAACATTCTATTCCTCACAAAAAATTGATATACGGATTGATATACCATCGGTCATACGGACGACTTACAGATATTTTTGAAATTAGCATTCGGCAACTGAAGATCATCCGCCTCATGAATCATTTATGTTTCATAGGAAGAATATGATCGGAAGCGTATAATGCGATGCAGCGTCACCGCCGAAGACGGCGCGTTGAGACCTGTCTACTCCGAAACCGAAGATGGTGATATATGGTGTCATATCTGTAACGTTGCCTTATTCGGAGCCCATAAATTAATAAGTCATAACTTATGTAATCGTCACAAAATGAAACTGGAAGAGTGGCCATATTCGGTTGTGCTGTGGTCCAATCGACCGGATGTGGCCAAGATGGTCGCTCCAGTGCAATCTGCCACTATCAGCGATACCCTGGCACCTGGTGAGCCAGTACCACCTGGTATGGAAGACCAAATAACGCGGACCACATCGATACAGATGAGTTTAGATCGTCACCAAAGCTCGCCACTCGTCGGTCTCGAGTATCTATTGGAGTTAGTGGACAACGACTCCTGCGAACCGAGTTACACGTGTGTTTTATGCGACAAACGTGGCGATCCGCGCACAGTAATGGCCCACATAACAAGTTACAATCACCGAATCACGTATCTGAATAGACATTTTCCAACTATATCGCGAGCAATTACGGAGTTACCGCGTACCCCTAACTATAAGCGCGGAGCCAATGAAATATCGGTGTTAGTGGCGAAGAAAATCGAAGAAAAGTTTGGAAGAATGAAGCCGCAATTGGTAGACAAAACTCAATTTGAAAAGAATAAGATGCAATATATCAAGAGAGTATATCAGGACGTTCATTTTAGGTAAGTTGAAGTATTTAACCAATACTATTGTCATTGATTAAAATTGATCTTTTCACTTTATGATCATGGTCAATGTTCCAATTTCTAATTATTTAAATTTTTTACTTCCCTTTATCGTATGAAAATCAATTTGATTGTTTCCTATACACAGGGAAACAACAGAGTGCACTTTTATGGAAGTTTACGATGTGCGATGGGTAACAAATTTTGAGGAAAAAATGGCAGAAATAAATGGTAGTATTAAAAAGAAAGGTGAGTACAATTTTATATTACTGTTCCTGAAATAATAATAAGTAGAATTAAAACAATAATAAATAGAATTTTAAAAATTCATCATTACTCTCCATCAAGATTCCCCTGATAAAAAGAAAAATAAAAAACAGAAGAAAAGGGAAAAGTCACCCAAAAAATTAGAATCTAAAGGAGAAGTTACAAAATCGTAAGTAGATAAAAGTAAAATATATATATGTGATAGAGAAATAAGTGTAATTTGTATAAATTTTTTGTTAATATTTTAACTTATTTCTAAATAAAATTTAAAAAAACTTTTTATTAATTCAATAATCAACTTGTTTCAAAGTTTGATTATTTTTCCTTTGAGTATTATTTATCGTATATACATCGTAAGCTACAGGAAGATAATAACTACTAAGAAGACAATCTTTTAATTTTGTGATTTACTTTTTGTTAGAATTATTACTTTGTAATATGAATATCTTTGAACTTCGGAATTATCCTTCTCATTTTAGGGGTTTCAAAATGCGTATAGTTAACAAGGATAAAATGAATCTTCGTAAAACCTCACCGAAGCCCGAGGAAAACATAAAAAAATCACCAAAACGACCTTCGGATGATACTAAGTCGCTTTCATCACTTTCGAGCATATCTAGCAGCTCATCACCATCACGTTCAAGATCTCGCTCACCGAGTCGAAATAAAAAAACAAATTCCGTCGAGAGGAGCACAGGAAGGTATCGCAGCCTGCGACACTCGCGCGAACGTATCCGTGGCCGATCGCGATCACGATCGCGATCGCGGTCTTTGCAGCCTCTTAGGGAACGCGACAAGTGGGATAAATACCGCGAGCAGATTAGACGTGCCGAAGAAACGTTAGATCGTGCTCTGAAATTCCATGAGAAGAATCCTGAAAAGCATCCGTCTTATCCAGACGAATGGAAGAAATTCTGGAATAGACGGTACAAGGAACTCCAGGCCGAAGGTAATGATCCAAGCAAGCACGATTTTAAACCTGAGTGGATTGAGTTTTGGAACAAGCGGATGCGCGAGATTCATAATGAACAGCTACAGCAACGGAAAGAAGAGATTAGAAAGAGATTGGAATTACCTGAAGATAAGCCACCAGAGAAGTGGATCCCACCAAGGCGAGAGCGAGAGCGAGAGCGAGAACGTTCCCCTACGAAGCGCAACAGGCATCATATAGAAAGCGACGATGAAGTAGAGTACGTCGGTACGAAAACGGTTAAGCCTGACTATTATGATCGTCACGAACTCAGGAATCGAGATTACATGTATCCCTCGTACTCGCGCGGAAGAGGAAACGTATACAGCCATAGTTACCCATCGCGTACCAGGCCGATATATTACGCGACGCCGTATCCTGTAAAAGATAAATCGCCCACTCCACCGCCTGTCGCGGAAGAGGTATTAACGGAGGACCTTGAAGTCGTCGGTTTATTGCGATTACTCACCGCACTTGAGGGACAGCTAGGCTCTCTTGGTCCTAAGATAGTATCGCTTTTGTCGAAAGCCTTAGCAGCTGAGAAAGCAAAACCAAATTCCGCTGAAGAACTGTTATACGACGAAGAAGTAAGCGTCTTGTTCGAGACCGTTAAAGAAAAGCTCAAAGGTCAACTCTTCGCAGGCATGGTGGAAAAAATGGCTGTAACACCCACTAAAACTGCTATACAGAATATCGCTAAGTTGCTGCATAAGGCTTCTGAAAGCAAGAAGAAGCAAGAAGAGGAGAAGAAAAAGAAGGAACGAGAACTTCTAGAAGCATCTAAGCCTACTTACATCAATCGGACCACATATTCAAGACCGGTAGAGATAGCTACGCCGATCATCAAGTCCGAACCGGTGAGCGTACCAGGTGTCGGCACAGTTGATAAAATCGCTATCGCTCAACAGATCGCTGCGGCCCTCATTGCGCAAGGTAGAACGAATGTCTCGCAGGAAGAATTAGAAACTCTCATTAACGCTATAGTTGGCATGGCAGAGGCATCAAAACACTCCGATAAACCCGTCACCACTGCTGACTTCGTCAAAGGTCTAACGAATTGCGGCACTGTCGCTCCTCAAGCAACAGAGCCTGCTAAAACGGTACCTATCTCAATCGAGTCTGCTCAATCTCAGACGGCAAAAATAGAAGATTTGTCGGATCACGATCTGAAATTGAAGTTGCAAAAATTTAAGGATCTGAGCACACAGGAACAACACAGTCTCATAAGTTCTCTGAAGAAACTTGAGGCGAGCGACCCGACGCGAGTAGAAAAATTGAGAGACTTTGTTAATCTCGGCATGACATTACCGTCGACACTATCGACAATGGGAAGTGTGAAATCACCGAGCCCGGAGGTCGAAGCATCCATTAGCAAAGGCAGGAAGAGTAATTCCCCGTTTTCCACTCGTAAAGGCAATCAGAATCCAACAGACGATGAAGAAAAGTGGAAACCTAAAGTAGACATGTTCGCAGACGAGGACGATGAGCCACAAACGAAAAAGGATAGCGATGACAAAAATAAGATCAAAATGATAGACTTGTCTGATGACGATGACGACTATACGTATGAAGATATCTATAAGGCAGCGAGTAAGAATGTGAGCGAAAATGAAAAGGCGAAGAAGTCCCGTACTTTTTCCAGTTCGCCGAAATCATGGTCACGATCGCGATCACGGTCGCGATCAAGATCGAGATTGAGATCAAGGTCGAGATCACGATCACCGGTATCGAGGCAAAAGGAAATTGCGAAAACGAGTGATCCGAACGCGATCTTGAATGAAACTAAACGTCTGATTGCGAACATCATGTGTGACTTACCGAACAAATACGTCCCGAAATCGCTGAGTCTGGGTGGCGAAAAGACCGAGTCCGCAGCGGGTTCCGGCGAGCCGGCACCACCTGGTGCAATGCCGACCTTTTACAATCAAGGTTTTCTTCCGAATAATCAGCCGCGCCCGCAGGAACAGCCGCCAATGACAGCCTATCCTAACGTATCGAATCAACAGTTCCCAAATTATCAGCTACAACCGCAAATGTTTCCTAATAATCCTGGATACATGGACAATGGTTACAATTATCAGGGTTACAGCAATCCAGTTAATCAAGGTCAATACGGCGGACCGCCGAATCAGTATCCTCAGCAAACTTACGGTTCTTACGGTGCGTCACAAACCGCGCCTCCGCCAAATTACGTTCAGCAGCCCCCATCGCAACAATACGATCCTTACATTCAGCAACAGCGATTTTATTAAGTGAAAACAAACTTCATTGATGACTTCTTCAATGAACATTCGCAATACGATGCGTTCTGCGAGCTCGAACGAAGCTTTCCAAGAGTTACTCGTTCTCTTTCTGTGCACGGATGTACGAGTATCTGTATCAAATTTTGAAGTCTCATTTCCACTCATGCTTTATATATATTTTTAACGAAATATATCAGATTTTATTTCATAATTAGCTAACAATAATTGCACAGCACTTTCGTTCCTATCTATATAATTATTTTCATAATGTTGATTTTAAAAAATTGTACTTAGGAAATTGTAATTGCAGATGTTTTGACTGACCCTCTCTACGCATATATCTTTATTTATTCGTACGAATGAAGCGCATCCCCTATCCATATCTCTCCACACATCGAAATGCAACGAGTAAAAAAAATCATATATTGTCATACTTGAATTCTCATTTTCGAATGGGATAGAATCTCGTTTCGATGTATGACAACTCGCGAGAGCGTATTAATTATATGTTAGATATGAAAATTAGCCCGAAAAATTTTCTTTTTTTACTCTTTTCATCTATGACTCACATTCGTTTTCGCGTGAGTTTTTATGTATCTGCGCGGGTGTGTACCAGTGAAAGTCTTACAAGCTGTGTATATTGATTGAATGTACGTCGCGTTTGAGTGAATTGTACATGCACGAAGTGAACGTGTGTCATTGTTGTTATATACATCGTACGACTTCGACCAAACAAAAGTAAGTAAAATAAACAGACTAATCGCCAGAGTGTCTGCATCGTCATAATATAATTTCACTAATTTGTAATATATTTAATAAATATATATCAACTATGTGTTATATATAATAATTATATATAACATAATATACTATATATATAAATATTATATATAATAATTATCACTTTTGTCGTATAGAAATTGCGATAATATTTAATAAAATAGATCGCAATGATTGTGTAAAGATTTAAGCTGCGGAAATATTTCACATTGACAGTATTCAGGACATTTAACATTTATCATAAAATCAAAGTGTAATTCTTCAATAAATATATAAATAACGCATTAGAGTTGTAATATATTTTCCACTAATTTAAAATAATACGAACTTACAAGATTTATTCTTATATTTTCATAACGTACAATTGATTGAAAAACGTGATCGACTAACAACACAAAATAAAATTAACGAAATATAAATGTGTTTTATCAAATACGTTCTTTTTAAAATACTATTCTTTTTAAAATAGTCCAATACAGAGAAATCGGGGAAAAAATTTCAACTGGGGAGAAATTTTAAGAGCTATTTATACTGTATTATTACAACAGTTGTATTGTGTTACATATTCGACGTAGTGATATTATATGTTTACGCATTGCACAATGACTAGAGAATTGCAGACATATTCCGTTCTTTGTCCACGTACCTCGAGGTAACGCGAAGAATTAAATAAAGCACAGGATGCGGTTTCACACAATATATACACTCCCCTTTACAAGCGAAAAAAAGAAGCGCGTCGATCGGGGTTTTAACAATTTCATTTACTTCGGTACGAGGCCTCTGGTTTTGGGGTAAACCGGTGCCGGAATCTGCTGCATTTTGGTGACGCTCTTCGGCCTAACTCGGCCTAACTGCAAACGCGACTTGGTTCTCAGCCTCGTACTCGAAGCGTCGACATCTATGTCGCCCTCATCGCGCAGAGCTTCCTCCAGAACGGCTTGAATGGTTGGCGCAATCGCGGGCCCCTGATAATCCAAAGTCGTCCGTGCCGGCATGTCCAGATCTAAATTCAAAATGTTTTCACCCGCGTAACGGCATCCTCGTCCCATCGCGAGAGCGATCCGCGCGTACTCTGAGACCGGTCTACGTGCACCTGGTACGGAAGTCGGTCGCTTGATGGCATCTATACTCGATGGATCAGGATCTTTTATGACCCAGCAATCCTCTTCTTCGTCCAAGTGGATTCTAGATAGGATCTTCGTCTTCTCTTCTTCGGGGATGAAGTTCTCGATTATAAGGTACTTGAGCTTGAGCTCCTTCATCAATTCATGCTGCTCCTGCTCCAAATCTCGTCTGTCCCTGTTGTAGTCACTGGTCACGTCCTCTAATTCTTGCTTTAGAGCCTGCAGTTTGGTAAAGCACTTTCGCAACTTCCTAGACTTCACATCCACCTCCTGCTGTAACGTAGTGTAGGTCTCCCTAACACCGACCATTGTCAACTCTTCATCCTCCAACTTCTGCTGCATCTCGACCTCACGCCTCTTACGTTCTGCGATCTCGGCCGCCTTTTGCTCCAATGCTCTTTGCTGTTCGTTCGTATGATCAATTATATTTTTACCGCCGCAAAGCATCTTGCTCTCCAAATCCTTTATTCTTTGGACGAGATTCTCAGTCTCTTGTTTCTCGGCCTTCAACTGCTCCGCTATGAGTTTCTTATCGGTTTCGGATACTTTATTATCTTCGCCTCGACTATCGTCCTCGGATTCTGAATCGATTGTTTCGTCCTCCTTTTTCCTTTTCAACTTCTTCTTCTTTCGTTGCACCACACCTTTCTGCGCGAGTTTCTCCTTCAGTCGACCTATCTCTTCCTGATATTGCCTCAACAAAGCATCCTTCGGATCCTCGTTAATCCTAGGCTTATTCTTGATATTTTTAGCACGGCTAGCATATCGTAGAGTCGTCAAAGTCTCGTCATAGTTGTAGCTGGCTGGTCCGATATTCGCTACCATAATCGTCTTCGAATTACCACCTAAGGAGTCTTGCAACAACCTCGTCAGCTTAGAGTCTCGATATGGCACATGCGTGGTTTTACCGTCCACCAACGCCGAGATCACGTTACCCAAGGCTGACAAACTCAGATTAATCTTGCTCGCCTCCTTCAATCTCTCCCCCGACGAGCCAGTTTTGCTTTGTCTCTCGCTACCCGCGAGATCGACTAGATTCAGACGTCCCACTCTGATACCACCCGTGTCACCGATACCACCCATCTCAATAGTGATGAGAAAGATCGCGTGCGACCGCGAACTGTGCTCGTTCATGTTTGTCGCACCGATCGTTCTATTTTGATTCCCCACGTTCATTAGATGCTGTATCTCCGCCGCGCTTTTACAAACTGCGGTCGACAAATCTTTAACGTACACTCCGATGTCTGGCTTCTCCTTGAGCTCGAAGCGCAGACTCTGATCTGGATGCAGCAGGTCACGTATCTCCTCCTGATAAATTTCCAGATAGCTGGCCCTCACCAGATACTGCATGTTTTCTGATCTGCCGATGTGATTGAATATGTGTTCGAAGGAGCGCGGGATGATGCCGCGCCTCTCGTGATCCGTCTTTGAGCCCTCCATGGTGTACGTCTTCCCGGTGCCGGTCTGTCCGTAGGCGAAGATAGTACCGTTGAAGCCGTCGAGTATCGAGGATACCAAGGGCCTGACCGTCTCCTCGTATAACTCCTGCTGACTTGAGCTCCAGTCGTACACCGCGTCGAAGGTAAACACCTTGACAGTCTCGCTGGACGGATCGTCGCGTGGATGCCGCACCTCAACCGCGCCTCTGGACGGGATCACGTCGACCACACGGGTGTAACCGCGAGTGATCTCCCGTTCGTCAATCGGTCGGCACCGCACAACCACCTGCACGCATTGCGTCGCCACTTCGATGACCGCGCTCGACTTCATGTTTTTCTTCTTCCAAGTTTTCTGCTGGTTATCCAATTTCTCCATACCGGCGATAAAGTATACGGTTCTCGTCTGCAAAACGAATTTAACGATCATGCTTCATCCTGATTGAATCTACTTTCTTTAATTGGCTCTTGTATTTAAGAAATTTATATTTTGATCATTTTTTAAAATAAACTATTTCTTACAAAATTGAAATATATATATATATATATCTGTTATCCTAAGATCTCGATTCTAGCCTCGTGTCGGGTATCACGGATAATATTTCAAGATTATGCTACAATTACTCTACTATGAATTACTAATTATTTTATATTTACATTTCTTACAACGGAAAGTCAGTTTGTATTTAAAAGAAATATGAATATTAAATTTATCTCTATCTCAAATTTGAATATGTAATTTGGTACAAAAGTTTTTTCTTACAAATGATTCATAGTGTTAATAGAGTCTTATTGAAAGCACAATTTAATTCTTTAATTCTTTAAATCGATCATAATAAAAATGCTTCTTTAAATAACTGCAGCCTTTTCACCTTCCACGATTCTACAAGTTCTCAATCTGTAAACGTGATCAATTTTTCATATAACAATCGGTCTTTTTAATTACTTGTTAGAGATAAAAAAATCTTTGAAAATAATGTACAAACAAACGAGATTTCTATGAATAGTAGCATTTTATCTAAAACTAAAAATTAAAAGGAATAGCTATTGCTGTATCGTATTGCATAGCTGTTCAGCGAAACTTCAAGCATTAAATGCATTAAAGAATTCTTATTAATTAATTTTACGCATCGTCACGTAGATATACACCTATAGTACAACTTTATTCTTCAATCAACCTATCGTGGCCCATGATTGCTCGATGTTACTTTCGTGAAACTTCGTCGCCATACTCACGCGGCATTCCGAATCGATAAAACTTGGCATTAGTCAGATAAAAGTCATGCTCTATGCAATAACCGTTTATCACATTAATCATTTATTATATCATAAAATTTTGATTATCTTCTTATTTACATTTAATCACGTGATTACTCATCTTAATTACACAATATTTTTGAATTTTTATTATTATCATTTCTCGAATTCCTCTTTCATTTCTGGAAAAAAGAAACAGAGGAATGCGAGAGTAGTTTTTACGTGCTGTTGACTGAAAATGGATTGTGGAGCCTCGATATTGTCTGCAGGGCAACAAAAAATCGACCATTTTCCAGTTATACTAAAAGAAAAGTGCACTCCAACTGCATTCCATTTGGATTACATCAATCGAAATAACGGGACGAATTAAAATTCAAAACAAATCAATTTAGCCAAATCAATTTAATGAAAAAAGATGATATTATATGCATTAAATAACCCATGCAGTACCGACTTCCAAGGGACGTCCAGAGGACATTTCACTCCTAAGGACATCCCTGTTTGGAGAGGTTTGTGCTGTAGGGGAAGGATCAAAGATCATTTTATTTTGTTCTAAATCGCTCCATCATAAAATGCTTCATCCATAAAATTTTTTATATATTAGAGGTATGCAAAAGTTTCTATCGTTCACGTAGAATGGCATGCCTTAAAAACGCGATGGAAACTTTTGCATACCTCTAATACATATAATAGTTATTCTATGCGACGGGATAACTTAAACGTAACTTTACAAGAATAAAGTTAGAAAAAGCTACATATTAAGTGTCTTCTTCTTCTTAGTTTAGGGCTTTGCCCTGTTATATTCCACCACTTATGCCTCTTCGAGGCCACAATGGTAGTTCTATGAGCATTCCTCTTTCTTTTTACAATAGGCAGGTTACTAGCCTCACCTATTTTTGTCGTTGTCTTTTTCTAAGAGAGTGGCGATCGAATAACAACCGACGGTTCTTGGTCGGATTTAAACTCAGATCTTCGATTCGTTAAAGACAACGCACATCACTCTGAGCTACGACCGCCACTATATTAAATATCAAATTTAATATTTATCAAGGATCCGTATTTACTTTTCAATTTTTCGTTTTATATTTTATAATAATTTATTTATATTTTATAATATTACAACAGCAATTTATAATAAATTATACTGCGAATTGCTGAAATTATCCTATAAATTTATGACCACGAAGAAAATCATCGAAAGAATCTTCTTTTTTGCGCCGAGAGACGCGAGATCGTCAATAATTCAAACAACTTTATGGAATATTTTAAAAGTTACGTATATCAAATTTGACATTGGACGCGTAATTATTTTTCGTCGATCAACAATTCACGGGATTACAGCGACGTGAGGAATTATTATATAAACTTTATATCGACTTTAAATCGATTTCAAGTCTGTTATTGTATATCTTTTTATAATTATATATCATTAGCATTGTCATCTAGTGCGTTCGTTTTTTGCCCTTTGTTTGGAATGTGTGTTATTAAAAAACAGCACGAACATTATTTATTGCACGAACATTAATTACTGTATTATTATATTGTATAAACTCGAAAATAAAATAATCGCGAGAAAGTAATCGTAGAAACCATCTTTTTTTTACGCGCCGCGTCTGTCAATAATTGAAGCGCAACTTCACAAGACTATCTGTCAGCAAGAAGAAAATAAAAACTATCAAATTTATTAAGGCTGCGGTCAAGCTACAAATGCTTCGAAGTATTCTCCTTCCCTTTCTTTCAATAGAGACAGAAGGGAAACGCTTCGAAGCTCGACCTTAGCCCTTTGACACGTGTCTAAATTTTTCAGTTTCTCCTCGATCGTGAATCTATAGAATTGCGACGCAAGAACAGAGGGGGAGGGGGAAGCCACTACCCATAAGTACTCTTATAATTTTGAAAATAATCGTCAAACTACCTTTTTCTGCGCTGACACGCCTGTCGAATTCGTGGTACTTACCCGTACGGTCAAGTGCAAGACGTACACGCGCGTCACGTTACGTCACGTCACGTCGCACTGAGGGTCGAAGGAGCAACGGAGCTCCTTACAAAAATTAATTTCCGCGCCCGCAGAGCGGGTGAGGCGCGCACGGACTGCAAGGGATCTCGTGTTGATGCTCGCGTTGATTCATTACCGTTTCTACGTGTTGCCCTCCGCCGTGAGGTATCGGTATTGATCCATCGTTTAACCCAAGGATTTGTTGTCAACGGGTCGGGTCGCCGTCGTTGTTTCCCGCATATCGATTCTCGCGCGACGCGACAAGTCGAATGGGGAGAAGCGTTGATCGGCACACGCGATCGTTCACTTCACGGCACTCGCGCTACGCGAGAGTGATCGCGTAACATGTTTCTGACAGGGAAGCAGAACGAGGAACCTGCGTCGCGAACGTGAATGTCAAATGTGTGCGCGAACGGGAGTCTGTCGCCGCGCGACGCCGGCCTGGAGAACGTCTCGAAATCGATATCTCGTCCCCCGTCATCGAACGCGACGAGACGAGTCGGGAAAGTCGGACCTGAATGCGCACCGCGAGCGAATTCTGCTTTACCGACTCGAACGCACGCGCGAAGCTCGCTTCACGGTCGATCTCTGATTCGCGCCCAACTTCACGAACGAGTGTCCAGCCTCGCGTCCAACTTCGCGAACGCGCTTCTATTTTTAATTACTTTGTATTTTGGCGTTATATACGTCTTAATGTGTATCTCACGCACGCGTATTCTGATTTTTCCACATCGCTTTTTCCTCACTTCGCATTTGCGAAAAAATAATGAAGGTCTACTAGTCTGAATCCGGCGTGTGAATTATAGATCTGAAGTTGGGCTCGGTTGGGTCTCGAAAATTGACCCAAGGTCTGCAAATAAAAATCTCGTCAAATTATTGAGAAACGCGTGATATTTAGATATGTCGAATTTATGTCACGGAAATGTAATTCATTAAGCGTCTTTTTATTCGTAGTACATGTGCGATAATTTGAAAGAAATAATCTTTTGCCATACAACAAAATGTGATATGTAACGAGTAAAAATTCGGGAACCTTCTCTTTGTTTTTGTTCAATTCCGAAGGTAAATTTGTTCTTACCACCACGAATAACGATTATTCGAACATTTATAAAAATTATTTTCAGCCATGGTTTAATTATATAGATCTTTATTGAGGGAAGAATGTATTCTTTTATTCTACAATGATATTTAGAAACCCGATCGGTTCCCGCTCAGTGAGTCGCCGTGTTTTCTGAACGCAGCCAATCTTTCGTTTTCGAGGTAATGACGTCAGACGCACAGTGACTTTCGTGGCATAGAGTGATATGCGAGTCATCTACGTTTCGGCGAGAGGAGGTCGCAGTGTCTGCCACAATTAATCGGGCACTTTTCCTAATCGAGATCAATGACGGGAAATCAACATTTTTATGCATAAAAATCTCTTCCATCCACTGGTGAGATACTGGTCGCATCGCCATAGAGTTTTACGATATGCGATAGGTTAATCACTAAAAAACTTAACCACTGGCCGCATTTCAATCTTATACCATCACAAAACACATACGTTTTTTATTTAATAGATAAAACAAGAATTTTATCTGGCAGACAGGAAAATAGTAATTAATCTTCCTTTAAGTACGCAGGTTGACAATCAGAAAATTGCTGAATACTAAATGACCACTTACTATTTTGTGAAGACGGAAACGAAGTGAGTTAAACACTACTTTGCAGAAGAAACCCGACATTTTTCATCATGTAGTGCAAAAAGAACAGACATGTATAAAGTTGTAAAAATAAATAGTTGTAAAAAAAAAGAAACTGACAATTTATCTGATTATATAGTTCAGTAATATATTTCTTCAAGATGATTGCCATCTGAGCTTGCACGGTAATTGAGAAATTTTTGAAAATATAATAAATACAACATTAATAACTGTGATTATACTTTCAAGAAATTTCACGTGTGTAGTTCCTTTGGTATCTAAGATCTGAATGTATATCATTGAGTTGTGCAACCAGTTAAATTTTCAGCTTTTTAATGTTTATTTTTACAAGTTTATAAGTGTATTTTTCTGTACGCTTATTCTGTACGCAAAAATAATTAATGTTTCCTCCGCAGAATAATGTTTAATTCATTTTATTCTGTTCATTTATTAAAATAACATTTTGCAACTTCCTGATTATTAACTTGTATGCATCGTCTTGATATAAGTACGTTAGAATAAATGTACGAGAGTTATATCTTGCGATAAAATTAAATTAATTAGGAATAATTCCCTGGATTATTAATATTGATCTTAATTACTGGTATTTTTAGTTTCATCAATTTGATCCTACAAATACAACTGTATCAGAGTTGTATTTTTAAAAACCTCTGATAACTCACTAGCGTATGATAGTTTTATAATTTTTTTATGCGACATTTTTATTATGTTTGTATTATTTAATACATCAGTTACAATTTTTAAAAATACTGCACAATATTATAAATTTTGATTATGTATTGATAAGATTAGAAGTGAGAAATTAATGGAAAAAGGATAATATAATTTTGTGTATGTGTCTGTGCGTGTGTAACAAGTTTGTTCGAATTACAATTGTACAACAAAATATAGTTACATACTTTTTTACTGTTTCAGGTAACATGAAATTGTGGATCGTGATAGCACACATTACATTGGTCGCTACTAATCTATGGGTTACAGCCCATTTCCAGGAAGAAATACCTGAGGATAATGAATTTGCAGAATTTGAAGATTTCGAGGAAGAAAAGCCAAGTGTACTCATTGAACGTGTACCAGAATTACCTCAAGAAGAAGAGGAAGAATTAAATCAAGATTTCGAGGAGGACGATGTCTTAGTTACAGATGGCGACAGTGAATTTGATCACTTCCAAGATGAGGAAGAATTTGAAGGACTAGACGTTGCGGGAGGCAACACTGGTCCAAAAAATGATGAACCTTCCACATTAACTATCACGAAAGTTCCGTTTCATCTGCGTGAGAGATGGGACAGTTATTATTTAGAAATACTAATGATAACTGGACTGGTGGTATACTTCATAAATTATATAGTAGGACGTACCAAAAATGCTCATATAGTTGAACAATGGTTAACAGAGCACAAGCAACTTTTATTGGATAATTTTTCTCTCATCGGTCATTCGAGCAAATCGAATGAGAATGGAAATGATAATGGTTTCATAAGACAGAGCGAATCACAGTACAGTTTGTACTGTTCTGGGCGTGTCGGCTGTGACTCGATGCTTATCGAGTTGAAATTAATAAAGAGGCAAGACTTAGTCGCTGTATTGGCTCAACTGGTGCGTCCGCAAAACGATCAAGTTCATATAGAAGTGGAGCTCTCAAAAGACGAAGTAGACAATTTCGTTTTAGCGGTTGCCACAAAGCGGTTAGCGATGCACTTAGTGCGCGACATGGCTGATATTAGCGTGTATTGTCCGGAGAAACGATCTGGAGAAAAGTTCGGTCTTCCATCAGGCTTTTACGTAATGTCTGAGATTCCAGAAGCAACGGCGGCTATCTTGGACACCAGAGTTCAGCAAGCCTTTTCGAAGTTTACACCTTACATAGAGTACATTCACATTAGTGATCAATTCAGTGGGCGCAAACCACAGGAGTAAGTAAAAACGATTAATTATATATTAAGTAATGATTTAAATAAATAAGATACAATAAAGAATGTGTATATACATATGTATGCTTAAGAGCATATATCTTTGATGTCATATCATGATAAATAATATTAATATTTAGTTTAATTCTAGAGATACCACTCAGTTAACAATGCCTGAAGTTAAAAAAGTGTTGTTAATGAGTCTGAATATAAGTCTTAAGGGCCGCGCGTGTAACGCAGAGACTCAAGAAAAACTCAAACCTTTACTTCAACTTGCTTTCTATTTAATCGATAAGCTGCGACGTTTTAAGTTATCTAAAGAGGTCTGTATTTCTTTGCATCAGTGAAAAAACACTCTTAAAACATTACAAATTGTATGAATTTTATTATTATTGTATTTTTTTATTATGTTTAGGGTAAAAATAAAGCGGATAAAAATCGGCTCAAAGTGGAGGAAGCCTTCTTGAAAACAACACATGCCGCAAGGGCTGAAGCCGCAGCGCAAAGACGAGAGGAGCGTCGGAGAGCTGAGCAAGAAAGAATTCTACAAGAGGAAGATCCCGACAAACAACGGAAGTGGGAAGAAAAAGAGCAACGAAGATTGGCAAAAAAACGTGCTCCCAGAATGAAGCAACTCAAGGTGAAAGCTTTGTGATACAGTCACAAAGCTTAAATTAACAAGTGGGTTACATTATTTTAAGAAATAAATCTCGGTATACTCGGAAAAAAAATTCCTAAATAATTACATTGGGTACTTCGTCCGAATCATCTACGAAATATGCTAATTTATGTCTTCATTGAGATTCGTATATTCACTCAGTGTTCTGATACGAAGTATCGAACTTAAGGAAAGTACAAACGACTGTGAAAAAAGAGTATGCGAATTGTAAGTTTGTTGTGTGACGTATATTTTATTTGCCCTACTGCCAGCTTACATACTTAAATATCATAGAAACATATGATATTCTCTGTTGAAACAAGAATAATAAAATTTAGCATATGCTACATATATGTATATGATATTATATCATACCTCTTTTTATATTATCATACCTTTTTTTAAATGCTATATACCAGCAAACTGATATGATAAGATAACCATAAGATCGTTGGTCTTTAACATCGGTAATAAAACAGCATTATGTTCAAAAGAGATTCATACTAACATTCCAAGAAACTTTCTTTTTCTCATATTTGAGATAAATGCATTATCAATTGTTAACATTATTGCAATTTCATCCAATAATAATTATTCCAATAATTATTATTTGGATGTGTTTAATGCCTTTTATGTTTTTACATCCATATAATGAAAGTATAAAAATCGGACTTAAAAAATTAAGCTTAAAAAGTGCGAAATAAAAATATATTATTTATTGTACATCATGATAATAATTAATTGTCTGTTTTCTAAACGTGCCATAGTATGCCTTAGCATAAATATCATAATATAATAGCAATGCTTAATATAAATATGTATAATTGTCTGAGCAATAGATCAATTAGTTAAAAACACATGTATTAAGTTTAAATGTCAATAATTTGATTTTTTAATTTGTTTTCTAATTTTATCGTGACTTTGCGTGCCAAATGTAAAGTTGAATATTTTTAGTATATGTTGAATGACTTATTATATTTTGTGGATGATAATTAATGGTCACTCACTAAGTGAGTATATCGATCGTGAAAATATTTTAAACAGCTCTAAATTGAAAGAGATATAAAAATATTTAAATGTAAGAGTACACGTTATTCTAAAGCTGAAGAAGTGAAGTTAAACTAGGGAACTTCCGGACTGTGCAGAAGTTTCGTGTTACTCTGGATGACTGTTTTGGAAAACAGAAAGTTGTTATCCGACACAAAATCCGCTATTACTATATTGAGTCCGCCACGACCAGGACGCTTCTGGTTTATCCAAGAGAGAATTGCTTTCTGGCAGCGAGGCACCAGATCCCTTTGCAGGGTACCACATAAATGTTTTGCGACGTAGGACGTATCCGGCGTCAAGAGGCATTGCGATATAAATGCGATGTCCAACGATCTGCCCTGTAGTTCGATATTTAAGAAATCAATCAATTCGTCCACGCGGACGGTGTTGGGCCACACGGTACGCCAGAGACCGGACGGCCATAGATTCGCGTAATTGCGCGCGTAAACGTTCCTGTAAATCACGAACACCTGGTATCTCTTCAGGATCAGCCATTGCAGTGTTATGTGATCAAATCTGGATGAGACTGGGCACATTTTTCCGCGAAAAATCTGGATTATTCTGTCTATGAGATAGTGATGATTCTGATCCGTGAAGGCGTAGAAATGCTGGAAGTCCAGGATAACGATCTCGTTCGCATGCGAGGTGAGCCAATCGGCTACGTCCAGAAGCGGCTTGTTGACTTCCGCACCGTACAGACCGTGAAGGAAGTATATGTTATTGGTTCTTGGCTTCGTGGCAACGCGCAGATCTAAATATCGGATTCCTCCGTTAAGCTGTTGCTTGATATCATCACGTTGTGTAATAGACCAATTTAAAATAATGGGCTTGGCAACGAATGAGCAATAACGGCCGAGCATTCGAACAAACGCAGGTTCGTCCGGCCCCACGTCGTTGCGCCTCTCGATCGTATAAGTCATGGTGTCGTGAGAACCTGGAAGTTACCGGTTTGTATCACAATTAGTTTCCCTGGTGGTACTTAATGCTAAATATAGTTTGATTACTCATTCACGTTCTACTTGTATTGCAATTAAACAATGCGTATTGAATTGAAACTTATACATGTGGAGTTTATAAAGTTTTCTTTTGCGCTTTTTTTAAATTCATCCCTTTATTATTAAAAATAGATCTGCTTTTGTGATCAATATTTATAAATTCAAAAGATTTGGTTCTCATGACATTGTGACAAAACCAAAATAAAATACATACAAAGTTTGAAGTTCAACAACTGAGAGATAAACGGAATAAGATAAACATTTTTTAATACCAACTTAAAGTAAATTTGGAAATTTTTATTCTGAATAGTTTTCTGACTTAAAGTAAATTTGGAAAATTTTATTCTGAATAGTTTTGTGTGTGTACACACAACAATATATATAATTAGGCTGAACTAGATTTCAATTAAATATATTTCTGAGACTAATGCAAAGAAACAAAACTGATGAAACTTTTAGATGAGTATAAATTAAAAACTCCTCTCTCGCAATCATTCTTGCCTTTATCGAAGCTAGTCAAGTCCAAGTATCAAGTAATAAAGTCTTTATTATCTACAAATAAGCATAAATCGAGGAATATATTAGAAATATCTTTCAAACATCGCAAATCAATTTCTAGAGGCGTGATTACACGTCAGAATTTGAACATACCGGGTATCGCCAGATGTATTATGGGTATACTCTTGAGTGGCGCCGGAAATCGAGTCATCCAAAATTCCAGATCGTCGTTCAAAACTGCGCCCGGCCATCTCGCGACATTCTCACCCTTTCCTCCGCCTTCCATGGTGTTCGAATTCTACGATGATCTCAGATCTCGCATCTCTCATCAGAGAAACATACGAATGCGACGAAACGAGTCGTGAGGCGCGACCTGCGTGTAACAGTACAAATGACGCACTGCCTCGTACAATGTCGGTGCTTTATAGGCATTCGTGTACTTTCCCACGATGATTTCAAGCCCGACCGCGCTACACGGCTGACGTACGCTCGTCCCCGGTGTAACCTCGCTCTGTAAATTACAGCTCCTGCTACATCAGCCGCAATCGCATTTCGGCGAAGAACGACAAATTTTTCGCTCCCTCGCAAATCTTTTACGTGACATTGCTTCTGCGAGAGGCAGGACCTCGCGGATGGATGGTAATGGAGCGATGAAGATTTGACAAAATCGCCAGTGAGATATCTCGAGTCTCTCGGCGGAAGAAACGACGACGCTACGCGTGCTCTCTGCGCATACGCGCGTTTTTAATTACGTAATCGGTTTTACTAACGTGCCTACTTACTGCCAGATACGGGGGTATCTTGCAGTAAATTTGGGCTCTCTGAGCTGAAATAAGTGTGTCTCTCTGCACACCAATGTTGATTGAAAGTCAACTAGTTTTTGTTGTCCGTATGTGCGTTTTTTTATATCTCTTCAGGATAAAGTTAGGACCACAAATATTACTTCGAAGATTCAGACTTGGTTTTCTCCATCTAAAATTATAAGTTAATATCATTTTTTTACTTTCTTGAGAAACTATTTAAACAATCAATTAACACAACTGTTATCCTTAAATATACTTTTAAGAATCTAAACATTTTATTTTATATACATATATTTTATACTTAAGGAAATAATTCCGCTCGATATCAATAATAACATTTGAAAAGAATTACAAAGGCCTTTAGGTCACCTGATCGAGCTAAACTAAAAATGTCATTTAAAGCTATACAAAAACATTTAGCTCGATCAGGTGACCTAAAAGGCCTTTGTAATTCTTTTCAAATATATTTTATATATATATACAAAATGTGAGAGAAAAGGATAAAATATTTTAAGGGGACTTACAATTAGTATGCTCAAAAATAATAAGATAAGGTAAAAGCCAGCTGTTATTTTTTGCATAAATTAGAATAAGAAAAAAAATTTAAAACATAAAATAAAAATAATAAAAAAAAAAGAATAAAAATAAAAATATCTCAAAAACGACTTATTTGCGAACCCACGTTTATTAAGACTTTAATAATACTAAATATTTAAGGAGATTTAGCATACTAAATCTCCTTAAAATATTTTAAAATATTTATTTAAATTATTTTATATATGTGTATGTATATATGTATATATTTATGTAAATATAAAAAATACCAACTTATTCAAGAAACATATTAAAAGACAATACTACCCTAATGGAAATATTTTATTTAATAATGAATTTTTACTGAAAATCTCTCAATTAACTCCATTTCATTATCATTCCATTAATAGTCACATAGTTTTTAGTTGCATTCAATAAATTTCATATTTTGTAATTTTTTAAATTACTTTTTACAATATTTTAACTTTTCTGATATATTAATATTATATTAAATTTTATAAGGAAAATTATGATTTATTTTGAGATACATTCAGTAATTTTCCAACTTTTATTTCATTTTTCATCAATTTTACTTTCAGCAAAATATTTAGAGTACCAAACGTGTTACTTCTTAAATTTTTTGACATTTTTTAATTATAAATTTTTCTATATATAATATTTTCTAATAACATTCATAGAACCTTGTTTAAAAAAAATTGAAACGATGCAAAATTATTCCAATGTTATATATTCTTTTTATTTGCGTGTCATTGTATTGCGTATTTTACCTGGTGTGAATCATCGTCTTCCATTATGTCGGAAATGTTATGCTTCTCGAGTATATTCTGTAGCGAATAAATAATCTTCTGTTTCTGATCGGCGCAACATAAAGTACATATATCGCTCGTGCAGACATGCTCTTGCAACTAAAAATAATTATTTATATTATATTTTTTTTATATCGTGGCACATGAGGATATAAATGCTTCAAGTTGCATATGTATCAGGGCACTCGCGATGCATGCTCGAGATCTAAATTCGTACGTGTGATTATTAATACTACTTAAAAAATAATATATAAAAATATAATGTGTTGTAATATGTATTGTTGAATAAAATTGTCGAAAAATATGTATCGTTATTGTCGTTACATATTGTTAAATTATTAATAACTTAATTTCTTCACGCAACTTGACGCGTTCAAACATTTATACCCCATATATACCCTCTACACCCAAGAGGTTTACAACCCCCTTCCCATAAAAATTGCGACCGTAACCAGGAAGAAGCCAAGCTCGATAATGGCTTTTCTTCAAAAGACCCAGATGACCCTTGATTCGAGTGCTATCGAGAATAGGATACCTCTATATCTCACATATTCGCGTACCTGTAACGCTTCCAGAACACACTGTTTGGCTTCGTTCAAGATCTTGTTCAATTTATCAAATTCTTCGCATTTCTCCCGCACTTCCTTCAGGACCTCCTCCCGGGCTGTTTTGGTTTCCTGTAAGTGTCGCTCGAGGACCTTTACCTTTTCCTCCGACTCCAGACATCTCGTCCTGTACTCGCCCATCACTTGCTCGTAATTACCAAGCTTCGTGTTCTCACGTTGTATTCGTCCGTGCTCGAAGATCGTGTCCACGTGATCCTGCGCGAGTGCGTGCATCGTACGTCTGTATCTTATCGCGTCCTCCTGCGCGACCTTGGCCTCGCCTTCGAGCAGCTTGCACTGCTGCCTGAGCACACGATCGGTTTCCTTGCACTCCGCGCTTCGCGTTTCCAGGTCCTGGCAGACCTTTAGCATCGAATTCAGCTCGTGGTTCAGCGCGATATTTCTCCTGACCGCGTTGTGCATTACGTCCGCTATGCGAACGTTCGTCGCCTCTTTGAATTCCCGAGCAAGCTGTCTCAATCGTTCTTCCATCTCCTTTTGCATTCTGCAAATACATTTGATGATTTTACATCATACAAACGACATTAATCGTTATTGTCGTTACATATTGTTAAATTATTAATAACTTAATTTCTTCACGCAGCTTGACGCGTTCAAACATTTATACTTCATATATACCCTCTACACCTTTACCAAGAGGTTTACAACCCCCTTCCCATAAAAATTGCGACTGTAACCAGGAAGAAGCCAAGCTTTGATGGCACCCTGGGGTACCAAAAACCCCAGGCAAGTTCAGCCAATTTTTGTCTAAAATTCACTTTATTTCTCCAAATAAATACCTTTTTTCAACAGTCACTATCAGACTATTTTCTGAAAGTGTTGTATCTCAAGAGTGCCCAGTTAATTTTTTAGCTTTTAATATAAAAAAATGGAAGTTTTGAATCATTTTTCGTTTTGAATTTTTAAGTGAAAATAATCATTTTTTTCGTTCCTCTATCTTCAAAAAAATTTTTTTCACAGTCACTATTGAATTTGATCAAAAAAACCTATGGCACATATTAAAACAAGTATCAAAGAATATCTGAGAATTTTTTCAAGTAAAAAAAAATCAGTAGCAAGCATTTTTATGCTTGGGGTCTCAAATGGCCCAGCTATAAAATTCTGAAGAAGTGTGCCAACTAAAGGTTAAAATAATTTATTATGATTTATCTTCCAAGAGATATATGAGATATGTAAATCTTAAAAAAGAAAGATATTGTTGAAGATATCCTAAAAACGTCCCATTATTATTCAAAAATGACATTTAATAACGACAGATCATATTGATCTTATTGATCAATCTGTTTACTTAGCCTTGGCAACAATGACTGATTTCTCCGTTTCGTAGAGCGTCGTCTTGTGCAACTCCTCTTGTTTCGCCATTTCTTCTTCTTGCACCTCGAATTTGCGCATTAAATCCAAACGGGCTAATCTCCAATCTTCCAACGCGTTCAGCTTCCCAGCTGAAGTAACATAGAATACATATAATTTTTCGTTTATTCATATTCTTTTCTCTGCTCTTGTATTATAATTGTGTTTTTACCTGCGAGTTTCACCTCAGCGCTTAAATTGCTTTCCATAGTACGGTATTCTTGCTCCATTGCGCTTTCTTTCTTTTTGTATTCGGCTTGTTCCTGCTTTCTGAGTTCTTCCAAAGCCATTAAACGTTCATTCAGCTCGCGAGCCTCTTCTATTTTTCCTTCCAAGTCACGCTTCAAATGCGCCACGACGTCAGAGCGATCCTCTTTCAACTGCTCGAACTTCTTCGTCAAGTTCTTTACCTCGATTTCAAGCTCTTCATTTCGACTGCGTAGCCTTAAATAACGGGAGAAACACGTTTAAACGCGAACCAGAGACAGAAGAAGCAAAGTGTCGGCCTGAGTCTCAGTGAAACAAACCGTGACAGCTGTCTATTGTTGTCTAGAATTTGTTGCTCATAAGATACCGTTTCTCGTTCATTTAAACACTTTTTCCGTACTTTCTTCTCCTTGTCACCCCCACGTTTCTTCTTTTTGAACATTTTGTTAAGCTAGTTATGTGTCATTCTCCGTACATACGTTCTCAAATTTTTGTGTACCGACTTTATTTTAAATTAGTTATATTAGCATGTCGTGTTGAGTCGAAATTTGAAAGATCGGGAAGATTTTTTAAATTCGATTGAAATCATTACATTGTATCCACTACACGTCAAACATCATTGCAACTATTCTGACCTATTGTATTGAGCTCCGTCTCTCTGTTGCCATAGTAAAGAAGATAACAAACCAAATATATCTTCTACAAAAATATATAAGTGCACGAGTATGAGGTATGCGTGAATAAATATCAACACAATATGATTAATAACATAAAATTAATCAATTAAAGTAATATAGTTCTTATACAATATAATAAAGGATTATTACATAAGGAAATATTAACGAAATATAACAAATAGTATAAGTAATACAAATTTATATACAGGATACTCCAAACTATTCAATTCCGCTTTAAATATCAGTTACGTTTGTGCCTGCTTCAACATATAATTCAACAATAATATGACAGAACAAAGAAACAAATTTGTATTTTTGATTTTATTTGTTGCAATGTTGCCGGCTACGTTACTCTGGAATGTCCTGTATATAATGTAATAGATTAAGTAAAATAAGAACATATAACATAAGAAATATCAATATTTGGTATCATATATACTATGGCTGAGTCGATACTTATTTTGTCGGTACTGAAAATCTGTAATATACATACATTATGTACACTACAGATTTTCAGCACTGGTATGTGAATATCAGAACACAGCCTACATATCAATGATATACACTTCTAATATTTTCATTTCATTCAACTTTCAGCATATAATCCAATTTTTATAATTACAATTATTTTACACAGCCACTGCAATATCATGCGTAAAGATTGTAATATTCTTTGGCAATAAAACAATTTTATTAGATAAATAATCAACAACCTTTTAATTCGTATTTTATATTACAGCAATATTTTGTATTTTAATATGTATCATGTGTATTCTAAGGTAATTACAAATGTGTCACTGAAAGAAAACTATATATGTGATTTAATTATAAAAAACTATCATGAAATAATATTGTTGCAAAGATAAGTTTAATGTTATACTTGTAAGAAAGTATGATATACAAGAACTGTGAATTTGAATAAATTTGACAATTTTTTGTAAAAGAAGGAAACTCTCATAACTCTCTAACATTCTCAATAATAAACTCATTCATTTATGGACAATATCCCTACTCACATGATATACATTGAGCTTAATGGAATTTTATAAACTAGGAACTAAGTTTACAGTGTGTCCATATAGTATAAGAAATAATCAAAATAATTTAAATAAAACGTCATGTATATTATAGTGTTTTACAACTTTTAACCAATTTAGACAAAATCTCTGAGAAGTAAATTACTACAATATATACATTTAATGCACTGAAATATTGAAGATCATTCAACTCGTCATCGGAAGGATCTTATCAAAAATGATATCTGAATACGAATCTCTTATAAAATTCTTTCAAGCTTAATCTAGAAAAATCTATGTATATTCATGTATGTATACGAGATAAAATGAATGAAAGTACAAAATTTAGTTAACAGGAGGTCTCGGTGGGGGAGGTGGCTGCGGCCTGCGGAAGTATATAATAAGACTAAGCATTCCTGTGAGAAATCCGATAAGATACAGATCCCAGTTTTGTCCGAGCAATTGATCCCATTTATCCAATTGATCGACTAAACTGAATTCCTGTAGGTAATCGAGGCCGAAGAGGAAAGAAAGTTTAATCAAAGCTAATGCTACAGGTATTCGTGCATCAGGACTAGCATCTGCGGCTAAATCATAACATCGTTTAGCTAAGTGCCGATCTTTAGCTAAACCTAAACCGCGTTCATGCATGTATCCCAAATTGAACATGGCTTGAGCGTTGTGTTGTTGCTCAGATGCCGAACGGTAATGGCTCGCAGCAGCTTCGTAATCAACTTTTGTTCCTCTGCCGTAGTAATGTGCATCACCAAGCTTCACCTGAAGTAAAAACAAAACTTATCTCACACTCAAAACACAAACATGAAATGTCAGTAAAATGTAATAAATTTTTGTCAGGAAAACATTTCGATTTGTACCCCACCTGTGCAGCGGAATACCCTTGCGCAGCAGCTCGCGCCCACAGCGCCAAAGCTCTAACTAAGCCCTCCTCTTCCGATAAAATATCAGTTTCTCCTTTGTCCAAAATAAATGCCGCGTTACTTTGCGCAACCTCGTAACCCATTTCGGAAAACAAGGCATAATTGAGGAACGCCTCGTTCACTCTGCCTTCTCTGTAATCAGTATGCGCCACCATCAATTGATCGCTCCATTTTCCTCTTTCCGCAACGTTTTTCATTAATTCCACGGCTGTTGGACAACTTCTCATCATTCCAGTGCCAGTAGCATGCATCTGAGCGAGATTATAGTATGCTAACACGTGGCCAGATTGACTGGCTAAATTAAAATATTTGTTTGCCATTTTGTAGTCTCGCCTGACACCTATGCCACCTAAGAAATGAATTCAAGTTTAGTAAAGCTATCTATGTAAACGAGAGAGAGAGAGTGTGTGTGTGTGAAAGAGTGTGTATGTGAAAGAGTGTGTGTGAAAGAGTGTGTGTGTGTAAACTGATTGTACAATTACAAATACATGTACTTACTGAAATACATATTGCCTAACTGCAACTGTCCATCAACCCAACCTTGTTCTGCAGCTTGACTAAAATATTGCAATGCTTTAGCAGTATTTCTTTCTACTCCCATTCCATATAAGTACATCAGACCTAGCCCACTCTGACCTACAGGATTGCCTAACTCTGCAGCTTTCTTAAAATATTTATATGCTGTTTCATTATCTTGTTTAACAATTTCACTTCCTTCCAAATAAATCTGTAAATATATATGAAGAAAAGAGGGTTATATACTCGGAATATATTAGAAAATTATGCAATTTTGCATACGTTAATTGTATTCATCCAGCTTATAGCTGTAAATATGCTGTCAAGGTTCCATTTTACCTTTCCAAGGAAAGCCATAGCCACTGGGTTGCCAGCGTCAGCAGCGTGTTGAAAATATTGCACAGCTCTTTCATGATCCAAAGGAACTCCTCTTCCTCCTTGATAATGTAACTGTCCAAGTCCAACTTGGGCCTGAGTGTCACCTTTTTTGGCTAACAATTGATAGTATTCTATTAAATCTTGATCAAAAATTCCAGAAGTATATCCCGGGTTTTCATGCTCGTCCAAAAGTCGAACCCGTTGAACTACCGGACCGCCACTGAGTGAGACTTCTTCTGCAACTTTCTTGGCTACCTTCCGATAAAAATCTAAAGCACGTTCGCAAGAGGCTGGTGTCGTTACACCTGCCCAGTGACGATATCCCATCACCATTTGAGCGCGAACATCACCACCAAGAGCAGCTATAGTGTAATGAAGTAAAGCCTTCCCTTGAGACGCATTAACCCCACCAATACCAGTTGCAAACAAAAATCCCATTCCCTATAATTACATGTAAATATAACAGTCAATTACAAAATTCTTTCTCTGCCAAAATTTAATATTGCATACTGTGTATATACCATATGAGCAGATGGGAGTCCTGTATCTGCAAGTTCTTTGAACACTTTAAATATATTGGGTATATCATCAATAGCTACTCTCAAAGAAGTAGGACCCAAGGGAGTTCCAAGCAATCTTGCCCATGCCAATATAGATCTGGCCTCTCGATGACCTAACTTCGCCGCTTCAACAAGCAACCTATAACCTTCGTGTTTGTTAGCCCGCATCGCATTTATAATACTTTCTGCTTTCTTGAACAACTGCTCGGCTGGAAAAAAGTTGTAACGATAAAGCTCATTAAGAGGTAACATGAGTGAAATGTGCCATTGTGCCATTTGATGAGAACAAAGAGTGTTTTAAATTCAACATACCTGCCTGTTGCTCCACCGACAATGGCTCCTGGACCTCATCTTCAAGTTTGTTATACAACTCTTGATTTTCCCAGGATTCCATATCCTCTTCGTCCAATGGTCTTTCGTTTATATCTATAGAGTCCGTATCCTTTGTTTGAGCTATCATAGTCTTCATCCATACGTTTCTTATCCCTGGATTTTCCAGGGTCTCCTTGCTAACGGTCTCCGTCTTACCCTCTCCATCCTCCTTCTTGTTGGTCTGTTTGCTGATTTTCTCGTAGATCGGATCGAATGCCGGTACGAGTTTCAGTATCGTGTCACGTATGGTATTCAACTCGCGCAACTCGAAGCTGCCCTCGATGTCCTCGATCGCAACCTCTTCCTCCGTCTCCTCGTTACTGTTCGGCTTCTGCGTGATATCGCCGCGCTTCTTCGAGCTGCTCTCCAGCTCCGCGGCGCTCAGGAGAAACAACGCCAGAAGCAGCAGGAACACGACACCTCCTTTGGACTTCATAGCTTCGGCGAAAATTTAAACGCGAGTCCTCCTCATTACAAAACCTACAACGCCGGTGACCTTAACGTGCTCATCACTTTCTCACGGGCACGCGGTTATACGAGGCGCGCGATTGATCGCACACGATACGTACATACGTGGACATTCGCAAGAACTGTCTCGGCTCTTCGACCAATTACGTCATTAGGACACGTCAATACGCATCTTTTCGCGGCGAGACCGACGTGTGTCAACAAAAACAATAGGAGGCCCCCGCGAGAAACCTGTCGCGCTTTCACCCGTCGTGCGTACACGCGTTACAGTACACCGCGTGGGAAAACATCCGCCGAGTCAGCTGTTCACTGCTAAAAGCGTGTAATCGCCATAATAATAAATGCTCGTGCTGTACCCGTGCCACATACGAAATGCGTGTTGCACTTTGTTTATCTTACCGCGCAACCTCCGCGACACGTCGACCGATCTCGCGAGGTCGAAATATTTTATTCTTCTGAAATATTAAGAGCCGTGACGTTACTCCCGTGCTTTCCCTCATTCGAAACGCGCAAATGAAGTAACGTAAGGTGTACTTTGTCTTTAGATTATATTAGATAAGGATAGATAAGTAGAGGAAAAAAATGAACAATAACGTCCACCTTTGACTGGAGTCAACTGAACCGCCAAGTTGCCCCAACTGCACCTTACAGAAGTGCAAGTGTATTTTTCTTTTTTTTCTCAGTACTCCACTAGTTGGTGGAATGATGTAGACGCTTTTGGACCTATCTTTGGGCTATGTAGCATAAAAAAACTTTGGCCCGTCAATGCAAATGGATAAATTTATAGGTTAACTGCGCGAGTTTTATTCGTGAACTCGCGCACACTATAAACAATAAACATGATTCTTTTTTCATAAAAACGGAAATATAGAATTCAAATAACGATTTTTTTCTCGATTATTTTCTCTTCGATGGGCTGCGTTTAGACTGTGCGACGATCGCGTAACCGTCGACAATCATTAGCTACGTTCAGCAGAGGCCAGTGGATTATACTTTCAGATCCGTGTTGAGATTGAACCATTCCTTTAGATCTAGAAGTATCATCCAATCAGTGTAAAGCATTTATTAAGTGATGACTTCTGCTGATCACAATCATTGAATAACAGTTGGTTGTGATTGATGCGTTAGCTTTGAATCCACCAATCGGATCATTTTCTGAAAGTCGAGCTACGTTTTTTGTGCTACAACGTACGTATTTTCGGAACGAAATTGCATATATTAATGCCCATTTTTACCAGTGTAAATTAACTCTAATCTCGGTTTACTTACGTTTTATCTTTTTCTAATTTTTAAGAATAAAGATTTTTAAGAATAAAGAACTAAAAAAAGATAAAGCGCAAGTTAAACCAAGATTAAAGTTAAACCTGCGGCACACGGTACTATTTTTCGTAATGGTTTGCTTACGAAAACCAATAAGGATGCAGAATTTTAGATCAAGTGACTTAAAGCTTAAGCCAATTGGTTCTCGTAAGCAATCCAGTACAAACAATCGTACCGTGTGCCGCAAGCTTTAATCTACATTAGTGGAAATAGGCATAAATGTTGTTAATGTTTTTCTTCTGGAAATGGCTAAGACATTTTAAAATCGGATATGTGCCTAGATTATACACACTGAGTCCGATATCCAATATGATTGGTTCTTACTTTTAGTTCCTAGTAGGATCTAAATGTATAAACCAATCATATCGAATATCGGACGTCATACATCGAATCAGATTCGTAATCAGTGTGGAGCATAAATGTAGGAAATATATGGACGGAGTGTAAACAGCATTTCTAAGCGAGAGATATGAAGTCTGAGAAGTGAGAGGAAATCTCTGGCGGCCATATTGGTTCATCATGTTTGAGCACACACATATATATATATATATAATGTTCTATATATGATCGTAATTTATTTACACGCCGTTAATATGATGAGGCCTACGGGATTAGCCATTTTAGCCAATTGTGTTCTGTTCTGTGCGTTTTGTGAGTTCTGCGTGTGGCTCGCCTTACACTTATGATCAATTATGTACTTTGAAATCTAAATATTAAAACTGTATTTTAAATTGTATTTTAAATGGGACGCTTGGGAAGTTGGGCATTTCATGTTTCATTCTACAGTTTACAGGTTGCTACATTCGCCACTATATGGCGCTATTTTCGACCGTAGAGCTAGCCACAAGTCGGCCATTTGTGTTCATCACTTCGTCGAAGTCATATATGTAATACTACTATATTGCTAGAAGAGTGCCGACCTCAGGGTCAAACATTACCGGTGTGAAGCCAGCTGTCAGACAGCTGGCTTCACACCGGTTCAAACGTACAGACGTATAATAGTCTCTCTCTCAAGTACGCTTCAGCTGCTTTGTGCGCATGCGCTAACAGCGTTAGTCAGACACGACCAGGTAATGTTTTCTCTTTTCGTGTTCTTTCCGTCTCATTTTCTAATGCTTAGCCTCTTGCTCACACTCACTCAATAGACGCGCCTGTGCATAACGAGGCTTAAGCCCATCGCACACGAAATGCATAACAGAGCATACGCATAACATAAGACCGCTGGACCAATGCGCATCTTATGTAAATCAATATGGCGACTTTTTTCTAGGTGTTTATTGGTCCAGCGGTCTTATGTTATGTTTATGCTACGCTATGTATTTTGTGTGTGATAGCCCTTAGGCGGGGAGCACAGACCATTGCATAACGCATAACGCATATGGATAAGAAATTTGATTGGTCCGTTAGCATGTGCATAAGGAATTCGACCAATCGAATTTCTTATGCATATGTATTATGCATTATGCAAAAGTCTGTGCTCCTCGCCTTAACCTTCTGCCCATATTTGAAATTCGTGCGTCTCTCTTTTATGGGCCTCGATCCTCTCATTGCGAAGATACCGAACTAGCAATATAGTAGTATTACATATATGGTCGAAGTAGACTTTCTTTCCCCTCACTCTTTGGGCTTCATCCCTGCAGAATTACACTCCGTCCATATATTTCCTACGTCCATAGTGTTGAGAGAATATTAATTCGTATTTCTATCGATTCAATCGATTTGATATCTTTATTTTTTAATCTTTCGTTTAAATCTTTTTCATATCTTAATCAAATACTTTAAAATGTCAATCGCACATGACTCTGAGTCATAAAGTGCCGAATATCTTGAATCAAGCATTTGAAAATGCTTAATTCGAAAATGGAAGGTATTAGTATGTGTAATGATGATTAATATATGTACATACGACGTAAAATGTGATAATATGTGAAGTATCAGCAATAATTTTTACATATTTTTTGATATTGCATCCAGAAACCAACAAACAGTAATAATAATATATCAATATTATAATTTTCTATTCAACAACTGTAATGTACAAATGTGTTATATTACACTTATGTTGAGTAAAAAATAATTATAATATTGATATAGCATGTATTGTTAGCTAGTGTTTTCTGGAATATTTATTCACATTTCTATATGGCATGTTTCACATACATTCTGTAAAAAAGTATTCGAAAGTTCTCATTTATAAGTTCCACGGTACATGTATTGAAAAAAAATTTTGTTGGAGCTGCTGTACCTAATTGTCATGCTGAGTTTGAGCACGATCTGTCATCCAATTTGTTTACAGCAGCTGTTTATGTTAGTCGACCTCAAGTGTGTTCTGCGATTTTTACAATTAAAAAAACTATCGAACAAAGAATTTGTCTTAAACTTTGTGTTGCTAACGAAATTTCTTGTGTTGAAGCGTTGAAAATGTTAGGAAAAACTTTTTGTGAGTCATGCATTTCGAAAACGCAAACGTATTATTGGTATAAGACATTCAAAGAAGGCAGAGAAATTATCATGATTTGCCTTGTTCCGCCCGACCTTCAACGGCTTCGACTGAAAACATCGAAAAAAATCAAGAAAATGGTCACCAAAAATCGTTGCCTGAGTGTTAAAGAGATGGCTCATGAGCTGGAAATGTTTCACATGTCCGTGCATAATTTTGACTGAAGTTTTGAGCATGAGACGCGGTGCTGCACGACTTGTTCGTTGCACCGTCGCACACATCGATCTTGATACACAAATTTTTTACTAAAAACTCAAACGACGAATGTCATCGACCAAGCACCGTATTCACCAGATATGGCTTCGTGCGACTTTTTCTTATTTCCTAAACTGAAATTACCACTTCGAGGAAGGCATTTTGAGTCGATAGAAGTCATAAAAGAGAATTCACAGAAGGAACTGAAAGCAATACCTTCAGCGTTTGAAAAGTGTTTTGAAGACTGGATTAAGCGTTGGCACATGTGTATTGCCTCGGATGGGGTCTATTTGAAGGCGACAAAATAAATTTTGATGATTAAATAAGTTTGTGTTTTTTATTCAAAAATTACGGGTACCTTTTTTACATAATATAAGTATAGAAGATTAATATAGGTCACCGTCAAAATAACGGATCTTAAATTTAAATTTCTTATTTTAATTTTAAATTATTTATTTTAAATTTATTTTAAATTATTAAAATTTTAAATTATATAGAAATTATATTAGATACTTTTGAAATTTCATGAAATTTATATTGACTTTTGTTAAGATAAAAAATGATTATACATGCCAATTTATTTTCCATCAACCATTCTTATTTCAAAGTTCTATATATAAGTTGCGGACATATTCCAAAATATAACTCAAAATATAATCCAAATTTTAATATAAGTTCTGGTGTTAAACACATATGACTTATGAAAATTAAAATTCATATGGTATTAATTCAATGAATATAATGAATATAAATAATATTCTATTTTTTAATTCTAACACATGTATGTTCAAGATACGATGCGATATATTTTGTTATGTACGTTATAAAGTTATAAATTACGTTTATAACTATAGGTGGTATTCATAATTTGATTTTAGAGAGATCGTCTTAAGTCTAGTCATAAATAATTTTGAGACTTCATTTAACTAATGAAATAACCATAGACAGAATCTCGAGATCTCACTTAATTTTGAATAAGATTGGATTATAAATTCTTTATGGTACAATATAAAGCAAAATTATCCAAAAAAAATGAAGTTTCATTGCACTCGTATTATTGAGACTTTTCTTTTAATATCTCACTGCGTCTCCCCCACTGCGTCTCTCTCTCTTCAGCAACTGACAAGACAGCGATTAAATACAATTCTGACAAAATTAAGCATACAAGATGTCCAAAAAGATTTAAACAATGTGCAACAGATATTTCAAGATTAGATAAAATACATTCTTTTTCTAGAAATACGAGACTTTCGAAAGATTGTTACCAGAAGAATACAGTTCTGAAGTTACTTCTAAATATCGAAAGTTATTCCAGTTGCGTAAATTGTAATTACGAAGTGTAACACTGAACTTCGATTTCATTTTTTTACACACATTTCAGAGATTTACTATATTTATTCAGGTTTACTCGAATATTCATGATAAGGGCCCTTGCCATGTTATTATCCGTCACTTTATCGTGCAATTGCACTTTGCTTCCTCCTCCTTCCTCCTTCTTACACGGTGAGAAGCGTTAAAGCTGTTTCACACTGCACTTCAAAATAAGCATCACAGTTTCAACTCAGTGAGTTGCCTCTACTA
The DNA here is from genome assembly GCA_901521435.1 of Crematogaster levior. Classification (NCBI taxonomy): domain Eukaryota; kingdom Metazoa; phylum Arthropoda; class Insecta; order Hymenoptera; family Formicidae; genus Crematogaster; species Crematogaster levior. Next base: position 502,573 of record CABEGB010001192.1, read on the forward strand.
AATATAATAGCTTTAAAACATTCTGAATCGAGAAAATAAAAGTAAAATTTAAATGCACAAATAATAGCACTATGTTCTAAATTAGGGAAGATAATTAATTGAGAAAAAAAGGAAGTGTTACTTAGGTACTATTATTTTCGAATCACGAGAAATTTATACTTTAAATCAGTCATTTTCTCTATTAAATTTTCCTATATTAAATTATTGTTTTGTCGTTTACAGAGTGACTCTTCTTTACTATTGGCACTTCTTAATCTTAACCTTTAGAGAATCGGCATTTGAGATGTCAAAAGAAGGTTTAAAACCATGGTAATATATATTTATCAGGTAATATATATTTATATGGTAATATATATTTATATTTATATACTATGTCCATAATTCTTGTCAGGGGTAGACCCAATATATTGGCTTTGCGGCCCTATACGGTACGTCGTAATGTAAAATTTTCGAAATTTATACTTTATGCGTTTTTAGGGGTATTTGAGATCGCTGATTACAAATATCAACTCAGATTTTAAAGATTTTTAATGGGTGGAGAACTATTGCCTAACCTAACCTAGAAAAATGGTCATTCCAAACTTTTGATATGCACTGTAATATAAATCAAAATGAACCTCTGCGTACGCGCACACGCGCTGTTTCATACATTTAAAAGCACACACACGAACGTATATGTATATATAAAATTCTTAGGTATGTCGTACAGAAAACTCCAGCTTTCTCATTTTTACTTTTATACATAATACATACATATGTATATATGGATTCGTAATGCAATAGACGTAGAATTGTTTAGATTTTGCTATTTGCAGACAAATATTAGCATACATTTTGGAGATTTTGTTTTAAGCCAACATATTGATTTCCGGTTTCTCTAAAGGTAAATCATGATGCTACGAAATATTTTCGCGATACAATCGAGCATGCACACTGACAATGAAAAAGAAGTCAAATAAAAAAGTATTTCCTGATTCAACTAAATGCTGCTGTCAAGCAAACATTTATTAAATTTTTAAAAATATAATTCGAAAAAATTCGCTATAATGTATGTTTTATAAATAATGTATATTTAATTTAAATACATGTATATTGTAGAAATGCTGTTAACTGTATTGATATGACTAAAATATTTAAAACAACTTTTTCCTCAGTATAAATTTAACATAAAAAAACGAAAAAACTTATTTTAAAGAGTCACACGCACTTTTACGAAAAGAATATTTATTATAAAGAAAATGTCGATGAATTTGCGCTTGTAGACTCGATTTATTAGCCTTAACCATTTCCTATAAACTCACTTCACTTCATTAAGCTCCTCTACATTGTTATAAGAACCAATCATCAAATTATTATTCGTTATATAAAACGATGCAGCGTGGTGGAATTCTCATTCGACGTGGTGCAGCCTTAAAGTTCACCGCGCAGTGGAACCCCGTTTGTTTCGCAGCGCGGGGACAGAAGGGGAGGGGAGAGGGAGGAAGTAAGGCTGGCCGTAGAGAGGGTAGCGGTAGTGGGGAGATGCGACGCTGCTGCTGCGGCTATTGCCGTTGCTGACTCTCTCGCGGGGTTAGCAGCCCCGATAAATACGGGCCTGAGCGGGCATGGAGCGGAGCTCTTTCGCGACACCGTGCACTTAAATCATATCGGCCAACGTCATTCGAGGTGCAGCTCGCGTATCGTTAGCGCGTCAGTCCGAGCAGTGGCCGATACCTAGGTGCATGTGTGTGTGAGTATGGTGTATATATGCGCGTGTATGTGTGCGCGCGCTCGGACTTCTGCTCGCGACTCGGGTCGCAAGGTGTAAGTGGTGATCCTTATCTCGAGATATTTGATTTCCTGGTATCGGGGGATTCGTTGCTTCCACAGTCGCCGAGGGCCACGCGGCAGTTGCGGAAGGAGACGCTTGAGCCGTCGACGACGTTCCTCCTCGATGATAAGGAGTCAGGAGATATTCGCGTCCGCTTACCCGCACGTGCCGATTGTCGTAAGCCGATGATAGAACACCGGGTAACCGATCTTTCGTTATCGTGACGTTATCGAGCGCCGAACGTGCGGGCGACGACGCACAAACATTCGTACAGATAATCCGGGTGTTGTTATTTATGGCAATATTTAGTTAATTGTGTTACTCATCTTTAGTCAGGGATCGTTCCATGCGATCGTCGCCTGATCGCTGTACATCGCGTGGATGAGGGCAGGAAGAGCAGCAACGGACAAACTCGGCCGAACATGGTGTAGCATTTGACCGACAAAGTGAGAGAGAAAGAGATATATACATACATATATCGGGCCGGTTTTTCTTAACAGACAAGTCACCTTTCCTAAGTTAGTCCCTTCAAATGGTGGAAGGCAAACATTATCGGTGCATCATGGAGGACAGCGTTCAAGCGGCCTCGAGCGCCGTCCTCGAGGAGATTTTTTACGTGACGTCAAAGCGGAACACGTACTACAAGGTGAAGCTGACGGAAAAGGGACTGAATCTGCAGAAGGAGCACAACGGCGTCGCGAAGATCGAGACGATCGTCCTAGGCGACATCATCGGCTGCAGATGCATGCGGTCCAAACGCGGGGACGCGGGGAGCTGCGCCTGTCGGCCGGGCGCGTCCAAGTCGCAGATGAAGCTGGTGGAATCGGCCGAACTCTACCAGCAGTACGACGAGTCTGACACGTCGGCGTATCTGTACATATACGCGTACAAGCTGAAGAAGACGCGCATGAAGGTCAGCGTGAGGCGCGAGCGCACGACCATCACCCTGCGCTTTCGCAGCTTCGACAAATACGAGGACAACCTACGTGAAGCGAGCAGGTGGCGGCTGGCGATCAAGTGCCTGGTCGCCAACGTGCCGGTGCCGAAGAACCTGATGAGCCCGAGCCACGGAAACCTGGAGACACTGGTCGGGGGTGAGTGAGTGAGAGTATTCTCTCGATAATCCGGCCTTTTTACCGAAGATTCTTTGATCATCGTCTGGACACGAGGCAAAAATAAAGCGTTGATTAACAATGTATTTTATATGATTCCGCGTTCCATCTTAATTGGATAAAGGTCGATAAGATATTCCATTATTTTGATGATGTTAATATCTGCCAAGTCAATTCCTTTGTTCGATTTTTTCCCAGGCAAATTGATCTCATTCATCGACGACAAGTCTGGTCGCATATCTGAAAAACGTAGATAAGTAGTAGATGTAAATAGATTTAAAATGTTATATCACTGAGCAGTACGAAGTACAAACAGCGATTATCCGGTTGTTATATAAAATATTTCATTGGTATACCGTCCTTGGTATGTACCACTCGCCGAGTGTTGTTTACTAATCTCAACGATTTCTCTTGGTCACTACATAACTATAAAACATTTTAACTTCACGAAGAATTCCCTGTTGTAAAATCTATAGAATTTCCCGTGAAGTCAAGGTGGTTACAGAATATTTATTTCGAATAGAATATTTATTTCGTTGGTATACCGAGTGATCTGCCACGTGGATCTGTTAATCTCAATGATTTTTCTTGATCGCTATATGTATTGAATATTTTAACTTCGTGAAAAATTTCGTGTAACATAAAAATTCTGTAAATAAACATATACAGGGAATAACTAAAATAAATGGACAAACTTCAGTGGCGATCTCTCCACATCGAAACATGAAAAAAGATTCATATCAACGTATATCGGGAATAGGACTGAAACGTAAACCACGGGTCCCTGGTTTATAAAGTTTAAATTGACAACAAAGATATGCTTGTGAAATCATTGGCAACCGTCCTGGGATCTTGGAAAGAGTACAACAGTCCATGATCCGACATGTTCATGTTATTGAGTTAAATGGAGGACACTTTGCACATTTGTTATAATTAAAAATTGAAAATACATAATAAATAATACGTATTATTAACGTAATATTAAGGGGGAATTCCACTGTGGTTGGTAAAAAAGAATCTTTTTTTTTTACATTTTCTTAAAGTATATTCAAAAATATCTCCAACAATTTTTAAGTCAAAATATTGAAAATTGACTAATTTTTAAGGCAAAATATTGAAAATTGACTAAGTTAGAGCTGTTTAAATCGAGGCAGGTAGTGTCAAGATTTCTGCCGCCCTGACTCGAATTCCAGTTCCCTCTCTATTATCAAACAAACTCTGTGCTAACGAACCATCATAATGACAACGATGCAGGGGAAGATTTATCTTATAGTCCGGGAATCGATGAAATTTAAATTCTTAAATTTTCAGTTACATTTTTCTCGAAATGACTTTTTTCAAATTGCTACATGCGAAAACTCGAAGACTAATAATCCGATTTCCAATTTTTTTTTTTCACGAAAATTTTCGCAATCACTAGTGACTAAGTCTAAGCGTAATCATTTTTTAATATTATAAAAATTAATATTTTTTAAGACCTTTTGAATAAAAAAATTTTTTCAAAAAAATGAAAAATTTGTTTTAAGTGCCGCAATTTTGTCAAAAAAGGATTTTAAAAAACGGTTACGCTTAATCGTAGCTACAGTCATACGGATAAAGAATCACAATTTCTTTTTTTCTCGGGTAAACCACTACCGAAATATCGAATGTACCATGTGAGAATTTGTTTTATAGACTACTACATTATATAAGATAACTTTGTAATTTTTTAATATTTTGTAATAAAAATTTCTGTGAACATAGTTCAAAGTATCCTTAATTATATATCTTTCCCCCAAATAAAAAATAATTAATTTAATAATTTAAAAAATTGCAAAAATCGATCATTTTTCGACCCGTCACAGTGGTATTCCCCCTTAAATAATAATAAATAATATTACTTTTTTATTTTGTATTAATAAATATTTGTTTGATCTGTATCTCACTAACAGTGGGTTTGTGGACATATGTTGATATGAATCTTTTTCTTATGTTTCGACGTAAGACGCTTGCTACCGAAGTTTGTTCCTTTATTTCAGTTACGCTCTGTATATCGTTCAATTCGTAATGTGGATTATTACTATTTGAACATTCATATATTCGGAAGGATAATTGAATCCATATTAAGAAACTAGTGTTATCTGTATTACGAAACTCCGGTTTCGCAGCTCATAAATTAAATTATTACCTTTAATTATCCATTTTTTGTATTTTTCATATCTTAAAACTATAGTACGCATGTCATTGGTGTCTATCTTGCTCTTATAAAATCTATATAATTATTCTTCATTCGGATATACACATTTCTAGTGATCGGATCGAGCACGATGCAATGTGTTTCATTATTGACGGTACAAGTGGCGTATGAAAGAGGTTTTCTATTTCCAGTAGAAAAGTAAATAAATGACATCTTTTTGAATGAATTCCAAAAAAAGCGAAAAATTAGAAATATTCTTCTATCTTTCTTCAAGTTTGCACAATTTCAGTTGTATTACAGGTTCACAAACGTTTCCGTCTCTCTCTCTTTTTCTCAGCTATTTCTCAGCATAGATTGTATTTTCATATACGTTTGTTCCATAATTGGTATTGGATGTCGGAAAGAAAATAATTCAGCTCTCATTCTAAGATATTGATAATATATGTACCTAAGGATTCCTATATATCTTTAGGAATAATATATTTTTAAAAGTTTACGTATTTAGGAGTTCCTTCCTTAGAAATATCACGCACACAAACTTGAAGCTAACTTTTAAGAGAACATGACATTTTAAAAACTCTAATGTCTAAAAGACATTATGACATGAGGCTTAAAGATTTAAAGACTCCTTTAAACGTATTGTTGGTTTGCAGCTTTTTTTGAGCCTTTAACTAAACTCTTCTTGCATCACGAACTATTTGTAATGCATCTTATCGAAATAATGATCACTTGTGCTCTTTACGTGTAACGCTTTGTATGCAAATGGCAATAATATCTATGCTCAATGTGCACTTACGAACATCCTAGCGATTAGTTTCCACAGACCGTGCGTTTCAATAACTTCTTATGTAATCTTTGATTCCAGTCATTATATGTATCATAATGGTCCATGTAATCTCGCGATTATGATAAATTTCAGCTATGAAAATATGAGGAACACGTGCTGGTATTTTTTCTACGTATGTAATAAAACTGAATATGATAATAAATGATAAATTTTACAATTAACTTCAAAAACTTTGTAGAGATGGTGGATTCTTGGAAATAAGATAATACATTTTTTCACAACATTTGGAGACTTCATTACAATCTTCATAAATAAGATGTCAATTTTCTTAATGTGATATTTTGAAACATTTTTGTAAAAAAAGAAGAAAAGAAATATTATATTATATATGGGTCCTTGAAAGTGAAATGGCACAGTTTTGATTCTGCAAGACGCAGTAATATTGTGTAAATTTCCAATTTTTTATATTAGTTTTATATTAATTTTTTAGCAATTGCAAATTGTTTTAAAAAATTTTTTAATTGTTTTGAAAAATGTATGAGGCTGAAGCTAGCAGACGAACTTAGCAGACGGCTGCCCCGCGACCAGTGGTGCTCAACGAGATTTTTGCTAGAGTGTCTATTGCGCTAAAATATTGTTCTAAGCAGAATATTTCAGAACAATCGTTATGCGCCACTTGAGAACGGTTTATAAAGTGACATTTCAGGTTCAACAAAGAAAATCCGCTAAAAAACAGTACTTATGATGTTCCGAAACTTACAGGCTGTATTTAGGCTATATTCGAAATATGATATACTTCCAGATAATTTATCAATAACTTTTTTTCTAAGAGGGGCCATTTCTTATAACTTTGCACACACATTCTGGGTAGTATTAAAAGGTCACCTGCGCAGTTTTAAAAAATAACCTCTGTCCAAAAAATTTTTATAAGGTCCCGAATCGTAATAACTTTTTTTCTAAGAAGGGTCATTTCTTATAACTTTGCACACAAAAAGTTATTGACAAATTAACTTCGAAGAAATCGACAAATTCGGATTTTAACACGATTCGGGACCTTATAAAAATTTTTTGGAGAGAGTTCATTTTTTAAAACTGCGCAGGTGACCTTCTAATACTACCCAGAATGTGTGTGAATCATAAGTACTGTTTTTTAGCGGATTCTCTTTGTTGAACCTGAAATGTCACTTTATAAGACCGTTCTCAAGTGGCGCATAACGATTGTTTTGAAATATTCTGCTTAGAACATTATTTTAGCGCAATAGACACTCTAGCAAAAATCTCGTTGAGGGAATCTGGTCTAGCGGTGTCGCGCGGCGGCCGTCTGCTAAGTCCGTCCGCTAGCTTCAGCCTCATGCAAAATGTTAAAAAAAAACGTTGTTTTTTAGCGTTTCACAAAACAGTTTGAAGATTTATGAGCAAGATTTATATATTACTTACTCAACTGATTTTAGCATATGTTTTAGCGCATTCAAAATCAATCTTCTTTAAGCTGACAGTAAAAAGACATTTCAGTCTTAAAGAATTTATGTTAAAGCAACGTAATTAAAAGATTGATAACATTTTTTAGGGATTCAAATGAAGGGAACTAGTTGACATCAAACTGGCATATGATTGGTGAGCTACGAGCCAACTTGGTTTGTCAGAATTTTTGAAATCGAAATTCGGTTTACATTTTGGAGTTAGGCCCGGTTGCACCAATGTTATTTTAGCTTTAAGCGTGACTTAAAAATTTAAGTTTGTTGCATCAAAGTATAAGCGACACTTAAAGTGCTTTAACTTACACTTATCTTAAGCAGTGATTTCAGTACCGCTTAAGAACTTTAAGGAACAGAAATTCAAATAAATTTGACATTGTCATTGCGAAACAAGAGAGTTATAAAATAATTATACTAATTACAAGATTTATTATTATTGTGATAAAACGCGGTGTCTTGCTTTCGTAATAAAAATATATAGATATATATAGATATATATAGATATTCGAAATGTCCTCTGAACGTTTTTTGGATACGCATGTTGTACAGGTAATAAAACGCTTTTATACAATAAAGAGAAACGATTGATATATATATAATACTAATATGATACAGAATGATTAAAATTAATATTTACGTTTTTTATTAGAAGCGCAAGACACCGTCTTATCGTACATACAATTATAAGGTTATAAAATATGTGAAGATTCAAGGAGACTATTTTATTATGGTTATCCAATATCAAAACATGAAAAGTTACTATGAAAAGTATCAGTTAACTAACTGTTACTTTTATAGAAACTATGCAACACAAACGAATTTTAAGTAATTCTTATTTTAAACACACATTAACTAAGCGAAGAACTACACTCACGTTGGTGCAATCGGGCCTTAGTGAATCTAATCTCCACTTATAAAATAAAGAATTTATTGCGAAAAATATTACCTCAGCCAGGATTCGAACCTGGAACTCCCCCATTCCGTGCGGGTGTCATACCAATTCGACCATCGAGGCATGTGATAATATTTAAGTATCACAATAATAAGTACACTAAGAGAGATGCTTTCTCAGGCAGCGCCTCTAGTGAGGGACACCAAATTTTTAAATCAGTGGTGAGATATAACTGTAACGACGATCATTTTCTTTGCCAGTAGTATTTTTACAAATTCAAATGAAGGTAATTAGTTGATGTCAAACTGGCATATGATTGGTGAGCTATGAGCCAACTTAGTTTGTCAGACTTTTACCGCAGTGATTTACCAATTTTTGAAATCGAATTTAATCAATGGTCATAAAGCTTTATCAACTCAGACAGTTTTAATGGATTTATTTGCGGTTTTAGATAAGATACTAATAATTTCGAATCTGACCTCATTCCAACTGGTTACATTCCAAAGAATTATGACAATTTTATACAATTGTCAGCAAGACGTCACTATGACATCTTTTTAAGACATCTTATGACTCGATTTATGATGTCTTTGAGACGTTTTGTAGACATCTTATTTTCATCAGATTATTTTTAGACATGCTGTAAAATAAAAATTAATAATATAACACGAAAACGCAGAAGAAGAAAGAATTATGAAGAAGAAAAGAAAGAGGAGTTCGTGTTGCTTTGATAAATCGGTATATAAATAATTTAATATTTACATAACTTGATAGCAATCTGTATACTACAACAGAGACAGATTTTGTCGTTTAGTAAAGTATCGGTGTATCGGTGTCAAATCATCAATTTACTTACGTATCAGATAGTTCCAGCTATTACCTCATATTCCACTTTTTGCATTTTCGAACAGATTTCGCCTGAATTGTGTCCTTGTGACTAAATAATGCATAATGTCCAAGTACGAAATTAACTGACAGTAAATATATTTTTTTAATAGACTGTGTTATATAATATCTAAACGTCTTTTATATAAAAGACAATTTTCAGACTCAGTATTCGAAAAATCTTCGAAATGTTTTTTAAAACGTCTTTTGGTAAAATCTTAAAGACATTTTAAAAGATTTCTTTAAAATATCTTAAAATATGTTTTAAGATATGTTTTAAGATATATATATGTGTGTGTCTTCTACATGCATGTTGTCTGGGATGTAGACATATATTATTTATTATCGTGTGTTTTACGTCGAACATAAACGTACCTTGAACATAAGAAAACCAGGTAATGTAAGTGGAACGCTTATGCATCATGAAAAACTGTGATTGCTAATTGTTTTAACTTTTTTTATAAATACGATTGACTTCGTTGGTCATCGTGTCAGGTGATACGTCCGCTTTACATTCGTAATTATTTCGTCGACTCTCATATTATTTCATCGCGCAAACAATACACAGGACATAATTTTATATGACTTTGACCTTTGCTTGACCGCAAAATGTTTGTTGCCATAATACAGCATATCGCGGTGTGTGCATCTTGAAAAGAGGTGTTTCGATTGCGAAACGCGACTTCCCGGTTTGATTTTCCTGATTTCGTTTTGTAGGCGTACGTTGCAGAATTTCAACATCCATACTCGATTGATATCTTTCTGCAATACAAAAACATGTACACACATACACACCGTGCGCAATTCAGCATTGCTGTTGTATACGAGCGTCTCCATCACTTTTAAGTGCAAAGAGGAAAGTTCGGTACGCCGTTTTCCAAGTTTCAACTTGGGTTCGCGAAATGATATCCATTATAATAACGTTTGTCGTGGCAAAGTAGAAATAGCAAAGTCCATGCCTTTTCCTGTCTCGAGCAAAGTATAAAGTCATAAATCAGCTATCAGCAAAAAATCATCAATCAAGTAGTGTTTATCTCGATTTGATTATCACTTGAAATTATTGAATTAATAGTTAAAAATTAATATTATGAAAATAACTCGAGATAAAAATCGTGTAATGTAAATTGAATTTTTTACACGTTTTATATATGTGTAAACACCTACCAGCACTTATCGATAGATTATTTCTCTTCGAAATATTCGCACATATGTTGGCAAATCTCCATACAAAGGCGTATTGTGCTTATTCTAGCAATGATAGCCCATCTTGTTTTTGATCCTGAAGACTGCAAGCCTCCGTTTTAGATGCGTCAACACCTACCAGCACTTACCAGTAGATTACTTCTCTTCGAAATATTCGCACACATGTTGACAAATCTCCATACAAAGGCGTGATGTGCTTATTCTAGCAATGATAGCCCGTCTTGTTTTTGATCTTGAAGACTGCAAGCCTCCGTTTAACAATTTTACCTCGCTCTCCTTTTTACATCACAGTGTTGTGCCGCATGTGTTATCAATGTGTGATACCATCATATTATGACGTTATCGAAAGTACTTATAAGTATAGGGGAAGAGAGACTTATTTATCTATTTCGTCTGTGCCCGTTCATTTTACTCCGAATGCGGAAATGTCGGGAACGATCGCGTGACGAATTATCGTGACACACGAGTTGCGTTATGCTCGCGGTTGCATAACGAATTATTTATGATATACACTGATGCAGGATTGAAAAACAATAATTGTCTCTCGGATCGCAAGTTTTTGCCTATCGGAGCAAAATGCTTCGTGTGCGTGTAACATCTTTCAGAAAAAGATAAATTCTCCGCGAGTCTCTTATTTGTTTGATTTTTGTCGTGTCTCAATTATAAAATGAAAAGTTTTATTAAATCAACATTCGCTGTATTCTTTTAGCGTTTTTCACTGGGAGAACTGGTGCGCACTGAGTGCGCACTCGCCTTGGGCAATGTGTTTCACTGGGGATTTCGGTGTGCATTAAAACGGTGCGTTCTGTTTCACTGGAAAGTCTAGTGCTGAGTTTTCGCACTTTAGTGCAAGAATTCGGCACGAGCTCTGAGAGACGGTGCCAGTTCAGTGCAATATGGCTGCGCGAGATCCACGATTAATATTTGAACTTTAATATTTTCTTTTATGTACATTGTGAAATGATATGTATTTCACAAGCTGGAATTCAAGAGAATACACAAAAATTAATTGTAAAAAACACTATAGGTCGTTCCAGATACTCGAAATATTGTTTATACTCTAGTACATTTAATTTCACATACAGAATGAACTAAATAAAATTATTGTTATATTTTCAAACTGTACAAAGAAAAGAAATTAAAACGTTCTTTACTCTGGATTGTTTTCATGAAATGAAATTCTCATCAACATTTTTTTCGAACAACCTCAAAAACCAAAATCGGATATATGTATGTATATATTTACTCTTTAATTTATCATATAAATCTTCACTTGGATCGAGAGTTAAGCTTATGTCATCATTGACCTTAAAATTAATAGTAAATCCTTCCATAATTAATTATGTAATTTATATTCAGAGCGATAAAATATGCACAGAATTGCACTGAGAGAACAGACATGTTTAGCTGGAAGTGCAAGAAATTCGCACTTTTAGTGCACTCAGACAGTGCCGTCTAAACTCAACGAGTTTTCGGTTCCGCACTCACAATCAGTGCTACCCAGTGAAAAACGCTATTTAATGCATAATAGCGGTGACTATGCAACTAGCGTGACAATTTATGCGCTCGAAGAAAATACGAAAGCGGCGTTTTTCATCGCGTTAGATAACGTGCCGTTTTTTTTTTTTTTTTTTTTTTTTTATAGATATAACGATTAGTTACACGAACTTGATCCGTTCAATTGATTCGGAATGTCGTTTAATCTTATCGACTTATCAAATCGTGGATGAAAACAGCTCTGTGATTTTGTCAATCTTAATATATATTCATGAAATTACCCAAAGAAGAATTACGTGAATATGTTAATGGAAAACACTCCTTCTAAGGAAAAAAACTCGTGCAAACACATCTTTCGACGTTTTTTTTATTATTTCTTCTGTCAACACATGATGTCATCACATGACGCTTTTAACGTAGTCAATCTCGTGCTACTTCTCGATAGTACAGTGAAAAAAGCAATATCAAATGTATATCTTCTTGTTGCGAACGTTGAACAATATATTGTGGAAAGTTTCAGGCTACTCTTAATTAGATTTATTGCAAGTAAATAAATGAACTTTAAAGACAGAGCGCTAGCTCTTCCTAAAATAAAAACTTCTAATCCTGTTCCATATATACGCGATCTTCGATTTTAAATATTAACAATATGAAGGTAAAAAATAAGTGGCTAAACATAAATTAGTGACATGCTGCTAACAGAAAACATCAATTTAATTTTACATATATTAATTTTGCATATCTCTTTCGTAATATCTTGAATATATATTAAGATAAATGTAATTTAATAACAAACAGCTTGCGTCATTAATCTCTGACGATGCAAATATATCTCTGACAATGTAAATTATAATTATGAAATAGCAGAGTTGGGGGATTTTCTTTTAAACTCCTTGTTGAGAAAATGGAAAACGCATGAGCGTTAATATATCCGTTAAATACAAAAAAAGAAATCCTCTGTTATCTGTTGCTTCAGTCATTAGAACGGCTTTCTTTTATTTGACAAAATCTGCATGTGTTCTCTGCTTGTTAGATTATTGTTGAATTCGACGAAACAGTCACTCAAAAGTGACTCAGTGAAACAGTGACTCAATATTCGCATTAAAATTGCAGGATATGACATTATTTGTATGAACATAGCGAATTAAATGAACATATATGTACGATAAATTGTAACGGTGCTGACACGTGTTGACACTTAACACCGTTACTAAATTAATTTTATATGTAATTAACGTCCTCTTGTCTAACTAATCTTTTTGTTTTTTTTTACACATGCTTCTTCATGTTTCATCAGAGGCGAGATAAATGTTTATTCTGTGATAGTCGTACATGAAAGATGGAGAACCTGTTTTGCAATCATGATGATTTATTTATTTGGCGTCAAGTCAGTTGTCAAAGTATGTCCAAAGAGCGAGAATATATCTCGATGACAAAATGTATAATGTACATCAATCTGATTTTATCCTCTTTCGCGTAACGCAATCATGACAAAACATCAAAATTTAGTAACGAGATGTCTATAATTTATTGGTATAAGTGTTTACGCGTTGAACCTGAACGAGATGCAGCAGTTCTATGTGCTGAAAACATTTTTAAAGCTCAGGTCGGACCCTCGCTTCTTTGCGAAAAACTTTCTTGAAGTGATAAAGAGCCGCGTGATGCATTCTCGTACATTGCATAATAACGACTTTGTGTGATAAGACGAGTTTTTTAATATTCTCTCCTGAAACGAGTACGATAGTCTATTAAGGATTCAACGATAAAGAATCCGTTAAACCTGAAAAATTTTATCGCTTTTCGAAAGTATCTGTTGTCCGAAGGAAGATTTGGGACGCATTCTTTTGAAAAGCTGTAGTTTACATAAATTACAAGATGAATACGTTTCTCTGGAATTGTTCATTCGAGAGAGGTTCTTAAGTTTGTTAGAGATTGTGAAATTGTGTCTTTTAAATAGCGACGGACAAAACAATGAGAAAAAATAATAAAATAATCTGGGACGAATACATTACATAACTCTTGCATTCTCTCTCGCTAATGTTTCAGCGTGTCCAGGCGAAAATCGGAAGCTCCTGGTGCTATTGAACCCGAAATCGGGACCCGGCAGGGGCAGGGAAACCTTCCAGAAGAGGATCCATCCAATCTTGTCAGAAGCGGAGAGATCGTACGAGATTCATATTACCAAGTATTCTAATTACGCCCGCGAGTTCATACGCACGAAAAATATCTATCAGTGGAGCGGCCTACTAATGGTCGGTGGCGACGGAATCGTCTTCGAGGTAGTGAACGGACTTTTCCAAAGGCCCGATTGGGAAAAAGCTCTACACGAATTGCCGCTCGGGGTGATACCATGCGGCTCCGGCAACGGTTTAGCAAAATCCATCGCCTATGCTAAGAAGTAGGTCCTCCTCTTAATCTTACGCAGCTTATCGTTATCTTTCGTGGATACGCATGTAAACGTGTAAACATTTTCGACGGAATTATTTTTGAATTATATAATGTGTGTTTCGGAGAATTTATGTACGTTCCATTCGGTCTTGTTACTTGTTGTTGAAATGATCTGTATAAATCAATAAGTTTTCACATCTGCATAAATCGATGGTAAGTGATATCAACAATAAGTTTTCGAAAGAACCTCATTGCGTGTGAAAAAAACACAATAAGTGATTATCGTTCCGACTCACGTCGAACTCATGTATCGAATTATTCATTTTTCACGATCGAAAAAAGCCTAGTTTATTTAAACTGTTGATATCTCGGTGAAACTATGGCTAAGCGTACATTAAGAATAGAATGATGTTTTTCAGAGAACCATACGACCGCAATCCTTTGCTTATCAGTGCACTATCGGCGGTCAAATGTAAAAAGACCTCGATGGACATCGTGCGTGTAGAAACAAGAAATCAAATTCTTTTCTCATTTCTGTCGGTGGGCTGGGGCCTGCTTGCCGATATTGACATCGAGAGTGAACGACTGCGCGCCATTGGAGATCAAAGATTTACCATATGGAGCGTAGCGCGCCTAATAGGATTAAGAACATATAAAGGCAAAGTGTCATATTTACCTTGCAACAAGGTCCCGCCAACAGAAAATATGGAAAACGGCAATATATATCACAAGGATCATGTCGTAGAGAACATATTGTCGCATTCGAGAAGTTACGGTGACGAATTGGACAGGTAATAATCCCATGTAATGATAATGGATTTTTTAGTAGAATGTAATGACAGATAACCACATGTGTTAGCCGCATGACAGCGTGACCGTTTGTCGTGACATGTCACGCGCCAAATATCAAAGATGATTTCAAAGTACGCGTACAAAAGTTTTATCCTCGATTCTTTTAAAGCTAGTATTATATTTTATATATTTGGAGATACAAAAGAACAATCTCTGCTCGAAAATAGTGTCACTGTAAGTATGTGTGTGTGTATTGAGATTTAAAGTACATATACACTGCATATTCATCGAGTTCGATAATTTGTTTAACTATCAATCTGACAATATTTTCGATAATTTTACACAAATGTTATATATTAAACGCAACAAGGAATATTATATCTATAATATATCGTTTTTCTATCATTTTATTTATAAGAAAAAATATATATATAGGTGTGTATGTATGTATGTATATATATATGTGTGTGTGTGTATATGTATATGTATATATATGTAGATGTGCCAAATCTGAATTGGAACCGAAAGGTTTCTACAATACTTTCGGTGAATCATCCAACGATTTAAACGATTGCGATGATAACATGATAACTGAGAACCTGGCTCTCGAGACGGAAAAAGAAAAGAGGCAGCGACTTGACAGTTTCTACTCCGCAACGTCGGTGAAGTCAACTTATTTCAGCACAGGTTCAGTCTCGAGTTATCACAGTGTAGAAGACGATGATAGCACAGAGATTGGTATGTTATTAAAATCGAACATATATCTCTATTGAATTTATTATATATATCCACACTGATAAATCTATTGTTAAGGTGGAGAAAACATCGGTAATAATCAAGTTATGTATGGGCCATCATCTACACTTCCGGCGCTAACAACGCAACTCTCAAATTGCTGGACAACAGTTCAAGGTAAGGTAATTGATTAAATAACTGGAATCTTTATCCTGTTATTTTAAATTTCGGACTTTAAAAAATGTTTAATTAATTATTTTTCTTTGATCTGCTTTTCTTTTAACTATACGTTTGACTAAATTTTTTACTGAAATATTTAGAAATTATAGGCAGGGTTTTAGTTACTACATTTGTAGATTGTAAGATTCGTTTAAGAGACAAGTTCAAAGACATGTATTTGTTGTAATTGTCATATGATATATTGTCACGTGTATGCAGTGCCAAAGATTGCCACGTAATGCACTTATTAACCCTTTAACTCCAGTTGAATTTGAAGTAACGTCACGTACCACTTAACAAAACGCCGAATGCAATGGATCATAATTGGAAAAAATATTTATAATATAATTGTAGCACTTTTTAGTTGTGATAAAATGCTCATACATACATGTATATGTTGCGTTGAGAAAATAAACTTATAGAATTTTTATATTAGTCTTTATAATGTACATCAAAGATGAATTTTATGTTTAAAATTTCAGGAGAATTCGTAATGGTACATGCGGCTTATCAAACGCACTTGGGACAGGATTATTTTTTTGCACCACGTGCTACATTAGCGGATGGAATTATTTGGCTTTTAATAGTTAAAGCTGGTATTTCACGGGTCAGCTTATTGCAAGTAAGTTATGTTATAAAGCAAGAAAGTTATGTTACAAAGAAAAAAAAGGAAACAATAGGCTTACATAGCAATACTCATCGTATTCGCTTATTAGTTTTTATTAGGTTTGAGTAGCGGGACTCATGTGTCTTGTCCTGGCGTTGATATGATACCGGTGAAGGCATTCCGGATAGAACCTGTGGAAGGAACGAGTGGGCATATAACTGTAGACGGCGAAGAAGTTGATTACGGACCGCTGCAAGCTGAAATATTCTCTTCCCTAGCGTCGGTGATGACACCCTGACATAAACGTTAAATATACATAATTATGTATATTTAACGCGGTGATATACAAAACAAAATCAAATGATCTTCGAATATTATTTAACGAGGGATTTGTTCTAGGTTAGCTTATAGTAAATTAGTCATGATAATAACACCAAACTGTTAATATGTTATGAAGAAGTATTTTGGATTGTAAACTTTAAATTGACAATCTATAATAGGCTGTTTAAATCTCAATCTATTGTCTGCGATGCGCTCGCTCAAGAAGAAGAATTCTTTTCTCTCTTCATAATGAAGAGATCGATAGATATATAGATATAAAATTATTTATTAACCTAGAGTTGGACGGGTTAAATCTGTTGCATCTTAATAGATACATTTAGCCATTTTGTAAAGTTTTCTATCAGTTTGTACAGTGTATCTATACATGCAACATAATGATATTATTTGTGCTCACTATTGTAAACTATAATATTACGCATAAGATACTATATTTTGTTACAATGTTAAATAAATTAATGATTTGTGTTTTTTACACATATTTTGCAAGTCGATATTATCAAATGCATCAGAAAAGTGTAAACTTTATTATCACATTTTAATACGTTTGCGTCTTACATCTCAAATGTACAGTAAATGATGCTTTGTTTATGATTTGATA
Source organism: Crematogaster levior (assembly GCA_901521435.1). NCBI lineage: Eukaryota > Metazoa > Arthropoda > Insecta > Hymenoptera > Formicidae > Crematogaster > Crematogaster levior. The sequence continues at coordinate 520,091 of CABEGB010001192.1, forward strand.
TGTATGCTGCATAAATGAAATTGTATTTTAACGATAAGTAACATGTCGCAGCAATCGGTTTAGTACATATACGAGCTGTTTTATTACTTTCAGTCCCATATAAAAAGAACGATACATGACGGGAATTATAAATTGTAAGATCGCAGTAAAATTAATTACGTATGATACGTATATCATACTTAAAATGCTGCGTATATCATTAATTAAATTTATAAAATACTAAAATTTAGTTATCGATTTTTCCAATTAAATTTCCCTTTTAATTATAATAAAATCAGTATGTTTTTTCGTACACGATTATTGTTATACTTAATAAACGCAATTGAGATTGTGAAAGAAAGCTGTTTTATTAAATCTTTTCCATTCCCGGATATTTATCATTTCGGCATTTACATACCACATAATTCTAACTCGATGTCATGTATAGTTGTAGTTTCGCTTCAATTTGACGAAGGTTCTGCGACACGAGTTAAAAAGTTTGGGAGTTGTTTCACTGTGTATGTGTGAGTGTGAGTGTGTTAAAGAGAGCACCATACATATGATACACGCATATTCAGGAGTCAATGACGCTTCGTCCACCAATCTGTGCGAGCCCGTTCCTGACCTTTCATGAATAATTAATTTTAAATACGATAAATCTCTCAACGAGAGTCGTCAATATGATAGAGACGTATATCTTCCTTGGATGCAGTCAATCTCTGACAAAATACATAATTCATCGAATTGATTGGATTTCGCACTGTCTAATTGTTTACACTATAAATAGCAGAATCGATCGCTCGCTCCATTGCCGCATTTCAGAAACGCTCCGTAACACATGCAACGTTAGGGATTTGCCTCGGTATATTAATATTCATGAGATATTTGGGTTGAACAGAAGGCAAAAGGTTGCCGTTGTTAGGTCTACACGTATCGTTTATTATTCTCTCTTTACACAACAGCGAGTCCGTGATCATCGATCGTCGTCAATCCCGACGATCGACCTCGTCCTTTCTTCTCGCTTTAAAACCTCCCTTTTGTACGTGGGTCTCCGCATGCGCATCACTCAAGTCGAAGACGATGAAACAGATGAAGTATGAAAAATGATGAGGAGTGAAAGGGGAGTTTATGGATCAGTCTCTTTACACAAGCTGAGTAAAACAATGAACACGGAGAGCACGGTTTTCCCAACAGGCGAGTGCCGTGCGATAAAAATCGACACGCGAATTCCGCGCCGAATTGGCGGCGGTCGTGCGAGCTGTCGACGACGACAGCTCGAGAAGGACAAAGAAGGACAGAATTGTGTAGCTCGTTAAGATAATCTTAAGTAAAACTATTTATATGCATGTACGGGTGCGTCCCCGAGATCGTCGGCCGTTACGGTCACATCCACGGATTCTCTCCACCAATTTGCTAGCGAAAACGTGACAATTTGGTAGCTTCTCAGTGACAAAAGTCAGACAGAGACGGACAGTATAAATCTCGCTTTGAAAATTGTTTTTTTTTGTGTGTGGTACATTTGGTAGCGCAATGAAATTGGACCTTCGTGAAAAATTCGGGAGCGGAAAATCGAGCGAGACGAATCGTTGAATGACGAAACAAGCCGCGTTCTATGTACATCGATACGAGAGAATCCTACAGATCGATGAAACCGGCGACGATTCCGGAGTATTCGGTGTATACATATCCGTATATATACTATGAACATAAAAAGTGTCCTGGCCGATCCCTTTCCATTTCCCTCAAAACTCCTGTCGTTCTTTTCTCGCGACGCCCGCGCCTATCGAATCGACAAAATCGCGACTCGTAAAGAATCGCCGTTTTGTACGTTATCGCGAGGAAGAATTCTACGGGAAAGCTTTGTTCTTTGCTCCTGAACTGAAAGCTCCACGAACGATTGTCTCTTGCTCCCACGAAAACGATTCCTTCAACAATCTGGCAGTTTATCCTGAGGAAAATCGATTTCCGAAACAGGTTGAGCGATGTGGCTATATGTACAACGCGAAGAATAATGATAAATTTTGTTTTCACTTCAGTCGCGCTAAGAAACTCATCGATCAACGAAACGTCGGTCGATCGCTGTCCCGAGAATTCTGAGGATCCTTGTACGATCGCGGGGGAGATTACGGATGATATCGGCCAGGTCAACAATCGCAATACTCGTACGCAGCGCAGGTGGTGTATATACAAAGTCCACTACTGAATTAACATTAAAAATGGAAATATACGCAGAAAAACGTAAACGTTCGGAGATCTGCGGAGAGACAAATGGTTTTTATCACACATCAGTTTTGGCCGAAACGGTCGAAAGTGTCTTTCCGCGGGCTGCGAGCGACGCGTGCGCGCGAAAGAGAAAAAAAGAATACAGAAAGAAGGAGCCGAGGGATCGCACAAAACGTTCCCGCGGAGTTTCCCAATCGAATGTCGGTGGATAGACGCATTCGTCATGCTTTCTTTTCGCATCTCGTCTCGCGATGACAAATTAATTCCGAACATCAATCAGTGCGCGCGCGCTCTCTTCCTCTCTCGCTCCTTCATCCCTCTCGCGCGCGCGCGCGCGCAGATGTACACATGCACACACGAGCAGATTAAGTGCATTCGCATTCGGGGCGTATGTACACCCTCCACGCTCGCTTTTCCGTACATTTCACAGTCGCAGCCTCTCCGCACAGAAGATTACAGAATCGATCTCGGCTCGGCGATCCATTTCGCCTCCCGGCGAGGCCTGCTTTCGGAATTTATGCTAACTCATTACCTAAAATAATCCCTACGAATTTGGACTGCGAGCGGCAAATTCTCTCCCTCCCTTTTCTTTCCTTTTTTTCCCTCTCTCTCTCTCTCTCTCTCCCTCGAACGATAGGGACTACCAACGCCCGTTGGCACGTTGTGGACGCTGTCGATTGGGTCTCTTTCGTTGTGAGAATCATATCGAAATCGTGAACACCCCGCGAAAGTGGCTCTTATATATTACAATATTGTCGAAACTGTATTTAACTAGAAGGGTAGAATTTATTACGAACACGTTGCTGGTACGAAAAACTTGTGATGCGCCGTTGTACATCGCTTACATTGAATAATCGTCAGAAATCGGCGCGCTTTTTCTTTTTTGCCTCAATCGAGTACAATGCTATTAGGTGAACAAAATTGCCGACTCCGATAAAATACAATACTTTTGGTAAATAAACGGGGCGCCTTGCGGCAACGAATCACGATGTTGCATTCCATACTCGAGCAATAAACTCGATCGAAGAAAATTAATTGACTTACGTTACATCATTTGTAAAATAATGTGTTCATGTAAACACCAAAATAAACGTTTCTGCATCGTGATCACGCACACTCGACAATTTGATCTCACCCTTTTTTTTTCGATCTCGGCCAACGTTACGGCGGAAAACAATTTCACAACGCATAATGTGAGACAAGTTCCAAACGTGGCCGAAATTTTCCTTACAACTTGGTCCTGTTGGACAGCCCGGACCGATCGGAGAACATTTCACTCAACAACGTAGAACACTCTAGAAATTTACAAGTAACAGCTCGCTTTTAATTTAATGCATTGGCTAAAGCGTTTTCGCTCGTTTCGAACGTTTTTTTTTTCCCGAGGATTTTGATTTCGGCGAGAGACCGAAGGCTCCGAGGGCCAAAGTCGGAGTTGATTATCACACGAATCTCCGGATTGTATGAATGAAGTGAAACTCCGGAAACGCTTGATTATGATTTTCTCCGTAGAATTCCTCGAGTAAATGTGCCTATAGCGCACTTTTTAAAAAGATTCGAGTCAGTTGAGTGCCTATGAAGTTTATTAATACAAAAAAAAATGAATTCAATAACTCGTAAATATACAAATATTAATTTTATAGCGAGCAAGTGTATAAAATAAACAAGAATAAAATATAAATTTCTTCGTGGTTAACGCGATTGAAATGGAAAAAATGCAAAATTGTCGGTGTTCGAACACTTGAGGAATTCTCTGGTTTTTCCCTCGCAGTCGAGGAGACGCGTCGCGGAGTGCCGAGATGATTTCCCGCGATCGAAATCTCATAATGAAGAACACACTAGAACACACATCGCCGAGAGCAGCGACGGCGAAACCCGCTGTGGAAGTAACACGCCGAGCTTCCCACGAGCTCGTTACCGCACGCTCTGTAATCGCCATACAAACGATAATATAACGTATATCAACTATATGCGCTACGCTTGTGTGTGTACTAAGGATATTTATTACGTTAAGAAAGGGGAGGGCGGACGATGGAGAAGGATGTAGGAGAGTCATACAATTATGTACACACGATACTGGCAGTAACTTTTCGCCTTCTTACGATCTCCCCCGTCGCGCGGCGCACGTTTCGCTCCGATCAGACATGCGCAGACAGATGCGATTCGCCGATTCGGCGCGCGTTCGGCCGAACGAATGTGGAACTTCGTTCCCGCGATAACGATAATTAACTAGACATCTCCCTCGGTTCTGCCGGGCCGTGCTTCGTCTCGTGCGGCGAATTAAAATCCGCGCGAGCCGGCACGAACTTTACACGCACGGGTTACAACTTTAACGGCTCTCCTTTCCGAACTTTCCGATTTCCACGCGCGATAGATGCCAACGACTCGGGACCTCGACGATCGCGAGTCGTTCGCTCTGTACTCGCAAAAATCGCTTGTGACTCTCGTTAACAAAAACGCTGCGAAGTCGTGAAGATGAGATGTTGGAGCACGTGGTCGATCGTCTTAAACCATTAGTAACGCACCGTCGGTGCGACGCAGTGTCCTCCGTTTATTCTACTTAACCTTTTCGCTCCGGGGATTTGTCCTTTAAAATTGACCTCGCATTTTAGCTGAATTTCATGACTTAAATGAATGAACTTCTTATGACAAGTCGCCACTCGGAGTGCTGGTCCATATATGGACCACTCCCGGAGAGAAAGTTAAGGCTAATGTAAAAAATTATAAGTGAAGGTTTAAGAGCGCTTTTCAATGTTTTTTGATGTGCTGATTACAATAAAAATAGTGAAAAAAATGTCAGATTCATATTTGACCTTGAACTTTGAAGGTCAAATAATGAAAATGCGTATTTGAGCTTGAAAATTGGTATACCTTTGAAGGTCAAAGAAGTAACCAGGATTTTTTTCAATTTTTTTCCTAAATTTAGTGCATTAAATTGACCTTATAAACATCTATTACGTTCGCTTTTCTTGTTGGTCCATATATGGACCAGTCCCGGAGCGAAAAGGTTAAGCATAAACGGTAAAGGAGGAAAGAATCGGCGATCGGATCGTCGACGGAATTGTCTCGCTTTAGTATCGTTAAATCGACGGAGATGAGCACGAGAGAATCTGAAACTCGTGAAACGCTGCTCTCGCGTATTTTAGAAAGAGGAAACGTCTTCATAAATACTAAACAACACTCTTAATTAATATTGCGCGGCAATACTCTTTCGAGAACAAATCTAGAACGGAAAACGTAGAACAAGAAAAGATAGTATATAAATCATCTTTTTTTTTTAAATAAAAAATAACGAATTGGAGAAAAGAATACTCGAAACCTGATCTGATAAATAAGCATCAACTTTTTTTCAATACAAATTAATAAATATCAGTTCTTACAAATTAATAAATATCAGACGCATGACATGAAACAGCTAAAAAATAGCAAAAAATACTAAATGATTTTTTACGAATAATGAAACTTGAGCATTAATATTTACCACCATTTAGCATTATTATTTAATCACTTCATCACTTCAAAAGTGTATCGATAAATAAATTTCCACAGAAATATAATAATTACTACCTAAAGGAACTTACTCATTGCTATGTACGTATAAGGAAAACAAGATATCCATAAATACCAGGTCAGGGTTAGAGAATGTAATATAGCATATACGTCCTTCGATTGTTGCAGTCGTTACAATTTGCACTCACTCAAGAAATAAAAAACCCCAATCTACGTTTCTCTTGTTCTTCTTTTGTTTTCTAGATTTGGTCCTTATATTATCGTGCAAGGAGATCAAGTTGTAGAAAAATGTACCAGATATGCTTCTTCAACTTCTTGCTTACAATTTGAGGAGCTATTCGAGTTTTTGTTTCCCCCATGCCATCTCTCACATGAAATGCGGAAATCGGTAAAGGTCACGGTTTCATTTCACTTTCAGCAAGATTTGCATGCACACATGAAACAATTTCGTTGAAATTCCGTTACGAATTAGCGATGAGTCTTCGCGAAATTCGTGCGTGCAATAACGCGCGACGATAAGTATGAATCGTAATTCCATATAATTAACGTCATATCATAGCGCAACAATATTTGACATCATTTATTAAATATAACTTAGAAATTTGGCAGTGTCCATTTCTTGTCTTCGTCCAATATTACCTACATATCACTCTAGAGGAGATATCAATAGAGTGTGCTGTGGTATGAATCGAAAAAGATGTTCTTAAAATCGTTGTAACTACGTAAAAAATTGTATAATTTATAATTATAATATTATATTATAATTATAATGTTATATGTATATAATGTAATATTGAGAGATTAAAATTTTTAAAAATAATATCGTTAAACAATGCACTAAAGATGTGAGAAATATTTATATAAAATGTGATTGATTGAAATATGTGAAAAAAATTTACTATTGTATATGTTTTACAAAAATTATTTGTCTAAAGATTGACGAAAAGAAGATTTAAAATTTTTGACACACTCGTTTGACTCATTTAAAATCTTAAGACTATAATAAAAAAATAATTCGTAAGGGATCTCTCATTTCATACCACAGTGGCCTCAGATTGCTTGAGCCTCTTCCGAAAAACCAAAATGCAAAAGTGCCATTGCATTGCATTGAAAAAGTTTAAATAAATAGAAGTGATGAATACTTATTTTATGATGTTATTGTTCGAGTCCATGAGTTTTCTTTATGGATTCGTCATTTTAATCTAATGAGAAACTCGAAATGAATTTATCTAGGATGATATCTACTATTAAATTAAAGCAAAATTCGAAGAATTAATTTAAAAAAATGTGCTTCTAAAGATTATTACGATTGTACATAAGCAACTGTCATAATTAAAATTTTGGTTTCTAATAAAATTTTCGTATGATTGATGAAAAAAAGAAACAGGGATTTGTACATTACGTTAATTTCCTATTAACCATACACGTTATGAATAAACATGTACGCGCATTTACAAAATATAAAATAAAATAAAATTTCATTGTAAGAGCAAATTTCAATAATTTATCAAAAATCGAAGACAAAATTTCCACGTTTCTAGTAAGCTCTTTTGATTTGAAATTTTAATAATGGCTACTACTGCAATGTGTGACTAATTATATCGCTTATAGTTGCTTATACTTTCTGATAAGTAAGTTATGACCATAGATTCTGTGCAGTTTGAGGTACAAAATACTTCTTACGTAATAATCCCAGCAGGATCCAGAGTATAAAATAATCTGTATCAAAAATTATTGTAAGATAATTTGCGACACTGTTATATTTACTGACTATCTGTGTTACTATACTGCGTTACATGATAGTTTAGATACCAACTTATTTATGTACAATAGTAATTTAGCTTCTAATTTAATGCATGAAGATCATTTTTATATAATACATAACTACATAATGATGAACTCACATATTGTGTGCTTGATAATACAATTTTGAGTCCATATAGTATTACTTTTGCACAGATAACTTGGCCAATTACTTACATATTCAGTGTGCAGTTCGTTCAATTTCAAATGGTATGAAACAGGTGTGTCGTTTTCTCTTAGTCTTGTCTAATAATGAGCAATGCTAAGCCGTACCTTCATTATCTCAAGTACATTAATTTAAGTCTGAGCTGTATGAAAATATTACCTTTGCCTTTCTTTAATGTACTCACTATTCATGTACATGTAAACTAATTCATGAATGTCAAAATGATTAAGACAAGTTATTTTCTTACGAAATTTTGATTTTTGTTCGTTGTTCTATAGAAAGAGTAAGTAAAATGTAATCCAAGACAATGAAGTTACAGATGGCAACGATTATCTCTATATGTGTATTGAAAAATAACCTTTGCAGGATGTCTGTTTTGTCTTACTCTTTACTACTAACCACTAACATTCGCTAGTACATTAGTATAAGTAAGAGGAACAAATGTATGGTTCATTCATTTTTTGTTGATTCATACTTATGGTTTAGCCTTGATATTTAGAGAAGACGATTGGCCAATCTTTCTGTAAATAAATGTAAATCACACGGAATTTTTTTCACGTGGATTACATCGTCGATTCGTAAGTTCTACTATGCTACACTATTTACAGTTGATAAGCTATACATCCGATTGTTCTTGCAAACGTTTTTTTTCAAGCAAGTATTTCGGTGTGCATATCTCATGTATGTATATTCGTTTTATTATAGCTGTATGTATGTAAATGGTGAGGTGTTGCGTCCAGTATCAACATGGATCGTATACTTTTGTGATTAAAAATACATAAACATAAAAAAGATCGTCGATCAATTGATTTGACACACTATTCAAAAAAATCAATTTTATTTTAAATGCGGATGAATTCATGATCTAACAATATCTTAAGCGTAATAAAAATCTGTCACAAGATTGATTCAATGAAAGAGAAACATACGTTTACAAGAACATTCACATATTTTACGCCGATAAATACATACATTTTAATGAAATGTACGTAACAAATGGCAGTGCATGTAACGCAAAACAATCGATCACAATCATTTTGCTGTAAAAGCAAATCAAGAAAATTGATAAGATGTCGATATAGATAATCGCCATCTTACGTTTGATCTCAACTTAAAATTTGTATACGATTGCAATATATTCGTAGTAAGCGGATTATTTACCGTTAAGTATTGAGTCCCTCCCATTCGATGAGGTATTGTGTCTGACCGTTTGGCCCTATCCTCTTCGCTTTGATGATAAACTTTTCACCAGCAGCTATTCTATTAGCTGCACCGAAGTAAATATTCACCGATGACTTTAAATCATCCAGAGATATGTCACGCGCACTTTGCTTCACAGGTGAACACTTTGGAGCTGAAGACATGTTACTCTTTCTTTGCGGTTGCGGATCAGGAGGAGGTAATTTATCATTTTGCCGTTGTCTCAATCTCCTACCATTTAAGGCATAATTTACACAATTTCCAATTTGACTATTTGCACTGCTCGAGGCACCATTAAATGAACTTCTTAAATTCCTGGTAAATTCACTTTTAACTTCATTATTACGTGCCGGTAGAATAGCCGCAGTCTTGCTGACCGTATGCTGAAGTTGTTGCTGGACTTGCTGTTGCTGGATAGGTGGACGTCCCCGTCGATGTTGCCTTCTACGTTTCACTTGACCATTTCTGTCAACGATGATATCCTTTTCCGATAACTGTCTCTTGGCTGGACGTACCACCGGCGGTTGCGAGATCACAGGTGTCAGTGGCAGAGGCAAGGTGATGGGACATGGGTTGTAAGGTAACGGTGTACTCGAATTTACTTGATTAAGGCTACAAGGTGTGCTCACTAAATCACTGAATGGATTATTCTTTCCTTCAAAATCTTTGAGTGGTGGGATAAAAGAATCGAGAGTTCCTCTTGAACTGGCTTCATCTCCACTTGTGTCCGCAGGCGTTGGAGGTGGCAGAGAGTGCATTAGATCCACAGAACTAGGCACAGACAGTTCGGACATACCTGATGTTGTAGCTGGTGGTGTTGGTGGTCCGGAAACAGAAGTTGGAGGTGTTGGAGGTAAATCTGGTACCTCTGAGCTCTGTGGCGGTACCTCTGGTACCTCTTTGATCTGCATTAATGAAAAAAAAAATGACATTTATTATTCTTGTATACAAAGCCTAATACATTTTGTATAAAAAATATGATGCAGTAGCCAATCTTTTATTTTTTTCTCGAGAATAGATAAAGTTTAATAACTATCATATTATTCTTTATCAAGTGTTTATATACATAAATGTGAAATAATCTTACCTTCCTTTCCTTTACCTTGGCAATGGCATTTTTCAATAATATCCTTGCTTTTCTGTATCTTGCTTCTCGATCTCCTACCGATATTTCTTTATTATTACTATCGCCACATGTTTTCTCTCTTTTCTTCTGTTTACGTAGCATTCTTTTCCGCGAATTGCCTAATGCTAGTAGACGACGAAGTCTTCTGTGTACACTCAACTTAGGAAATGGGAATGATTTTTTTACAAAACCGCCGCCTATATTGCAATATCTGCAAAAATAATTTATTATATTTTATATGTATAAAATTGTAAATATTGTTACGTCTGCGCAGTCTTTGGTTTCGAGCTGAATCGAAGATGTGAGACGTTCCCTTGACGGATTGTTGTTAAAAATGAAAACGAATCGGAGATTCAGAGTAAGATGATGTATTTCATTCTGTTCAATAAACCCATTCTTTTCCGCAAGTTGTTGAGTTGTTTATTTCCGCGAGTTCTATAGTGTGCGAATGCAGGGACGAAAGCGCAGCAAATGAGTGACGTAACAATATAGTAAAAATACGAGTTAAATCTTACTATCTTCAAGAAAACAATTCATAAAATCGTAAATGAATATGTTATGCGTATAAATAAAAATAGTATACCTGTTTCTTAAAGATTCTATTGATTGACTGGGTTCCGTTAATGGAGGTGGACTTGGACAAGAACTTTGTTCTGCTTCTGAATTTTGATAAAGTGTACCCCGCATTACTAAATGTGTAGGACTCACAGGAATTTCTACATCCTCTGTTGTTCTTTGCTTTAATGCAATCAATTGTTTTGTACTTTCTGGCAAACTCACCGGACTGAAATAATTAAGTTTCATATATTATACAAATGTTAATGTATGTACGCTAAAAATTAATAATTAATTTGTATTGTACATTTATGTATATGTGCATATCATACTAACCCTACTGGTGGAGGAAGGTATTGCAGTCTTTTATTACCAGCCCAACATCTACGTAAAACATAATCGTTTATTTCGCCAGACATTGGAAAATTGATAAATGGAGAAAGTGGTGGCAATCTGGCACGGAGGCCCCATATTGTAGTACGCTTCTTTATCTCTTTACCACATTTGAACCTGGTTCTGTTGTTTGTCAATACTGTCAATATTGTGTCTCTACGTATTTCAACACTAACATCTCTAATCTAAAAGTATACACACAGTATTATAAATTATGATTGTCAAATACTATGATTAAAATATTATATGAATAATATAATTTTAGTAAGTTTATAAATTTATAGATTTTATAAATGTATTCTAATGTTGATAACTCCTACCCGTGGTGGAAGCTGTAAGGTCAACCAGTTGTCATTCGCATAAGGTACAATAACAGTGTCCAAGTCGTAATACTTTTTAGCGTTATAAACAGTCAGATTGTACAATATCAGGTGCACCAGATCTACCCACTTCATTTCTAAACGCCGAACAAATTCTTTCCCATAATTGCACATTGAACAAACAAATACATAAAATCTGTAAGAATTATTAATAATTTAATTAAACATACAATTGTAAAGAAGATTTGTGCAAGGTAATTCTATAGGAGCAATCGATTCGTAGTAGGCGGATTTCAATTTCATAAAAAGTTAATTAAAAAATTAAAGATTGTGAGCGAAAAAGTATAAGATAATAATGATAACCCACGCGGTTTCGAGAATTCATATTTTAATAAGAAAATTTGTGTATTTAAATTTATATTCAAATTAGATTTAATTGAATCTATTGTCATTTTTATACTCGTACTTACCTATCACCACTGTACAAGGGATAAGTTAAGCACCTGATGCACTTTTCATGAAACCATTGCTTACAACGACCGCATTGTAACATTTGTGCATACCATTCACCATTAAGTCCACAATAACAATAAATTTGTTCAGCGTTCACTCTGTGATAATTATCCCAATTTAGCATATCAGGCTGAAATTATATATATGTATATATAAATATATATACGATAAGAATATTTTACGTTATCTTACGTTATCTATTTCCATAAATTTAAAGTACATTCTCTAAAGTACGTTCTCTAAAATACATATAAAATATAATTGTATAAATTATTTTAATAACATATTTTATATTTAAATCTTACATCGTACGGCAATTTTGTCATGTCATCTGGTGGTGGTTGAGGTTGGTCCCTACCGCTGCAAACTTTTCTGATGCTTGCTTTAACCATAGAATTTTTTGGCTCGCAAGATTCACGCATACGTGGCTGACTATCGGTGCATCTATTACATATCCAGTGAATATCTTTACCTGGTTCTGGATTTGGTATTTCAGGCTGCAAATGCATGTTTTTTATATACTAAATCATATTATATATTTCCAATAATAATAATAATAATAATAATAATCCAACTTATTTGTATGATCTCAAATATCATATATGTATACCTGATGACACATTTGGTGATAGCCACGGCTACATTTGTCACAAACAATAATGTCATTGTCAGTCTTAGGCTGAGATTTTTTGCAAAGAACACACATAACATCCGAGTCTGGCATAGCCAATTTTGTCAGCTCTTTAAACGACGACCAGGAAGATGTGTTGTCCAGAAATTTGACAAGACATCTTTCCCTTGCCAAGTCCACCTATGTAGGAATAATTTTAGTATTGTTGTCACTGTCAATATTTAATGTTGCTAAAGAGAAGTGGTTTGTTTGTACCTCGACAACTGTACCAAGGTAATATTTCCCATCTCTGTGTTGAAGAACATCATCTCCATGAGAGAAGCCAACCCGCTGTTCCCTTGTGGTACTGTCGGGCATTGCCAGACTTTCCTCAGGTTCTGACATTTTCTACCCTGTTTCTAAATTGCAAACAGTATAGCTATAATAATCAAATATAATAAAGTATACATCTACTAGAATTTAAGTTAAATTTATCATGGCTACAACAATAAGAAAACTGTTTTACAAATAACTGTATAAAATGTATGTTTTTTTTTTAACTTTTTGGATTAAAAATTGCTGATAATATAAATATCAACGCAATAAACTTATCTCTCTCTTTCTCTCTCCAAATCTCTTTCACAAAATTAATTATACCAATGCAATATATATAGTATGAGAAATCAGTTCTATCATTTTCTATCATTACAGAGAAGCAGAGAGAACGAACACGTTTTTGGTTATTGTACACTAACCTATACATTTGACTAAAATCTTAAATATTATAAAATCACACGTAAATACATGAATTATTGCAAGTTATTTGCAAAAATCTGTGATCGGAAATTTTTCGGATGTAATTAACGGGCGACACGCGATTCGATTCGAAACATCGCCGACGACGCCAGGGAAGCGTCCGAGCTAACCAACGGACCACGCGCGTCCGACGATGCGAGATAAATTGCGACTCGCCTCGCCGTCCGTCGCCACCTACCACGGGCAAGTAACGTTACACAATTTGACACACGGGAACGCGGTCGCGCGATCATATGATCGGCATCTCATTAAAAAACAGTCCGGCGCACTCACTCTCACCGCCGAGGGAGAGAGCGCCGCGACGCTGGAGTCGTTCGCGCGGTACAACGGCTGCGTGTCCCGCGTGCCAGCGGGAACCGCGTCGGGTGAGCTTCCTCGCTCTCGCGGGATCACGCTTCTCCACACGAGAGTGATTCTCCGCGTCAGGCCGATCAATCCAACGAGGACGGCGCGGAGGACGGACGGAAACGAAGAGAAGGAAGGAAGGAAAGAGAAAAGGCGAGCAAGAAAGAGAGAAAAGACGAAGGGCCCGTCAACACCCGGTTGGGGCCCGGTCGGGCCTCTGGCACCGGGGCGATGACTCCCGGCGACGCTCTGGGGCGCGCCATCAGTCGCGCGCGTCCTAGACGACGCAGCGGCGTCGTAAATAAACCCGCGCCCGACCCGGCGCCGCGCGGCTCCGAGTCGAATCGTGTCGGATCGGGTCGGGTCGGGTCGGCGCGGATCCGATCCGGTTCGCCCGTCGTACCTCAGCGTCTCGGTCGTGGAATCACGCGCTGCTACGTGTGGGCCTCATCTTCCGACTCCGGTTTCAGACTCGGACATCCGACAACACCTAACCACGGGGGGGACCCCGCCACGGACGGCTCGCTTGCACTCGCTCGGCACACTCGCGGCGACACGACGGCGGCAAAAGCTTGGCTCCGCTGCCTCCGTATCGCGCTGCCGTGCCGATCACGACGACGCCCCGGGCACCCACGTAGGCCGGCTGCACGATCACGACACGCCCTCAGTTATCGGCATCACCGCGGCGAGCTCGGCGCACGTTCATTGTGTCCCATGGAAATTCGAACGAGTACCGTCCGCCATGTTCGGGGAAACACTTGCTGGGCGACTACGCGGATCAAACGCGCCACCGTGAGACGACACTGCGAAACGCGTAGGGACGTAGCGAGGTCTCGGCGATGCCCTTCGGGAGGCACCCGCCAAACTCCTCCGTTCGCTTTCCCATCGAACGATCGCGCTTTAGTGTTTAACATTCGGTCAAAACTTAACTCTTGTAATGCTGTATTTAAAAAGGAAATTTTCCCCTGTTCTGTTCGTTTATAATAGCGATTAAAATTTAATATTTTATTCCAATAATTACAATTAGTAATACATTATGCTAATAATGTACCTATTGTAATATACAATATATTGTAATAAATGCACGTTAGAGCTTCAACGTCTAGGAGCATCAGTAAAAAATATCAACTCAGTTTTAAACACTAATACCCATGTTATTTCAAGTTGCCAAACCGATCGAAACCTAATAAATTACAAATTGTATCTTTTTACACTTTTCTAAAATATGTTTGAAAATATTACAACTATTTGAATTAAATGACAAAAGAGAAAGTAATTTCAAAAATTTACAAGTGCAATTTCGGTCATTTTTTTTTTTAAGAACAATATTAATTATTTCTCTTTTTTACTTAAAGTTTCCTACGTAAGTGATATACGAACTTCAATGACCTAAAATCCAGTGTAGTAAAAATTAACGATGTAAAAAAATCACCATGGCCTCGTGCCAAATCGTGACGATATTCAGCTTGGAACGTGGCCCTTGATTCAAAATGGCCGGCGGTGGTCGTCATTTGGGCCTCTTGTTGCGATACAGACATAACATAAACAATCGATATTTTGGTCGTTCGAGCATTCGGAATAGCGTGACAAATACGAGCGGTACAAATTATTATTTAAGAAACCATCACCCCCGCTGATTGTGGCGTCTACGCGTAGCACGAACATCTCAAACGTTCGAGCAGTACGTCTTCCATAACAATGCACTCTCTTATCCATATCAGCAGAATTGCAAAATTGTTCGATGCAGTTTTCCTCGGTCTTTCGTTGCTTGCCGATGGCCGTTTAGCAATGACGACGATCTACAGTCGTCGATTGAATTACCTGAATTACGAAACTTTAAACACATCCATGCGTTTCGTTTATGCCTATTTTATACCTAGTCGAGTCATAAACACAATAGCAAAATTGTTCACTACAAATTTTCTGTTGGCAAAATGCCAATGGAAATATAACAAACCTGCCAATAGAATGTAATGGCAGATTAACTGCAAAAATTGGGCCCAATCTGCCGTTCCATCTAAATATCATTTGATGCCATTTTTTAAATGATTACCATACATTTATTACGGTTTCTACTAGAAATCTGATATTAGATTATGTCGTCAAACTCTACTGACAGAACACATGTTTAACACGGTCACAGTTGATGCCAACACGGAAAAAAAGATTAGCTACTATAACAAAACTATTATTAAAATATAGACAGCAAACTATTATTTGTAGCGAGAACGATAATTTTAATAGCAATAGCAGCAAAACTTTGTCAATACTTTAGCAAAACCTTTTTGTCAAAGTTGACAAAGGTTTTGCTACTATTGCAAATTTTTAGCTCTCGCTGCAAATAATAGTTTGCTGCCCATATTTTAGACATAGTTTTACTATAGTAGCTAATCCTCTTTTTTCCGTGAATTTGTCGCGAAATCTGTTCGAATCTGCTGTCAAGTTATGTCGACAGCAGATGCTATTCTGGCACTATATTCTACTTAACCCTTTGCACTCCGTTGTCCCCTCTCAGGGGACATCGTAAGGTAACGTCCGCGGGATGGCGCGGAATGCAAAGGGTTAAATCTACCGTTGAATTATATCAACAGATTCTACTAGTAGAATATATGTCTAATATTGACACAGTTAATGTGCCAATCTACCGCGATCTATTTTGCTTGAATCTGTTATTGAATTATGTCGATCGACAGATTCTGCTTAAAACGCATACTTGATGCAAACACGATTGATTCCAATCTACCGCGATATTCTTCTCGAATCTGCTGGGAAAAACCGTGTGTGTTCACTACTAACATTTTTCTTGACAGTCACATTCGTCGCGTACCTCCTAGGACTATTAACCCATTAACTGCCAATTTTTTTTTTGAAATTTTTGGCCGGATAAGTTATATATATGCACAAAAAGTTGTGTAACAGTATAATTATAAAAATTCCAAAATCTCCAAATGGGGATCGTGGCAGCTAATGGGTTAAAGAAACTTCGATATTTCGTGATTTCTTTCGTTACAATTTATACTAGTAACATTTCTTCGATCACGAGTAATATTATACTTCTTTTGTTTGTTAATTATATATCTTTTATTTTACCTTATTTTTTACTTTCGGACTGATTGGCGATTGGATGCCGAACGTGCTTCAAAATTAACTGTTCAATCTTTCTACGAGAAGAAGCTGAAATCTTTTTAATGAAGGGATAGCTATTTTACTCACGTGTTGGCGAACGGAAAATTGTAATCTGCGAAGTTGCGATATAAAAATCTTTATTTTAAATTTCATTTAAAATAAACTTCAGCTTTCAACATTTTTCTTAACATTTTTTTCTCTCATTTTAATCGTTTCAATTTATTTGCGGGAAATGGAGGCTATTTTTTAAATCATTGGTACATAAAGATGCTTATAAATAATAATGTAGTTAATAATAATATAGAAAATATTTCGAACAATTGAGATATAAAATTGGTACCAACAAGCCTCCAAAATGTTATGCTAAAGCTTTTGAAACGAAACTTGCCATTGCTTTTTGTATGTTTTTCTAAAAATAAGGAATGTAACACTTATTAATGAAGTTGTTAACGCATCTATAACCACACTTCCGAGTTGAAAGAGATCGATGGATGCATTAATTGAACACAATGAATAAAAATAAATACACGATTTATTTTCTTTATGACTCCAAAGAAATAAGATTACGTTTACAATTATACATAATTTTTTCAGTAAAACAAATGGATCGTAAATATATGTATATAATAATACCAAAAAATGGAACGTGTGCTCTTGAGATAAATATTTTTTTGGTAACTCGTAATGTATATTGCATCGATTTAAACAAAAATATGGAGTTCTCAAACTTGCATAATTTTGTTGACAAGTTTTGAACGAGTAGACATTATATCACGCAAATCTACTATTTCTTCTCACGCTCTAGCACTTTGATATAGTTAATCAGGGCCGGATTTTGGCATAAGCAATATAAGCAGTTGCTTAGGGCCCCGCGCCAGCAAGGGCCCCAAAGTTCCATACAACTAATTTCATACGAGTATTAAATTAACGGAAAAAATGAAAAAAAAATACGTTTTCAGTATTACATAAAAGAAATATTTTCTGAATTTTGTGTTGCTAGAAATGAATTTGCAGGGGCCTCTATAAAGTCTTAATAAAATCAATGTAGAAAATATTTTACATGCAAAACAATAATAAATCTCTGTTATACTTTTCTCCGTTAATTTTTATTTCGTGAAAAATATTTTTAGAGCACTATCAAGAAGCATTTGTGAATACTCTCTCTTCGATTTTTTAAATGGTCTATTGCGATGTTGATAGTCTGAAGGTCCCTTCTTAATCCAGTAATCAACTATAAAAAATATGTTTTAGACAAATGTGTGATTCTAAATAAGACCAACATCAAATCACTGAATATTTTGCAGCGATTGCGAAAGGATATGCATTATTAGTATTGGTCAATGGTCATATCATTATTCATTTGATTTTTCTCAACTGCATTTGTAGATATTTCAGCTTTCTCTGAATTTAAATCAGTGCCTTCATGCGTAAGTAGGATCCTGCATGTATATTCAAAATATAAATGCTACGTTATTTTTTATTCCATTAAGTTAAATCACTCCAAATCTAAAGTGTAATGCTTTGTCACGTGTGTAAAATATGAATATATAAAAGGCATAAAATCTTTCTAAAATGCGCCGACCATTTTTTTCACGATTATTAACTTATTGTTAGTTAAATATTAAAACACAACACCTTTGCATTTAAGTTTTCAATTTTCTGCAATTTTTCCTTCGCACGTATAAAATTTGTAATTTTTGTTAATTTTTTTAGAGCTTCTTCCAATCCTTGTGCTTTTTTTTCTTTTTTGGGACTCATTTTCGTATATTCTTTTCATTGTTAGTAAATGATTTTAGAATAATAAAGAAGTATCCGCGATTTCAAGTTAAAACACTTGACCGTCTATTCGTAGACTGTCTTCTTTTTTTTTCCTACCAAGTCACTGTTTTGTCTTTGTCTTTTTCGAGATCTTTTGTTTAGACGCATGCTGCAGACGGTCGATGTGCGAGTAAACGATCAGTGCTCTAACTTGAAATCGCATAATCGCAGATACTTCTTTATTATTCTAAAATCGTTTATTAACAATGAAAAGAGTGTACGAAAGTGGCTCCCAAAAAAGAAAAAGAAAGCAAGAATTGGAAGAAGCTCAAAAGAAATTAACAAAAATTACAAATTTTATAAGTGCGAAGGAAAAATCACAGGAAATTGAAAACTCAAATTCACAGGTATTGTGTTTTACTATTTAACTAACAATAAGTTAATAATCTAGAAAGAAATTGTAGGCACAGCGTTTGAAAAAGAATGTATTTCTTTCATATTCATATTTTACACATTTGATAAAGCATTTACACTTTAGATTTGGAGTGATTTAATTTAATGGAATAAAAAATAACGTAGCATTTATATTTTGAATATACAGGATCCTACATTTGAAGACGCTGATTCAAATTCAGAGAAAGCTGTATCTACAAATGAGAAAAATCAAATAAATAATGACATGCCCAATACCAATATTTCTTCAAAATCGCTGCAAAATATTCAGTGTTCTGATGTTGGTCTTTGGAGTCATTTATCTAAAACGGATGTTGATTACTGGATTAAGAAGGGACCTTTAGACTGTCAACATCGCAATGGACCATTTGATAAATCAAAGAGAGAATTCACAAATGCTTCTCGATATTGCTCTAAAAATATTTTTCATGGAACAAAAATTAACGGAGAAAAGTATGATAGAGATTGGTTAGTTTACTCTCCTGCAACGGGATGTGTTTATTGTTTCGTATGTAAAATATTTTCTGCATCGTCAACATCTCTTGCAAACGAAGGATTTAGTGACTGGCGTAATCTAATTTCTATTCAACAACACGAAAATTCTGAAGACCACAGAAATGCTTTATTTTCATTTTTAACGAGGAGACGTGAATCGAATTTGGATTTGCAACTTGACATGCAAGTTACTCAAGAAAAAGAATATTGGAAACAAGTTTTACGCCGAGTAATAGACGTCATTAGTACTCTAGCAGAACGCGGCTTAGCTTTCCGAGGAAGTGAAGAAAAATTCGGCTCATCAAATAATGGCAATTATTTAGGAATCCTGGAACTGATTTCAAGATATGATCCATTTCTTGCGACTCATATTGGACAATACGGTAATAGCGGTTCTGGAAAATCATCCTATTTATCAAAAACAATATGTGATGAACTCATCCATTTGATGGCCTTAAAAATCAGAGAATCAATTTTACAAGATATAAAAACTGCAGGATATTTTAGTATATCTGTTGATTCGACGCCAGATTTATCACATATTGATCAATTGGCTGTAATTATTCGATATGTCTCACCGGATAATGGATTACCTATTGAAAGATTTCTAACATATCTTGACATAAAAAGTCATACTGGCGAAAATTTAGCAAAGGTTGTCTTAACATATTTAAAAGATGAATGCCAAATTAATTTTAGTAATTGTAGAGGTCAATCTTATGACAACGCTGCTAACATGTCCGGAGTATATAAGGGAATGCAAGCTAAAATTCGAGAGGAAAATGAATACGCTATATACATTCCATGTGCTGGCCACTCATTAAATCTCGTTGGACGCTCTGCAGTTGATTCGTGTCTTGAAGCTGTTCGATTTTTTTCTACCATTCAAGGGTTGTACGTATTTTTCTCAGCATCGCCGAAGCGTTGGTCCATCTTGAATGAATATTCGCAGCAAAATAAATCCTTTTTACAACTTAAACGACTTTCTGATACAAGGTGGAATGCTCATGCACAAGCTACTTCAGCTGTAGCTAGAGGTTACAATGACATAATTGCTGCTCTTTACCACATTGCTGAAGATGGAAATGAAAGCGGGGAATATCGAAATGAGGCTTCTGCTCTGATTAACATAACGGAGGAGCTCGAATTCGTCTTTATGTTAGAATTTTGGGAAAAAATATTAAATGAGTTCGACAAAACATCTAAAGCTCTCCAAAATGCAGAAATAACAATAAGCACAACTGCAAAACTTTACTTTGCACTGTCTCAGTATGTGCAAAACGTTCGGCAAGATTTTGATGACATCGAGTCTCAGGCAAAAGGAAAACTTCCTGATATTGATTATAAATCTGCGAGAAAACGAAAGATAAAAAGAAGGAAGCAAGTTAATGATGGTAATGCCCCTGATGCTGCGGAAAATTTATCTCCTAGGGATAAATTTAAAATGCAATCTTTTATTCCAATGATTGATGCACTGAAAAGAAATTTGGAAGAGAGAGCGTTAATTTATAAAAATGTATCTAACATGTTTTCTTTTTTGACAAATTTGGATGCATCGGAAAAAGAAATCCAAAAAGACTTACTCTTTCTAAAACAGGAATTTCCAAAAGATGTCCAACATGACTTTTCCAGCGAAATAAAACATTTTCATATGTACGCAAAACAAGTTTATCAAGAAAAAAAATATTTAAGTCATGAACAGTTATATCAATTAATTTTTCAAGATAAAATTCAAACCGCGTATCCTAATGTAGAAGCAATTTTACGTTTATTTTTATCTTTAATGGCGACTAATTGTTCTGGAGAAAGATCGTTCTCAAAATTAAAACGAATAAAAAGTTATTTGCGTACAACAATGACTCAAGAAAGGTTAGTAGATTTAACATTAATGTCCATAGAGAACGACAAATTACGAGCTATATCTTTTAATGAAATTATTGAGCAATTTGCAGCAATTAAAAGCAGAAAACAAAATTTTAAATAGGCTTTATATACAGAAAAATATGTTAAAATAAATTTTAATATATATGATTTATTTATTGTGTTTTCTATATTTGCCTTTACCATAAGTCAGTTTGTTAGGTTTGGTTAAGTTAAAAGGACCCCCTTCAAAGCCAGTGCTTAGGGGCCCCCTACAACCTAAATCCGGCCCTGTAGTTAATTATGAAAAGGATTAAAAGGAGGATTAAAAGGAAAGTAGATTTTAAGTGGAAGGAATTAATTCTCGCTCAATGTGGAGAATTAATCCCTATGTGGATTTATTCTGACGAAAGCAAAATTTCATAAAACGAGGTCTCGGTAAATGTACGTAATAAGAATCGCGAATCTCTCGGACGACGCAATAAAAGAGAATGACACAAAGTGTATAGAACGTAAAGTTTTGATGCAGTTTCGCCTGTGTGTCACATCGTCGTCTTAATGAAAATTTTTCATGATACCATCCTTCAATATTGCAATATTACAGGCAAAGACGTTTCTACGGCTGTTATTCCTAAAATACATATAAATTACGGACAAACCTAACTTGTTGCTAAAATAAAATTCACATTTACATTCTAAAATGCACAATACAAATTTCTTCCACAAAGCTTGAAGAAAAAAACAATATACGATTATGGTAAACGCAGAAGTAATAAAGTTTTTTCTTGTATATTTTTTAATATCTTGTCTTCTCACTACTCGCTTTGATAACGCAGAAAAGTCGGGTGAATGTATATAAAATGTATATATAAAACTTAAAACAATTATCGTGAAAACATTTTAAATTGATTGTGAATGAGTTAAACTCATACATCATATCAAAATTAACTTTAAAAAAAGCTACGATGCTGTTAGTAGAATATATGTCACGAAATTGTGATATTTTAACAAAAAAACTTTAAGTAAGATGAATAATGTAATACATATATATCGAACTAAATAAATATGGAAATGTCGTTTAGAACGCAGTATTTCACCGATAAGGCTTCTTGCTCTACACAATTTGTAATTTCGAGAATTCTTACGATCGTCAGCTCGGTCGAAGGTTAATATGCAGTTGACCGTAGGAAGGTTCAACGATCTTATTTCTACAGTCGTGCGAATGCGACACAACATATGTTTATATCCGTATAAAAAAGTTATACAATTAACAGTCAACATATTACGCGACTCAATACGCATTGGCAGACGTCTGCCTCGTTTGAGAAACGTATTTCTTGAAAACTTTTTTCTGCAACAACCGTGTTATTCGATGTATTTCGAAGTTACGAAATACAGACATATATTCAAATTATTAAAAAAAAAAAACACACAATATGCCGAGCTCGTCGCCGTGTTCATCAACATTTCATCGTTTTGATCTAATTTTATTTTTATTTTTATCTCAATTTTAAAGTTCATCAAATTTATTATTAATGTTTGGCAGGAATGGTCAGAATTCTAATGTTCAATTCAACACTTTTTCGATTAACTTGGATCCTCGGTTTAATAACACATTTAAAATGCCATACGTTCCAACTTATTTTGAAAAATTCTGGAAAATTAAAAATACATTTTAATTTATATGTACGCTGTAAAAATCACAACTTTTCAAAAAAGAGCATTTAAATACATTTGAAATAAATACAGATTGCTTTGCCAAAATGATTACTATTTTCACAAAATGTTTATTTTTATATTATCTGGTGATTAAATTTAATTTTATAAAAGACAAAATTTTTTTAGATAAAAAAAAATATTTTGATATACATATACGAAATTCAATACTTATGTTATATGTCATAGGCAGCGGCACATCATTTCATAAACCATTATTACTCCAATAAATAAATATTTACATAAGATACAGATATTAAACAAGAAACGAAATTTCTCTTAGACATTTTGTGTATTAGAATATTTTAAAGCGTGTACATTCGTGCGTGTGACTATTCAGACTTATTATAAACAAAATAACATCTGATGAAAATAATAGGACAATTATTTAGATATATTGTACTCTTGAATATATATGCATATATCAGTAATGAAATATTAGCAATTTAATTTAATTTAATTTCGATCAACATTTATTGAGAAAGACCGATGTATATTATGAATCACTGATTATTTACATATATAAATCGTACAGACATCAACAGTCTAGACTATAATATGATTTATCTCACAAAAAATTTGATTTACAACCATATATAAAAAAAAAAACATTTCCAAATTGTAGAACTTTATAAATCTTATATAAATTTTTAAATATTTCTCAATCTCTTTTAAATATCAGTATACTGGCTTTATTCTTAAATTGATGACACAAAAAAGCCAGATGATTAAATTTTCTCCTTTTACAATTAATCCACCCGTCATATTGGTAGCTTCAATATAGACTCATTAAACAATTTCATACGTATAATACAAACTTTATTCTTTCCAGTATAAAATCATTTTTTAGAACATCTTTTTCTTGCCCGCCGTATAGCGTTCCATGTAAGCATCGTAACCATCCAGATCCGCGAACTGTTTCATCTCAAAGAGATTACCTTCGAGCGCCAACACCGAGACTTTAGAATCCTTGAGGATCCTGAGGGGCACCGAGCTCAGCTGTAGGCAGTTTTCCTGTAATCGCAGTATCTTCAGTCGCGGGCACTCCGCCAGCTTTTCAGAGATGGTGGCGATTTGGTTCTGATTGAGATTAAGCTCGATCACGTGGAGGCCGGCGGCACGATCCGGTACGATCGTGAGCCGATTCTTGGACAGGTCTAGAACGTCCAGGTGCTTCAGGCCGCAGAACATCAGCGGGAAGTCGGAGATCTGATTGTCGGATAAGTTGACCTGCTTCAAGTGGCTTAGATTCGCCAGCGACGACGGGAGCGGTCTGATTTGATTCGCGGCGCAATTTAGGCCCTCGAGTTTCTCAAGCGCGCCCAATGTGTCGGGCAAGGCGACCAGCTGGTTGTGGCTGAAGTTCAGCTGTTTCAGCAGTCTGAAGTCGCCGATCTCGTCCGGCAGCGTCGTAAAATTGTTCTCGGATAGATCCAGGGTGCGCAACATCGGTGCCAAGTCACGAAGTTTCCGCGAGAACTTGTCCAGCTTGCACTGTGACAACTTCAGGGTGGCAGTCTTCTCCGCGGTCTCGTAGTGCCTCTTCAAGGCGGAGTTGCCCATGTCGCGTCAGTGTCTCGATATCCACGCGGACGATGATTGTACGAGCCTCTTTCCTATCAACGAGCGTCGCGAAGGAATTAATTTAATTAATTAATTTAATTAATTTAATTTGAACTATTGCTAACAAATATCGAGTGCCGCTTTTGAAGCACAGCTTGCGTTATCGCAGTGCACTTCCCGTCGCTCGGATGGCAACCCTCTTATCTTAAATTCGGGTAATATTCGCGCTTGGATTTTGTTTTGAAGTACGATCGAGTTCTTATGATATATATGTACATATATATATATATAATTTTTAAGCAATATATTTATATTTTTTTATATGATTCTCAAAGATACTATATACATATGATCGTTTGTGGGGAAAGACGCGCTGTACCCGCGTAGTTCGAAATGTTCCGCGAGACGTGCGAATCCCGACGATTGTCGGAGCGAAACTTTTGCGAGGGACTGTGAGCTGTCGACGCGTGGTCAGGTAAACTCGCCACGCAGACTGTACTACTGCCCGTAGCTTTTGCACGGCGCTGTACCGGTGCGCGCGCTCGGTGGCTGTGTTCACTCCGAACTGTCGGGGCGGCGTTTCGCCGCACAGTGTGGCGTAGGCGACAAGCGTCGCGTCTCGTTCTCGCGCTTCGCCCGCGGTACGCGAGGACGTGTGCAGGGTAGCGCGACGCCCGCGTTCGCTGTTCGGCCCGTACCGGCGTCCACGTTACGGACTGCAGGAGTGAAATGTCACGCGATTGACAGCACGTCCGCCATAATAGCGGCCCGTCCGGCTTCGCGTCTCCGCCGCCCGATGGCGGGTCGCGCGGTCGCGCGCGCGCGCGCCCGCTTGTCCGAAAAATGGCCGACAAACGAAGATGTAGCGATGCGCGTCGAGTTTACAACAGACTGAAAACGCCGCGGCAGCCTCCAGTGCGTAGTACACGATGCGGCGGTGCGCGGAAGTGGTGAGATAGTGAGATCGACGTCACCGGCAAACGACATACCGGGTAACGATGGCCTCCACGCCGAAGACGGAGAAGCACGCAGGTAAGATAACCACTACCCGTTGACGATGGACTGTAGGCGAGCGAGCGAGAGGGAACGAGCGCGCACGCAAAAGAGAGAGCGAGAAAGAGAGAACGAAGAGTAGGAGTGAGAGAGACGGAGTGAGAGGGCGCGTACGCGACAAGCGTGCGAGACCGCGCGACGTTCCTACCTTCTCTCGCGGGACTCCGGATCCTTCCTGAAAAACATCTCGCGTCCGTACGATTCGTACTGCTTGACGTCGAGCTCGTTTATCTCGGTTATCACCGTCGATATCTCGAACTCGGCCGACTTTATCAAAAGCGTCAACGATATAATAATCGGTGGCATTAACCCGACGACGCAACCGGATGCGAAATGTCAAAAAGCATATGTGCACCGCATGCCCATTGTGCACGCCTGATTTCGTCTCCCGTTTCTCTGAGGAACTGGATGTTCCGTCGATATTTCTATGAGTCGCATTTTACTCGAGGAATCTCATGTATTTACGATGACAGACACGTCAAAGAAAATAAAAGAAAAGGCACGATCGCGCGCGTTTACTTTCTCACGAAGAATTCTCTCTCTTTCTCTCCTCGAGAACAAGGTGCGTCGGTAATCTTGTCTCGTCGGACCCTGGTTCCAATCTGCACCTCGTGACTTCGTGTTCCTTCCCGACCGCTCCAGCTCCGTGGTCGAGTATAGCTTGGGTCAATCCATTCCAAGCAAACAATGCAACATTGTTTTCTACGATAGAAGACAGAGAAACAGACGGTATTTAGTTAGAAACAGATTAGCCGGAGTTATTCTGATAACTTGATCTATTCAACAAGGAACAATAGTTTCCTACGACAGAAAGAAAACAAAGAAATAGATTACAGTTAATTCTAAGTGAATTCTTTTTGACCTGAATTTTTTTCTGTGGATCGAATAAATTGTACATCGCGAACGAGCGGTTTTCTTTGAAAAGTGCAATTCAACAAGATTTGATTTTGAATGGAATACTTTAAAAGATATTTACGCAAGTAAGTAGATCTCGCTTTCTGCAAGAACGCTCTGTTTTTCTAAGGGGTGCGATCCAGCTGTTTTCACAAGCTGGCACGCCGCCTTTTATTTGCGAAGCTGCGAAACGCGCGAAAAGCATTGGAATGTCGCAGAAAGAGTCGATCTTTCGAGATACCTAAATGTCAAAGAGTGAGACAATTCTCTCACTATGAGAAATTCATAATAATTAACCCTGCGCGGTCCTACTGGGTCGTTTGTGACCAGAGTGAAATTTCACTTGACACATTTTTCATGCATTTTCGCTCAAATAGCTATTTATGGCGTAAAAAATAATAACTTTTGGGCTTTGAGAACTGTTGATTCTTATTGAATAAGCATCGAGAAGTACTCATGAATTTTTTTAGATTTTTTAAAGCGATGCAACCGGTTGAAAATCGCACACGGACACAAACGACCCTGTGGGACCGCCGAGCCAGTCAAAATATAGTGGGACCGCGCAGGGTTAAATTTATTTATTTTTTATTAAATTTATTTATTTTACTTATACGTTAGTTATTGTACAATTTAGTATATAAATAATAAATAATAAAAATTTAGTATATAAATAATAAATAATAAAAATTTGTAATTCGACAAATGATGTGTTACATTGATCTTATTTGATCAGAAATAGCTCAAAGAAGAATTGAAACAAAGTAAAAGATTAAGGGGGCGGATTGATTAACTGAGATTAACCCTCTGTTAGTTGCATTATTTTCATCTATGATCGTAATGTACACTCTTACAAATATACAAATTTTCCCATTATTTTGTGCTTCTTGAAATAATTTTTTTTTGTCTAATAGACTAGGCACTAAAGCCATATAAAGAAAATATAAAGAACCAATGAAAAGGATCAAGATGGATAAAAAATTTAAAAAACTGAAGATCAGTAATCACTTAAAATAAATATTATAGTCTGAATGTGTATTTACTAATTTATTGGATATTGCGACTAAGAGGGTTAAATGTCTCTAATTGAATTTTGGCTTCAAGGTCGTTTCTTCTCTTGTGAAGTATTTTCACTGCAGAATCCGTACTGACGATAATCGCGTGAGCCAGAGTGGAGTGTGTCAATAAACTTTGCACGCGTCCAGCCAGACCCTAGATTCGAACAGCTGGCCGTGTCACGAACCTTCCGTCCCACAATTCGCCCCTTCCGAACAAAGACCTATCCCACCCTGCCCCTGGCCTGACCGAGAACGACTATATTTTTCGTGGCGATTACGAGACCTTTCTCCCTCTGCCCTCTTTTACGAGTACCCGTGAATACGCCCCTCTTCTACATTTCTCGTTTTCTTGTCGTTCACACACAGCGTTCGTTTGACTTCGTATACGCGTTTTTCAAAATTATAATTTTCGCTTTTTATAACATAAAGTTTAGATTCGAGAAAAAAATTACAGCCATTCAAATATTATATGAAAAAGTAGGGTAGACCTCATGAATTGCCATGATTTTATATTTTATTTTTAATTAGATATAGAGAAAAATGACTTAATAATTAATTAACAATTTATTAAATATAAAAATCCATAAATAAAAATTGCAACAGTTAATGGATTAATTTTTAGGTAGTGTCAAGTAGTAATTAAACTTGTGACTTTCAATTTCTTCAGTAGAATATTATAATAAAAATTTTTCAGAGAAAAAAAATATTTAACTTATATTTTAAAAGTAACTAGATATTCCAATACTTTAAAAGTGCAAATATCGATATACGAACGTATAAGCTCTCCGTTGAGCATTATATTTGACGTACACAGTATACATTGCTATTGTAAAAATTGTGCATTCTCCTATGTTACATTTCATTGTCAATACTTGTCGATATTTTAGGTTTTTGAGATATTTCATTTCTGTGTCTTTAAAATTTCTCGTTACATCTCCGTTATATCATCCTCACGTAATCCTCGCCACGAGGAAAATATTGGAAAAACATCCATTTTCCATTTTGCATGTTCCATTTTGCAAGTTCGTGTGTCGCATACGAAATCACGAATTTCTATTACAAGCGGATAAACGTCGGATCTATTGGCTGATTAGATTTTGATAATACACAGTGTAACAGATGTAGCTTATCAGAGATGATCTTGATATTCGATCTTGAAAGGATGTGTGACGGACGGAGGTACTTAAGTAAGGGTAGTTCGATCAATTTGCCGGATAAAACAAAGGACAATTAACCCTCATATATCATCTGCTTCACGTAATTACGTTTAATTCGAGTTGATCTGTTGGCCGCTGCAATTGTACCTCGTTTGTCGGCTTGTTTTTTCGTTCATTATCGTCATACATTTCCCCTCCTAAATGAATTAGGAACGCGAACGAATCACGTTCAATCGTTCTGGACGAAACGCACTATTCCGTATTTTGAGGTTTTCCTCGAAGTTTTAATCTATTTTAAAAATACAGGATAAATTTCATTATACCCAGAAATAATTCTCGATGGAAAACATCTCTGATATTTTTTCATCGCTTGCGCTCTTAGCGAGTATTGAGCATATTTCGTCTGAAATCTTGTTTCCGATGATCTCTCTTTTTCTCTCTTTGAAATAGGAATGCTACATTACATTATGATTTTATTGGCCAATAACGCGAGCGGGATCAATAATAAATCTGTATAGCCGCGACATAGTCTTGTTTGAATGGTAGACTCATTAAATTTCCAACTCTAAGAGAGGATTAGATAGTCGCATTGAAATAATTCTATAGTGGCAAGTGTACCGTGTTGTGTGGCAAATAAATGACGATGCTGCGTGATGAATGCTGTCGGCAATACCTCGTCTTGATATTCGAGTAATCTTACGGGAGAGGTGGAAGGTAGAAGCACAAGATCGGGATCTTGTCGGATCCACTTCATCTCGTCAGATCTTTCGTCTCTGTTTCCCCTATTGTGTCCATTATAGTCTTTGCATGCGGCTGCTTTAGCTGTTCGTTGCCTAATCCGTATAGACTCCTCTCTTTATTAACCTGCAATCGCGGAAAGCTTCCTAATAACCGTCGCTTTCGCGTGCTTGCAAAGTAAAAATTCTCAAAATTCGTACGTCTAGATGAATTGCATTTCTAGATGAAAGATATTCTTGTCCACCGGATATAACGAATCGTTTATATAAATGCACGAAACCTTTCTACACATGATGATGAAAACGTGTGACTCGCGTATCTTTATAATTGTTTGTAAGACAAGCATGATTTCGAAGCGTACATAATGAATGGTTAATTGTATGTTTGAAGAGAGAGATATTGCGAGTACGGTAATGAATACCGTCTCTCCCTCCGAATAATATGACATTAATTTATGACCATTTGCAGAAAATTGACATTGCCTAACGAACGAAAAGGGATTTACTCGAGGCAATTGTTAAAACAAATTTAATAAATGTTTTTAACCACAAATGAATATGACGAAATAATTATACATGAAGAACTGGCTTTAAAGTAATTTTCTGTAAGTTTATACATACAGATTAATGGTTATTGTTATATATTCTTTTAATACAGAGATAGTATTTTATTACTACGAGAGATACGTAAAATCTAGTATATATAAAAAAATGTTTCCAATTATTAGAATAGTAGCAGAGTTGTAATTAGTGTGGCATGCGGTAGAACATGCTTTCCTCGATGAACTCCATTACCGCAATTATTGCACTCTATAAATTTTCATTAGTACGACGCGTTATCAAAAGGGTACAAGGAATGCTTGAAGATTGACGGAAATGTTTATTCGAACCTTCCGCTTTCTTGCAACCCGATGGATTACTTAAAAATTACTTAAAAATTATTGATACTAATTCGCAAAGTGGAATGTATTTTATAGCTGTCCATAAAATATGTTCGAACTATTTTGAAAAGGAAGTTTATTTTAGCACTTGAGTTTTACAATTAAGTGAAGGATGTTATATAAATCCCGTTATGATCTCCAGGAAGCGATCTATAAGTTATGATGGACAAGTGTTCATAAAATCGTGATTTCCATAAGATAGATGCTAATTAAATAATATGCTAATATTGCTTCTCGGTCTATAAAAGACTTTCACAATCTCTATATGCTATCTGTGCACTTTTTTTTTCTTGAACATTTTTTTACCTGTTAAACTTTCCTTTGGAAGAAAAAGAGATTTTATTTTATTTTAAATGTGATTATTTGCAATTCGATATTGCGAAACATCGGCACAAGCTGTACAATAAGTAATTAAATAATATGCTAATTAAATAATATGCTATTATTGCTTCTCGGTCTATAAAAGACTTTCACAATCTCTATATGCTATCCGTGTACTTTTTTTTTCTTGAACATTTTTTTATCTGTTAAACTTTCCTTTGGAAGAAGAAGAGATTTTATTTTATTTTAAATGTGATTATTTGCAATTCGATATTGCGAAACATCGGCACAAGCTGTACAATAAGTATGTTAAATCAGAAAGGCGACATTCTCTATTGAGGTACAAAACGTTTCTTAACTTTTCAAAAATATAACGATAAACTTCCCACTTTTCAACGAAAACTTTCTATGAAACTTATCACAATCCATGTGAAGTGCCAGAATCGCAAAAATGGTTTCTTAAAGAGATTGTTATTACGCTCATTTTTCGAGACGACCGCAGTCGTCTCGTAATATTTCGATTTCATTCTGCGAATGACTATGTTTCGCAATATTTCTGCGGCACACGCAGTGATTTAGCGCCTTTATTGGATTCGATCTGTCCGCGCGAGCCGTTTAGGAACCGCAATCATGCGCAGCCAGTCTTCCGTTCCTCCGGCAGTCCGATCTGCCAATATCTATGCAAATCCACGGCCGAGTTGTTACAAGCATCGTGTCGACCAGACCAATGATGCAGAGTCCGTGCCAGAAACACGCATTCGCAATGCCAAAGCCGACGGCACATTGTGGTAACGTTAACTCAACGATTCATTAATATACAACCGTTTTCACGTTACATGTAAAATACAAAAAAGGAGAAAAAATGCACACATGTGTTAAAACTAATTCACGCACATCGTTATCGTTCAGGCTCAGGCCTGCGAGCGTTTCGATTTTCTCAATTTTGTTCTGGTGTAACCCGATATTTAAATAATATATGTATATATATTATTAAATAATTACAATAATATACAATAATATATGTATTTGTATATTATCATGCTTTCCGTTTTAAATGTGAGGTTTATTTTATATATATAATATATAAAACCAAATGATATAGATAAGTTGTTCAATATACGAATATCCAAAATATCTATATATTTAATTTATAATAAAATCAGAATTACACCTTGTTACATCGAATTGTTTACATCTCTAGCTTCAAGTGAGTTAGTCCTTATTAACACTTATTTTATTGTTATCCCTTTACTTTTAATCAAGAATAATATAAACATAGTAATGAAATATTGAAAGTACATGTATTTAGATTCTGGGTTGCTTTCATGCACACACATTTGGATATTTCGGAATCCATCAAGGCGCAAACTATTCACTGTCGTTTTCTTATGCGAGTCAATTCGACTTGCAATGACACGATACCAGTCTTACATCAGCATGAGCGATACTTCTTCTCACATGCTAATACAATGCAAATAGTGATGACAATGACAGTCTTGCGTGAGATGTTTTTACAAAGATTATGAAATAAACACTACTATACAAGCTTTTGTTTTTAAGGGAAAACGTGATATAGAGATACAGCTTTCAGACAAGTGTCTATGTTTTCTTCGTTTGAAAATTTCAAGTACGGTATGTAGCACGCGAGGTAGCACGTATAATTAAACCTATTTCGATATGTACAATTCAACTTATAACTTTCGAAGAAAAACAATTTATGTTCGAAGAACTGAATGGAATGGTCTGATTAAAATGTCCTCATTCATCAAGGATTCTCGTCAATCTTCCGTTAAACGTTTACGAGTTAATTCCCGAGTGAGAAGCCTCGGGTACGATACTGATGATTGATACTTCAATGTATGACATTCACCATTTTCAGAAGGAAGGAAAAAAATGATTTATGTTCGAAGAATCGAGTGGGGAACAATTCGAATGGAACGTCCTCGTTCGTGGATTCAAGGATTTTTGTCAATCCTCCGTTGAGCGTTCACAAATTAATTCCCGATAGTGAAAAGCATCGGGTCGAGAGACATCGTTAGGTTGCAAAGGTCCGCAAATAAATTGTGTCTTCGTTGTCGGCTCTCGGTCTCGTATCTCGAAATAAAGAGCCGAACGTAAGAGCCGGCTTCTCTGTACGAAGTCTTTTGTCCCTCTCCTCCGTTAACCCTCTCACCACCGTCGCTCCCTCCCTCATACATCTTTTGCTCGTCCGTCCCTCTCTCTCTTTTTCTCTCTTCTCCCCCTCCTTCCCCCTCTTTCCTTCTCTTTGACCTGTTAAAATAGACAAGGCTTCTTTCCCGGCCAAAGTCGTAGATATTACCGGCCAATCTTACGCTAACGGCTTGTCTGCCAGAACGACAGTTCACCTCGGATCCGCGACGAAGTTGGTTCTAACCTGCAGCGCCGCAAACTTGTTCGCAACTGGATTCGTCTAGTCCAGATTTGTTCTCTCGCAGACATAAACGGGCATTTCTGCCAGGACGATATTGACATTTGCGAATTCTTCGAAAGTGAAATCTCGCCGCCGTGGTTGGTGAAGCTCTCTGTTCTCTTCCCTCAATTTTATTTATCGTGATATTTAGTCGAATATAGTTACTTGTCCTTTTTTTAAAAATTTATTTTTATCGACATTAATTTTACTTCCTGAATGTCAATGCAACGATGTATCACAATGATACGTCGTTGAGGGGTAGTAGGATATTGAATGAGATAAATATAAAGATTCCCGGGGAGAATAATCGATTGTTGCTATTATTCCGTCTATTGATAATGTTAAAAATATGAGTGGTCGGAAATGCGACAACGTTTCCAGGCGTGTGAGCGTCGTCGGGAGCGAAGAAAAGTCGCGCGGAGGAACGCGTCGTTAACAGTGATGTGTAAAGGGCATCGAAATGTCAATTCGCCACTCAGTGTTGCGTATGGTAATTGCGTGCAGATTAAGTGGGTGTTTACCGCAACTGCGTCGTCAGGCAAAAGCGTGGCACACAGGCGACGACCCGGACATTTTTTCCGTGAATGCTCTTTGCAGAACGCGCGATCCGTCGCGCCAGCGCGAGTTGATTAATTACTCGATTAAATGGCAAGCAGTCGAATTACGGAACGTCGATTATGGACATAATATTCGCACATCTTAATCGTCCCCTCGTTGCTGCTTATCGTATAATTAATGTGCGTGATCCGAGTGGAATTGGAACAACGTAATTAATCCGTTCTCTTAATTACTTCGCGCAGGACGATTCGTAACTGTTTCACTTCGGAACTTTGAGAGTAGTGATGTTCTTTACCGTGTAACATGTCATCTGTCAAATGAAAATGCATCCGTGAAGTTACAGCCTCATGTGCTTTCCGAATATTCTATTTTTATTAATTAATTAAACGGTCTGCCAGACGATCAATAATATGTGTGCCAAGGAAAAGAGTTCGTAAAAGACATTGAGCGAATCGGCCATTTATAGTAACAACCGTTAATAGTAACTGATCGAATATCCAAAATTAATAATCCAATATTAACGTAATTATTTATAAAGATGTAATATTCTGTTAATTCTCCCCATGGAATGTTTGATTTGAAGACGTATGCGAGACGATCGTATCAACTTGTTGAAATCGTGTAGACTTTATCTTCAGTGCATAAAGCCGCAATTATTCATTGCGGAATAGCAATTGCGGGGTGATCTCAGAAGATCGCGATAGTGGTCGCGCGATGTGGAGCGGACAGTTTGCAGACGTTACGTGTTAAACGATCAAGACGCGATCAGATGAAAGGGATCGTTGCGTACGCGTTTAGTCGCGCGTGTAAGCAGAGTAACCAGGAGAGGTTGTGTTCTGCTCGTCAAGTTTACTCGCGCGTATGGCGTTAATTAATGCGTGAAACGTGGTTGTTACCGTCCGTTCATCGTGCAAATGCATCTCCGCATCTCCGAGATAGGAAACGGATAAGATATGAAGGGCATATCGCGATAAAATTTTCATGTACCGCGATAGAATTCCGTGGCAGAGCCTCCATTTTGGAATGGATCAGTTAAATTTTCGATGTCACGAATTCGTGAACATGCATTTCCCATATTTTATTCGCGGCAAGTGAGAAACGCCTGGAGATATTTCTTTTCTGTGTGGTTGTACAATTGTCGTCCCGTTAACCGTCTGACAATCAAATAGATAGGTAATTATAATTTTTAGCAAATTTTGATTCGTTAAATTAAACATAGCTTTTGAAAATATATTTTACTATGTCCGCATAGCACGCGAATCAAGAATCAAATTAATTACATAGTTTAATCGAGTTAAATTCCTGATAGAATTATTTTGGCGAATTATTTCGAATCCGCCCGATGGAATGTTTTACATATTCGCGTTTATCGAAATGCGCTTGTTTTACGATTACACGTCTAGGACGGCGTCAAAGGCTGGCATGTGCCTCATGTGCAGCGCGCGATAAATTTTTACGTTATTACGTTTGCTATGTATTTTCGGACGTGAAGTCGTTCGTGGCGTATTGCTCTTACCATTTGGAAACATCATCTGTGCGAAAGATAATTTTTAGACGCGCCGCATACATAACGCAGATTCGGCGTAAGCGTAAAGATAGCGGTCTCCGAAAATAACGATGCGACGAACGTGACAGGAAATGTAGTGTACGCAACTGGGTCGCAAGTTCATCAGCTAATTATTGCTAATCATCTTATACCACTGAGATATCACAAGTCTGCGTCTCGCTGATAGATAATAAATTGTATGACGATCTTCGATGATCTTTGAGGTTTATCAATAAGAGTAATAGAAAAAAAGTTGACATGTATTAATGAAAATGACTTAATTAATTTAACAAATTTAAACTCTCCTTCGC
This sequence comes from Crematogaster levior, assembly GCA_901521435.1. Classification (NCBI taxonomy): domain Eukaryota; kingdom Metazoa; phylum Arthropoda; class Insecta; order Hymenoptera; family Formicidae; genus Crematogaster; species Crematogaster levior. The sequence continues at coordinate 555,622 of CABEGB010001192.1, forward strand.
CAATGAATATTAATAAACAAATTTCAATTGTTTATCGATCCGTTTGGCAAATTATCTGCATGCCGCCGACTAGATTTGTCGGACATTAAAATGCAGAAAAATCGCCAACTTTAAAATCGATATCGATTTTAATTTTTTGGCCCTAAATTAGATGAATTTATTGCGAAAAATATTACCTCAGCCAATATTCGAACTTGGAACTCCCTCACTTCGTGCGGGCGTAATTAATTAATTTAAACATTTCGTATTTATTATATAGTTGCACATATTAGCAGTAAAATCTATATAATATAAAAAAATATGATGATGAAGGAGATTAATATTTAGATTATTATTTGAAATGTGAGACTGACGGTTTTCTTTACGATGTTTTATAATAAATGATCTAGATGTAGCTATTGGAAACTGCGCGTTACATATGACCGATTAATGAAACAATTTAATAAGATAGAAAACATATTTTTTGTCGGATCGAGTGTTTGCGTGTTTTGTTGATGAAAGTATGATGTATTTAAGAAGGAGAGCAAACTTCAGAAACTATCGCAAAAGAAGATATCGTTTTCCAATCTGAGTTTTATCATCGAAATAGAAATACGTATTTTGCAGATAATTTCTTCATGATCTTATAACCTTCTATCTTATAAACATTTCCATTTACTCTGTTTATTGTAATACAAGTCATAACAAGCCAGATTATACAAGCAAATGCAAATATTTTAGAAATTTAACGAACATTTAATGAAATGGTAGGAGAATTTAATTGCGCATCATATTTTCATAAAAGTTCATAATTTTTCAGTGGTGTGCCAACGTCCTTGAACGAAATTTTAATACCACCGAGCTTCAGAAGTAAAATTTTTGCCTTTGCTTACCGTTGTCGCGAATATAATGTCTGGAGAAAATTCAATAATTGTATGAGACAACAAGTAGCCCAGAAGAACTGTATCTGGCCCTTTGTGCTTACCGTACCGTGGCACGAGTTACACGACCGACCTCCTGGTACCGTATCGGATTATACACATCGTTCTGAAAGTAGTAAAAGCAATGTAGAACCTCAGTAGGTGGTCGAAAGGTAGAGAAGAGGTCAGCTTTTCGCTCCAGTAATCGCGAATCGTTTGTTGTACAAGATGATACCTTAAGAAGTTCGATACTACTCTTTTCTATCCGATATTCTTCCCGTGAATATGTGTCAACTCTTCGACGTTCTCACAAGTATGTGTCATGAATATCTACAAGTTATAAACTATGGACAGTTTCTATAAATATTAAGTAACCTTGATTTGATTCCGTATCTTGTTCGAAGGACAGAATCGGAAAATGATTCAGCAGGGACTTGTTTAACCATTGATCCGACACGCGATTCCAATATACTAAATTTAGTAGCTTTTTGACACTTTTACATATTTTATATTCTTTGCATAAAGAATGGAAAGCCTGAGGATATAATATTTTATACTCTTTTTATAAAGATAATATACAGAGTGTCCCAAACCTGCCACTGTTAATAGCAGATTCCTGAGATTATTTTAAGACAAAAATTCTCTAATACCAAGATGCCGAGACTGTAATAGGATTTTAAAATAAAGTTTTAAAATAAGAAGTGTCTAAAGTTGACTGATCAAATTATCTGAAATTCACGCGCTCAGTCATCGCACAGTAAGTGAAAGTGTTTTCAAGTGCATTAATTTTATAAAAAAAGAAATGCACTTGAAAATACCTTCCCTATACAATGTGACATGACGAATTTCGGACAATTTGATTGGTCAACCTTGAACACTTCTCATTTAAAAATTAGTATAGCTTCGACATTTTGGTATTAGGATTTTTGTCTCAAAATTATTTCAGGAATCTGTTAATGGGTTGCAAGAACAGTCTGGAACACTCTGTAATAAGGAAGTAATGAAAGAAAAAACAGCATGAATTATGACATAGTGTTTCTAAACATAATTATGAACATATGCATTACATTCAAAGTGTGTGTATTATTTTATCGTCTCGACCTCTTTATGTAGGTATAAATTGAGTAGTAAATTACAAGAATGTTAATCATACATATCGTGATTTGCATAGAACATTTTAAGATTGTTGTAAAATAAGAAATGATATGAATGATAAATTAGAAATTTATCTAGCGAGAACTTACAAAAAGTTGTCACGTCATAATTATCATCGCGGTTAAGTTAGCATGAACTTTGAGCTCGAGAGAAATTTTGAGCGCTATCATGCTCATGAGACTTCGAGGAACGAAGCCATTGCTATACAGTACTTGTCGCGACAGCCATTTAACGGCGTCACGATAAGTTTGCGTCTGACATATATCGCGGGAGTGACGCGGAAGCGCTAGACTCAGAAATCGTGACGGAACATCCGAAGCGTGAAAATAGACACCCTAGAAACTGACGCCTTAGTGTATCACTATCTGTATCGCAGCATAGTACCCGAGGTCGCGGTGCATGCATCGTCGCACATGTATATTTAGGTCTGCTGTCATCGGTTGAAACTGATCTATGAATTTCGAGATCTCCATTCGGAAACTTTGCACTCAAGCGGAATTATCAAGGCAATGATATAATAGATTCATTAAGTATTAATTTTTACTAAGCTAATTCAAACCAAGCAAACAAGCACGAGCAAACATGAATAACTTGCTTAATGATGTCGCGAGTTGTTTTCTTTTGTGTTTTTTTTTATCCGACTTAATTTGGATTCTACTTAAACGCTCATATTACGATTACGAAAAATAGTATAGATTAATTTTATATGAAATATATTGTAATTCGGTCTCAATGATTTCTCTAGTGAAGTACATGAAATTTTCGCTATTTTCAATCAATTTTTCGGTCAATTATTTGATGTCTCGACATCATCGTCTGCTTGAAAGACGTATAGATGACAGATCGTGTGTAGGTACATCTAGACACGAATCTTTTGGAGATTAAAAAAACAAATTACCTTTCGTGGTCGATTATCCGTTTCTGATAGAAACCGCTTGTCGCGAGCGATATTTTTATGGGATGATATTGATCACGGTACAATGCATTCAGAGTCACTCAAGCTTGTGATCCTCAATATTGTCTATCGATAACCGCAGTCTTGCTGTCATTTGATATAGTTCAGTATTTGCAAAAAATAATTGCAAAAAAATACTGAGTTTTATTTTTCCATGAACTCAATCAAATGTGTATGTATCATTTCTTAGCGGAAAAGAAAAGGGAAAAACATATCGAGAATCTTAAAAATTGCATGACTATCTTTTTATTAGTGCGCGAAATCGTTTTCCTAGAAAAGTTATTAGCATTTTTCTTAATATTATATAAAGAATGTTGTTTGTAGCAATTCTCTTCAATTTTATGATTCACGATTCACATTTAGAAGATGTAATAATTATCTACGGCTATATCGTGAATAGTGAAAGTGAGATTGAACAGTGAAAGTGCATTATGACAGAACAAACGTATTTAAAAATGCAATTTACTGTCGTGCGAGTTTACGCCATGAACAACGATGTAAAATTTAATTTGAAAGAAACTCAATCGCGGTTCTTCGCATCATAAAATGCCGCAGTACGACGACAGCTTCCTCGACTCGCCGAGATTTCGGCGGCGAACTCGCAGCTATACAGTGCAAAAACAGTTTTTGCCGAAATCGAAGTCTTTTTACATCACGACCACACCTTTGCTGCTGGCCGTAACAAATCACGCCAGGACTCTTTCCGGTTCCTTATCGACCTGCAACTTAAAAGGTAATACCATTTAAAAGATTCAGGTTAAGGACGCGTGAGGCGATTTCATATTTTGTGTCAATGTACAATATGAAAAAAGGCAAATACAAAAACATTGAGAAGTCATTTCCTATTAATCATTTTGTTTTCTTATTTTTTTGCGAATCTTTACTACTTTTTTATATTGACTTTGTTTTATGTCCGTATTTATGGTTTTTGCTAAAATACTCAGTTGAAACAAGTTTTGAGATATGATTTAGTAAAAAGATTTTGATATTTATTATATTGAATTTACAATCGTAATTCAGTAAGAAATTTGATGAAATTTGTCATGAGACATTCAAGCAGCTTGAATTTTATTTCTTGCAATTCAGTAGTCGATTTTTGAGAGAAGTTTATGTTGATAATTTTTGAATTTTCTAATATTTTTTCGAAGTTGACTTGAGAATAGAATGATTACTTATGGCTGAGATGAAATCAAAGAATAGATTTTCATTAAAATTGGAATTTGATGATTCATTAAAATTGGAATTTAAAAAAAAAAACAATTCTTTATTACATTTCCACGCTTTAAAAAAATAATGATGTGACATTTTTTTAAAAATGTGATATTGATTTGTGGCATTAATTTAAGCGACACACGATTATTTGATATTTAGATTTTTTTCCTAAACTCGATATGATACGCACGCATATTATTGCTACTAAATTAATATTTGACATTTATTTGAAGAATAAGATTTATCTTTATTTTGATTAAAATTACTTTATTTATTATTACTTATTATTTTATATATATACAGGGTGTCCCATTATAAAACATCCAGTCGAATATTTCGAAAACCAAGCCCGGGAGAGAAAAATTTTTCAGACAAAAGTTGTTTGGTTTCGAGGGGACCATAAGATGGTACCATTGGTTTGACCTTGAAGAATTATTTGAAAGTCACATGAAAGTCACCTCAATTTTTTTAAATGGCATCCCCTATTTTTTATTGCATATTCTTGTAGCTTATCTCGAGACCTTTCCAAAACACTATAAATAAATGTTTTTTCGTTAAATATTTTCCGAGTTATAAGGCTTGAAATAATTTCTTAATTTTACATAAACTATAAAATATCTCGTAAAATATTCACTTTTCGATGATCTTACCTCAATACTTTTATGCACAGAATAATGAGAGAAATCAATTGGTGTAAAGAAAACACATAGTTGTTTTTAAGAAAAAATGTGCAATTTGTAATTAACAATTACATATATTTTTAAAAACAACTATGTGTTTTCTTTACACCAATTGATTCCTCTCATTATTCTGTGCATAAAAGTATTGAGGTAAGGTCATCGAAAAGTGAATATTTTACGAGATATTTTATAGTTTATGTAAAATTAAGAAATTATTTCAAGCCTTATAACTCGGAAAATATTTAACGAAAAAACATTTATTTATAGTGTTTTGGAAAGGTCTCGAGATAAGCTACAAGAATATGTAATAAAAAATAGGGGATGCCATTTAAAAAAATTGAGGTGACTTTCATGTGACTTTCAAATAATTCTTCAAGGTCAAACCAATGGTACCATCTTATGGTCCCCTCGAAACCAAACAATTTTTGTCTGAAAAATTTTTCTCTCCGGGGCTTGGTTTTCGAAATATTCGACTGGATGTTTTATAATGGGACACCCTGTATATATATATAGAAAATTTTATATATACATATATATATATATACATATAAAAGATTAAATCGCAATTTTTGCAATAGTTTAATTCGATTTTTCAGTTTAATGTTGAAGATAAATTTTATTTTTTAAATAATAGATTTAACAATTGTTTTAAATATTAAAATATTTAAAATTGTGTAGTCAACCATATAAATTGTCATTAAAAGAAAGAATTAAATAATTTGTGTGTATAGCTGTTAGAATTTGTTACTAATACGCATACAAATTGAATTACAAATTAGTTTGTATTTTACATTTGTACAATTCTACACGATTCTCAATATCAAGTTATAAATTTTAACTAGATTGATGCAAATTCTCCTAATTAGGATTCGAATAATAAATCTTCTAAAACGCTTTCTCTATGGAGCGGAATTGTTATCTGAGACAACGCTGAGTTCACAAAACAAAGCGCAAAATGTATACGTCATAATTATTTAGTATTGTAGTAGAAGAGAGTAATCGGCGTATATTTCGTAGAACATTTCGTGGCGTACAATCTTAATGTTTGTTTTGATAGTGTCACGCTGTGCGTTGTGTTATCATTCATGTGAGATTCGAATCGGCAGTACCGTTCTGCGAATACACTCCATTGAAACGCAATTATTTCCTATAATCAATTACTTAACAATCTGGACGATTAACAACGCGATGGCGTCAAGCAATAAAATGTATTAAACTAATTATTTTCTACGAACAACTAATCTGTAGACTCAGATATCATAAAGTTTTATATTTTTCACGTTAATCTGCTGTCGCAATATAGTGAAGTACGACTAATGTTGGAAATACTATGTTATTCTATTCTGATAATTAATGGTACATATAATTAATTGTTTCCGCGAGTATTGTGTTGTATAAGTATAATGGATGAATCTAAGAGAAGGATAAAGCCTGGGAGGCAACAAAGAGACATAGCCGAACAACTACACGTGATGAGTAAGTTATTATATTTTTATTTTTTCAGTTACTTAAAAATCAATTATTTATAACTATTCTATGCGTAAAGAACTATTACACTTCTAGATATTAATTATTTTTGCTGTAATTTAAATGTATTTGATTTTTATAGCTCATTGTAGTAATTTTAACATAGTATAACATTGTAGTTTTTCCACAACTCTGCTGCTGCGTATCATATGAATGAGTGACGTATTATTTTGTATTTTACAAAGATAATGTATCGGCGAGATCTAATGCTTTAGAATGGATAAATATTGATAAGAAACAGCTCAGTACGAATATTTAATCTTGAAATTGATCAATTTATTGAACAGTATATAAATTGTGAAACACAAACAACTTTAGTATTATGTATTATGAAGTTTTACTTAGAATTAATTTTTAACGTAAATTCTTATGTTAAGTTAAGATTATAATGGATTTAATTTTTAAGTTTATTGTTCCATAGTTAATAAAGTACAAGAAAAAAAGAGAAAGAAATAAAATGTACTAATTCTGGCAAAATGATACTATAAAATATGTTTAAAAATATAAAATTTTTATTTAAATTCCTTCATAGTGTGTTCGTCATGGATCTCATGGATAATGAAGAGTGGAGCAGATATTTCTGTTCTCTCTATATATATTGTGTGATATAAAAATAAACTATTTATGAATAAATTACCTGATGAAACACAAGGGAAGATTGTTAATTTAGTCGTGTAATTTTATCTTACCCTTTTCAAATATTTTTTAAATGAAATTTGAGATTTACGATTTCTCTCTCTCTCTTTCTCTATATGTTTCAAGGATTAAGTATTCTATAAATTGATATATAAAAAAGTATGATGGCACGTATCACATGTATAATATTAAGTTGAAATTTATTTCACAGTCAAATTGATGTCACCTCTGGAATAAACTCGTTCTGCTTCCTATTCTACTGTGCGCATTGACAACCTCTGTAACTTGAATTTAAATAATTGCAGTCTTAAAGTGCGTTATGATCGGCGACATTGTGCACATTATCACATTAAACCTTACATGCGCGCGAAAGCATCATCAACGGATAATTACTAGTTCGTGCTGTCAATCATATTAAGCACCACGCGTTCATCACAGGTATACCTCCGACCATTAACGCGTCATTGTTATTACGGTCGACGTCTCTCCCACAATATAGACACAACGGGATACACCACCCAGTGATTTCCCTCTAGACTCGAAGCGCGAGGAAATTGCTACGTTTACTGTCTCACGCGTCGCCGTTCACACTCGCGGATCCACAAAACGCTTTTGATTCGCGAATTAATAGACGAAATAATTTTCACCCGCGGGGTAAAAACATAAATTACGAACGATTAGAGCGAATGTAATACGCAAAGCCATAATGAGGCTTGAAAGAAAATCAACATTGCATAGAGAGTTGATCTAAATGACGAAGTATGCGCGATTATCGATTATCTAAAAGCGTAATACGCAACTTACAAGCTGATAACTTGGAGTGACAGAAGTGAGATAACTCGGGAACAGAGGTGAAGTAACGCGTATATGGCCTGATTTTCTTTTTAAATCCGATATCTTCTCTTCAAACAATATTTTCTCTTTAAACCTGAAATATTTTATTACATTTTTTGTTGCTTGCTCGGAGTTACTGGATTGACACTAAAGCCATTTATCCGTTTCTCCAATTATATCGAGTTTGAAACCTGAGGCTATTCATGAATAGTCATGTTCACGATTGTTTTTAAAGAAGCAGCATACGGAGAATATTCTCGCTTGAATGGATTGCAGAAATAGAATCTTGGCACGTGGATTTTCGTGTTGGTGGCATACATTTATTACGAACTTTAAAGCGACACTGTTGGCCAGATTAATTTTGCAGATTACCAATTTCTATAAAAATTTTATCAACTATTAAGCTGTGAGCTGTAAGCTTTGAATATAATTTTTTAAACAACTAATTTAAATTGTATTCGATTTTTGGTAAATTTAATTATTTATTAATTGAGATATATATAAAAATAAGAAAAAAAATTGGAAAAAATACATCATAATGTATCATATTATTAAATTTTATTATGATTTGGTAAGATGAAAAAGAATTTGTAAATTTACAAAGTTAGACAATATGCAACAATATTATAGTTTACGAAACTTCTTTACTTTTCACCAAAATTAATCTCGAGTAGAATTAAGTCTGCCAAATAGTTTCAAAGAAAACTACTATTTATCATTATGATTTTCACGATGACAAACATTTAAACAAACATTTAAATTATTCCTTATAATTATAGTTTTCGTTTCTTATACAGTTTATGATCATTTTTGGCAGAATATTAAGACGTTTTCTTGTACATATTATGATATTATTTGATGACAGGTATGATTTAACCCTTTCAGTCACTCATTTTTCTTTTCACTGTATTCGCTTGAAACTCGTTACTCGGGGGTTTTCGGGGTCGCTGAATACGAATCTGGTGTCAGTTTTCCAAAATTCAAAATGGCGGATCCAAGATGGCGGACATGGAAATTGAAAATTGAATTATCACACACATACACACACATACACACATATACACACATATACACACATATACACTGTAGCGATTCCCTCAACAAGGTAAGTATAGAATTCAATGAAACAAATGACGATCGACAAACTAACACTAATGATTCCCTCAACGGGAAAGTATGGGATTGAATAAAATAAATGACGATCGTCACACAGTAACACTAACATAATTGATCCGCCATTTTGAATTTTCTGAAACTGACATCAGATTCGTATTCAGTGACCCCGAAAACCCCCGAGTAATGAGTTTCAAGCGAATTCAGTGAATTTTCAATTTTATGTCCGCTATCTTGGGTCCGCCATTTTGAATTTTGGAAAACAGACACGAGATTCGTATTTAGCGACCCCGAAAACCCCCAAGTAACGAGTTTCAACTGAGTTCAGTGAAAATGAATGAAGAAAATTAATTTTTTCTGGAAAAGGAACATTATTTTTTGTTATCCGTTTGTTTATAATGATTTTATTATTAACAATTTGTGGATCAGCAATTTTTTTAGACTTGTTACAGTATGAGGAACATACCAAAACTAAAAAAACCTTTCATTTATTGATAAATATAAATTATAAATTTATAAAACTGTTAACTAAAAGGTGGCTCGCTGAGCGGCACACTGTGACGCAAAGGGTTAATGTACTTTTCACCATATTTTGTCTTATTCATTATGACTACGTATTATTAATGTTTTAATTTTTAAATTTGTGATGTAAATTACACACACATTTGAAAAGGACCTAAACCAAGGGTCGAAATCTTGTGAATGATTATTAAATACAATGGTAGCCAGTTTGTTATCGACTAAAAATAATTTCTTATAGTTTTGAAATTAGGTTATAATTAAGTTATAAGTATGTCTTTCAAAGGAAATCATACATGCTGATACAAGCTCTGGTATAACCTTTGCTTTTGAAAAAAATTATCGTTCAAGAATCAATAACATAAATTATCTAAATTATCTATTGCAATCGATGTAATGTTATACAATCAGAAAAGTATATATATTTAAGTATATATATTGTAATCTTTCGTTTTTTTTAATTCGGTAAATTTAATTTTTAATTAAATTAATATCGATTCGTAAGAACGATCTCTTATTCTAATTTCTCCGAATAGTTATAACTTAATGTGCTTATAAATTTAATAAATGCCGAATTTTAAAATTTAAGGTGCTTTTTAAGATTTGTGACTTTTCACGCGAAATTTGTTAATTTCATCAGTTAGTGTCACTTGCAGACTACCGCACCGTCATTCTCTGTTGCTCTCTTACCAACGTTCTGACGTGTCAAGCCGCGGGGAATATCCAGGGAGTGGAAACAAGTTATCATGATACTTTAGGACGGCTTTTGATACCAGAAATTCACCAGATAAATTTACCATATAATATAAACGGCGCACAGCATTATCATTGCATGGTAGTAGTGTAAGTCGACATTGATAAACACGAAGCGGAACGACAGACATAATTACTGGCGAAATAAATTTCGTCAGTGTCGTCCGGGAAATTAACCGGACGAACGGAATTTGTTCGAACGTCAATGACAGCGAATTCGCAATTTCAACAACGAATGATTTGTGCGATATATTAACATGACATGAATCGATAATTTGTATTGTAGGTATTGCACAAGAGATACGAGAATATTACCATTATTATTTTATCTATATTTGAAGAGATATTACGTTTGTAGTTTGACAATATGTAAAACGCACATTTCAACATTTGTTTCAAAACATTGCTCTTATGAATCTTATATTTTTGTATATTATTTGTTTTATAAATTTTATATTTTTGGAAAATACGAATAGATTGTGATATTATTTAATTTATTACAATCTAAAATCGCAGGATTTTGATTAAGAAAAATCTAAAGTAAATTAAAGAAATTGAATACAAAGTTAGATTTTCTGGATTTAAAGGCTAAATAGCCTCTAAGGACGTTTTGCTTCACCGCGAAATGAATCTGGTGGTCTCGCTCACAAACTTTCTCCCAGTGCATTTCTAATTCTTTGTTATTAAGTCTTTATGCTCATCACTGAAGCAAATCCATATTCATGAACAAAAAGAAGAACTGCTTTTGAAGTATGCAAGACTCTTCCATAACATCCGGTAAAATCCTCGCTGTTGTAATAAATACACTCTCGACGAAAGTCCCAGAGCGGTTTAATCCGTGTTCCAGAAGCTTCACATAGGATTGCCAGAAACATCCTGGGGGACTTTCATGAATAATAATTTGTTGCCGAAACATGACGTCGATATAAATGCACTAGCCAGTCCTCTTGTATCGGGTATGATAAGAATCACCTGCATGGATGCTTTTCTGTTATTCTTTAAAATTCCTATTCTAAGTTATTGTTTTTTGCATATGTTAATTTACTCAATCTTGATTTGATGTGATATATAGGATGTCGTAGACTAAATTTACATTGCTTAGTTATTGTCGGTCGACTGTTTTTACGATAATTTACTTTCACAAAATAACTTTTTTAATTATGAAATAATTACATTGCAATAGTTTATAAATATGATATAAAAATTGTGTTCATTATAAGAGATATATATATATATATATATATATATATATATATATAACTTTATAGTTTTGAAACATTCCATATAATTCTCGCGAAAAACTATAACATCTCTAAATTTCATTCATGTGCAAAACATGATATTGCATAAAGAATTTGAATTGAACAGTTGGTCATATGTATGTACGAACAGACCTGCTTCTTGTTTGCTCGGTTATGTGTTTAGATAAATCAGATCTTGCGGGTACAGATCGGCGCTTAATGTGCCAATTGGAGATATAGAAGCGCGGGTCTGTTTTACGAGGGTGTCCCAACGCCTGGAGGGTGCAAACCGCCACTTAATCAAGACGTTACACGAGAGTTTCCTCACAGAGGACCCTCGGGCCACTTTTCCCCCTAGGGTCGGTCCCTTTCCGGCCGCAACGATTCTCCATAGACGAATGCTTTTGGAAACTATTTGCGAGTAAGCGACCACTTCTGTATTTGCGTGACATAAATCTCTTTTTAACATTCACGCAATATGAATGTTTGCGTTTGAAAAACTGGTTTTTCTGTCACGTATCTCAATAACCGACAATGTTTTATATTTTTCGAGATACGTTGTTTGGAATGCACTCTCGTGTAGCATGATGACAAATTCGCGCACGCAATTTACGTAAAGAACTTTTTTCATTAATTTAATATTATTTTTAACAAAAATGTTGAAATATTAATATTTTCGGAGATATTGGCACATATGCATTGGCATATATGTTTTAATTTTTATTGAATTTTAATATAATATAATTTAATATTACGTTTTGATAAAGAAAAACTATAGTATTTAATATTTTTATTTTTTTCGTTTTTGTTCAATTGCTATAAATTGGTAAAATATAATTAAACAAAAAATTAAATTACTTTTTTAGTAGAAATTTTTTAAAATTTATCCTTGAGATTAATATTAATAAAAAATTTTTTTAAGTAATTAAAAATGAAAGATTTTCTAAGATCTTAGCTCAAATAATAAAAAAGTTATAATAAAATTTGATTCTTTAATTGTTTTCAAGCGATCACTAAAAAAAGGTAAATTAAAACTGAATTATTGAAATATTTGATGGCGATTAGATTGTAATAAGTGATAAATTTTCACAATGAAAAAATGAGCTTTAAAATTAGTTAGGGGATTTAATTGTGAATACATGCGAATTTGACGTATCCTATATCAAAATTATATAATTCGGTAACGTTAACATAAGATAACGTTTTTAAAATGAACATTAGTGTTTGATGTTATACGATTAGAGATCGTAAGTTTTAAGTATCAAATGAGTACGAAATTCACTAGCGGCTTCTACTGATTTACGCGGAAAGAGAATATCGTTTTTTGTGTGCAGTTTAATTGCTGATGCGATGAACGCGGAACACCGAGGGTTCACGACGACGAGATAAATGCGCGTAGGGGGAGCTATTTACTCCTGTGTTTGTATTAACTTCCGCAGTCAGTTCTATATGGGGAATTTTCAACGAGTAAAGGGTTGCGCACTGTTATTAGCAATGGTCCGTGCAATGTAAGTTGCTTGTAAAAACATGTAGCAACATGTTATCATTTACAGAGAAAAATTGCTGGCTTAATTAATACGTATTGTATAATGCTACAAATGATACAGTATTTTCTTTTAAAATGCTTTTTACAATAGTTTTGATTTTTGGCTGATAATACCGCTCGTTGTAACAAGTTCACATTTTATTTTTGAAGAGTGTTATTTTTAAAATTTAGTTGAAACACGAATATATTTTACGAATAAATTTTTTAAAAATAAATTGACAGTTTTCCTACAAAATTAATTGTGGAAATGAGTAATGAAAAGATGAAAAACTTTAACATTATCTTGTAGCTTGTTGCACTAATGATAGCTTCAAATTTAACTTTAATTTTTAGTTTAATTCAGTCCCTTGTCTTCCGAGTTCTGGAAAGAGAGCCAGTTATATTAAGGTTAAAGTTAACCGACCTGGATGAAACTGGCTATTAGGGACAAAGAAAAGAAGTAAAAAAAAAAAGTAGAAATGGAAAAGAAACGGCAACGGGAAGAAGCAAAACTCCAGGAATTCACGTTTCTTAAGCGGGCGGAATGTGATAGAGCCGACTACTTTCCCGGCATTTTAACGAGTTCTCGTCTCCTACGATATGATAAAACTCGGCGTACCTGTCAGGGGTGGGGAGGGGGTTAATGCAACCTCGTGGCATTTGGCGGGCGTGTCTTGCCACTGCCACTCGTAAATTACGCGGGGCGATAAGATCGACGTATCTCTTTAAGTATCCCTCGAGAAAATGGCGAGCGCGTGAAAATGACAAGAAATCCGCTCCTCCGTGCTTGTGAAAGGGGAGCTTAACGCCATTCTGTCGCACCGATAAATTTCCGACGAGAAGAGGCGAATCTTTCGCTGCGGCGAAGTGCATTCACGTGGGTTCCATCGGGAATACCTGGCTTAGGGCGCGACCGATCGAGACACGGGGGTGCGGCTTCGACAACACCCCCGTCTCGCGTGAGTCTCGGGTGAACGAGGTGAAAAGGCTGTGTACATGTTACAAGGGCTGAATTCGGATTTTGTATACAGCGGATTCAGACACATTCGAGAGTTCGAGAAATGCGAAATTCCTCGTCGAGGGACGCGCGACGAGACGGCAGTAGGAGACGAAAATAAATGGGATAGGAGCCGTCTGTTACCCCTCCTCGCTATCTCTCGTCGGCGTTTTCTCTTCTCTTACCTTTTTCTCCCTCCTTCGTTTCGCGTGTCTTTCGCTTTTCTTTCCGGCCCGTCTCACCGCCGTTTTCTTCGTGCGCGCTCCTCCTTTTCGCTGGTCGATCCTCATTCGTGCGAGAACTTCCGCTCAAGTGAATCTTTACGAGAACGGATGCAGAACGCGATGTAGACGCTGATGTAGAACGAAAGATACGAGGAGTTAGAGAGAGAGAGAGAACTTTCCCTCCCACGGCGAGACTCTCCGCGTGTAATACAACGTACGAAATTCCCGACTTTCGATTTTCGGAAACGCGCGTTCTTTTGCGGCTGCGAAGCGTTTGGGGCAACTGTTGCGAAACGGAAATTGACTTCCAGAGATACGTCGTTGTTAGACCAAAGGAAGTTAGAAGGAGGAAACAAGAATATAATGACGGGACGAAACGCAAAGAATGTTTTGTTATTCGAAGTTGAGAATATTTTGTTACGAAGTTTCAAAGAGTCGTCTTGTTCCTCAGTGAAATATGTTGCGCGACGAGTACCATTAATAGAATGCGAAAAAATAGCATCTCATTAGTGCAGAATCCCCGTCGGACGTTAATGAGATTAATTATCGCGTTGTAGGCACATATTGTGACGCATTCAGTGAAACTGCGACGACAGAATCTAATAGCCATCGGCTCATCAATAATCTTTTGTCCCTACTAGCGCGACTGCATAAGATGCTTAAATCATTTACATTATTACGAGTGACATCACTCGTAAGCATCTTGTTGAACTACGTTATTGCGAAAAAATTCAGCTTGATATTCATGCTATTTTATGTGCCATATAATGCTACTATGAGTACAAAGATCCGTTGTCGAAAATTATGCCGAGCTTTTCGAAGAGAGAGCCGGCACTCCTTGTTTTACGAACTAGTTTTTAACGGCACTTAAAGTAAATTAAAAGGTCGTTACCTCTAAAAAATTCATCGCTGTGCGGATGGTCTTGAAGTTAAATCGGCAGCAGAGCACTCGGAGAATTTTAAAATAAATCCGAAAAACTACATTATACGTGCGCGTATGTTTGTGAATCCAAAGATCGTAGAGTAACCTTTGGCGGAAATTTCACGGAGAACTGAAGTTGAAATTAGCCGGAAATACACTTTCGGTAGAATTTAACCCGTTTCGACCTCCACGGCTCGCGATTAATGCGCCGATCGACGCTCGTCGGTTTTATCATCTTCATCGTGTACGCGCGGAAAATTTTCCATAGCAACGTCGAGGCTCTGCCTACCGACAGACCGGGCTTGCCCATTCGTTTATGCAAATGGAAATGTTAATTCGGATCAATCAGATCTGTTTTCTCGACGCGCCGCGCCGGTCGTGCGAACGACACGCCGCATCCGGCGTTTAAACGTGACTGCAATTCGAAGTCGCTTCGTTACAAATTTCCTATAATCAAATGGATGCCACGGTTTATCGGAGAATCGATACGGGGCATAGCTCGCATTCGCCACGTGCACGGCGATATTTATCCGCCGCATATAGTCCTCGCCCCCGGGTAAAATATAGCCGCATCGCGGCCCACCTCTTTCCCCCCTTCCTCCGTAAGTCCGTATCGCATCGGTGCATATCGAGCATTCACTCATATTTATATGGTTATCGGTAATGACCCCCAAATTGTCGGTCGCTCGTATAATTTGCCCAATTCGCCTACTGTTGTTACGCGCCGGCCGTTATGATTAGCACCGAGATGAATCCTTCAATAGAGATTCTTCCTTCGTGAAATTCCTGTGGAAGGTATACATGTATGATGTATGTACAATGTTGCATGCTTGTTACAAACAAATTTCAATTTCAATTCGAAAACTCAAAATCATCAAGGAGACAGGTTTGTAACTGTGTTATCATTCACATAAATTTTTTGTTCAAACTTTACGATTATACATGTGTTACGTTTGTAACTCGTGCAGGTGTACATTGTATATGATATGTATAACATATACAGGATGTTTTAGAAAGATCGGGACACTTGAAAATTTCAGACACGACATTATAATATATTCGAACGAAATAATAAAATTTCCTGCTCTTTTCATTTCCGTCAAAAGTATAGGGGTTCCCATTTGAAAAAATTAATTTAACCCTCAAATGACCCCTACATCTGACCCCAAGGTCAAGGTTTGTATTTAACACTTTTCCAAAATGTAACTCCTCCGAGATGTTCAGGTGTCCTGATCTTT
Organism: Crematogaster levior; assembly: GCA_901521435.1. NCBI lineage: Eukaryota > Metazoa > Arthropoda > Insecta > Hymenoptera > Formicidae > Crematogaster > Crematogaster levior. The sequence continues at coordinate 572,052 of CABEGB010001192.1, forward strand.
TTGAAACACCCCTATATATAATATTTTTGTATGAAGCATAAAAATTTATTGAAACAATGTTTTATCATTGTCTCGAACATGATGTGCTGCACGATCGAAGAGAATTGCAGAATGCTCCAGGGTACATTGCAAATTATAGTTTGTCACTTGCGGGATAAATGGGGCGGAAGGTAGCCGCAGACGCGGTGCACGCGTGATTTCCGGATGTAGCTGCGGGTCTCGCTGATGAAGCGCTGTCCGTCTGCTTGGAAGAACTCGCTAATTACGATGGTGTACAGAATGTATGCATAGTGCAACAGCCAGATGCAATTTCAGAGACCATGGCGAGGATACTAGTGTGCGCGGAAATGACCGACAACGGGAGAATGTCGTTGTCGCGTATCTCACCGGAGACGTTGTGTGTTCGCCCAAAGGGTGACATCGGTTAGCTTTTTCTTTTTACATATTACATTTCGCATTCGGGCATTAGTCGCACACATTAGTCCTACCTTATTTCTCTCTCGATTTATGATGTTTTCGTGAGCACACGCGATTCCATTGTACTTCGCGTGCGCGCTGATATAGGGGTCGCGTTTCCATGAGACATTGACTGCGTCGTCAAAGATATCATGAATGAATGTTGAAACTCATGGTTAAGAAATATAAGCCGTCACGCGACATGAGTTTTATCTGGAGAAGGGAAATGCCGTTAAGATAAAAAAGATGAAAGTACTGCTAGCTGCAGATTACCTTGAGAACATACATTATAGATTTTATTATTTTAAATATAAATAAGATGGAAATTTTTTACACTAGTCAACAATTGTTATTCGTACTTAAATGTATCTGAAAATATTTAAGAAAAAAAAATTTCATGCATAAACGTGCTCTAAATCGGACAAGTGTATGTTTAATATAGAATTATATGTGTTTGTAGAAGTGCAAGCACATATATCAAACTTTTGTCTGGATTTAGAAAGAAATTTTTGATATTTTTGATGACACTTACACTTTTCGTAGATTTTAATGTTAAGAGAAGATTAATTGATCAATGACATTCTCTCAGCTTCCGAAATTAAACTTTAGAACAAGATATTTTTTTAGTAATTATTTTCAAAGAAGATGTCGCTTTATACATAATTTACACATAGTAGTACAGTTTTTGTAGCTGCTGTATTATATTACATTCGCACACATAGATCTTTGTTCGTCGGTAATGGCTTTTTCTCGGATGAAATATTCTGTGAAATATGAGTAGATGCATATCGATATAAATGGATTGGTAGATGAAGAGTTCTGATCCATTTTGCGATATTTTTACATGGCTGTAAGAGCCAACATCGTATTAATAGTATTACGTTTTCACACATAAATTACACACATCCAATATTTCATCGATATAATAAATTTCTTGTAAACAATTATTAAAATCAGGATTAATGTTATGAAAATTTGTTTTTGCTTGCAAAGAACGAAATTGTCGAAATAATGAGATGTGTGATGCATCATTATATATTTTACACAGTTAACAAACGTATATAAATATAATTTTTATAACGTTGATGTAATTATCACTGTTATTAAACTATCTTTTAGATATTGATAATTATAAAGTTCTTTTTTCTCTTACAATATACATTATACATTATAATTTACAATATACATTATAATTTACACTAATAACTAAATTCTATTAACTAATAACTAATAACTAAATTCTTGAGTCTTAAGATTTAATTAACTATTTTTATATGAGTATTTGATTCTTTCTGAGGAATATTTTCTTTGATCGACGAGATAATGTTTATTTTTAATAAACTAAAATAACGATACTACTGCATTTGAATTCAGCATATAGTTTTTCCTTGGGTTTTCTTCCTTCAGGCCACCGATTGCCATTCGCAGAATGTTCTATCTGATAGTAGCTGGTTATTGTTTTCCGGAAATGAACTACGTTTGGAGTGCAATATATGTATACAGTCCAATGCAATCCAATCTAGTTGATATCGTCCCTCGAACATATCTAACATCCACCAACGGTATCGATTTCTGGAGTATTCTCAAGATACTCTAGACTTTCTCTAATTAATGATATCCAACCATTTGAAGATCCAGTTACTACAAAAACGACAAAAGCGTATTTCTCTTTTTCACGCAGTAGTGCACTCCTTCTTGTCTTTTCCTTCAATGTAAACTTCCTCTATAATGTAACTTCCTCGCTTTATATATTCCTCGCTGCGTTAAAACGTCAGGTGATTTATTATTTGAAACATTTGAATATATACAGGCGAGATGACAAGGAAAAGATTTTAGCAAGAACATCTTCTGACACGTGACATATATTAAAGCAACACAACGTGAAGTGAACATGTAATAAACTTCTGTAAAGTTAGCGTCGCGTTTTCAGGATTTCTGAAACACTATAGTCAAGTAACAGTTTGCTCGAAATTTTGCAGCTGTAGTGCTGTCTTCATAGAATATAATAACAGCTATTTAGATACAATTTGCAATTACTCGCATGTTATTCTAGAATTCTTTTATTTCGGAACATTCGATCAATTGGTATCGATCGAATTGGTAAGACTCGATTAAGCGTCGCAACGAAAATTGTGAGATAGTTCCTGGCTTTAATGGTGACCATAGATTTAACGCAGAATGCAGTAACTGATGTTACTGCACGTTCCGAAGCAAATGAAATCAATGACTATGACTTCCTCTAGTCCGCACTCTTTCGATCGACGATAATGTCCGTTTTCTCAACTCGACTCGATTAAGTCGCCGTCGTGCAACCAGTTACATCTATCGTTGTAATTTCTTTTCCAATTGTTTCATTTCCCTAGGGTAACATTCTAAGAAGTATCGGAAATTAGAAAAGCGACTTAAAGCGCTTTACGGGATAAAATTTAAACAAAAGACGCGATACGGAAATGCAAAAATGAAATATATTTGGGATTTTGTACATTCGTACGTTATGTCCCTCATAAAAAATATTGCAAAATATTTAAGTAAATATGTTTTGTTTTTAAGTATGATGTGCATTGTATTGTATCTCAATGCAATGTAATCGAAATTGGACATGATATTTAATCGCATTCCAATTGATGCAACATTCTATTGTTGCCCGCCATTATTACCGATTTTCTTTTATTCTCTCGAGACGGACCTCATATAAGCGAAAGCAAGACATTAATCACAAACCTTGCTAGCTCTCAGAAAGAAATACAGGCTGCACTCCGATCGATGTAGCGAACTCATTTATTATCGTTACTCAGAAATTGCGCTAGACTGCTACGGAGTAGTGTAGAAAGATCCCGACTTCCTTAGCTTTCGCACTTCGTCTCGCATGTGTCTTGGTAACATCAAAATGTACTTTACTTGCGCGGTTAACAACACCGGTCTTGCAATAGAGAAGGGGCAGTTTATACGAATAAGAACTTGGATGCTTCCGTTGGAACGTTTTCATATGAACGAAGCTGTTCGACGCCTCGCGAGCGTTATCCAGAGACTTGGCGATCGTTTCATTTTGCAAATTGAAAGTCGTACGTGGAAACGGAGGAACGAACCCTTTTTCACGTTGTGAACTCTCCGATTTTTCCAATTTTATCGTGCAATCATCTCTGAATACGAACGTTCTGTTGAATCGCACCTTATGGAAAAATGTATACCTACTTCTCCAAAGTTAGTTATTAAAGATTTCGTATACACATAAACGATATGTTACGCAGTAATTTAGCGCAGCTCGTGTGTTGTGTATCCCTACATATTATGCTAATGTATCGTGTATTAACATGATAAATTGATCAAAATGTAAATTTGTCGTGTTGAATTCATAAATTATGTCGCTCTGCGTTGGAAATTGCAATAACCAGGCTCCCTCTAAAACGGATATTTATTTAATATATATGTTTGTACAAACGTCGTTATTTTCTTAATTAAAAAGATTGTTGATGTTTAATTAATCAGATGAATTAAATATGACTTGTATGTCGCTTAAATTCCTGGAGCTATGCACAAAATCCGCGTTGTACCTTCGCAAGAATTAGGCGTGGCGCCTAATTGCTACATCCGAATTTTGTATTTTCCTTTGATTTTCATTTGTGTACGATGTGTCTTTCGGTGTGCTCGTCGTCGACTTTATTTCGTTTAAAAGCGACGAAAGTTTTGATATGACGAGGCTCCGTAAAACTATATCGTCTTATCGAGCTCGCTGCCGAACATAAGAATCGCCGAAGAGAATCTCCGCAGTCGAGAGAAAAAAAGCAGGAAGATACAAAATATCGCCTTACGTCGCACTTTTATCGGAAATAGATTATGTTCTGTGACCAATAGAAGCTAGAATAAATATATGTATATATATATATATATTTTTTTTTTGTCTGTTTTCTATTTCTCTTTTCTTCGACAATTTCTTCCGATGTTCATTACGCCAATTTACGACGGCATGTCGCGACGATACGCGAGATTTTATTTCTGCAAACTCGACGCTTTTTCCAGCGTCGAGTTTCTGATTGCTCAAGCTTTCAGCTCGTCTCCTTTTTCGTCGCTACGCGATCGACAGTAGACAAAACATATTCCTTTTTTTCCCGACAGGTCAGACAGAGACGAACTTTAAGTTCTTTTTTCAAGCTTTTTCCAAGCAGACATTGAAAAGCAAAGTGCCGTTCGTACTAGTATTTATCTTTTCAATAGCGAACCGCCACGTAGCTCTACGAAAGGTAGAATAAGTGGAAATTAAATCCCGGTTATTTCTACGCACCGTAGGGGTCGATCGAGAGATACTCGCAAACAACGGAGATCAATGCCGGAGAGAGCAATCAATAATAATATCCTGCTGTCTCTCGGAATAATAAAACGCTTAACGCGCAGCCGGTGCTCTGCAACTGTCCTATCGAACTTATTGTTAGAACCAGCCGGGACGCATTGTTCAAACTTTTTCGATTAAAACTTTCACGGTGTTCGCTCTTTTTTCTCTTTCGCGCGGCGAAATGCAGCCGAACGATCATTACGTTCTGCTTGTCTTCGAAGGTAAATCGTACGGATTCGCTTGAAACAAAAATGTTAATCGAAAGTCTCGCCCTTCTATTACATAGATACGTTAATATCCGTGTGAAAACGTCGGGATAAAGTTTAACAGAATTTAATTATTGAGCGGAATGAACATTTCGAGGATTTCTGTAATTTTTATTCGACGAAATGATCAAAGCAAATCATGTTATATGTGAACGCATTTTATATATAATTTGTTTTTACATTATTCGTAGAAAATTAAATATATTAAATATGATATAGGTATTTCGAATTCAAACACAAAGAGATTTGCAGAGAAAATCACGTGAATTTTATTTTGTGATTAAATTATACATATAAAATGTCCATAAATGCTTTTGTCTGTACTCAATTATTACTAGAGAAATTATATATTTTATATATAAAATATCATAATAATACATTTAAGTGTTGAATAATAGCATGGATGAGTATCTAAAGTCGGATTACCTGATAAAATTCGATTCAGCCGGTTAAATGGGGAGACTTTATTACGAACGTTGTACCGCGCGATTGGCCGAATGGAATCAATCTGCGAAGGATGTTACAGAAAATGAAGAAAATCATGAATTCTCTTTCTCTTCTCTCTCTTTCTCTCTTTTCCTCTACCACGGTTACTTAATCCTCAATAAACTACAGCTTTCCGACAATTTAAGAGTTTAATATCAATTATACGAGTATGCTTTGATTCATTACCCTCTTACCTCTTATCGATGCAAATCTTTCCGAGATTGTACGTGCTTCAAGGATATAAAATGCCTTTTAATATTTTAATTATCTTTTTGTTTGAGAAAATTTACATTAGCTGTTCCACTTTGCCTAATTTGCTCAATTTTTTTACAATTTGTATTTAAGGCTTTCGATCCTCTGCATTCGATTTTTACTTGGTGATTGAATTTGTTGCATGAAGACATATGTGCGACTATTAATTAATAATTAAAAATCTCTCGATTATACATATGTATAATCACTGTAGAATCAAATAATTATATTAATATAAATAGATTATTTCAGTATTTGACAACATTGAAACTTACTCTGCAATTGCATATATTTCAATTTATCTATCCCTATTTTAACAGTCCTTTAAAAGGAACTATACCTATACTAATCGGGAGGAATCTTACGCAACCAAATGTTTACGAGGCCACCCAATCGCAACACAGGCGAAAATGAAAAACGATAGCCGTGTAGTTGCCTGTGCCATTAGTTTTTTTTATTTACTGTTGCTGTTCCGCGATGCAGAATGTGTGTCTAGTAACAATGTACGTATGCATAGAGCACGATACTCACTGTACTCTCTCATCCCGTGTCGTTTTACCGTTAATTGCAACCGCGGAGAAAGCGAGCCGGACTGCTCCCCACAAAATACATTTATCACCCCTTAAAGTCGCGGTGTCGCTTGTCTTTGTAGAATCTCATTAATACGCAAATTGCAGTTACGAGTCTTTTCATATCCAGTTGACACGCGCTATCGGCCAGTCGCTTAATTAAGAGGCAATTTTTCTTTAATGCGGAATATCTTGCCTATTCATCAGCGCGTGAATAAAGATTGGGCCAAAGTAAAGCAGCCCAAAGCAGGACGGTTTGGTAAAATTAAGGGCAGAATCAGAACATTGCAACTACATAGCTAAGATAAACAAGAAAATTGAGAGGGAAAATCGCGAGAAGGAAAAGGACTTAGAGATAGAGGAAGAATTTAGTTTTTTTTTAAATAAAAAATTGTATACATGATGTCTTAATGTAATAATTTTATGTTTTTATCGCATACATTAAAATGCAGATATATAATAAATTATCAAATCTAACTTTATTAATCAAATATATTACATTCCTATTTGTATTTATTTAATTATTTATTTTTATTAAGTTTATTTATTTCTTTTTATTTCAAGGTAATAGTATTTTTAAAAATATGCAGCTTATTCACATGCTTTTGACAAATAAGTATGCGTCATACATAATTATGTTTTGTTATCGAACCATAAAGTTTTACTATCTAACTTCCACGATAAAGAGTAGTTTCGGTTATTATCCTAAAGAGAGGAATGCATAACAGCAAGGAAAATTTGTCGTTTTGTGGAAGATCACTTTTGTCCGTCATCCTACAGTAAAAGAATAATAGTTCTGAAATTTCATGGTGCATCGTAAGACTTAAATCGGGAAGAATATAGGATCGCGTTTTACGATCTTGGCGCGCGCGTATCCCGAATTTTACGATTGCGCCGGATTACGAAGCGGTTGGGGAAAAACAGCGAAAAAATATTCGTGAGAGAGAATGGCGAAGGGAGATATGCGAAGGACGTGTTTTTGTTGCATCGTGGAACGGACAACGGTACGGATGACCCGTCGACCACACACAATTCGCGAGTTGGAATATCGTCTGGCATCGTCGGCTATTATCAACCATTCAATTGTTACTTTGTGGCTCGTGTATGGCTGAGTGCATACGAGTGCAATTTGCGTTGACATAACAGAATTTTCGGTGAAATTTCCGTTATAAACTGAAGGCAAAAGAAGAAACGAGGTTCTCTACGATTCGTCTGTAACTTTGTAAAATTTTAATTAACAACGATAACATAGGCACGCATATGAAAGCACGATGCTATTTTCTTTGTCATGACAGTCTTTTCAGCATTCAATAAGTACCAATTTGCTAAATTTAATGGTTGCAAGTATGAATGTATTTATGTGAAGTTTATTTATTTTGCATTTTTGCTTGAATCGTCGTGTATGTGTAATATATATGCTTCTTGTTCTGTCCGTATATGGCAGGATTTCGCGAATATTTAAAAGCGAGCTTTTACGGTCAGATATCCTTTAATGGTCCGATCGGAAAAAGGCTTTTAATTGAATACGAAAAAATTCGGGAGAAATTTCTGTCTCTTGTGAATGTAAAAATTATAATTTCTTGTAATTTCGCTCATATTTTCACTAGAATAAATTATATTACACATTCGTAATTTATTACTTTCTATGGCAAAAGAAGATGATTTTACATCGGAAATTCTCTTTAATTTACTATTATAAATTAAAGTTGTAAAGTGATCTCTTACGGATGACTAAAATAATATAAATAAACCCCGTTCGAGATGGTTTATTTTATGACTTTTCTCGCAATTTTGTCGAAATTGCCCGAGTAATTAAATAAAACACAAATGTGTTTAAATGTATATATTATAGAGACTAATTTATTATTTTTAAAACACAGCAGCATTAGTATATACTAATAAGTACTTGGAAAATTTTTAATAAGTTTGGAACCTATCTCATTTATAATTGTACATTATAAATTAGTCTTGTTTTACGACTTTTCATTTTACGACTTTATTTTGCTGGAATCTAACTGCGATCGTAAAACAAGGTCCTACTATACTTTTATTAAGCGAGAAATATGAAATATCCCATTCAATAAAAATTCGTCGAGAATATTTTGAACGCTCTCTGACGCTAGTCGGAACACACCTCGAATGACGGTTGAGAAGGAGCGCGAAAAGTCACGCACGAGAATCGAGTGTCACGAAAGAGGAGCCAGGGTGTTCGTAAAGAGAGCGAGGGTCATGTTCTCGATTTCCATCCTGTGAGACTGTAGATACCCGAGAAGTTTGTGAAATCGCCGCCGTGGCTCACGGACGTCTTGCATCCTAAATAAAAGCCGGCGCGACTTCAGCCGTTAACTTTTAAGGATGACGTAGAAACACGCGCTCTCGAGAAACGCAGACACGAACTTCCTATAAATTTTCACCAACTTTTGCCGCTCCATTTGCTAGTCCCCGCCACGCGACAAAGGGCATCGATCAAAGTGTTAAAGCCGCTCGTCGACGTAGCTTTCTCGAATGCATGCGTATCTCCGATTACCAAGTATCGAGCGATACGCGACGACAGGTAAATCAACGTGTCAATCTATAACGTACGAGAGTGGAATGGGAAAAGGGAAACGGAGCTCTGCAAAATTTTCAAGGGAATTGGAAATTTGATCTCACACTTGCTATACATTAAATTTTTTCCACATGTGCGGCAATGTGTCGAATAATAAAAATAGCTAACAAAAAAATCATACATACATATGTCATTATCTATAAACATTAATAAACAAATTTCAATTGTTTATCGACCTGTCTGGCAAATCATCTGCGTACCACCGACTAGATTTCTTGTTCATTGGAATGCAGAAAAATCGACCAATTTTAAAATCGATATCGATTTTAATTTTTGGCTCTAAATTAGATGAAGATGTTGAAGAGATGAAGAAGAATTATGATTGAATTTGACTGATAGATCGATGTACAGATTGACGTACGATCACGGTTGTTTGCTTTTCGTTAATTCTAAAATTAGCCAAATTCTCATGCCTCATCGCGATTTTCCTCTTAAATCCGGCATCGAAGATGCGATACGCCGGCTGGTAACGGAACGAGAGACGAAGAGAGAGAGGACTGACGCATGAGAGACGAACGAGTGAGGAAATGTTCTAAGGAAGAGGGCGATAACGTGGAAGTGAAATAGCAGGTAGAACGATAGGCGTAGATAAGGCAGCGCGAGCGAGACGGCGCGATACCAAGGCCGGCGCGGCACAAGCGATCGCGCCCGAAGCTCGCGCTCGCCCGGCCCAAGTTAGTTAGCAGTCGATGCGCACACGCGACGCGGTCCGGACGTACGCCGACACCGCTCCTTCCTCCGCCACACATCCGCGTCGCTTCGCCAACGGCACGTACGACAGCCCCGCGGAGGGAAATTGCGGTTTCCGTTTTTGAAAGCGGCGCTTCCTCGAGCCCCAGCCGACCAAATTTCCGCGGTCGTAAATAAGAGCGGCCGAGTCGAGCTTACGCGTTTGTCGTAACTAAGAGGAATTTTTTTACGAGTGTCTGATAAATCGCCGCGTCGAATCGACGTCTCATTTGGAGAACGATTTTCGTTGTCGCCTTTCGATTCGAATTAGTTCTTTCGCTGGTACCACGCGAGGATGTGATTCGTTAAAGCGTGGCCGTAAAGCGCGTACGTTTTCTGCAGGGCGTAGAAGGCGACGGAATCTCTCACTGAGGAAGCAACGAGTGAAGTAGCGACTTGTGCTAATAGGTAAATAACAGTTTTTATCTCGTTGAATTGTTGAGGGCGATTTGGTATGTTTTACAAACATGTCAACATATTTATCACGTTGCTGATGGGAAATTTAAATTGGAAGTTTCGAAATTTCCAAACGATCGCTAATAATAAAAAAAAAGTCTCGTGAATTAGGGAAATGATTATCACCGGATCTAATGAGTTTTTCTTACCTTCATTTTCAATCACATTAAATCATTAATTCAGATTATATAAAGAACAAGTTATGTATTGAATGTCCAGATAGATCCAAAGAGAATAGAAAATCAAAATAATGTCAATTTGACATCATATTGGTCAAATTTGTCATATTTCGTAAAATGATATCAAACTAACACTATCTTGACTTTTCGCTTCTCGGAGAGTTGGGCCTGAAGTCTAAAGTACTCGGTGAACTCGGTGAATAGGACTCGGCGTCGAATCGACGTTAACTATGGATCAATCGCGTAATGCCGGCGACGGGACAGGATGGCGTTTATTAATAACTTCGTGACAGGAGTGACATGTGCGTAGACGCACGGCTCTCTCAGACGTCGCTACCGGAGAGCCGGCCTCTCCGTGTTTGACATAACGATAAGTCACGGCCGTTTCTCGAAGCGATATTGCTCGCAGGTGAATCTGTGAGTCACTTTTCGAGTGCGTGCGATTTTCTGTCGGCACGAATCATCGCGGAAGAATCACGAGGACGACGACGACGACGGTGATGACACGCCCGTTTTTCGCGTTGCGAAGAAAAGTTTGGCGTGTGCGATGAGGAATATTGCGAATTCGATATCGATCCTTTTCAGAAAATTGCGGTTGTACAATACACTATCGTGACTGTTATGTACTTCCCACGAAGTTTTTTTTGGTGGAAAAAGAATTGGATGAAATTAGTATGAGTCAGCCTTGAGAGGGGACTTGTCGCGTCCAAAACTTTCTCGTGACGAGCGCGTTTCCCATTGATATAAAATAAAATTCATTAATTCATTAAAAAAATGAAATTCATTAAATTCATTAATTAGGATCTACGTTTGCGAGATCGATAAAATACACATTCTTTATTGCGAGTAAAGTCTGTAAAAGTGAAGTTTTAAGGACATACATATATCGCCGTATTTAATAATAAATAGTTTCTTATTCTGTACGCGATACAATGATCCCTATTATAAGTGATAATGACAACAAAGAAAATTATTTCTCTAAATACATATATTACTAGATATTTATCATTTGATCTGACGAAGAGGGAGGTGCTCTATTAATTTAACAGAAATATCCAGTTGCTTACGTCACCGTCAATCGGAGAATCATTTTGAATATATAATCTTCGTATTACATATGTATATTATACAATAAAATCCGGAGCACAGAGGGAATTCAGAGATGAGATCATTGCGAGTGTACGAAAGTAGGCGGTCGGGCGATTCAATGGGCGGCTATGATGAAGGTCACGCTTAAGTCATCGGGCGCATTAATGTTTTTTTTTTCGTTTCATTTGCTCCGACGAGGATTAATGCCGAGTTTCAGCTGAGGATGGTTGAATGCTTCAGTGTCCTTATCCGGATACGTGGGTTAGTCGGAAACTTTTTCATACCTGCGCGGTTTGCACTAACATGTACTTATCTCTGATTTGTTAGAAACGTGTTAAAACGCGTTAAACACCTCAAATGTGTTTACAAAATTACTATTTTTACTATTCTTGGAGATCGTGGAGATTACTGCAACGTAACACAGAATAGATTGCAAAATTTGATTTGCCAAAAGACGTAGACGTTGACGGTAAGACGTTGAAGCCATTGTCACGGACTTCGTCACAACGTAAGGCGCTGCTAATTAGCCAATTAACTTGCGCCAAGTGAGATTTGCGTCACGTCTGTTTGCGACGAGGCATATCATATATTTTCTTGTGTGTCACGCTACCGCAAACTTGACAAGTGGATCTTGTCGCGTGGAAGTTTATTTTCTCATTTTTGATGAAATTCCTACTAGGATACACACAGGATATGCTTCACTCGATAAATTGTTTTATTTTTTTTCAAAGTAAACATTCTTGCAGAGATATCGAAATTATATGTCATACATTTAAATTCTGGATTCAAGAATTTTTCTGCCACATAGATATGACTCTTTCACAACGAAATAAAATAATTTTATATTAGACGTTTAAATATAGTGGTTATTATTTTTATTACTTATCTCGGATTTAATTTTTCTGACAGAATTATATTTAATTTATATTGTAAAATATTACGGAATATATATACAGAGCATTAAGTAAATAAATCTTGAATGATATTACATGTGTAATTAAATTAATTTAAATGTGTTAATGACATTAACTTAATTACACGACGAGCTAAGTAAATGCTCTACATTTCGTTTTGTAAATGCAACAATATATTACGTGAATCTCGTGGAAAACGAGCTATCAAATGCACCTGACTCGACGCTGTTCGTAATTCGTATGCGTTGGCTGCGATATAAGTTGGATTCTCGCTTAATTATTTATCCAACAGAAACAGCAGGCGGAATTATTAGCGTTGATGATGATTTTTTTGATGTCATTTTTAAAATTTTTCTATTACGATTTTACACACAATAATTCTGAGTAATACGAGACACAAGAAAGCTAAAAAATATACACACAAGAGAAAATATACAAACAGATTTAGAAATTTTAAAAACTGTAGAGATTGACAGCCATTTAAATAATATACGCGTGGTATATCGAAAAAATTATTCCAAACTTGGCAACTTTTGTGATTAACTATAGTTTTTCGAAATTGCTATGACGAATATCTTATTGCAGAAATATTATGAAGTAATAAAAAGTGTTTGAGCATAACGTAATGAATATGTTAGATGCTTTGTGAAGTCATATATGAGCACATCATATTAATACTTAGTACTTAATATTAGTACTTAACATTCAGAACTCAGCATCTCTTACATGTGTCTGAAGATTTAATCCGTTTGCAGTTTTTTATTACAGCAAATTACACGTCACATTTTACATATAAAACGGGATATAAAACGGCGTTTGTCTACTTGGCCGATAAATCTTATTATGATAATAACGCAGATTTTGCGTTAACCGGGGACTGTGCTACGTATCGTGCAACATGGCGATTAATTAAACGAGACGATCAGATATGCAAATCCGCTGGCACTTCATCGAACGATCTTGATTGAACTAATGTTCAAAATTGCCACGTTAATGGAATATATACATCCTGTAAATACCCGTGCAGAAATTTCTTAGGGATTCCCAACTTCCGATCAGATTCCAATAGGGAAGTGCTATGGGTTCCCCAAATGAGGTGTCCTTAATAGAATCCAGATATAGTCTGGATGATATGTCACAAGTATATATTTCATAATTTTTATAATGGATGGCGCTGATGTAGCATGACCGTCCAATGAGTTACACATACGGAATCCGATCCGAATCAAGAGTGGATACTTTATTTATTGCTTTATTAATATATGGATAAAAAAATAAATAAGCGTGAAAAAACCCGGATGCGAGTACGTCGTCATCGCAATGTTCACCGGGAAGTTCAACTTGAAGTACAACATTATGCTGAAGCAAAACTACTACTACTTCAACGGTTACAAGTAAAATAAGAAAATTATAAATTTATTTCTAACTTATAAATATCACAACTTATTATCGATAGTAAAAAACAAAAAAAAACATAAAAAACATTAAAAAAGTATATATATATTTATATTACATAAAATAAAAATATATTTATATTTTACATTTTCATTTTTATTGCATTTAATTCAACGTCAAAATCCCTAAAATATTTGATTAGGAATCCAATTAGTAATCACGAATGGATCCAGATCGGAGATCCCTATTAGAATCCAGTTTACCAGCGTTACATTTCAGTTATAGAATCCGATCCGATATCGCACTAGATCCCGATCGTGATTTCGGGATGCTACTCTGAATCTAGCTGGATCACTGACAAAATTTCTGCACGGGTACTGAAACTTGGAACTTATCAGATGTTGTCGGCGCTATAATTATTTCATTATTTAAATTATTATTCTACCTGGAGGTTTATTCCGAAAGCGTATCCTGCGCTATTTCGTAATGCTTGCAGTTACAACTAATTAACACATTCATCTGATGTGCAAATTAAAAAGTTTTACTCTGAGTGATGAAATTAATTCACGAGTTTTTGATTCTCCATGGGGTTTTGATGCATGCAAGAGTACCATGTTTTATCTCCGTGTTACGGTTTCAATTGTACACCGCAGGAAGTGGAAACGACGTGCTAAAATAACATTCTAATTTGCATTATTTTATTTTGAGTATGTACGTTAAAAGCGCGTATTTCACACTGCGTTCCAATAAATTATTAAAAATTATATACTTTTTCCATTAACAATTATTTTATTTAAAAGATATATATCCACGGAGACTGCGCTAATGTGTTCGTTTATTACTCATTATTTGTACTTTTATCGGTAAACATTTGCAGAGACGTGATTGTTAATGATAGAACAAGTTTCTTTTACAGATTATTTGTTTTTTATTACATACATATAAAATAAAGAAAAATTACATTCGCGTAATGTTTGCTTTATTCTTTACATTATTTGTTTTTGGATAGTAGTGATTAAAAGTAGAATTAAAATTCTCAACACTGCGCTCAAATAAATTATTAAAAATTATAATTTTTTTCATTAACAATTATTTTATTAAAAAGGTATGCATCTGCGGTTAAGACTGCGCTACACTCCGATCATATCACGAATTATGCTCCCTATGTATATGTATGTACATCGCTTGTATATCGCTCGTACATGATCCTCTTGGAAGTTAGTTAGCGACTGGCTCTTGTAGTTTCTATGATGGGTGGGTTCTTTTACGCTCTCTTGTGTCTAGACCACATGCTTCGCACACGTGTCGCATTATTATGTCAATCGTTAACACGTACATAAATCCATGAACGGCGAAGGAACTTTAATATACTTCCGAGGGCGTAACAACGCCGCTGGATAAAGATAGGCACCGCTTACTAATGTAAACCGTCGTCAGCTGGAAAATATTTCAAGATATTTACTTCTCTGGATAGAAAAATATTTCTCTTGAATAAAATTCCAGTCATGTAATATGAGAATATTTCTGCGAAATTTTTAGTATCTCTTTTTGACAACGATTAATGAAATGTGAGTGGATGAATGTACTACGATAATATAACTTTTTCACGTTTATTAAATATCTGTAATATACGTCGTATATCTTGATGTAATAATAAACTTATCAACTTATAATATTTCCAATACGATGATTGACGAATGTTTATATATATTGTGATAATAATACATGTACATATAATGTACATATATAATGTTACATATATAATATATATGTATATATAAATATCATATAATATGATATATAAAATATTTTATATATGTTTTTAAATGTATCATTATATTATTATCAACAACACACACACACACATATTATTTCTGTTATCTTACAATATATCAAATTAATGAAATGTAATATAATGTAATATAATATAGTATAATATTTGTAACTTAATGACATATTATTTTATGAAATGCTATTATTTTGTCACATCCGGTTTGCATGCTGAAATATGAGTTACGGCAGTGTTAGCATTTTCTCTGATGATAGAATTTCCTACATGTTGCAAGGTTTACTCTTTCGAGCATGATTACGTGTCACTTTCGCATATTATGTATGAGACGATTAAAAAAATTTTTAATTTTTACAATAAATCCACACTTCCAAATGTAATGCTTCACTCAAGGCTTCACTGCATTTACTGACGCATAGACGTATATTACACCCAAGATGTCTGTATAAATTTGCTAGTTTCGTCGATTTCTCTGTATATATGTAATACAAATAAATATAAATAAGATATATATCACTATTATGAGACGACTATGATGAATTGACATTTGAATTTGAGTCACATGAAAAATTAGAATTTTTACTTATTATGAATATCAAAGCACATAGCTTTGCTTTATACAACGTACATTTTTGCAAGTTTGCTCGGAGATTGTCTCCATAATTGAGACTCGAAGTATCGTTCTTGTACTCCGCGTCACCTGGCTGCAAAGACGGCTCGTTATTAGGTATGTCTCTCAAACGATGGGCACTTTCCTTGAAGAAGTTGTCTCTTGTCTCTTTTAATATTGCAGAGGTTGAGCTTGTCTGTTAATGAATCCGCTGTTTCCGGCGTCGAGTATATTGACAAGATGCCAACATCTCCGGCTTCTTTTGATTAAGGAAAGAATGCTACGAATATTTCAGCAGACTGCAGCTGGGTCTCATCTAGTTATGCGATAGTGAACTAGAAAATGTTATTATTATTATTATTATTATGTTTTGTATATCAAATGCCGCAAGACAAATCTCCTTAAGCATATTAAGAAAATGTTAAATAATTTAATAAAATTATGATATGCAGCAAAATAAGAAGAACTTTTTGATCTACACTGAAAAAAAATTTTCTTGATTCAATTATATGCGGCTTATCAAGCAAATATTAATAAATATATATAAATATTTGTTAATTCAAACAAGTGTGTTTCGGTAAATTAACATATATGTAACTTAAAAATATTTATTTAAACTAAGGAAATATTGTCAATTATTTAATGTATTTACTCATATCAATAACCTTTCTTTTTCTCTATGCATATATATTATTTTTGATATATCACAATATTTGTAATTATATTACGTTGTCGCACTCGTATAGTGTTCAACGAAATACGAACGACTTATCCGTGAGGTCGATGTTTTTCGTTGTTTGCATCAAATGCGACACTAGCGGAAATCCAATACGTGCCGTCGAGAGCATCTATATTGATTGGCGATATTTGACGAGAGAGGAGAAACCGCTCGTATCCCGTGTTTTTACCCAGCCGCCCTCCCCGTTTGAGGGTATTCTCTTTCGACGAGGATCCACAAACATTATAAGAGCGCCGAGTTGGACCTTTAATGGATCTACTGTTTGCATCCCGGAGAGGATGAGTATCAGCAGATCTCGTCTTGCAATTGCGTCGCGCTTCGAAAATCAATCCCCCTATCGCGTCGTCGGAGCCTCGCGTCTCCGCCCGCATTTTTGCGATTTGTCTGCAGAATCGCTTCATTGCACGACCGATCGCTTCAGGCCAGACGGCGCCATGCTTGTAAGGACCGTCGGCGATATTCGGCGGTTACGAATGTGGAGAATGAACTGAAGAGATACGTTAAAAAACTCTTAAAAGAAGTTTAAAGAGAATTTAAGTATCGCTAATTTAACAGTATTAGACAAATTGCTCGAGGTGTAGGATTTATATGATAAACAATTTTATCATATAAATGATATTTAGGTATCATCATTTTGATGATAGAAGAGAGATAATATTTTATTGCGTGTGTTAGGAATTATTCTTAATATGTTTGATAAAATCATTATAATTAATCTTTGAAAAGAGTCTTTGTAGATTTGAAGGATTTAAGGAAAATTTAAGATGAATATTGAGAGAGGCATGACATTTATTTTTAACGTAATCGTTGTTTTTGTTCAAGTATATTATTATTATTTGTTCGAAAAAGAAACTTTTTATACATCGTTATCTTTCAATAAATCAATATTCCAAGTATTGTTATTTATATTCAATACGCAAAGTATAGAATGAAACATGATATGTACGAGTACATTACTACTACTCTTTACTCCCTTTTTCTATAATTCTTTTTTTTCCAAATTTTGAAATAGCTTCAACGAAGTTTGACCGTCAAAGCAACTTCTACTCACAATAACGAGACTTGCGTGTAAATGAATTTAAAAAGCTGGAATATTCGGGAATATTAATGTTGTCGAGGTATGGGATCAACGTATACGCATGTCGTTAAAACCAGCTTTGTTCTCGAATTATGACAATATTCATTGCCTCACTGCTAATCAGTGTAATTACCTGAAATATTCTCGTGGGATATTTCGCATAAATTTCAGCACGAAATGTGTCCCTTTCTCTCTCACACCCCTTTCTTCCTGGCGCCCCTTTCTCCCGGTATGCTTTTACCTGTAATGTGTTATTATGAGATCTTGTAATTTGATTTTCCGTGTCGGAACAATGCAAATGTCCAATGCAGATGTTTGCTAGTCCTGTACGAATTTGCCCTTTAAATTGAATTGATTTTATTGTGTCGTAAAACAAGTTCTTAGTTTTCCATTAGACGGTACTCGCAATTAATTTCTCGATAATGATTTCCATTCGCTATAAATCTGCACTTTAAGTCAGCAACGCTGCATGTATATAGTTGCTCTCGCAAAGCGCACTTTTCTCTCTCTCTCTCTCTCTTTCGTTATTTTTCTTTAATTACTTTTCCATTACTGGTTTCTTTACGATGCCGAAAGTAAGTCTGTTTTATCAAGGGCTCTCTTAACACTTAATATTTTAAATGAGGAATAATTGACTAAGTGTCTATGTATTCGTGATCAGTAATCGGCGACACATTTATAAAACTTTTTACATTGATCTTAATCTAAAAAACGGATTTATTATTAATTGATTTTTCTTATTTCTGTTTGTTTTTAATAGCTTTTTATAAATATATATTACTCGAGTTTCATCATTTAAATATCTTTTTTATTGAGTTGGTTTTGAAATTTATTGTTTAAAGCGCTATAATATAAACCCATAAAATTAATAATTATTATATAATTATTATATTTAATTAATATTCCTTACTGATTATAACTATATTATTAATTAAAGTATCAATACAGATTAGTCATCATAATTGTATTACATAAATTAATTTATTGTATTATTTAGTAATGATTAATAAATACAATAATAGACATGATAAAATGAATAGACATAATAAAATGAAAAATTAATAATTAATAATTAAATACTCTTTTAATAAGATGCAAATTTCTCTCGTATGTTTATATTTCATGTCTCATATTGTAATTATTTTTTCGAACTTTTTCTGTTAAGATTAAATCTAATTATTTAGCCAGAGCTCACATACTGCGTATACACTGAGCAGTGAAGCATTAAATGCCGGTCATGATTCTTATGGAGAGTTACATTTTTATCGGCGCTTCTGGAATAAATCTTCATAGCTTTTCCAAGTTCGCGGGAGTACTATGGCCATTAAGAGGACTGTACGGCCGAGCATCGATTCTCCCTCTTAATTCAGGAAACGACATTACTGCACTCCTGCTACCGACCGGTGCCCACTAATATCATCGTCGGACCATGAAATTCCCAGCTGGAAACGGCTCACAGTATTCCACGGACGTTAAAGCCTCTCGTAATTGCATCGTGGCAAGCGAAATGCGCGAAATGGTCGCTTCGCTCGAGAAAGCTTGGCGATCAGCACGCATTTCCACGTTATCTTCTTGCGCCGTTAGCTCCCTGAATGTTAATTAACTGTGAAAGTGGTCGCAACATTCTTAGCTTGCTTTGTACGAAAAATATGAGTTCTTTCGATAAAATAAAAACGGTTCTATTTCCTCTCTCTCGCTCTTCATTAAAAGTTTGTTAAACACATTACCCTAATGAAATTTTGGGCACAGCGAAACAAATATTTGAATAAGATCATCTATCACATATTTTTATTATAAATTTATTCTCTCATACTGTTAAGCTATATTTTCGTGTAAGCAATCATTTACAAGTATTTTTGTGCGCCATTAATTATTTTTGATCCAATAATTCCTCATTGTTTTAGTAGACTTAATAGTTATAGAGATTCTAATAGTACGAGTCATAATTTTCTCAGGTAAATATTATTAAACCTGGTTTGATATTTAAATATTAAATTTAATGTTTACCCGGTAAATATTAAAAGGTTTAATAAGAATTTAATGGAGTTGCGAGAACATAACAAAAGCGACGACGTTTCCTCGTTCTGCAAAGTTATGTCGTAGTGATCGCGTAATGTAATTGTTTCCAAACCGAGAAACCTCGTCTGCGTCCAAGCCTTTCAGAAAGTTTCATCGTATTTTGGCTGCCGGTTTCGGTCTCGCTTACTAAATTTAGTTCGCGTTGTCTGAACCCACCATCTTGGAATAATCCTCTTTCGACGTTTAAGCTATTTCGAAAGCCCTTTAAGCTCGGGTACGCTCTCCTTCATATCCCTCATCGTTACTCTGTGTAGCTCAAGGACTGGACTTTAAGTCTGATTCACATTCGCGGCTGCAAGTACTTGGCAGCACAGGGTAATGATTCTGATACGTGACGAGATTTCATATTGCTGCCCCGATACGTTTGGTTTGTACAATTCATGCACTCGTGTATTGTTTAAACGGTAACGTATCTTATCTAGCATTACATTATCTTAACAATTGCACCAGCGAGATGTTGCAGGGATTATTATACATCGTCATTATAAAATTACCCTATCGTAATTTTATTAGTAAGCTATCTCTCTATATTATATTTAAAACAACGTATTTATCAGGTTTTGAATTCTTACATCTTTTACACGGATATTTCTGCTCACGAGCGTTGTACCTTTCATCGTGCAACGATAATTGTTCGATAGGTTTAACGGAGCACGTATCGGTGGCTCGTCAACAGAAAAAGAGAGATTTCGACCTATCCGGCTCGTCGACCGCATTTTTGGTGGACCAAACGGTAGGTTCACGGTTCGTGTGTTGCGGGGCGCGGTGCAACAACCTCCCGGTTATTTCGGGGTGGATCATGTCACACGGAGCGCACCCGTGCGAACTCGGTATTGCGGCTGCGGGACACGCGCGCGTGTATTCCGGAAAATTAATTTGCCCGGAGTGCACGGATATACGCACGTATATGCGGATTATCCATTCTAATCGGTCGAACGTGGAATCTGACTTTATGCGCGCGGAAGTACTCGCGAACACCGGACAGGTCGAACGGCGAGTGCTGAATATCATAAATACAGAATAAATTAATGAAGTTAAAAGTTGATGAACTATTCCGCAATCTATTAAGAGGAAAAAGCAAGAAGAAAAGTTCGAGAAGAAAAATTTAGAGGCACGGGTTGAATATGAAAATCATTTTCTAAGCATTAAAGGATAAATCTCACGAAACGAGTTTTTGTTTTTAAGTCATACATTCAACTTAAATCGTATATTAATTTTTTACAAATGCAGTTGTAAAAAGCAAGAAGTCAGGTAAAATATATGAAAAGAGGCAAACACAATAACAAATAAAATTTGATTAGTGTTTTTTCTTCGAAATACGGTGCCAAACTCACTTTAACAATTCATAGTGAATGTATATTTGCAGTAATTACGTGTATACTTTTGTATGTAATTTTGCTATGTTAGTACTGTAATTGTCCATCCATTTTGCCAACAATTACCAAGTCATTTTGGTTGGATTATAATCAACACTGATTTATTCGATTCGACCGGACATCTGAAAAATACGCAGTAGGTGTTATATGTCTCTCGCATGTGTAAAATCGCATTAAGTGCTCGCCCGATAACCACAAACCGCAGCAACAACGATATGTTGCGTTACATTTGATACATGCGTGATAGATACGTCAGTATTATATAAATTGTCCTTTTTTTTTAGTTTAGCTTTACTGATCAACTACCTCATTTTGACAGTCAGTCAAACAAATCATCATCGTCATTGCATATTGTTAATCGCTATCCAATATTGCTACAATATTGATTATAAACATCAATGATTATTGTTATTTAAGATTTTATTGTAACATTTCTATTTTTAACAATTAATTGAATAACAATTAATTAAAAAAAGATGCTGATGTTTTCGATCCGAACTGGGGTTCTTAGTAGCTTAATAATAATATTTCTATGTGAATTTTGTGTACTTTTTCCAACTCAGTAAATTCCTATTTTTAATATTACCATCATATTTTTAATCCGCTTATATGATTTATTATACTTCGATTTTGTTGAAACCAGTACATGTATGAGCTGAAAGAATGTGTGAAACATTCTCATCCAATGCCCCTATTCGTTTCGCTCGAAGTATTATGTACTTAACATCGCATATTTTTCGGGATTACATTGCCGGCTTCAGCGGTCTGAGCCGCATTGTCTGTGAGCAGCGCCATTCCCCACTCGCACGAGAGATCATCTCGACTCCTGGAATTTTTTACAAGAGTGCAAATCCATCCGCGATTACACCCCGTCAATAATTTGGGATCCATTAGTTCACAGGGCTGCTGCTGTCGCCGCCGCCGCCACCGTTAACGAACTTGCGGGTAATCAATTTTCGGGAGGCAATTATTAGCTTTACTCGAGCGAAGACCTCCACGTCGCGGGTGTACGCCCCGTCGTCCACGAAATCCTTTAATGCCAGCACTCCCGGATAGTTAATATCAATTTTCTTTCCCCTCTTGACCAGCGCGCGCAATATCAATTTTCTTTATCGCAGAGTAGGATTTTCGCTTCTTATTACGTCAGCAATCATTCATTGCGTTCGGCACTTAGCCGCCCGTCTAGAAATTGCTTTCGTGCGATTTTTAATATCTCGCGAAAATTGATTTCCGCTTTGTCCTTTTGACAAATTACTATCCGTCCTTTACTAATCATTTATTCTAATTTCCGCCATTACGATGTTGCCGACAAAATTACCGCGACAGTCTCGCAAAATAAGTTTCTGCAGATTACAACTCTCTAGACTCTAGTCACAGTAACTTTTCCTTAAAATACAAAATTTACATATCTTATGTTTTGTCTCCCAATTTTATTCTTATCTATTCCATATCCTACATTTATTCTTTTAATGATCTGGAGTGTATTTAAACAGCTGCGCGTATAAAAATAATACTAACATTTGAACTCACGTTCTTTCTCACAAACTGCGCGATCCTCTTCTCGAGAGTCGAAATCTATTTCTCGCTCGAACTGTTAAAATAAAAAATACCGATTTTTTTTCATGGGGATATCAAATGAGGAGCCTGCATTTCAGACAGTTTTTTCGCATGTTTTTCACACCCGCGGGAACTTTTCTCATTATTCCAGTTAGCGGAAACCTATGCTCGCGACGATAGATCAAACATTTCCAGGAGCTCTCCATTGTCCGCGTCGGCAAAGGTTGAATATCGGAACAGGTAAAGTAAAAAAAAGAGAGATACTCTCTCGTCCACTTTGATTGCGTGTCGCTCGTCCACGCCGATCTCACGGACGAATCATTAAAAGCTTTAACGAACCGTTTGCGCGTAATCGATGGATCCGGAAGCCCTTCACCACACGCGTTCCTCATTTTTCAAAATAAAAGCGTGCGAATTCGCGAGGGGAATCACCAGTTCTCGCGAAACGCACGGAACTCTACCGTTAATCCGACAGCGAGTAATTTTTTATTACACTAGCAGCACTCCATGAGCGAAATGTGACGGTACTGGTGGTAGGTTTTTTGGTAGTTACGATATGTTACAAAATCGCGCACCTCCCGATGCGCGATTTTGTAATATATCGTAACGGATGGTTTTAATGTGAATTATTTAATGCGCAAAATTTGCAACCTAAATTTTGTATAATATTATATATATAATAATAACGTTATATATATAATAATAATATTAATATTTAATATATAATAATTAAATGTAATATTCTCTAAAATTATATTTATGTATATTATACAGGGTTGTTTCAACAAGAGGTTTCATTTTAAATTATTGGAAAAATGAAGCTTTTTTTGAAATTTTCGTGATATTTTTATTTAAATCCAAAGTGCAAACTATGCGATTAATGATACAATATCTGCCAAATGGCCGCCTCGGCTCTTCAAACAGGTAGTGATTCTTTTGAGGAAATTTTTCATCACATTTTCCCACAATTCTGGCTCTATTTCGTGAATTTCTGCTCTGATATTTTCTTTGAGCGCCTCAATCGTTGCTGGAGCATTGGAGTAGACTTATCTTTAACATAGTCCCAAAGAAAAAATCCAAGGGTGTTTTTTCCGTATTTTTTCGAAAATGAAGCTGGTGCGACCGTCTCTGTGAATGGTGTGCGTTATCGTGAGATGCTAATTAACTTTTTTTGGCTTGAAGTGGATGCTTTAGATGCGGATGACCTTTATTTTCAACAGGATGGCGCTACATGCCACACAAGTGGTGAAACAATTGAATTATTACACGAAAAGTTTCCTGGTCGTGTAATTTCTCGAAATGGTGACTTCAACTGGCCACCCAGATCGTGCGATTTAACACCCTTGGATTTTTTTCTTTGGGGCTATGTTAAAGATAAAGTCTACTCCAATGCTCCAGCAACGATTGAGGCGCTCAAAGAAAATATCAGAGCAGAAATTCACGAAATAGAGCCAGAATTGTGGGAAAATGTGATGAAAAATTTCCTCAAAAGAATTACTACCTGTGTGAAGAGCCGAGGCGGCCATTTGGCAGATATTGTATCATTAATCGCATAGTTTGCACTTTAGATTTAAATAAAAATATCACGAAAATTTCAAAGAAAACTTTATTTTTCCAATAATTTAAAATGAAACTTCTTGTTGAACACCCTGTATGTGAGCAATAACATGTTCATCTACTCTATTGAACTTTAAAACTTACTAAGACACAAAGAATTATTTACTTTTATTTATTTATTTGTCAAGAAATGAAAAGAGACTTTAGAATTTTGAACTCTTTATAGTCTTCTTTTCTCAAAATAGTTTTAATATATATAATTTTAAATGCTTTTTACGTTTCTATGAAATTAAATGAGTTTTTTACACAGCTCACTTTCTGATTTCATAAACCAGAGATTTTTTATTAAAACCTCTGTTTTTTTCTTGTTTTACTCTATTAATAATTCTGGAACAATTTAATAATTTCATTTAAATACGTTTCATGATTCCACTGAAAATGGAATCTGTGACGATTGATGAAAATTTCAATAGCCATTTATTAATTCAAGAATTGGAAATGGAGTCCTCGAAACATTTCGCAAGGGTGCTCTACCAAACGTGAGTGATTTGATTGCACAGCATACAATAAAAGAAAAAAATTTCGTTTATTTCCATATATATAATATTGAATAATACACACACACATGCGCACGCGCGCACATACACACGCACGCACACGCGTGTGTGCTAAAAGAGAATTTTATACGTTATCTCGTGTCATGATATATATAGTTTGCATTCATGGATTTTAAGTCACATCGAAGAAGGCGAAGTTTGCGCTCTCGTGATTTCACTCATCCTGCAGTCGTCGTGGACCAAGGACGAGAAGTAGTAACCGCTATGGAAATCCACGAGATTTCCATAAAACAATTACATCGAGTTTTCGTTGTTTACCGATCACGGTAATGTTGTTCGTATAAATTCCATTCGGCGAAACGTGCCCACCGGCAAAGCACCGGCGTAAACGCTTGAAATACGAATCTCGACGTTAGCGTTGGCACGAACATCATTAACTCTTGTAATTGTTAATTAAGTCGAATCCTGATCTGTGTTTCTCGCACTTTCGCCGTTATATTGCATATCGGATTACATGCTACGTTCGTTCTTAGTTCTTGTTTATTTTGATTCGCAAAATCTTTATTTTATTCTTGATAAAAATAATTTTACAAAAAATTCCCAAAGATTTAGTGAGAGTATTTCCGTATTGACGCATAATTTTAAATTAATCTGTTATTAAATTAATCATAAATTCGTTATAGTATTTGTGTAATTATTTAGTTATTGACGCACACGATTTTTATTTTAATTAATCTGTTATAAATTTGTCATAGTATTTATTGAAATTGTTTAGTTATTAATGCAATTTTTGCTTTAATTAATCTGTCGTAATGTATGCGTAAAATAAAAAAATTCGTTTTTTTTTTAACATATTATGATGCTAAGAACCTTCTTGAATAAGTACGTGAAGGATTTGTCTCAAAAAGTTGAAAACTCCGGATTATAAAGGTTGTAAGGTTTATAGCCAAGCGCGCATCGATCGAAAAATAAAGAAGCCTAAAGAAGCCAGAACTTAAAGAAAAATCGAAAATGTTAAACAACAGCACTTTTTCGAAGAGGAAGAAGGTTTATTATAATCAGGAAGGTTGTCGCTATCGCCTGAACTAGGATTATTTAAAAAGAATCTACAGAAAAAAAAATGGCGACTTCTCAAAAAACAAATTTTAATTTTGGTGCTGGAATCGCTGATTAATCGTAAGTTATAAATTTTAAATGTTATTATGATTGTTATAAAAATTGTATCGAAAACTTTAAACGCGTATCCTGAAAACTTACATTTTTTAAACTGGTGACCACGATATTTCAAAAACTAATCAACCGATTTTAATGATCAAGGGTTCATTCGATTTGCAATAAAATTCTCTATCGCCTAAACTAGAATTATAACGATCCATTAAAAATTCTATTTTTTTAGGTCCTTAAAGTAGAAAAAAGTAGTGAAAAATTGAAATTTGTTTTTTGAGAAGTCGCTATTTTTTTCTGTAGATTCTTTTTAAATAATCCTAGTTCAGGTGATAGCAACAACCTTCTTGATTATTAAAAACCTTGGTTTTTTTATTTTAGATGAACACAAAGATTATGGTCATTGTTGATTACTAACAATTTAATCCGGCCAAATTCAGGATGAGATAACGCTCTTAAAATTCAATTTTTTTGTATATTAAAATTAATAAAAAATATATTCTAATGTTCATAGATATATCCTAAAAACAGCTAACTTGTATATTATTTTTTTCTATTGAAAAAAATTCATAAAATTTTATTTATTTTTCGGCCTTCCTGCGAATACCCCCTTAAATGAAAATCCTTTATTAAATATATGTATATAAAATTTCATGAGAAAATAGTGAAGATTATATACAAATATATGTTTTAAGCGGATTTTTGAGTTTGAAACGCGAAATTCTGGAGGGTTTCCAATTTTGACTTCGTATCTAAGATTAATCTATGTAGATTAATCTGCGAAATTAGTCGAAATTGTTCCGATTTATTGCTGTGATAAATCGAAAGGATTAGCCATAGTGATGTATAACAGATACATTTAGCGGAACTTGTTTGAACAATAATTCACCCAGAGCGATACATTTAACACGATTTATCAAAAACGATACATCTAAGCTCTCGACAATAATTCTCATTTTCCTACCCGGCGTACATTTCCCTCGGGACATGCGGCTTCCACTGTTTTGCAAGAAATGGATCGCGCGCTGTTAAGTTAAATATTCATTACACACGAAAAAGGGCTGGGTTGCCACAAGTCATCATCAACGGCACAAAACTCTCGGGCAGAGTAATTAACAACGTCGTGCTATCGTGGCGAGGTTTTCATTAACGAGGTACGTGTTTCCGCGTCGCGCACGTGGTTCGAATATTATTGCCGCGAAACGATATTACAGCATCTCTTCTCGGCGGCGTTATCGCGGCGATGCAGCGGGAGTACGGTCACGATAACTTTCCGTCGTGTGTCCCTTTAATCGCACCGATGGCGACCGTTCATCACCGAGCTTCTCGTTGCGGACACAATAGTGTGCGTCGCATAGTGTGCATGTGAGGGATTCGCGTGTACTGATACCGTCGTCCACATGCATCACCACGAAATCCACGGTGACTAACGCACCGCAAGTCCGCGCTCGAGATACGATGCGCCTGTTCACGATTCTAATCTCTCGTGCCCGATCGCATTCCAAGGGCTTTCTGTATTTTCCGCAGCCATACGTGGGCTTACCGTTTAGCATAAAGCGCGTTTCGATGAGTTTGCACCCGCGTGATACGAGCACACGATGATCGATAAAAGGGGAGAAACAGAGGTCCAGAGAGCTTGATGTTGAACACTCGCTTATTATCACGTAGCGTTGACAGCCGTTTCCTCTTATTACGATTGAGAAAAATATTGTAGAGCGTATTAATCCGTTGGCTAAAGTGCTGGAGTGATTTAAGAGTTCGATCACTTTCCGTTATTTTTAGGCTGTCAGTGTGGTGCACTTTTCAAAAAGATTCAAATCAATTTAGTATCTTTACGGTTTATTATTTAAAATTAAATTTATTTCAATAGTTTACATTATAACATATATATAAAAAATGGTATATATACATATATATAATTTTTACATATAAATAAATTTGTAAAAAATAACAGTAAAATATAAATTTCTACGTAATTAGCTTGGTACATGGTTAATCAATCAAAAATTTTATCTAAATGATGTTTGATATCTTGAGAAATTTTAAAGTGCGAAGATGTAACATTAAATTATATTTAAAATAACAAATATATAAAAAATGGTATATATACATATATATAATTTTTACATATAAATAAATTTGTAAAAAATAACAGTAAAATATAAATTTCTACGTAATTAGCTTGGTACATGGTTTAATAAAAAATTTTGTCTAAATGATGTTCGAATTCTTGAGAAATTCTAAAGTGCGAAGGTGTAACAAAAAAGATATAAATTTTTCTTCCAAATATCTTTTATCCGTCTTTTCAATTTTCAAAAAACATTGTATATAGATCAGGAAAATAAATAACATTCGCGACAAAGTTCATTAAACCTCATATATTATTATAATATACATGAAATATTTTAGAATGAATTTTATGTATAAATGATATATACATTATATATATATATATATATATATATATATATATATTCTCTGGTATAAATATTTCATCGTGTACATTAGTATTATCACGTGCACAGATAATATGCATTAACAATGAAATATTCGTACCGGCCATATTCATAAATGTGCGATCATTTCATCGTCATAAAGTTTCGCAGGGCGTACCTGTGGACTTTAAACACGCTTGATCACGTTCTGCGGATCACCGTATTTGCTGTGGCGTAAAAGCCCGTTATGTCGCGAGTCAATAGAATTTTGCTGGTAAATACAATATCGGACAAAGCAATGCTCGTTGCCATGACAAACCTGTAATGTATCAAATAAATCAATTCAATATTAGATTGTTCTATAAATAATTTTCTTCGCATATTTTCATGATACTTCTAATTCTTAAATTCTTAATAGATATGTTAATTCACATATCTTACTATAGAATTTTTACGTTATATTGGTACAAAGCTTTTACTTATCAGAGAAGATATTTCTTCACAGTAAAAATAATTATAAAATCAATATTTAAGATACTTATACTTGCTGTAATTAATTGTCAAAACTGCCATATGACGACGAAATAAAAATTTGCATTTTAATCTTTTTCTGTAGCTATATGGTTATGTATAAATTATGAAATAAAATATTGTTGTAGGGTTTTTATATTTATAAATATGTTAGTCTCTTATAGTCTCTTATAGATAGTTTTATAATCTTATAAATAGTTTTTTATAACCTTATAGATAGTTGTTTTTGCGCACTTATAGACAACACGTTTTTATATGTATTTAAAAACTTTTCTAATATACAATAATTATAGAGTATCATCTTTTGTTTTGCGTTGCTTTAATGATAAAAGTTACAATACAATAAGAGCTTGAAATATTTTAGGTGAATTTTATTAAAAGTAAAAAAGAATTTTATATAATAACCTTGCCATGCAAATTAACATACATGCTGTAATAAAAATAATAATATAAAGAAATTCTCGAACATTTTCAAAATCTAAACGTTTTTATGAATCATTTATTTGTCATGTCAATATGCGCAAACGTGCAAATATTTTTTTCATAGCTGTTAAGTAATTTAGAAATGAAAGAGTTAAGTTCTACTCGATAATTACTATTATCGAATATTTTAATAATTATTTTTCAAAGTGAGGAAAGAAGATCCTTTCAGTATATTGTAGAATCTCACGGGGTAACATCCATTGAAGTGTCCACCGCGTGACGAGTGACGTGGAAAGGCAAAGGGAAACGATACTCGTTTATTGCTACTTGTCATCTACCGAATAAGTATGACAGTTTTGCGTAATCGGATGGGCGTTCTTGCGCGACCAAGGTTTCGCACGATCAAAATAATTCCGCGCGTCGCGGTTTGTAAATAACCGCATGCCGCGTCTATTGTATCGCGCTCCCCAATATGCACGCGCATTCCCACGAATAACACGTGTGGGAGTCGAACGTGGTTCGTGAATACAGTCAATCACGGTAATTTGCATCTCTCCCGTCTGCCGTGTGTTCCCTCAGCCACCCTCCGCCTCCTCCCTCCTGGTCCCCTTTCTCTCTTGTCTCTGTGTTCTCATCTCCATTATCTCTATCGGCTTGTCAAACCTTGTGCTTTTGGCGCAAATCACGTCTGATTGAGATTTCGGGCCGGATTCGTGAATAGAACGTGATTTATCCCTACGCACGCGCGTCGACAGATCTCTCCCGGTGTAATCCGGCCGACATTAAATCGCTTGCTATATCGCACACAAAGGATCTATAATGGATAAAGAGATAAGTGGTATCTTCATCAGCAATTTTCGTAACGTTCAGTCGAAAAGGAAAAGAAAAAGAGAACTTTATTGTTTCGAGTTAGAGTTTTTTAATATCTATAAAGAAATTCTATTACTTTGCGTTATATCTTCGTAACATACGCATTCTATTGTTAGTAAGATTTTTATTAAGATTTTTGTTTCGCGATTTCGTTTCGCTCGTCTTTTAAACTCACTGATTCTACGGGCTACTTTTTTTGGGAGGATTTGGTCCTGCAAAGACCTTTGTTCATAAAGAGCAATGCTATTTCGCGGAAAACGCTGAAATTCCAGAAGAAATTTATGCAGTGTAATAAATTCGCGAGGTTCATTCTGACGATGTTTATCGCTTCCATTACTTTCGGCGCCAGCCGAAATGGCTCCTACAGCTGGGGGTGAATGTATCGCGATGCATCGCGCACGATGATAGCGTAGAAAAATATTGCTGTAATAAATTATTTAGAATAAACCGGAGGATCGATACGTGATATATCGATGTTCCTCGCATCAGCGAAGAGGCTCGATCGCTTTGAGAATCAAATTTCCGCATATACTTGATTTATGTACACGTGAAAACGTTTGAGTGTGAGAATTGATTAGAATCGCGGAAAAAAAGACAGATCAATTCAGTATTTTGAAGATGACATTGTTAAATCAAACAATTTTTTAAAATCTTTATATCTTATAAATCAACTGATTCTATTAATAGTATTATTAACAGTATTAGTTAACAGTATTATATCCAATTTTAGATTTTATTTTATTGAAAAAACGGTCTATGGTACTCGATAGTTAAACACACTTCTCCAATATTTTGTTACAGGCAAGTAGAATTAAGTCACATTACATTAATAATAGCTGCAACAATTATTTTTTTCTTCTAAAGAACACTAGTAAATATTATTGGAAAAGTTAAATTGAGAAAAGTCGGAGTGCTGCCAAATTACTGAAGAGAAAAACTGTCGAATGACTCCTCTGTAAAATTTAGATCTTGTGACTTTAACGACGCAATTTAAAGGCACTGAATCGACTTAAATCGACGTGCCGCTGTGAATACAAAGTAAATACAAAGACAGCAAATATCTTAGAGGAACGAGAAGCTTTTTCACCTCATTACATTTGATGCGTTATTATTTTTTGTCATTATTCACTAACAATAAACTGTCGTTGATAATCAAATTAATTAATTAATTAATTATACTTGATAATCACTAAATAAACTCCGAAGGAGAATTAAAAACTTCTGAATTACGATCCTCGTGTACAACACGAGAGAGACTGTTATTGATTGCCGATTCACGGACTGGCGCGGACGAGAAAAACGAGTTAGTCTTTGCACTTGCCGGCGAGGTTCGAAGAAGAAAGGTTTCCCAGGTACTTCTCTTAGGACCTAACTAACACCGCAGACACATTGCACGTCCGGTGCACCGGTGCGCCACAGTCGTTTTCGTTTTAATTCAAGTGCACGGCTGGCATTAGCACTACGTAGAAAAAGGCAGGGCAGACTCGCCGCGCCTGGCGGTATGTAGCCGGTCGTTCGTCTCGTACACGTGTGCAACGGGTTGGCAGTATAACCACGAAGTCCGCGACCCGCATGGACCCTTGTGCGCCCGAAAAATATTGCTGCGCATCGCATGGAAGGCATGCGAGAAACGAGACAGAATTGCTTTTAGCTGCGTATCATACGTGCGTATCATAACCTCATAGTTTTATTCGACCCAGATGCAATAAATGATCCTGCAACGTGGTCGTGGTGTACATACGTGTGGTTTCTCCCTGTGACTCTTTTTACTCTGATTATTCTGAAAAGAGCATTGAGGAGAAGAAGAGAAAGTTTGAATAGCGATATAAATAAAAGAGATTTTTCTTTTAGATATAAATTCTTTAGATATAAATAATTTCAATAATAGAGAATATTAATAGAAATTAATAGTTTCAGGAGACTGTTAACATTTTATTAAACTATTAATATAATATGTTGATACAATAATTAAGATATTATTTTATTTTTATTTATAATATTGTATAAGTTTAGGTTCATAATTTTTATAATAAAGTTTATAATAATATGTAAATTTACATAATTTGATATGATAATTTAATTGAACAATTTGAATAGTAGTGAATAATGAAAATGATAAATATGTTGAAGGAAAATTATAAGGACACATATGTATAATATAATGATAATTATAAGGATAATATAATAATTATAAGAATAAATTAATAAAATTAAAAAAATTATGAATTACATTTATAGAATTATTTATTTATTTATTATATTTTTTATCGAAAATATCATAATTCTGTTAATTTGAAATTAAATAATATTATTTTTTTTGTTATTTGTTACATTAAAAATTTGTCGAATTTTTATAGATTTTTCGTAACGAATGGAGGAAGAAAAGTCTTTCTGTATATAACTCCTGATAAAAGTTATCGTAAGAGGGTTTTTTATAAAGAGAGTTTTTTAAAAGTTCACTAGATTGCTAAGTTATAATTGACGAAAAAAGTTTGCAAGATTTTAATCCCATTCGTTAACGTAATGCGTTTAATTTCATGGAAAAAGCTGTGTGTATCATGTTTCGAAAACAAGTATAGTAAATAGAAAAAATGTTCTCATAAATATTTCAATATTTTATCTTTGGATTAAATATTCCTCCGGGATGATACAAATCATCACGCATTAAATAGAAATATGAAATATTGTTATAAAAGAAATAACTTTTGTATAAAATGATTTTTAAGCAGTGATATGTATACATTAAATTACAGACAAAATAATGTAGAGACAAATAAATGATTTCCGGTTGCTATAATAACTCATTATTAGATTTTGAATTGATATAATTTTGTTCTTTTTCCTTCTGTTATTGATGTTTTTAACAAATATTCTGACGATTAAACATATAAAATAGAAATTCGAAAATACAGAATATTTACACATTTCATTATACATTTCACGTTTTTGGAAATTGATCCAAATTTTTTTATTGTAGTTAAAACATTGAAATCTAAAATATTTTATTTCCGAAAAAAAAGAATTAATATAAAATAAAATAAAATACATAAAAAATTAAGGACAATTAAAGTAATTCTCCGAAGTTAAAATAAAATAATTTCTTGTCAAATCTTTTTAGTCAGGATCAGTTTGTGCTTCGATGTTTTTTGATAAAATTCTTGAGGTATTATTGGAAAATATTATTTTAAAAAATTGATTTCTGAAAGAAATCTTTTTGTTTTGGAAACCTCTAAGTTTCTGCCTTAAAAATTCTTTATAATATTATTGATTTTTCCAAGAATACAAAATTAAAAACGGATGAAATAAAAAAAGGAAAATATTGAAATATACAAGGGAAACTAAGTAATGATATTAAGGAAAGTTTAAGTAATTTTCTGATTCTCCAATACTAAAACGAAATTATTTCTTGTTACAGAAGTCGAGGAGCGCTTCGGCGGGAAGGCGCGCGGCGGTAAACTAGCGCGTCGTGCGCGCTCCTTCAAAGAGGACTTTCTGGAAAAGCTCTCTCACATGCGTTCTCCTGGCAGCGGCAGCGGCGGCGGTGGCGGCGGAGGTAGCGGGGCGGCCACAAGGGCCGCCTCGCCCTCGTCACCGCGTACGCCGCGGGACAAGAACGCCCCAGGCTCCAACGACTCTGGCACAACTCTGGATAAGAATCCTCTGCGCGATCTGCATATTCACGTACGGCAAGTGCAGCTGGCACTGCTCCACTTCCGGGATGTTGTGTCCAAGAAAAAGCTCGAGATGCTACCCGGGAACGGCACGATCGTCCTTGATACTGTTACCACGATACACAACTCGTTGAAATCTTACCTGCTCTACGAGAACAGGTGATTGTAGTTCCATCATCTAATATTGATTTATAAAGGAGTATAGAAGAAATGTTAGAACATTAAAAAAATTTATGCTTATTATTAGATGTGAGATTTTGCTTATTTTACTACACAATATTATTCGATATCAATATTTTGTTTAACAACGTTGAATATGTTATCCTGTACTATCAATTTCGATAAATCAAATTTAACTTTTGATCCAGCTTTGTCGAATAACATTTTTGTAAATAATTCAGTTCATGCTTCCCTCGCTTGAATACTGTATTCGAGTTACAAAAGAGATCCAGAATCTACACGATAGAATCTACTACTCTTGGAAAACATTTCAAACATGTTTGATACGTTGATAAGTATTGATAAGTGTTGTCAATTGACAACACTTTATAAATCTATAAATCAATGTCAATGTTCTCTGCGTGGTTGTATCTTTGAAATTTTTTGATAATCGTTCCTTACAATTTTAATCGTACATATAAAGTTTCCGATAGAAGAAGAGCTGGATACTCTAAACTGTACAAACATAATAACAAATACATGCTAACTTCATTTGTACATGCTAACTTCATTTGGTAATACATTTTTTATTTTTAGTACATTAATGATTACTTTTAGAGCGCTGTTTTAAATTAATTTAAAATTAGTACAAAAGTCTGAAGTAATTTAAAGTGCCTCATAATTCAATACCAAGGTTATTTTTGATAACATTATTCAGAAATTTAAATGCTATAATTGTGACCCGATTTCTTTATAGTCCTTTTTAACCGAAGTAATACTTTCTACAGATGTTAAGTCCTGATGTTATCCTGAAGATAGTAATAGAAATTCAAATATTAACAAGTTTATCGTAAAATCTTTGGGATTCTGAAAATTAAATAGTTCTCCAAGATTACTTTTATATCATAGACTAACGGTTTTAATTTTTAATTATCTTTTGTTTGTGTACGCACGTATTTGGCCTAAGATGTTTGCAATAGCCTCGTTCACTTTCGTGGAAATACAGGGAAAATAAAGTGGTATTTAAAACATATTGGCAAAAATCTTAAAACAAATTTTCGTTTGCATTATCCAATAATACACCGTCTATATTCCGATATAATTTTAAACGATTAATAAGTACAGTATAATAATTTCAATCTTTCCTTTCCATTGTCATGTGTGCGTAAGGTTTCAAGGCACCGATATCCTTCGAAATCTTGAATGGCACTGTTTTATTGCAATCAGTATTAACATTGTCATTTACTCAAGATTTTTAAGGATATTATCGAATTGATAAACTTCCATACAGAATCTGCCACAATTATCTCATGACTGGAATCTGAGATACTCTATGTATTATCACACACACAATGCATTCAACACAAACACGAACTTTACACATTCCTCACACACATAATGTATTCGGCACAAAGCCCTTGAAATAGTGGCTCTTAAGGCGGAGGTACTAAGTTTGCAGCTGCAGCAAAACTTTCACCGCCGAGACCACCGCAACCGCCATTGATGTTGTCATGGAAATGTTGAAAATATTCTTAATAAATCACAGTTGATAATACCTATACCATCTCTATACCGCAGTCAGCATGCATTGCCGATCTGATAGATCTGCTGGGTCAATGATAAATCACGCGTGCGGTTTATTGAAAATATTGCCTCACATACACATGATATAGATGTAGAAACATCATGAAGAGACACTGGAGATGTTTCCAATTTCTTTCGATGTAGCGAGAAACATTTACGAGCGTCGAAAAAATTAATTGGACAACATTTCTGAGCGAATGGCAATGTTTTATATTGTTTTATTGCAATCAATATTAACATTGTATTAAAATCAGTATTAACATATCATTCACTCAAGATTTTAATGGATATTGAATTGATAAACTTCCATACAGAATCTGTCACAGTTATCTTATGACTAGAATCTGTGATGATGACAATAACGTATCTTAATTTATACACTTAAAATTTATATATTTCGGATTTTGTACAATATATATCATAATCTTCACTCGAGAAAGATACGTAGATGAAAAATAAAAACACTTTCATGTTATAATTCAAATCCACGAGATTAATTGCTTACTCAAAACTTGGTCGGGTGATTATTGAGTTCAGCTGATTATTGAGATTACTCGATAGTCTATGAATTTTTCAACTCGTCGGGACTTGTATAAAGATACACGGTGATGCGCGTACACTTGGCGCGAAACATTACCATTAATATTTCTTGATGTCGATGATGTGAACGTTATTGTAATTTTTTTTTCAATGGTGAAAAAGAAACAACATTTAAATTTAAATTGCTGTACAAAGTAGAATCGATTTGTATCTATACACCTTTTTGATCGTATATCTTGGGACTTACAGCTCCACATTGGGATCCGCCACGAATCAGGTGTACCAAGCATTAGCACAACTGCTGAAACTCTGCGACGATGTATTGCTGCATGGTGATCAATCTTCCGCCTTGGACACCGAAAACGTGACGCACGTTATTGGATTGGTCGAGGAAGCGGTGAAAAATCTAGTAGGTTTGGCGCACGAGAAAATCGCTAACAAGCAGAAACCTCCGTCTGCTACAAATAATAATAGGTAATTTGCAATAATAATGAATAAAATTTTAATACAGTGTATCTCAAACTAACGAAAAAGGATCTACGTCATTATAATTAAAATAATATATTAAAAAAGTAGATATAAAATATTATGTACGTCTCAATGCATTTGTAATAAAACTGGAAAAATAATATGAAACAATAATTATAACATTATGGTGATTAATATGTAATTAATATGAAATCTTATGATTTGATATTAAGAAATTACATGATTAAGTATTAATTATTATTTTATATGAAATGCAAATATTATAAGCATATTAATTTTGAAATCAGATTTCATGAATATTTTTCGATACTTTAGACAGAGATATTTAAATAGTTTGAGGGTGAACACTATGAGTGATATCGATAGAAAATTTAGAAAACTAGAAAATAAGCTAAATCTAGCTAAAATTACACATTTTATAAATTATAGAACTTCTGGATACGGATCGGAATTAACACAAAGAAATTCTCTGCCGGATATACCTTTGACACCAAGAGAACGGCAGATCCTGGAGCAAACGGCAGCGAGTAGTAGCTTGGTTCGCAGCTCGCATAGCTCCGAGTCGATTTTACGGGATTCTAGTCCACCCCCGAAACCTCCGCTACCTGACAGGTAATACTCGTCTCTATATAAGAAGGAGACTAATAAATTATCTGTCACTGGAAGTTGAACGTAGAAACGCTCGATCCCTTGTAGAACAAATGTATGTTTGTCGGAGGAAAATAGCTCTTCTGGCACACCTCCTCCCTTACCGCCGAAGAGAAGAACGAGGACTCAACAACTTCATGATGAGTCGGAGGGTCTTCTAGCATCTAGTCTTGATAGGGTATCCCTCCGAAGCCGATCCCCAGAGGATTCGTCATCTCTTCTGAGCGCATCGGCTGGTAGTTTGGATTCGGCTCTGAATCATTCCCGGGACGAGGACGAGATTCGAGCTATAATGGGACCAAACGACGAATCTTTGAATGACAGTATGGACCTAAGTCTCATGGCTACTATCCAAGGTAATGTTTGGACAATTCATACTGAAATGTTTATTCATTCACGTTTCACATCGAGCGTTCCACACTAAAACTTTTTTTTTAATAACATTGTTTAAATGTCATTTTTAATTTTTACAAAATAATTTTACACGCAAAATATAATAATAAAATTATACTATATTACTAAACGTCTTTTGCACATATGCGATATTATTCACTATATCACATACCAAATTGTAAACGTTTCGTGATTACTTTAGTTTCTATTTCCGCGGATAACGTGTATATTTGGAACGGCACTAATGAGAGATCGTAAATACATTCCCATATGTGTAAAATGAATGGTCCATGGTCAATGCTTACTCAGCGTATTAGTTTGGAATTCTATTTGTCTTAGTTTGGAAACGTCATTCTACAACTGAGCATTTATTCGAACTGTACAAATGAGTTTCTGTTGTCCGCGATATATTAGGGTTATATAAATATTTTATTAATAACTAAGAAAGAGAGAGAAATCCATTATTTATGGATCTGGCATTTTCTCCCGCCTTATATACCGTAGTCATTAATAAGTGCATGAAGTATATGAAACTAAGTATAAACTGTGAAGGTATTTCAGGAGTTTTGTATAACATTGGATACGTAGTGTACTCTGGCTCATAGTGAGATAATTAATTTTCATGCCATTTTTATAAAATAAAAACTATTATTAGTACCTCCTAGGAACAGGGTGTATTATTATTGTCATATATATTTTTAATATTAAACTAAGTTTGTCTGTGGTTTTTTAATATTTGTTACAATTAGATTGCAAGTTTTTATATTGTAAAGTAACGTATATTATTCTGTATCATTGTAGGCATGCAAGTTAATGGTACTTCAAACTGTAATTGCTGGGATGGTTCTGAAACTAATATACCGAGTACTATGTTGCTAGGCCAACAAACACCTCAAGAAATGCTTAATCCACTCACTGGTGTGTAATTTTTTACTATAAGAATAAATAATTTAATTAATAAAAAAGATTAATTAATCGGTATTGGTCGATTAAAAATTAAAATTATATATGTTGGTAATTATTAATTAAAAATATATGCAAACAATAACAAATTAAAAATTTGTTAAAAGTTTGTAATAAATAATGTTTTAATAATAAATATTTTAGTAATATATTAACATTTCAAATTATTTATTATTTTATTTGTTAAGTTGCATAATTGATTTACTAAAGTTTCCAATTATTTCTAAACATTAGTAAAGGAAAGGAAAAATGCGAGAGCTAAAATTACTCAAGCATTCTTGAAATAGTCAGTGGGACAAGTTGTGTGTAGGTAGCATCGACCTTCCAGCTGCGTGAATAAACAGTATCTTATGGATCTTTGCCTAAGGCACTTCGAGATCAAGCAAAATCTTATTCTTTTCTTTTTCACATCATATTATAGCTATCATAGATACCTGTAAAATGTCACGTAGATCTAATTTTAGTTGGGAAAATGTTAAAGTGTTATTTCGTAAGAAAAGCTTGATAAGTTTTGTGTACATACTTTTTTGTTTTTACACGATTCTAAATAATCTTGGTTTTCGAATTTATTTTGTTTTAGGTATAGAAGGAAAGATGGAGCGATTGTCTACTCAAACGCAGGAATCAGGCTTTGTTTCTATGCATTCTCAACGAAGTTCATCCCAAAGTTATACTGCGTCCAGCATGACATCCAAAAGATCGTCGCAACAGAGCAGCATTAGTTACAATTCGCAATCGTTTAGTGCACAACAATCATTTTCTCAGACCAAATTATCCTCGGACAGTAATGGTTCTATTTTTACACAAAAGACGATGACTAGTTCCAAAAGTACTATTAGCACGACTAACATGTCTGGAAATGGGGACCCAGCTTTATTAGAGAAATTGGTAAATGTGGATGTTGTATGTTTTTGTTTCATGTTGCATTTTATTTTTACTTTTTTATCTTTTTTTTTTTAATTTTTTAAATAATTTAATTGTTTAAGAGGATGTTGGAGTTGTCTGTTTTATTCGAAAAGTTTTTACAAATGACCATATTGGATAAAATAGACAACTTCAGCATCCCCTTTAATGCATCTATGACATATGTAGGAAATAGAGTCGACAGTTCCATCCGATTCCAACGGAACGCCTCCAGCATTGCCAGAAAAACGATCTAAGCGAAGAAAAGAACGACAACCGTCGCAGTATGACAATGTACCAGAAAATGAGCATTTAATCACATGTAGTTTGCACACTAGTAATGGGGATAGTTCAGATATCAACAAACCACCCCCTCTGCCTTTAAAGAAGCGGCATAGTAAGTAATCTCTTTAACTATGAATATCGATAATGAGATAAAGGAAACAGAATACTTGATAACGTTGATGATTGGCGTTTTACTTTTCCACTGTCAATTTTAAGACACACGAATTTTGAGAAATACCACATTAACAAATACTCCTCGCGAGCTAGTGTAATAATCTTGACAAATAATTATAACGTTCTTTATGTTTAATTAATATAATCTATCAACACGCAAGTAATAAAATGATATAGTAAACATTCCAAACTACTTTTTGGTAGTAGATTAAACTGATGCAATGTTTTGTATCCCCTAGTGTTCCAATCAGTGGCATATTCTGGTAAGTGGGATCCTGCCCACATAATTCAACTATCCCCTCGGCAAACACTTTCACGCTAAGTTAATATCCTGTGTTTCACACATTTATATCAGATTTTAATTCCAGGCTTCTCTTGCAGCATGTTTACTGTTATTCTATTTTTATTATCCCTTTATCTCTGATATTTTTAC
The DNA here is from genome assembly GCA_901521435.1 of Crematogaster levior. Classification (NCBI taxonomy): domain Eukaryota; kingdom Metazoa; phylum Arthropoda; class Insecta; order Hymenoptera; family Formicidae; genus Crematogaster; species Crematogaster levior. The sequence continues at coordinate 612,785 of CABEGB010001192.1, forward strand.
AACATGACATTATTTGATATTGATCTTGAGTTTTTATTAATAATTTGATTAATTGCAACTTATTCGTGACTTATTTTTAATTTGCATCATAGACAATAATACTGGGGAGGTTTTAGCTATGATGCTGAATATTATATTTTAATCGAAAAATACGTTTTTGATTGGTATAACGTATGATATATGTCTATTAATATAATATATATCATATATAATTAATATCATCTATTTCGTATTGTAATCTATTGCTACATTAGATATATTCATCTAGGCTTTACTACAAAAATTACATCTTTATTATGTAATTTAGGAACACATGTATTTATTTATTTTTAAAATACAAAATTCTATGAGTTTTATACAATTCATTAACACAAATGAAAGACAATTCTGGTGAGTGTATGTAGGCGTAGTAATCTTTTTCTAATTAATTTGACCTTTTAGACTAATAGTCACTTAATAGTTCTAGTTTCATCAGTTGTTGAACAGAGTTAAAACTTAGTTTCCGTTCTTATGTCAAGAGAAATGGACTTAAAATTACTTTAGTGAATACTAAGTAATATTGTTAATGTGAAGCCTTCTTATAACTTATAACACTTGTAATTAAATTTGTAATTTGTACTAGAGTACTACTTCCATTGTGCAATAACACAAGTTGTTAAAGTATAATATTCACAACACGTAAGATGTTGTTTAAAAGACTCCACTCTCACTCCAGTGAGTTTAATTTTTTAATTTTTACATGGCTTATTGAAATAACAATTATACAAGAGATTTGCTTGTGCATCAGTGTTTTCATTGTGATCCATATACACCATGTGCTTTAATATTTTATTGTGGTATACATCGTGCTTGCATTCATCGATTGTATTATACGCCATTTAAAAAAATCAGTTATACAGAATAATTTATAATAACAAACATTCTTTCTAATGATATAAAATTCGCATTAATCCATTCACTTGTACATATTTCAGTTATGGCGTACATGGAGATGTTCGGAAATTGCTCTCATAGTAATAATGATTTCATCTCTGGTCTTGGTACTCGCCATTCTGTAGCTGCCTACAATTCGATGCAAGCAGAATGGCAGCAACACGAAATGTCTCTTACTACAACCCAATCATGTTCCTTTATGACGCATACTGTAACTGCTCTACACGACAGCTCAAGGTATTATTATATAAGTTTTTAAACATTTTTATTTTCTGTTATACAATGATAGATTTGTATTTACTATAGATATATACGCGCGCTCGTGTGTGTCTGTGTGTGTTATCATACAGCAGTGTGTGTTATCATATAACAGATGTGTAGTTTTGTTATTTGCTTACTACAGAGAGTTAAGTTTTTATTATAAAGCATTTATTACATTATTAATATTAAATTTATTACAAATTTTTACAAGTAACATTGTTAAAGAAGATAGAATCATCAGTTATAAAGTCGTATCTTTTTCTAGCCTTGCTGTGACTACAACACCGAGCTTAGTAGAGACAACAAATAACTCTAGTCTGCCCCCAGCATTACCGCCAAAGAGATCTCGTTCTATTAAATCAAACATTACACCTCCACCAATATCACCAAAACCCACTATTAGCATGCAGAGTATTCATAACTCGGATCCTATCGTGACATCAACACCTCTAAAAACAGAGGAGCCAGCATACACGTATGAAAAGAAAGATACACCTTCCACTCCAATAAAATTGGTAAATATTAATGTAATAATTTTACTATTGTCTTATTATTATTATTAAATTACTAATAGCTACTAAGCATTAATATCATGTAATTTTTTTTTTTCAGAATAATGTTATTATGGACACAGTATTACCATCGTCTAGACCTGCTAGTAACGCACTTTCTTCCATATCAGTTGATGAAAATACTCTTGAATTAAGGGATATCGATCAAGATGATAGCATTTTAGATGAATTAGATATTAGCAAATACTTAGTATTTAAAAAGCCGGACGAAGAAGGTCCAGATATTCGTGGTGGACATCCAGATGCATTATTAATTCATGCGACAAAAGCAAATAAACATGGTGTGTATTTTTTCTTAATTCATTAAATGTAACTTTAGAATTATTTTTGAACATTATTTATTATATCACTTATTTATTTTTTGTGCTGCATAGATGAAAAAGAATCAGGTAATTGATGATTTTAATATTACATATGTGAAAATATTAATTATGAAGATTATAGGTAGTAATTAAAATAAATGAATTAAATTTTAATAAAAATGTACTTTTTGCAGATTTCCTGTACCAAGAAGCGTTTTTAACAACGTATAGAACCTTCATACAACCATTAGAATTAATTCGTAAATTACATAGACGTCATCAACGTTTTTCATGTTCTCCGGATGTTATTAAACAAAGAGCCGCGCGCGAAGCATTTTCTTTACTTGTTAGAGTCGTTAGTGATTTAACGTAAGTAGAAACTCTGTTATATTTAGTTATACGCTCTTATTCTTAAAGTTTGATTACGATTTATTATAATGTAACTATGTTACAGAATATCTGATCTTGACGATATTCTTCTGCAAACTTTAATGGAATTTGTACAGCAATTAGTGTGCAGTGGAGATCTCACTATGGCCAAAGCATTGCGAGTTAAAATTTTAGAGAAGCACACTTTGAAACAATTACAAGCAGCACAACCAATTCTCTCGTCTCTAAGTGTAACAACGAAACAAGCTTCCCTATTAGATTTTAAAAGCGAACAGATTGCAGAACAAATGACATTACTTGATGCCGATTTGTTTATGAAAATAGAAATTCCGGAAGTGCTGATTTGGGCACAAGAACAGAACGAAGAGAGAAGTCCGAATCTCACAAGATTTACTGAACATTTTAATAAGATGTCGTATTGGGCACGATCTAGGATATTGGAACATCGATTAGAAAATGAAGCGAAAGATAGGGAGAAATATGTTGTGAAATTTATCAAGATAATGAAGCATCTTAGAAAAATTAATAATTTTAATAGTTATCTCGCATTATTATCTGCATTGGATAGTGCACCTATTAGAAGACTTGAATGGCAAAAGCATATTACAGAAGGTCTTAAGGAATATTGTGCTCTCATTGATAGCTCTAGCAGCTTCCGAGCTTATAGGCAAGCCCTAGCAGAAACGCAACCTCCATGTATTCCTTATATGTAAGAACATAAGTATATTGTAGTTCTTCTCAAAAATATGAAATTTTATATATATTTTTTAAATCAAATCTGTACGTGGATTTTATTTGTTTTAGCGGACTTGTTTTGCAAGATCTTACATTTGTGCATATTGGAAATAGCGATTTATTACCAGATGGCACTATAAATTTCTCCAAGAGATGGCAACAATTTAATATTGTTGAAAATATGAAAAGATTTAAGAAAGGGTAAGTTTTTGCTTGCCAAATTTCTAATGAATTTCAATACTGTAATTGTTACTTATATTGCGTGTGATTATTTTAGCACGTACTCTTTCAAGAAACACGAGCGCATTATGACATTTTTCAACAACTTCAGTGATTTCCTCTGTGAGGAGGCGATGTGGCAGATTTCTGAAAGCATCAAGCCACGTGGTGGCAAGAAGGCACAGCCGCAAAACTAGAATATACCTAACCCTTTCACTGCCTGCGTTTCGAAAGGCTGAAACAGTGAAGTTAGGAAGTTTATATTTATGTAGGTATATACTTTTTTGCGGAAAAAAGAACAAGAGAAATTCTACAACGCTCTAAGAGCGGTGAAAGGGTTAGCGAGTCTATCCCGTTCGACAGCCTCTGTGAGGTTGTGTCTTATTATATTATTAAACCTCGTGAAAATTTTAGTATGTAAAACTGTGAACTCCATATTTAACACATTCAATATAACATAACGCGTGATTTAAAATAATTTGCGAGCATTAATCAGAAATCAAAACGTCAACTCAGATTCACTAGAGACAGATTTTGATATGTTAGGTAAACTCAATCTTTATGCAATCCCAGTGCATTTTAAACACTTCTTCAACACTTCACTTCTTTCCGTTTGTTACAACCCGATATAACGTATTTGCTGAGGATATGAGGATATGCAATCTATACTTAATTGTGACAACGTTTATCATATATTAATGAAAGAAACCCCGATCTTCAGCTATTCTAGATACACATAAGAACAACTTATTTATTTATCTTTGCTAGTGAATTGTATAAAGTAGTACGTGTTCTTTTTTTTTTTTTTTAATTTATTTAGATGTATGTAAACGTCCATTTCTAGCTTTATGTAGATAAGCGAATTTTCGTCAACAGAACACTGTTGATTACACAAGGATGAACACCAATTACGTTGATTAATGTAGGGCCATTGTAGTCTCGTTGTTTGCGCTCTGGTATGCGCGTCTCGGGACACATGGTACGACTGAGCGCAACTGTTACATATACTATTGTATATGATGCTAGAAAAAACACTTTTTTGTTGGCAACTTGTTAATAGATCTCCAAGCTTTCAACTTTAAATCACATGATTTACCTGGCGATTAAATATGAAAATGAAATATGAAGGTAAATATTAGGTAAATATTAAATATGAAGTTTGACAACAGAAAGAGAAATTAAATGCAAATTTGATTTAACTCGATAACTTATCGTAGTTATATAGACAGTTCTCTCAATTTAAAAAAAACCTCAATTTGATCTCTTCAAAATTGAACACTAACTCTTACATGATACATTCCGTAGAACAAAGAGGAAAATCAGATTAATTTTGTCGTCATTAAAAACGTATTTGCTTGACATTTAACATGTATCGATACAGCTTTTACTCTTAAATATAACAGTATGAGAGATGTTGCCATATAATAATAATTAGCAATTTGCGCGTCTCGTCTTAAAGAGTGAATCAAGCGAATGAATCCAACTTTTTATCCCTTCTCAGTTTATTATTTGGCAAAATTACGTTTTACAATTTTTTTAAATAATAATAGCTAGTAAACGCATATCAGTTACAATTGACCGATTCTCAAAAATTTCATGCTTGATGTGCATATGTAGATGTGCACAAGATTTATAATATGTAGTATATCTACAGCAACAAAAAGGGCCTAATCATTTAATTAACAATTGATGTCATTCTAGTATAAAAAACACGGGTAATAACAATCCAGATTAAATTAATTGCCAATATAAATACGCGAAATTTTTAAAGTGTAGTTACAAGGCTGCCATATACATATAATAGTTAGTGTCAATAGGTTGAATTCTCTACAAAATAAACTCTTATCCACAGATATACATAGAAAGATAAAATCTGATCTCTTCCTTGACAATTAATTGCACTTTGATATTTATGACAACTGCATATGGAGAAAGGAAAATTCTTGATTAAAAACTAATGTGATAAAATTGGCTAATATGTGTAAGCGAAATTGTATATAACGTTTTGTTTATATTTATGTCACTTATTGGCAATGTAAAATTGTTTGTAGAATTTTTTGGTGATATGTAAGTACGTAGCAGCGATTGAGTACGTGAACATCAATATTACTTCCATATATATTGTAGATGTTTGGTTTCATATGCGTGAGTGAATGAACGAATATGCGTCTTATGGTTTGTCCACTCCAGTGTCAAATAATTTACTTGATGTAGAAGTAAACAGAGATCTATTAACGTTGTAAATAATTTAATTGTACACATAATTGATTAAATTTACGCGCGTGTATCTACTATTATATCGGTAATCGTAAATGTACAGTACATTATATTGAGTTAGTAATTCTTCAGTTGATCAAGAATCATTGTGATGTCACGTAGCGCACATGCATAATTTTTTTCATATTATTTAATTGCGAGTTAAACGACAAGCGGTTACGCAGTCGACTTGTATTTTATCTACTTTCTTTTATCTCTCAGATTATTTTCTCAAGGCAGCTATAATTTTTACATGTAGACTTTTACTGATATCTTTACCTTCTAATGTTCATATACAACTGATGTTTATATTTTGTACGATATTTTTGGAAATTCTGGTGATAGTCGAAGAGGCCTTTCTAAGAATATTGTACGTACCGTGACTGTATCATAATTTCTATAATCGCGCGAAGATTTCGTTAGAGTATCAGCAGAATTTCCCCTTTAAGTATATTACATACGAATATATAAGTAAATATATAATTTTAAGTATTACATTACCAAAATACGAGTGAGATAAAATCCATTGAATGTGCAACGAAGAAATTAGACTCGATTTACCGATTTTAGATAGGCAATTAAGCTGCTTTGCGAGTAGGAAATTGAGCTGCTGAGAAGATGGAGAAATCAATTGCAATCTTCTTTACACTCGATACGCAACTGTAAACTAGGATAGGCGAGATAACATGATCTGTAACTTCTTTTTCTATCGTTTGTTGAATGTCTTAGCTTCAGGAGGAAACAGTCTGTAACGGAAATGGACTCTAAAGAGCGATCGCTGTTAACTTTAAAATCACAATCAAATACGTAATTTATTGCATATACTCGGACTCTGAGGCGAGGCTTATTTGCAACACTCGAAGATCAATCTTATAATATTTATTGCATCGTGTATATATACGTATGTGTTGTTAATCTAGTCTAACAATACGGAACGAACTGCGTTGTCAATATTTAAACGTACACTTCAGCGTTCGAAGTTCTAAAAAAAAAAGAGAGAAAAAAAAAGAAAAAATAGGTTTCTTTTCCACGTCGGAATTATTTGGCCCTCCCTCCCGTTGCGCATGGGCTTTCCCTTTTTTTTCTTTCGGCCGCGAGCGTGAATTTTACGTGCGGTTCGATGAAATTGAAATCAAATAACTCTCGCCGAAACGTATAAATTAATAAATTCTTCTGCATACACCGTCGAAGTGGAAAGCGATAGAAACTGTCGCGGAACGGACGGTCCCGGATACGGCATATCCCTCGTCCTCACCCGTATACCGAATAAGTAAACCGGAAAACAAGTAATAATAATCGCTATCGATGTGTTTTACCAAGTCCTTCATCGAAAGATTTACATGTATGTAACTTTGCACTCGCGTAGATCTCACGGTAAATATTTAGGAAAGTATCACGCATACGTAGAAGTACGTATCCCGTCTCGACGTTTCTCGTTGATTTGCGTATTTATTGCCAGATGAAGACGACATATCCGTAAAAAAAAAAAAAATGCTATTTATAAGACGATAAATATTAGAAGGGAAAGAGAGTGAGTAAGATGCGTGTGTGTATTAAGATTACTGTCTGAAAATAATACAACTTTAACGGTCTAGAAATTGATTTTAGTTGCTTACGCTACGCAAGCACGATATGTAATGATCGTGAATTTATATACACACAGGATGTGACTTCAGAAATCGAGGTGGTCAAATTTGAGAAACATATTCTTGCCATGAGGATGAAAAAAATCATAAAAATAAGAAACACCTTTTCAGAAGAGGCATAAATACATTTTTCATTTACGGCAAAATTTCTTCATAATAATTGAAACGATCGGTGGAGTGAACAATGAGGATCTATGATACTCTTGTTTTTACTGTGGAAGTTTTCCGAAATGTTTTATCGCTCGTGACAAATTCGAAAATTTTTGAACATTGTGGACAATTTAGTCCGCGAAACGTGTCACCGCGGAAAGAGGCCGTCTCTAGCAATTTTTTTAACAAAGTGTTTCCTGCTGTGAACAGAAAGTATTTATAATTTGGAAAGGGGAAGTGTTTCTGCATACTGACTTTTCTATTCTTACGTGAGTAGTATAAAAGTTTTATCTGAAGTTTGACGATCTATTTCTGAAACATTCTGTACATACAAACACACGCACACACAGACGCACACGCAGAATTTAGAAAAAATGAATCATGTGCATTTCAAATAGCCAAGATTGTTAATTTGAGAGCTGTTTTAGTTGAAGTATAAAACTTATTGCAGTCCGAAAGAGACGACTTTTCAAAGTGCGCATATGATTCAACGTGGAGGACCCAGATCTGAGCTTGTGTCCAGTATTCGTGGAGCAATAGTCAATAAAAGAATTAGTAATTTTCAGTCTGAACGTAAAGAGAGAAACGAAAGAGAAAGTATAGTGATATAAAATCGATGTTTCGAGCGCTCATATTTCGAATATAAGCAATATCTTGCTGCATTTAACAGGAAATTCCTTCGGGCTCTGTAACGAGTACAGTAATTCGCACAATCGCCAGGCGATGACCTTTGGAATTTATTAAAATGCACAATCGCGATAAGGGATTCAATCGCGACGCCGTTCCTTTCCCAATCGACAGCGTCAAAAATCTTTGTACAACTCGCGATACGCGATACATTCAATATTTGTCAGAAGCGTACTTTTTAGACTATTTAGTCGTCGAGAGAAAGGTGGGCACGTTGGCAACGGAGTACCCTATTCAATATTTTACAAAATATATGTGTCTCGTGTGTCCGGTCGAACTTAAACGATTCGTGACTCGGCCGCTTATTCTTTTCATATATCTCACAATCAGTAAATTCACTTTATGAATTCTTTTTTTTTTCTTTTTAACTTGATAGGATACTCGCCGAGCATCGTTTAAGTCCGGCTTAATGAAACTGTCGTGCACCGTAACGGAGTGATTATTGAAAACAAAAACGGCAAGCAGACAATTGATCAAGCATATCATTTACAAGTACGTGATATTACTAAGTGTCTCTGACGACGTCCCTCTTGACTATGCTACGTAACGACAGCCGTGGCAGATTTTAATTAAGACACGTACACATACACACGAGAAAAATCGAACATCGTGCTTACACGCGTTCTCATTATATACAATTTATTCCGCATTCATATTTTTCTATCTATATTTTTAGTACAGGTCATACACCGCGACGTTGTCGTACATCACTGTATAACGGATACAATTTGTATCAGGCGAATCTTACCATGTCGATGCGATTAATGTTCAATCGTCCCTTTGCGAGATATCTTACGCGGATATATTTTCCCCCCTTCCTTTGTATTACGGACACATTGACGATTTGTATGCGTAAAAAGTTTTTCAAATGTTACTGCTTTCTTTGTAATGAATGTACGAAGAAGTGAAATAAAAATGTGTTAGTCGATGGTATTTCCAGTTTTACAACCATCGTCATCTCGGTCACCTTCGATAGAACGAAAAAGCAAAATACAAAAAATTAGTGCATTAACGGACCAAAGGCTTCATATATGTGATATCAGCCTAATAATGATATTTATAAATAACGATAGTCACGATAGTAAAACATTTAAAGAAATTGAGTTTTAAGGTATCTTTTAAGTATTATTTAATTAACTTAATAAACTCTTCAATTCTTGGTTGAGACCACGGAGCTTTGTTTTTTATCGTAGAAAACATCAACATCAGTTTCTTACATTTTGTTCATTTATATATGAAATTATTATATATGAAATGGGATCGATTTGGAGACTATGGATTAATTAAATCTGGTAAGATTAATTAACCTGGTATTAAATTAACAATTTATTGCGTATTTTTTTTCGTAAAATAAAGATTGAAGACTATAATACAAATAGAGAGAGAAAGAAGAAACTGAAATTGTAACAAGTGATGAAAATTCAGATATTGCAGAGACAAGAAAGATACATATGTTGTAATGTAAATACCATATATTACAGCTCATAACACAGATTTGTCCACATATTATATGAGACACTGCTGTATTCCTCATATATAAGTCTGTTACATCTATTCAAGGCTACTTGTCTCATCTTATGACTCTGCAGGCTCAAATGTATAGTGTACTACCCCCTTCTTCGGCATCTGTTGCTTCAACTGAAACATACACTCGTAAAGTATTGAAATCTAGTTAAACTAGCCATTGATTTATAACAATGACTGATTTATAACTCTGAAATACTCACTCTTGGTATGAATGATGGATAAGGTTGTAACAAGTAGGTGATCGCTGCGAAACCGAATATAGTTGCAAGAAATATTGCCGTTCCCACATATAGATTGATTCTGTAGTTGTAGCCATAACTGAAGCGATCCTCTCCCATAATTTCAAACTGGTCGTGTAGCTAGAAAGGAAAACACAGAAATACTGGGGAATGTGATAGATATGAAATTTCAGAAGCTCCCCGTACACGTAAACTCACCGTCTCATGATAATTTTTCTTGAATATCGGTATGTCATACGGATAGTATGGATCTTTAGCAGCTGGTCCTATCATGGGTAACTTCGGATAATCACCGATAAATTTCTCATCATTGGGATAAGGTTGATACTCCTTCGGATGCAAATGGTACTTCTCGGCACTTTTATCATGATCCTTCTCTGAATACTTTCCCGGCCTCCAGATGTAGTTCCATGGTAATGCTGATGACAAACAGTATGGAACTTGGTCAGTTTTGTGTAATGTTGTTATTCAGATAAACTGTTCAATAATCTCTTCACGACACATTTTTATTCACACATATAACACATCTTTACATTGAGTTCTATATTTTCCATTGAATATGATACACATATAAAAGGATTTAATTATATAATTACAGCTGTCCTAACCTCATCGCGGTCACTCGGAGCAGCAGGTTTATTTGTATAAAGCATGATAAGAAACAAGTTGAAGGGAACATGTGCAGTTACTTACGTTTGTCAGAAGAACACCTCACCGTGGCATACAAACATACTTTGTTTTGCAATAACTGAGTCGACAGTTTGCCGATCTTTCTTGTCAAAGCCATCTTGTCGTGTTCTAACCTTCGTAAGCAAAATATTAGATTTGCTCTTTGCACCTGCACTACGGTACACTTTCTACACTTTCTTTAAAGTAATAGCGAATTCGGGCACTTGCACTAGTGCACACCGAGTGTGCACAAAGGCTTGTTCATAGTCAATTTTTATATTTAAATACCATCTTAACAAATTCAAAAATTTTCAGCCAATAAAACGATCCGTACTAATGCTGTACAGATCATTTTACTGTTTAATTAGTATTTAAAAAAGGATTTATAATAATCTTTAAATATAAAAATTGACTATGAACGAACCTTTGTGCACACTCGGTGCGCATAGAGATCTCGATATAGGTTGCTTTCCTTTTAGAAGACACAAATTAACACAGATTAACACACTCGAGCACAGTTTGCCACAGTTAAATGGAACGCGATATACACGCAGTGTGTGTAGTGTGTACGAACTTTTAATACCTAACCTAATAAAATTTACTTAAACCAGAGAGATTTCTCAAACTTTCTTAAACAATGTGTTTCCAAATTGTATAAATGTATGTACATATAATATGTATATTATAAATACTGTAAATATATTATATTTATTATAAATATTTTTTAAAAATAGAGTTTTATTGTTATTACTGTATTTTCAAATGTAAGAAAAAATAATGATATAATTCCAAGGGCAATTAACAATTCGTTAACCACAAATATAAGTTATTATAATGTATTAATAAAAGTTACTAATAAATTTTAATATAAAATACAAATCGTTATTTACGATTACAAAGTACATAATACTTACCATTGTAATCTTTTATTATTAATAATTATTATATTATTTTATTTTATTAATTATGAACACATTTCACGTACAAAGTATGTTCATAGATTCGACACTGGGAGTGAATGCGTTCTAATATTGTTCAGAATCGGTCAGAAGCACACTCCGACTCTCCTCTCAAGCAGAGTCGAAAAGTGTCGATTGAGTTCGAATGAAATTGTAAATGGAAAGCGACGTGTGTCGATTTGTGTCAGAAGTGTCGACTGTGTTCTCTAAAAGGAAAGCAGCCATAAATAGAGAAGCGACAACGGTGATCGATACGTGCGATATATCGCAAAAGGCAGCCATGTTAGTTCCACTCACGGACTAAGGAATAGAGGGACCTTAGAACATATATACCTGGAAGGGGAATTGCTATTGTTCTCCATGGTAAAAATCTGTGTTTAAGTTGGGTACGAGAGAGAAAGATAGCTTTTAACCTATGCTCGCAATGCGCAAGCGCGGATGACGCCACACGTCACGCTCCACGCTCACCGCGCCGTTTAAAACTGTAAATGTAATTTTTAATTGAGATACAATTGACAATGATTGAATAACTGATAAGTAATGTCGGACAGTGTCAAAATGATTTAAACACAGTTTAGTAGCTGTGTTTAAAACATTTTCATCAATGCCACAAAAATCCAGCCACTTCTTACAAGATTCGTCGTTTTTCGGAAATCTATTGAGAAAGAATAAAATTAATATTAAATTTTTATTATCAACAAGAATCGTACTGAGAGAGAGAGAGAGAGTTATATTTAATCCCATAATTTACTGTTTATACAAAATATTACAGTATTACTTACCCATGATAAGATACCGATTTATCACGTTTACCGCATAAGACACAATATGGGCCTGGCATTTTTTCTTAAATATAACGTTGAAATAAAACTTTGAAATTAACTTTAAATATAACTTTGAAATATAACTTTTTAGGTGACACCGTCATTTCCTAATCTTAACCTCTCTTACAAACAATAAAACGCGCTAACGCTGTGCGCCGTTTCGCTAATTCGCGCTTGCGCATTGCGGTCGGAGGTAACAATCTACCCTTCTCTTTCTTTAAAACGTGGTTCTCTCTCGCACCCAACTTGGACACAGGCTCGATCCTTTATTCCCCTTCCAGGTATATATGTTCTAAGAGAGGGACCGAGTCTAAAGTCCTAGTTTAGGCGAGAGGGGATGGTAACTCAAGCGTGCGGGGGGGACTGCTTTCCGCCATATTGATGTAGCGATTCTCACACAGAGATCCTCTGTCTGTGACATGGAGTTTGTTCGCGTCGCAATACCCCAATATGCTCCTACTCACTCCAATACGCTCCAATCTATAGTATACGTAACGTAATACTATAGTTTGGAGCGTATTGGAGCGAGTAGGAGCATGTTGGGGCAAGCGACGCGAACAAACCTATGGTTACACTCGTGTAGTGGTGCCACGAGACATAACGAGTGACAAGCGTAAAGAGGTTAGGCGGTGATTTTATGTTTTATTATTGTTGTTATTGTTGTTTATTGTTGAAAAGAGAAATTATTTTACATCTAACAAGAGAATAAAATATATTAATTAGTTCCAATTCTTATTTCTTAATTCACGCATTAATTTATTCTATTCTTTTTATTTTTTAAAATAAATAATTCCAATTTCTTATTTATAATATTTAATAATTATTCCTATTTCTATTTTGTTTATTGTGCGCAGGATCTGACTTTCATTTCTCACACGTACGCAAATAGTGAGTTCTATGTGTGGTGATTACTAAACGAATATGGCGGCCCCCCCCGCCGCAAACGTGCCTCACCGGTACAGCTTGTGCTCCGTCCCTCTATTCCTTAGTCCGTGGTTCCACTCAATAAGAAGTCATGAGTAAATGGTAAGAATAGGTTAGCTCTTTAATAATAATTCTGATACATTTATAATAATTTTTCAAATAGGATGGATCGTAAATGTCCATGTGCAGAGAGTAATTTATTTAAATTGTTGGATTTCAAAAGATCAGCGGTTATAAAAGCGGTTATTTGCGATTATTTGTCAGTCCTGTGTGGAACTAACATGGCGTCTTGGTCATGTGATTCAGAGAGCCAATCAAACCGAACCCCTCGTTGTCGCTTCTCTATTTATATCGAGATCTCTAGGTGCGCACTAGTGCAAGTGCCCGAATTCGCTATGAGAGATGTATATATAAATACCTTAGAACATATATAACTGGAAGGGGAATGGTAGGCTAAAAGTATCCGGGAGAAGTGAGAAAGAAAATTGTAGTTCCCTCTCTCTCATGAGTAACTGCTTGATAATGCGCATGCGCGCATTTTTAAAGTATCAAGTCTATTCTGCCAGATTCGAGATAAAACCGCGAATTGCAAAATTGATTTTGAAACAAATAATAACTCATTCCATTGGGGGTTCATGTAGAGAATGAAAACCCTAAACGAGTTCGAGTATATGGGCTTTTGTTTAAGAGAAATCGCGGAGCAAAGCCCAATTTTATTTTGCGATGTCCCCTTTTTAATAAATAAATCATGGACAAAATCAAAGAATAAATAAATGATGTGCGTGAGACAAGGAATGAATAAAAATGAATCAATTATTCTAACTCGTTTATTAATCACTTATGAATTAATCAGAAGTCGCGGTAGCGACTCAAGACAAGTACATTACGAGAGCTGCTGAAACTATACATACACCACAAAGGCTGTTTTAATCTTTTTCATTTTGAATAACTATCCTTTATTAATTAATGACAAACATTTCACACTTTCGTCTAATGCCAACATGTGACTGAGGCATAAGCGGGAAACACAGACTTTTGCATAATGCATAATACATATGCATAAAAAATTCGATTGGTCGAATTCCTTATGCACATGCTAACGGACCAATCAAATTTCTTATGCATATGCGTTATGCGTTATGCAATGGTCTGTGCTCCCCGCCTAAAGCGGGAAACACAGACTTTTGCATAATGCATAATACATATGCATAAGAAATTCGATTGGTCGAATTTTTTATGCACATGCTAACGGACCAATCAAATTTCTTATGCATATGCGTTATGCGTTATGCAATGGTCTGTGCTCCCCGCCTAAAGCCCATCGCACACGAAATGCATAACAGAGCATACGCATAACATAAGACCGCTGGACCAATGCGCATCTTATGTAAATCAATATGGCGACTTTTTTCTAGGTGTTTATTGGTCCAGCGGTCTTATGTTATGTTTATGCTACGCTATGCATTTTGTGTGCGATAGCCCTAAGGCGGGGAGCACAGACTATTGCATAACGCATAACGCATATGCATAAAAAATTTGATTGGTCCGTTAGCATGTGCATAAGGAATTCGACCAATCGAATTTCTTATGCATATGTATTATGCATTATGCAAAAGTCTGTGCTCCCCGCCTAAGACTCGACTATGAATACCGGTACTCATAGAGATATTAGACTAGAGTGCACAAGAAGCCGAATCTCGCGATAGAGGCTAAGAGAGAGATAGATGCAAAAAGTTCTCTCTGTCTCCTTCTAGCCGAGTGCTGTGATTGGCTACATGGTTAGCCGTCGAGTAAGTTGATTGGCTACACATTTCTTGGATTGAGATCTCGGACCGATTTCTAGTATCGTGGATACAAGGCTTTACTTCTTACTCTGTACCGCTTACTGCTATTGTAAAATGGGCTTAAGTCTATGGTAAAAACGGACATAATTATAATTAATCGGCAGATTAACCTTGCGTTGCCTCGCTCGAAATCTCACGTGTATATATATCGCAATGTGTATTTTCCGGAGAACGTTCCATTACTTAGTTCGCGCTCCTCGCCTGCGGAAGCGACGCGAACGCCATTGCCAGCCATTGGCTGGACTCTACAGAGAACTTGAGAGTGGAACTATGGCCGACAGCGTGCATTTCTCGGAGTCGTTCGGCACAGCGTAGCTAACTATTGTGTTATTCCTCGTATCTCTGATAAGAAGTGCGCGCATGCAGTGGCACATACGGAAATGAATCCGGCTTGCTTGCCGCGATAACGTGGAGCCTGGAAACGGTACGTATAGCCCCGAAGTGGGCGGCATCGTTGAGTGCAATGGGATGCGCGTACCGCAGTGAACATATCGCGCCAGCCACTGCTTCGATTTACCCTCCGGCTCTGTCTCCGAAACGATCGCGTTTATCGGCTAAACTGGCCGGACGAGCGATTCGACGTGGTGTTATCAAGCATCACCCTGCGCTTGACTTTCGAGTTTAGAACAATCCGCCTTCGACATTGAAAGGCAAGAGAGAGAGAGAGTGAGAAAGAGGGGGAAAGAGAGAGAGAGAGAGAAAGATAGGATGTTCTGTCGTAAGAACTTTCGAATACAAAAACTCTCTTGAGCGAGCTGATGTTTTTCGAACGAGAGATTTATCATGTCTAAGTGCATCTTTGAAGTAATTGAATTGTAAAGTGTGCTTTTTGCGCTTAGTAACACCTTTAGACTGCTGGGAAAACCACTTTTGTGGCTCTGAACAAATCTCGAAAGTCTGCAATGTGTATGTTATAGAGATAAATTTTTGAAAAAAAAAAAAAACATTTTGATGAAAAAATGTCAGCAGTGTAAGGGTTAAGAGTATACTGGTTGAGTCAGATTTTTTATATTTCTTGTAGATACAGTCTTGAAGAATTCTCACTTTTGCATCTTGTTGTGGCTTTCAGGAAGTGATCCTTAGATAAACTGGAATCTTTTGAACATAATAATATGGCAAGTCCTTCGCCACAGTCTTCGCCTATGCCACCACCGCAAGCACCTAGTCCTATGGGTCCTCCGCAACAAGCACCATCTCCATCTAATGCACAAGGCAGTCCGATGGGACCGCCGCAGCATCATCCTCACAGTCCAACACAAGGTTATCAGGGTGGTCCACCAATACCACAGGGAGGACCACCTATGTCACAACCACCGCAACAACCACCACCTCAACAACAGAGTTATCCACCTCACCCACAACAGATGCCACCTAATATGGGTCCACAGGTATGATTCATAAGTTGTGATAACTGTATCTATATTCTTTTCTTAGAGTTATTATAGTTGTGCATTTTTTTTTTAAAGATAAGAAAGGATCTGATGCCTTTGAACATACCTTTTGGTCATATAACACAATTACCTATTAGTTGTGCATATATAGGCATAGATAATGAGGTAAGAGAGAAGAGAAATCTTTTTATTATGATATTGATTAATTGGGTTTTGATGTTGAAAGTCAATCTGATATACATATGATATTTATTTATTATGTTGAGAATATTTATTAATTCTAATATAACTATTGAAATGTATAGTAATTATCAGTGCAAGAAGGAAGTACAAGATATATCAGTCCTAAGTTACAATTTTTTAAATCTTGTAAATTCAATGTAGCTTTAAATCACATTTACTAATACTGTGTTTTTAAGTCTGCATATATATATATATATATATATATATATATGTGTATTGTTATAATATAACGTGCTTTGTGCACTACAAATGTCAGTATGATCAATTTAAGTTTTTGTTAAGTATCTCGGAATCGGCTTTCTTAATAAGATCCACAAGTTGTTGTGCAATTTGCTGATTGCATGCCGCTATAACTCTCGGCATCATTAGATCCAGTTCTCCCCCTGTAAATTATAAATTTTCGGTATTTAACAGAGATTTTTTAAATATATAAAATTTTAAATAAATAAAATAAAATTTAGCAAGTCGGAATAATCGGAAAAATAAATTCGTAATAATTATGGTATTGCAAGTGGTATGTAAATGACAAGAGAGTACTTACCAGCAGTGTCTATCACAACTCCACCTGCTTCTTCAATTATTAGTTTCCCTGCTGCAACATCCCAAGCATCTATACTTTCAATATGATATGCTTCTACAGATCCCATTGCTACATAGCACAATGTGAGCGCCGCTGTTCCTAGTGATCTTATTCTAAAAGAGAAACAATTTGTCGTTAATAGTTTTTTAATTAATTTATATATGAATGTGTTCATGTATAAAGAAATATGTGTATATACAGGTAGCCCCGAACGTTCCGGCCAGACTCAGAGATTTTATGGGAAATTTAATTCGGAACAAAAAGTTTCCTATAAACGTGGTTCGAAAAATGTTTTCTTAAAAAGTTAGTGCCCAAAAATCTCTGAAATCACGATTATTTTATACATTTTTACAAATATCAAAGAAAGTATGTGTTTTTTTAAAACAAAAAGTACCGAACAAAAGTTGTAGATTACGGCTATCTACGGTCGATAGTCGACAAAAACACTCTTTTGTATAGTTGAAACTGGTTATCTCAAAACATATGAAACGTACTACAATTATTTTGATTTCACTTAAAAAATAATTTAAATTTCTACAACTTTTGTTCGGTACTTTTTTTGTTAAAAAATACATACTTTCTTTGATATTTGTAAAAATGTATGAAATAACCATGATTTCAGAGATTTTTGGGCGCTAACTTTTTAAGAATTTTTTGACCCATGTTTATAAGAAACTTTTTGTTCAGAATTAAATTTCTTATAAAATCTCTGAGTCTGACCGGAAACGTTCGAGACCGTCCTGTATATATGTATATAGATAGATTTGTATATAGATATATAGATATATGTATATGTATATCTACATATACATATATATATATATACATATACATATATACATATTGTTTACACATTAACACATGATTAAATGTTTTTTAAAAATACATTACCCATGAGTTCCTTGTATTAAAGCGTGCATTCTGCTGTACACGCTAGTCAAATACTGAGGATCTTTTGCAATCCATGGTTCCATGGCCACTATTGATTGAGATATATCTGAAAATAATAGATATAGTACAATATTATACATTTTTTGTTTCCAAGTATGTTACATGGACTAATTATTTTGATGGATAGAGCAAACAGACAGTTTATAGCTATTTGACAGATTATAGCTATTTGACATTTTAAAATGATTACTTTACGAAGGACGCAACATTAACTCATGTACATGTAGCTTAGTCTGTGGTTTTAATGAATATCCTTCCACTGGACCGTAAAACGAGTGTATTTCTTATACTCATTTTCAGCAAGGCCATATAGTAATGCGTGAAAATTGTATTCATGTGTTTTTATGTTATTACATGTTGCTTGAAATATGCTATTGTATGCATGTTTCAAGCAATTGTATTGCATGTTTATAATATGAAAATACTCTAAGTGTTTAGAAATGACTTACCTTTTATGTCAGAAGTTTTTATAGGCTTCCCATTAAGGAAGGCACCGCAGTGTCTCCTCGCCGAAAAGAATTGCCTCATAATAGGATTATATATTATCCCGATTTCCGCTTTTTTGTTCACTAATAACGCTAAGGAGATGCACGTATGTGGAAAACGGTGTACAAAGTTGGTGGTACCGTCTATCGGGTCTATTATCCACGTAGGGTTATTAGTCAATTGCGGTAAGCAGCCTTCCTTCGCTGCCGTTTCTTCTCCAATAAATCTGAAAGATTGATGTGTTACAGTTACCTTGTTACTGTGATTTATCATTGACAATAAATGTCTATTTGCAATAACTTACTTGTGGGATGGAAACTGTATTGACAATTGTTTTATTAATATTTCTTCTATCTTTCGGTCGTATTCCGTGACAAGGTCCCAGTCAATCCCTTTACTTTTGACATTTTTTGTACTACTGATACCATCTTCTATTATCTGTAAAAAGATGGAAATGCTTTTCAATACGTTTCATATAATGTTCCTGTATTATTCACCTGCTTTTTTCATCAGGAAAAGTCGCGAACTATTTATTAACTGAATATTCCACTATCGAGAGTCTTTTTAGTGAGAAATATGATCAATTTGGAATGAATTTTTCTTTAGTAAAAATATCATTTGTTGCCACTTTCCAATTTTTTGTAGCGCATGTCTTTATAATTGAGGGCTTCAAATTAAGAGTCTATTAAAGTCCATCGGAAAAATTAGCTAAAGAATAGTTTTATTATTTTTTGATAAATTTTTCTTTTTTAATCACTTATAATTAGAAAATTTTCCTCGTGAGAAATGATTCATTTATTGATCGATGTCGAATCGGTGTCGATTTGATGGTTTTTACCTCCATTCAACATCATTTCGCCATCGATCGATGAATAATTTCTCACTAGGTTATTGTCCGATTTTTTGTTGATAAAAAATGAATTTCGAATAGATCAGTGAATCTGTTAAAAGAATTCTTGGTAATTTTGATGTATTCTTTATGTAATAATATTAAATTTTTATTTACAATGCATGAAAAAAGAAAAATATAAAATAGCGAAATCAGAAAATAACTTGACAGTCTGTTATGAACATACACAACTGTAAATTTGAATAATGTTTACTAACTAATTTGATGAATAATCTAGTTTTAATATATTTAGTCCTCAATTTTAAATTTATTTGCTACTATTATTACATGTATATAATAGTGGCAAATTTATAGAAGTATATACAATAATAGCTAATTTCATAGAATAAAAAAATTTATGAAAATGTTATGTACTGCATACTGAAACTCTCAAATAATTGATATCTGTTAATTCGGTTCTCTTATCGAAATGTTCACTAAGAGAAACAAATATCAGATTGAGCCAAGTCAATTTCAATATCTCGTGACTTGGCAACTCTATCTCTGAACATCTAACATCTATCGTCACTATCACGCAACGCAAACTTTCGCAATATTTATATTTCTTTCGAATAATAACGTACCTTTCCTGCGTACAAAACGAGCTCTTCGGCAATTCTGTAGCACTCATCCAAATTATTTAACTCGAACATCTTGACCAATCGTTTCTGCTTTTCTGATACGATGAACAGAGAATGCTCGCAGAGTTTGAAAACTTGTACTTGACGGTTTTGCAAACACTCGTCGACTCAGGACGCTGACTGATTGATTCACTGTGAGAGTTGAGATCTCGACTATCAACGTGCCAGATCGGATGCACGAATGAATGTCGGAGGTAGGAACGACCGAAACTTATCTGGCCGATAATCGCGAAAGTTTTATTCCGTGCGTGATATGACGTCAAAGCGCAAGCTGGAAGGTACGTTTGTACGTAAGTTGATTACGCATGAGCGTCGAAGCGAGTTTGAGGTCTACATCCTCATCACGGCTTCACGTAATTTTCCGTGAAAATCGCGGTATTTTTGTCCTTCTTGCATTTGTCAGAGAGTCTATAATTAAGTGACACATCTTGGAATATGGAATTTCCCTGCGGGGAATACTTTAAATTCTCACCTGGAAAATCTCATTAAGCGTAGTGGAGAAAAAACAGGTCATAAAATTATCTCTTTCGTACATCTTTAATTACGAACATAATTATAATAATATTTTGTGCTTGCATTAGCATCAGTATGTAATTATCTATTTTTTAAAAATTGATTATTAGCTCCGAGGAAAAATATGTGAACTTTGTAAAAACACAGGAAACAAATCATTTTGTTCAGTTGAGATGGTTTTATTACCGTTTATTTACATGAATCAGATAATACATTTTTACTTATTTAACTGATAATAGCTCTTCGGAAAGGATTTGTTACTTTCTTCTGATTTATGATATAATTTAAACTCTACAAGTATGGGGCAGTTTAATCATAACCGAGATTTTTAATTTTACACATATTTTAAAACTGTCGGCATTATTTTGCTCTCATATCTACTCGTTGATCAGCTTCACGGATGAGTCTAACAACATCGCGAGCGATTCCGTCGTTGCACGCGGCTACTGCACGTGGCTTCATGATGTCGATTGGTTTGCCTGAAATAAGAAAAAAAACGGAAGACGTATGGTAGTTATTGGAGCGTAACGAAAGGCAAAACAGGATATAATTGAACTCACAGTTAAAATGGCACAAAATCATAAAAATAATCGTAAATAGTTTGTACGCACGTGTAATAATTAATAGTGACCTTCATTTTTATGTGGTTTTGACAATTTGGCCGATTTTGAGGGGGAGATATGGGGGATGCTAATTTTCAAATGGTCATAATTTTTTTTCGTTGCATCGAAAAATGAAATTATTCGATTGCCGCAGTGCAAAATTTAAACGTTCTGTGAAAAAGTCTCTGAGAGCTGCAATACATTTTGCGATTTTTTCCATCAACTTTAGGAGGCTATAACTCAGAGGGAAAGCATTTTCGGACTCATGTTTATAAGAACTTTTCTTCTTATTTTGACCCCCAGAATACACCCTTAAAATCTCTGATATAGGTTTAGAAACACCCTGTATAGACTATAATAACAACCTGTTATGCGATCTACGACGACGCCTCCCGCTTCCGAAATAATCAATGATGCCGCAGCTATGTCCCACGTTGAAATGCCGGGACCTTCGATGTAATAGGCCTCCACGATCCCAAGCGCGATGTAACACAATGTTAATGCCGCCACGCCGAGAGTGCGAATGCTTCGAGATTTCAATAAAATAAATAATGCGAGAAAACGGGACAAGTTAAAATGACCTTGTTGTCACAAACCGAAACTTACCCCTGAACCGCTTTAATGACAGTTTTGAGCCTCTCCACCGTCTTCTCTTGTAGTTCATTTATCTTTATGAAACCGGCTTCCATGCAGACCAAAGATTTGGACAAGTCTGCAAAATTCCGGTGTGTGTAGATTAACATATGGAATTAGGATAATTAACATATACAATGACGCTTTTTAACTTCATTCTTGTGACACGTTTCTGAGGTGTAGCTGTGATTTCTCTGAATTGTTACTGTCACTTAGCATGTTGCAATGCGGCCATTAGCAAGAGTCGATCTATAACATCTGTCTATCTATAACATCATTTTAAATTTGAAGGTAAAGAGGAGATGTATCTTAGGGTAAATAACCTGAGATACGTCTACAGATATAATGTACTTTTTTTTATTTTCTAACACAGCAGGAAGACATTGATTGTCCTACTTTTACCATATTAATATAAAACTGTTAAATTGTCTATTGTTCTGAGATTTTAGTCGTGAGGAAACGGTTAGAGCAAATTTTGTTGGCTGCTCAAGAAGAAGATATCGTATATCTTTCATATTCTTCATTTTCGTTCATATTTACATATTTTATCATCAAACCAAGTTGCAGAGATTAATTCATTACCTTGTACTTTAGACACATGAATCGGTTTTCCGTTCAAAAACGCGCCTCGTCCTTTTCTTGCCGTAAATAGCTGCTCGAGAATTGGATTATACACGATACCCAGAACCATTTCTTTTTTTACGGCTAAACCGATTACCACACAGGTATGTGGGAATCCATGAATGAAGTTGACAGTGCCATCGATAGGATCTATGATCCATGTAGGAGCGTCAGTTAATTCCGGTAGGTCAGTGCCGGTCGATTCCTCCGCGATAAACCTGATGCGTATGATCGCATAGTTGCATTAATTCTGCATTATTTGCTTTTTGACATCTGAGATCTGAGAAATGTTTGTTCATTACCTATGGCTTGGAAATGCGCGTTTGAGTTCGCTGATGATAACATTCTCTATCTGTCGGTCGTACTCGGTCACAAGATCCCAATCGCCCAATTTCTCGTCGATATGTTTGAGACCGTTGATGGAATCTCGGAGAATCTTAAAAATAATATTTAAGACACAAATTATATCAAATTGTCGAATTTTGCACAAATGAAAAATAAAGTGAGATAAGGAAGACCGTTATTTTATACTCGATAACGAGATTCCAATCGCCCAATTTCTCGTCAATATACGATATTTGAGATGGAATCCCGGAGAATCTTAAATAATACGTCATACTTGAGATAGATTACATGAAATCGTTGAAAGATCAAACGTTATTCACGATTATTTATCATTTAGAAAATTGAATTAAGAAAGAGGACATCTTAATGATACTAACGATCGGCGATAAATTTAAAGAGCTTATTAAATATTCTGATGATTGTAGTGATAAACGATTCGATGCTGAAAGACGATCAAATATTGCATAAATGGAAAGTAAAAGAGTGAGATAACCAAAGACGTTACATTTGTCAGGTCATTATATTTGTGAGGTAAACGCTTTTATTTTAAATGGGCACAATTTATACTAGAGATGAACTTGATTCGTGGTATTTCACAACTTGCACGACGAATTCCTGTTTTTCCTGTTTTTGCTTCTCGTAGATGTTCACGGAAAGATGTTCACGACACAGCATAGAATCGTTTATCACTGCAATCATCAGAATATTTAATAAGCTCTTTAATTTTATTGCTAATTAATTAATGCTCAGCATTGTTAAGATGTCTTCTTTATCGTTCTTAATTAAATTTTCAAAATGATAAATAATCGTGAATAACGTTTGATACTCATCAATTTTGGTAAAATGATATAGATGTAGATCTATTTTAATAAATCAAAACGTTGATCAATCTGTTGATCGTGAAGTGAAAATTCATGAAAATAAATGAATTACTTTATAGATAATTAATATTACTTTACAAGTAATTATTTTATCTATATGACTATATATAGTTACGAGTCACATATGATTATTTAACTTCATAGAAATTTTATTATAATGCCACGCGATGACGAAAGATTAGAATGGCAAATGGCGTAAATTCTTAAAGAGGTTTAGATGTAGATACGCCTCTTGAAATATAATATATTCGACTCCGAATACGTTCTGGACTATTATCTAAAAAAAAAAGATTTTATATCTGACATTACTAATGTTGTAATCTTTCTCTTTGCATCTTCAAATATGTAACCATGGAACCTTAATGAAGCAACGTTCTCCTAATATCGATAAGCGATCTCAACGGCATTGCTTAATATGCATTTTTAGTTTATTCAACGACGCTTTGTCCGATGGTAACCATGTGGAGTCTTCTGGACAGAGATGAGATCGTGCTTGCGATGTATGCTCACCTGGGCAGCCTCGCGCGTCAGTTTAATGGCAGTTTCGTAGTACACGTCCTCGGCGTATCGCGCCATTTTCGTACAACCTGGTGAACGCGCGACACGAACGTGCGTTCTGTCTCGACCTCGTCGGGAAAAGGCGCGAGCGAGCACTGTGTTGCTTGTGTCTGCACCTCGTGCTTTTCACTCAGATCGGTTATGCAGTTACGATTCGAGAATGATCATCGGCGCATTCTGTCGGCGTATTTATCGCGAGAATTTTCCCTTCGAGATTCTATTATAAATTTCTGATTGCAACTAGTCGTCAACAAGAGAGCATAATAAGTGAAGTAAAAATAAGTGAAGTAAACTCGACTATTTTGTCTATTTATTTTTGTCTTATTTTGCCTATGATGTCTTTGATCATTGGAAGGTTCCAAATCCGCTAATTAACATTTCACGTCGGTTTTTACGACAAGCTAATAAAACGAGATACAAGTGATGTAGTGAGATATGATCTTTGCTCGAGACCTACACCTGTCTGCTTTATGAGATAACAATAATGCCATTCTAAAATAGACCTTGATTTTATATCCTGTCTGAGATGTACTTAATTGCACGCACCTGCCACTCCATGTGAAATGCTTCCCGATGACGCGATTGTTTTACAAAGAAGACGGAATGATCAATGCTATCTCGCTGGTTTATTTCCCAGACGATGTTTAGAGTCACTCTCTAAATGATTTTAAAAAATTACAAGTTTTAATATATAATACAATCCTTCACAGTAATCCAGGAGATATCTCAAATAATAAGGTACCTATTGTGCGTGCATGATTTAGTTGCGAATGTTGCAATGATAGATAACGATAAGTCATAATAAGATATGCAAATTTTGCGCTTTAATTGTTTACGACAGGAACTATAAATATTGCAGTTTTACGTCTTCGAATGTGTTAATAGTCAGATATAAATTTTAATATAAAGTTAATATAATTTAATTTACTTTTTTTATTACGTTATTTGACTCGTAAAATATTCATAATAATTCTCAAGGCGACACAAGCTTATTAAAATTTATATTTGCCTTACAATATATCCTTTTTATGTCTCATTCGTAATGTTCGTCTTATCACTTGGCATGCGGGCAACGTATTTTTACGTTTTTTTGCAGTCTGTCACTGGAGGGTCACCTAAAAATACGTATTTAGTAGATTTGTGGTGGATACCCGCTAACGACGGCGAATTATACCCGCATGCCAAGTGTTATTATCTTGTAGTTTCTGAAGTTATTGAAAAAAAAAATACTATTCTACTAAAAAATGTATATTTCTAGAAAATCTAGAGAATGTATTACTTGGAAGGAGAATTTCTTGAGACGTGATATATAATTATGCTAATTTTTTTTGCATGACTGCATGATTATTAATATATAGCGTTGTTGATTACGTATAAATATTTTCTACGCTGATATCGGAAATTATCTCTTGAGTATTTTCTTGCAATATCTTTCCGATTCTTGATTTCTATCATCTCCTACATTTATTGTTTATAAGATTCCCTGCTCTTATATGTTTGTGTTGCGCAAATACTTAATATCTCTTAAGGATCACCCAATCTGTTTCCGTTTACGTTTTTACGTTTTTACAATTTCGCAAATATCTTCCATTCTGGCTAAAAGATGTATTTGAGACGTATTTATTTTTAATCGTAACCTAAAATAAAGACTCAATTAGCATTGGAATCATTGCTTTTTTTCGACAACTTTTTCTTGACATGTGTACACACACACACACACACACATTTTTTTTCTTGACATATATCTTTTCTATAACAATTTTTTATTTATATATTGTGATAGAAAAAAGCACGAAAAGTAAATGATACGTTAAAGAGAGTATCATACAATACAAATATATACATATATATATATATATATATATATATATGTCCTGTATATAAAAAATATCCATTAATGAAAAGGAAACTGATGAAGCAGTTTATAAGATGTGAATAACAACTATGAATATTTATTGTAGACAATAAACAATTTATTGGCTAGGATTTTTTTCAGGAAATCGATAATTCTATTATCTCATCTTTTAATCGACATCATATAATATTATTATGTCTTCGTAATAGAATAATTAATATATTGATAAATTAACTAGTTAATTTAAAAAGTTGTTAATTTACTTACTAGTCAAAACTCTTACCAAATATATTAAACAACTATTAAAAAGATTTTACTAAATAGAAGAATAAATGTAAGATTTTTTTGGTTGCAATTATATAAATAACATACACAATTATACCTACAGATATATATGTTATAAATCATATACGCAATTATACCTACGTTATAAATTTATCATAAATTTTTTCACTAAAAAATAAGTGCATAACACATACAAACATTTATGATTGTGGCTGCCTATGATTTATATTTCCTTTTCTAGTTTTTAGATAAGTAATTCTATTTACGAATCCATCATAACATTGTGTAACAAAATAAATTAAAACAATCGTTTTTTTATCTGATATCACATTTCATATCATATATCAGTCCGTATAAATATTGATGATACATTATCATATTCAATAGCAAATATTGTAAAGATGAATTATCTAATCTTAAAAATTACTATGTGATCACTACGTGATCTTAAAAAAAAATTTTAATATATTCGAAAAATATATCGACAATATCACAGAATGTTTTAATATAAATTGTTTTAATATAAAATGCGGGTCCGAATTTTATTGTTATAAAATTTATATCGTCGAATTTTATCGTTATATTATCAATATATCTTCGCGCTATGTTGGTACAATAAATATCAAAAGCTCATAATGAATTTGATAATAAACTGCGTTTTATAACAATTTAAACTGCGCTATAATAATTTTGCTTTATTTGTAATGACGGGAAATCGATCGAGAGGAAAGCTGATTATGCTAATATTCATTTCACAACGTTGCGATAGCATACTGGTTAACACAATCAGATTTTATACGATAAAAGTGCGATCGACTAAGTGCGTCAATGGGCCTTTTTAATAGAAACTTCTTTAGACTGATTTGTATAGATAATTTCCTTGTATTACGTGATAAATACAAGTTCGCTGCTGGAACACACCTCCTGCTGCTTTACACTCAGCTCTTGAATCAATTAACGTGAGTCATTCTTTGCCTTACGTCAGGTTCTCTTGAGTCTTTTCCTTTGCGTTTTTAAATCAGTATCGATGATTAATTTAGATATCTCTCGTGCTAGAGTTTCGTTTGACGCTGCGATAGTATTCGGCTTCATAATATCGTAAGCACCACCTGTAAAGTAATGATAATAATTAATTTTTTAATAACTGGACAGCATCGATTTTTGCGTTTATCTTTCTTTTTTCGGATCGTGTATTACTCTGCAAGAAATCACTTTTCCGATTCTAACTTTGGTTCTTCTTCTGATTCTGATAATTGAATTTAAAATTTCTGATTGTATACAGTGATTTTTTTTAAAATAATTGTTTTCTTCATTATAATGACAATATTTATATTTTTTTATTATGTATATGTATATATATATATATATATATATATAATATATAAAATAATAAATATAACATTTAAATTTATGTATATTCTTATATTCATTCTTATAATTATTTTAGTTTGAACAATTTTGTTAGTATTTATCTTCTAAATAATAAATATGGATATTTCTAAATAATAAATATGGATAGAGTAAATTTTTTAGAAAATTTTATATGCTCGTGATCGACGTAATAAAAAATTCGTGAAATTTAACTATAACGATATTTGCTTATCTGTCATTTGTGTTACCTTTCGTGTCTATAACAGTTCCACCCGCTTCGCGTAAAATTAGCGCTCCTGCCGCCACATCCCAAGCTTTAAGATCATCGTGATGCAAGCAATCTGCTACGCCCCGCGCTATGTACGTTAAGGCCAGTGCGGCTGATCCAATAATTCTAGTTCTGAATTAATGGGAAACACATAGAAAGGATCTTTCCAAAGTATAAATATATAAGAAACAGATTCTCTCGATATTTAATTATTAGATATGACTCACGATTAGAGCTAGATATGTAATCATGTTTTACTTACATCTGTGTCACTTCAATCAAGGCGTCCATCCTGGCTTCATGTATGTCTTTGTCCTTTTTTTTTAGTTTTATAGACGGATCAAGTATGATCAACGCTTTTTTCAATTCTGCAAAAAATTTGAAGCATGAAAACATTTCTTACACATATTTAGACATGGCTCTTTTTTCCCATTCCCACGGAATTTTTCCTATCCGGTTCTTCCCTCTGAATGAATCAATTGTATAATTAATATGTAGGTAAGATCCAGATCTATAATCTTGCTGTTAAAAATAAACTATTATTGATTCAAATATGCATTAATTTTGCAAGACAGGAAGATACGGAAATCAACTGTGATGCATTTTAAAGATTGTGCAAATTATATTGAAATGATTACACCGTGGAAAATATAGCATTCTTTGAATTTCTGAAAATCTCATGTGCTGTAAAAATCAATATTAACAGGAATATAAGTTTGGATCGCTTCTGTTACTAAGTATTACCAGTAACTTCAGAAGTGCGAATCGGTTTTCCATTCAGGAAAGCGCCTTTGCCTTTTATCGCGGTGTACAACTCCGAGTTTGATGGATTGTAGATAATACCTAGGACGAGCTCTTTGCAGACTGTCAAAGCTATGGATATACAGAAATGAGGAAACAAATGCATAAAATTAATGGTTCCATCGATCGGATCGAGAAACCATGTTGGTGCATCAGTCAATTCTGGCATTTTCTCCATCGCTACCGTTTCTTCCGCGATAATCCTGAAATTTGAATATTCTTAATAAAACAATATGATTTTAGGATTACTTAATATTATAAGATTAATTATTAAGCTAAATTGAAAGTTGATTGTCTGATTATTTTTTTAGTTAGTCTGTTTTTATGCGATTACATTACAACTCACTTGTGATCAGGAAACTTTTTGGATAGACCATCTATAAATATTTTCTCAATTTTGTGATCGTAGTTAGTTACAAAATCCCGTTCTCCTTTGCTGTATACAACTTTTTCGTCCTCAAAACTACATTCGAGTATCTATGCAGAAATAATATGAAATAATATGAAATATATGAATAAATATAATAAATACATAAATGTGTGAATATCCAGGCAAACACCAACTAACAATAACATTACATCAATATTATATAATTT
This sequence comes from Crematogaster levior, assembly GCA_901521435.1. Lineage (NCBI taxonomy): Eukaryota > Metazoa > Arthropoda > Insecta > Hymenoptera > Formicidae > Crematogaster > Crematogaster levior. Next base: position 642,433 of record CABEGB010001192.1, read on the forward strand.
CCTACTCAACAATATAAGTGTAATATAACACATGTACATAACAATTAAGCAGGAAATTGCAATGTTGATGTTAGTTTTAGTTGGTGTTTGCTGAGTACATAATTATATAAATATTTATCACACAAAAAAGGAAGAAAATTGATATTAAAAGAGGTAGTGATTAATATAAACATATCTTGTTATAAATTCTTAGAGAATAAAACTTCAACTTATGCGGAAACACTTTTTTTTAATCACCTTCGGGAGATTTATGTGAAGTGTCAAATATTCATTCTGTTTTAAGGATCTTGAAAGTTAATTATTATATATTTATAATATATTTTTTATTAGTGTAAAAATTGAATTATTTAAAATTAATTCAAAATTTTTAGATGTCTATTTTAGAGGTCTAATATAAGAATTATTTTAGATTAATTCAAGATTTTTAGTCTTCGAAATTCTCATTAATTTATGTATGCGAGCACGTGTGCGCGCGCGCGTGTGTGTATGTAATATATATAGATAGTGCAACTTTGTAATTAAATTTTATCTACAGAATTGTGCAATCCTTCCGCTTACGCATTAATTGTGACTCACCTTACCAGCTTGCAACGTGAGTTCTTTCGCGAATTCGAAGCACTTCGCGATGTCCAGATCGCTCGACATGTTAGCCGACGTTGAGAATCGTGCCGGTACTGATCGATTCATCGTACTAATCGCTGTAAATGAAGACCAGTGTTTAATTGTACTTATTTCTACAATTAGTGAAATTTGATAGCGCAAGTAGCGCGGATAAATAAATCTTAACATTCGAGAGGACAAGCGTCCGTTTTTCTCATTGCTAACTGTCAACTTGGAATTCATAAAATGCTTTTTGGAAACTTGAAGTTTGCTAGATGATGTAATTAATGGAGAAAGATAACATGCATGATATTCTTCTTTTTTTTATTGATATATTTATTTGTATTCTTTTTTTATTGACAATATTCATTTGTATACTACATATGGACATCGCAATACCTTACGTGTATTAATACTGTCACATTTTTCACGTAGTAAGTAACATTATTTTTTGTACAATAATCTTATAATTCATTTATTTTGTCGAATCAAGTTTTATTTACTGAATTACATTATGTTACATTAATATTACATTTTTTCTAAACATTTCAAGTCATACATACTAAATGATATATTACGTATTTACTCATCATCAGATAATTACGAAATGTATACAATCTGTGATCTTACAATATGTTTAATAATTTGTGTTTATCAGAAAATTTTGAAAATATAAATAATACTTACTTACTATTTAGTAACTACATTCAGTAGCACGCGCCTGTTACTTCCTAATACACTTTCAACATGCTCGTAGTATGCTCGAGCAGTAGGCTCAGGTCCACTGCTACTCTCAAATTGCGAGGTATGTTTCTGAGCTGGCCTCGCGTGTACTCTTACTATTAGCGTTATTAAACCCATGCATGACCTTTACTTGTTCAGTACATATACACTGATTTGTTGCACATTGTACTTATCGCGTCATAGCGATTTTCAGTGCCTCAACGATATTGTACACTTCATTTTACACAAATAATAAATAGTTAAACGTGTTTATTTTATTATTATTAACAGTTAGATATTCTAAAAATGCAGACATTTTCAAAATAAAAGGAAAAAAAGCGAAAATGATTAATGAAGAACAAAAATAATATTTCATCTTTTATGCTCGAGCTTTTATGCTCTGAATCGGTTTTTCATTGACACCATTCTCTTCTGGTTATGAATAAATACTCTAAAACGGGATTGTATTTCAATCTCAAGTTTCTTATTCACAGCTGATACGATCGATATGCAAGTTTATGAGAAAGAATGTACGAAGTTTGCTCCATTAATCGAATCAGTAATTTGATGTAGATACGTATAAATTTTGGCAGAAAATTGGAATACGATATTGTTTTATCGTCAGTAAATCTGATATGTAAAAAAATTGGCTACTGAATAGAAGGATACTTTATTAAATTGAATAAATTAATATATATAATAATATGTGTGTATTAATTTATTTAATTTATAATAAATGAATGAATAATTTATGCGAAAAAACTTTAAAGAAATTTTTTAAATTATCAATTAAAATTGCTTCGACTTTTTTATCGTACTGCGTTAATAAATCCTAACATTAAATTTTATTTTAATATTTCTAGATTCTTGGAAAACATTACGAATCACTTCAAAAAATTATTACATGTGTTTTTTATTTTAATGTTGTTTTTGCAAAAATAGTAGATGAGATAATGATATTGACTATTTTTTAAGTAGGTTAATCATCAATTATAATTTTCTGACAACTTGTCAGATGTACAAAAATTGCATCTGATAATTTTATCGCATGTGTTTTGTAATAATTGTATAATGAATTTTAATCAGTGAAGTTACATTAAACAGAATACTTTATGCCTGATGATCAATAATAATTCCAATCATATAAAATAGTTATAGTATAAAACAGTAGACATAAAAGAAAATTTTGTTTGCTAATCATTATATGTTATATTTAATTAAATTTTTGTTTATTATTCTTAAAATGTATGACAAAATGTTTAGTAATGTTTAGTAGTTTTATAAATTATTACAAGCTTTTTTTAATAGATTTTTTTATGAATGATAATATGCATGTTTTTTAAATATGTGACATACAAAAACTTGAATACAATAATTTAATCTTCTAAATGCGATAATAATGTAATTAACACTGTTTTATTTTATTCTATTTTTAAATAATTCCGAGTTTTTATATAATTGTCAGTAAGATTTTTTTCCAATCTCTTTGTGATATTATGGCTGAAAAGAGTCAACTTTCTTGTTAAATCTTTTTATAGAAAAGTTTATTCCGTGATACATAGGTGGCACATGTCAATATGTAGTTGAATAAACGTGATATTTAAAAAATTATCTGTTGCAGTTATCAATTATCAATTAATTTTGTTTTTAAATATTATGTTGCATTCGAATGTTTATTCATCACATCGAATTATGTGAGTAGATAAACGGTATTTTTATATTTATTACATTATGCAAGAGGATAAAAAATTTACAATTATAACGAAATCTTTATACGTTTAAACATAATGAATAAATATGTAAAAATCAAGTTTTAACCAATTAAAATTAACACGTTTCTATTGTTTACAGAAATGCATATAAACGTTTCATATTTTATGTTTTTGTTTTTCTATTGTTTTATTTTTATCAAAACATTTTTATTGCCGTACAAATTGCAGCAAGGTGAAGTATTATTATACACGTTGTTGTGTATAACTACGTTTTGTTTATCAGTTAATGTTTTCCGCGAAATTTCATCGAAATAGCATATCTCAGAAACGTGATCACTTAATCGACGGCACGAGTAAAGCGTGGAAGTTTATATAAGCTTATTCGAAAATATATAAGTCACTTAAATAAATATACCTTTATTTACATGCGTCACGTGTAAACGCGTCAGGTCTTACATGACCACGTGCATTTCTCTTATATCTGATTCTGTTGCATCTATGTGCGACTCTTATCAACGTAATGAAATTGACCGCCAGAAATTACCACCTTGATTGAAACAATGTTGATTATATCACGGATATGTTAATCACGACATAACATACATGATGAACAATGCAATTCGATTTTTGCGGGTAAAAACCTGCCTTATGTAAGTCTTACATAAATCTTTGTAAATTTTGTAAAATATTGGAACTATTATTATTATTACTATCATGCGCAAGCTTTATTTAGCTCTTTTATTTTTTTATTTTATTAGAAATATTTTACTTTTATTGTATTTTACATTATAACATATGTGTATCTAAATTTATACACGCACGCGCGCACACATGGTATCCTATATAACATATTGTATAACATTCGTGCTAAGCTTATTTTTTATAAAAATTGAAAAAGAAAATGTTTTATAAATATAGACCTAATCTGACACATTTATTTATTTACTTATTAAAAGTTTGTAAATAATAGAATTTTTTAAACTTTTTTTCTCTTAAAGGTGGAAAATAAGAAAGAAAATATATAACAATCACATATTCAAATTTATGTCCTTTGACATTAATATACAGTAATACGATGTAAAATAGATTGAATAGCTACATCAATATTATTCCTTATTTATTTATACACATTATTAAACTTTTTCATATAATTTTAAAAAATAAAAATTTGAAGGAATGAGATCTGGTGACATATAGATAAATAATTTTTCCGAATTGGATTCATGTTTATACATTTTCTATTTCAATTTACAGCAGAAATATACTTCTCTAGTTATTAGTTACACTACATTATGTGTGTGTATCAAAAAGAAAATTGTGAATCAAGTAAAATTTTGATTTTCAAAAATATTCTTAATTATAAATATCGTGATTATAAATTTATGAGATTTTCTTGTTTTTTTACAGAATCAAGGTCCAGGTGGCCCAGTCGTACAAGTACCTACCTCGCAAGGCCCCGGTGGACCAATGGTACCTGGACAAATGGGTCCAAATGGACCACAAAGTGGATCTCATATGATGCAGAGTGGTCCCAATCAGATGGGTTCTAACGGGCCTGGACAGATGGGACCAGGGCCAGGTCAAATGGGCGGACCTGGGCAAATGGGTCCTGGAGGCCCAGGACAGATGGGTCCAGGACAAATGGGCCCGTCTCATATGGTTCAAGGTGGAGGTCCTCCTGGTGGATCTCATATGGGTCAGGGTGGACCAGGACAAATGGGTCCAGCTAGTGGACCCGTTCCAGGATCTCAGATGGGTACCGGAGGTCCTCAAAATTCTCAAATGGTTCCTGGTGGACCTGGACCCGGGCATATGGGTGGACCTCCAAGTCACATGAACGCAAGTGGTCCAGGACCAGGTCATATAACTCCTGGTGGTCCTTCTGGTGCAGGACATATGGGTGGTACAGGACCTTCAGTATCAGGACATATGAATGCCAGCGGACCACCCGGATCAGGACATATGAACGCGAGTGGTCCTCCTGGTCCAGGTCATATGAACACTAGTGGACCTCCTGGATCAGGAGGTCATATGAATAGTGGACCACCGATTCCAAGTCATATGAACACGAGTGGTCCACCAGTATCTACACATATGAACGCGAGCGGTCCGGGAAGTCATATGGGTCCTGGTGCTCCTGGTCAAATATCTGCAAGTGGTCCTGCAGTGCATAACATGGGTCCAGGAGGTCCGAATCAAATGGGTCCGGGTGGTCCAAATCAGATGATGGCGAACAGTCAAACGCAAATGGGACCTAGTGGGCCGATGGGTCCCGTTGGACCTACAGGACAAATTGGACCAAATGGACCTGGACAAATGGGTCATAATGGACCATCACAGATGGGTCCAAATGGACCTACACAGATGGGTATGGGTGGTCCTCCTGGACAAATGAGTATGAATGCACCGGGTGGACAAATCCTGGACAAATGAGTATGAATGCACCGGGTGGACAAATGGGCCCCGGCGGACCTGGTAATCAAATGGGACCTGCAGGAGCGGGTAATCAGATGGGACCAAATACTTCAGGCAGTCAAATGGGACCTGCCGGTCCAGGACAAATGGGTCCAGGAAGTGGTCCCGTAGGTCAATTAGGACCCAACAGTCTTGGGCAAATGGGTCCTGGAGGTGGTCCAGGAAACGTACCAATGACAACAAATAGTGGACCTGTTTCTCTAGGACCTAATGGACCTACTGGAATAGGTGTAGCTAGTGGGCCTGGTGGACAAATGACTTCTAGCAGCGTCCCCGGAGGACAAATGAGTGCAACAGGCCCTGGAGGCGGCTCTGGAGGACAAATGGGTCCAGGGAACGGTCCTGGAGTGCAAATGAATGCCGGCAGTGGACCTGGCGGCCAAATGGTGCCTGGAGGCATGCCTGGACAAATGGGACCAGGCAGTGGACAGATGGGACATGGCGGTAGTGGACCTGGAGGTCAAATGGGACCAGGAAGCGGACCTGGTGGACAGATGGGACCAGGCAGTGGTCCCGTTGGTCAAATAGGACCAGGAGGACAAATTCCACCTAGTGGTCCAGGACAGATGATGCAAGGAGGCCCAGGTGCTCAGATGGGTCCGAATGCTCCGAGCAATCAAATGGGACCTGGTGGACCGAATAGTCAAATGGGACCATGTGGTCCAAATAATCAAATTGGTCATACAAACGCGAGTGGGCAATTGGGACCTAATGGACCGAATGTTCAGCCTCCTACCAATCAAATAGGTCCCGGCAGTCAAAATCAAGTTCCCGGTAGCACAGTACCATTAGGATCGGGTGCACCAGTGAATCAAATGAGTCAAACTGGAAGTGGCCAAATTGGTCCTACTGGGCCTACAGGACCAGGAGCAGGGCAAGAGAATTTAAATGCGCTTCAAAAAGCGATTGATTCAATGGAAGAAAAAGGATTGCAGGAAGATCCGCGATATTCTCAATTGTTAGCCTTAAGAGCTCGTCAGGGCAGTGGCATAGGCGACAAGCAAGCTTTTAATACGCAACAATTGCAACAATTACGGTATGTAAATTATCCGATTACATGTCATGTATAGATTATCTGTGAAAATATAAAAGTTATGAAAAAAGAATATTTAAAAAGAAATGTGATCTAATATAATAAGTCGAATGTAATTGTGAATGATAAAAAAAGCTATGAATATTTTTAAATTATATCGTTTATTTTAATTCTCTGAAATAATAATTAGATTAAAATTAAGTTATTTTATGTATGTTTTTAACGCTTTAATTTAAACTAATTAATATATATATATATATATAAATATATATACATAAATAATATATGTATATAAATATATATAAATATTTTCTCTAGATCTTTAATTTTATATTTTTAATTTTTTCTTACAGAGCTCAGATAATGGCGTACAGATTGCTAGCAAGAAACCAGCCTGTACCTCAACAAGTTGCACTTGCTGCTCAAGGTGAGTTTAAATATATCTTAATTTAAACTGCTGGGTGACTACTCTATCTTTTGTATCGCTTTTTGCCACATAATTTGTTTCGCTTATTTCAAGTAGAGCTTGATCTAGTCCATTTATTTGTTTTTCTATTTTAAATCTATTTGCTTTTGTTTTTATTGCTTTAATATTATAACTACATATAAATATTAATATGAGTTACTTTTGTACGTTGCGTTTCATTTGAAACATACATAAATTATATGATGCTTCCATACAATTTTTTTTTTAATTGCTTTTATCTTTTTAAATATGTATTGTGTTAAATAATTTTGCTGCATTAACTTCAATTTCCGCTCAGTAACTTCATATTTAGATTGTGTAATTATAAAAATTATGCTTACTGATAGATTATAATATTTATACATTATGTAATGAGTGAAACGACATGAATGTATGAATGTGGTATTTACAAAAGTAGGGTAGAATGATCCTGATTTAAGGCGGATTTGATTAGGTGGCGCGCCTCCTCCTCCAGGGATGAGCCAACGCCCCATAGATCCGTCTCAAGGTCCTGTTTCAACAGCTGGGCCACAAATACCAGGTCCAAATGTTATTGGTCCCACAGGTGCTCCTAGACCGGGCTGTCAAACGCCGCAACAACAACAACAGCAACCTCAGTCTGGTACTAAGGCAAACAGAGTGACAAGCGTAGCAAAACCTGTTGGATTAGATCCATTGTTAATATTGCAAGAACGAGAAAACAGGTAGAGACTTTTGAAGCAACACAGTATAATGTATGATAAAAGCCGTATTTTTCGCCAGTAAAACAAAAAATGTAATGTTTTGTAACAGAGTTGCAGCCCGTATATCGCTTAGAATGGAACAACTTAGCAACTTACCGACAAACATGCCAGAAGATCTTCGTATACAAGCTCAGATCGAATTGCGCATGTTAAGAGTATTAAACTTCCAGAGACAATTAAGATCAGAGGTAATTAATTTACTGTAATTAATCTACAAATTTTATATTATATGATTATTAGATACGGATTTATCATTATATTATACAGTTAAGAAACTACATTTTATTCTGTTTAACTTTTTTGATCTTCTTTACAGATTATAGCATGTACTCGGAAAGATACCACTTTAGAAACTGCAGTAAATGTGAAAGCTTATAAACGTACGAAACGGCAAGGATTGCGTGAAGCTAGAGCTACCGAAAAATTAGAAAAGCAACAGAAATTAGAAGCAGAACGTAAACGAAGACAGAAACATCAAGTAAGTTTATCTATAAAATATATTTAAATTGTAAAATTTAATTATTGACATATAACATCAGCAGGGTTATTGCTACGAATGAATGAATACAAGTATGACATTTATATGTTTGTAGGAATTTCTTAGTTCTGTGCTACAACATGGCAAAGACTTCAAAGAATTTCATCGCAATAATGTCGCAAAGTTGGCTAGACTTAATAAAGCAGTGCTCAACTACCACGCAAATGCTGAACGTGAGCAAAAGAAAGAACAAGAACGCATTGAGAAAGAACGTATGCGCCGTCTTATGGCGGAAGATGAAGAAGGATACAGAAAATTAATTGATCAAAAGAAGGATAAGCGTTTAGCATTCTTGCTATCTCAAACCGATGAATATATCAGTAATCTTACAGAAATGGTTAAGCAACACAAAATAGAACAAAAAAGAAAGCAAGTCGAAGAACAAAAGCGTAAAAAGGTAATGTAAAGTTTAAAATTAGTTACTCTTTCAGAATTATCCATAATATTGGTGAGATCTTGTGATGATTATACAGAAAAAGAAGAAATTACAAGATAGTGAGAATGCTGAAGATGGCGGAGCCAATGATGATACTCGTGTTGGTGTAATAGAAACAGCTACTGGTCGCACATTAACTGGTGATGAAGCACCATTAATGAGCCAATTGTCAGCATTTTTAGAAGCTCATCCCGGATGGGAACCAATTGAATCAGATAGTGAAGAAGATGAGGAAGACGATGAAGAAGAGAACGGAGAAAATGAAAGTAAGGATAAATCCGATAGTAAGTATTTAATTTTTGGATTTGTGTACAAATTTGATTTGCACAATACTTTAGGCAAGGATAAAACAATGGGTGATTCTGAAGAAGACAAAGCAAAGAAAACGATACATAAAGCAAAAGTGGAAGATGACGAATATAAAACTGAAGAACAAACTTACTATAGTATTGCTCATACGGTTCATGAGGTTGTTACTGAACAAGCAAGTATTATGGTGAATGGAAAATTGAAAGAATATCAAATTAAGGTAATTTGATAAATAAGATATTTATTTTAGTATAATTTTAGTTATTTTATAATGTTTTATAATAATGTAATTTTATAATGTTTTAAATTATTTTACAACATACATTTTAAATAAATCATTTCCTTATGAATAAAAGAGTTTAATGAATGGTTTTAGGGTCTGGAATGGTTAGTATCATTGTTTAACAACAATTTAAATGGTATTTTGGCAGACGAAATGGGTCTCGGTAAAACAATTCAGACTATTGCTCTAGTAACATATCTCATGGAAAAAAAGAAAGTCAACGGTCCATTTCTCATCATTGTTCCATTATCGTAAGTTTCTTTTATTCTTTTACAAGTGAGATATTGCACAAATCAATTTCTTCAAATATTAATTTTAATATGTGTTTCTAGGACATTATCAAATTGGGTTCTTGAATTTGAAAAATGGGCACCAAGTGTTGTCGTAGTGTCGTACAAAGGTTCTCCAGCTGGCAGAAGAGCGATACAATCTCAGATGCGAGCTACAAAATTCAATGTTCTTTTAACGACTTACGAATATGTCATAAAAGACAAGGGTGTGTTAGCCAAACTACAGTGGAAATATATGATTATTGATGAAGGACACAGGATGAAAAATCATCATTGCAAACTTACCCAAGTGCTGAATACACATTATTTGGCTCCTCATCGACTATTATTAACCGGTACACCATTGCAAAATAAATTGCCAGAACTGTGGGCCCTTTTGAATTTCTTGTTGCCTTCAATCTTTAAATCCTGCAGTACATTTGAACAATGGTTTAATGCTCCTTTTGCGACTACTGGCGAGAAGGTAAGTATTTGGCACAAAACACATTTTAGTGCAGCTCTATTTAACATTATCGCTATTTTGTGGCGGTAGGTGGAACTAAATGAAGAAGAAACTATTTTGATTATTCGTCGTTTGCACAAAGTATTGCGGCCTTTCCTATTGAGACGCTTGAAGAAGGAAGTAGAATCGCAGTTACCTGACAAAGTGGAATACATTATCAAATGTGATATGTCTGGCCTACAGAAAGTTCTTTATAAGTACGTAAATATTATCTGTCCTTAATTTTTTTGTGAAAGTAATTTGTGTAAGCATAATATATAATAATAATAATAATAATAATAATAATAATAAACAAAAAATTAATAAACAAAAATTTTCTATTAGGCATATGCAAAGTAAAGGTGTACTACTGACTGATGGATCGGAAAAAGGAAAGCAAGGGAAAGGCGGTGCTAAAGCTCTTATGAATACAATCGTTCAACTGAGAAAACTATGCAATCATCCATTTATGTTCCAAGCTATAGAAGAGAAATACTGCGAACATGTAGGCACACAAGGTTCTGGTGTTATTACCGGGTATGTATCTCGACACTTTTCAAGTGTTTTATATACGAAATATCAAATTCATCCAGTTTTTATTTGTATTAGGCCCGATCTATATCGTGCGTCCGGAAAATTCGAGCTTCTCGATCGTATTCTTCCCAAATTGAAGGCTACTAATCATAGAGTATTATTGTTTTGTCAAATGACTCAATTAATGACAATTATGGAAGATTATTTAAGTTGGCGAGGATTTATGTATTTACGATTGGACGGTACCACAAAAGCAGAGGATAGAGGAGATCTGTTAAAAAAATTTAACGATCCCGGTTCAGAATATTTCCTTTTCTTATTATCCACACGTGCTGGTGGTCTTGGTTTAAATCTTCAAGCTGCTGATACAGTTATCATCTTTGATTCTGATTGGAATCCTCATCAGGTACGTAATACTGAAATGCAGAAATATAACAATTAACGCAATTACACTTTGTAATGATAAACGTATTTGCAGGATCTGCAAGCTCAAGACAGAGCACATAGAATTGGACAGAAGAATGAAGTGCGCGTACTCCGATTAATGACTGTCAATTCTGTTGAAGAACGAATATTGGCAGCAGCTAGATATAAATTAAATATGGACGAGAAAGTTATTCAAGCTGGTATGTTTGATCAAAAGTCCACTGGCTCTGAGCGACAACAGTTCCTTCAGAGTATTTTACATCAAGACGATGCTGATGATGAGGAAGAGAACGAAGTGCCCGATGATGAGACTGTAAATCAAATGATTGCTAGGACAGAAGGTGAATTTGAAATATTCCAGAAATTAGATTTAGAACGGCGACGTGAGGAGGCCAAGTTGGGTCCAAATCGCAAATCCCGACTGCTAGAAGAAGCCGAGTTACCTGATTGGTTGGTAAAGGATGACGACGAAGTGGAAAGATGGACCTACGAAGAGGACGAAGACAGATTCCTTGGAAGAGGTTCAAGGCAACGTAAAGAGGTTGATTATACAGATAGTTTAACCGAGAAAGAATGGTTGAAAGCAATTGACGATGATGGCGCCGAGTATGAAGAGGAGGAAGAAGATGATAAGAAAAAGAAAAAGACACGAAAACGAAAGAAGAAGGGTGAAGAGGACGATGAACCCATGCCAAAGAAACGAAGAGGTGCCGGATCTTTGGTCGATCCTAAAATGAAACGAGCTATGAAGAAACTAATTACATTAGTTGTTAATTATACTGATAGTACTGATGGCCGATTATTGAGTGAACCTTTTATGAAATTACCTTCACGAAGAGAATTACCGGATTATTATGAGATCATTAAGAAACCTTTGACTATTAATAAACTATTACAGAAAATTGAAGAAGGCAAAGTAAGTATTTACCGCTTCTTTTTTTATGTCCATAAACATACATCTGTAATTCAATAATTTTTTTTTCCTAGTATGCTGATTTAGACGAGCTTGAGAAAGATTTTATGCAACTTTGTAAAAACGCTCAAATTTATAATGAAGAAGCATCCCTAATTCATGAAGACTCGATAGTGTTGCAATCCGTCTTTACAAATGCGCGTCAACGTCTTGAAGAGGAAGGTAATAATTCCGATGGAGATGATAAAGGTATAAATATGTTCTATTATCTTAGTGTGTAATTATTCAGCGTTAAAATTTAAATTGATTTTTTAACGTTTTTTTTTAATTTCTTTTTACAGATGGCGAAGATGGTTCAGATGCGGATTCTAGCGTAAGAATGAAAATTAAACTAAAAGGGAGAAAGGGTGAAGGAAGAGGCGGCCGTAGAAAGAGAGTTACGAAAAAATATATATCTGACGATGATGATGATGCTGATGATAATTAAGAAGTATTGTGATGCTTCTTGAAGCTAACATAATTTTAATATTTAATCAATTTATCTCACTCTTATGTCATAATATCTTAAATCTTAACAGAATCTTATTAAAGTACAACCAAGAATTGTATGTACGCAACTCGATTATGATAGTGAAGTACTGCTGTACTATTGTAAACTTTCAATGTGTTGTTAATTTTTATAATTAGTGAACTCATCGATAAATATTGAATGGTGAACATTATCGTAAATTTATTTAGATATATACATATATATATATATATACATATATCTCAATATAAGAACAGATATAAAATGTGTTGTAACTTTTACTTCGGATAAATTTACGAATAACGAACATCTATATACTGTACAAAAAGATTAACATTAAGATTTATTTCCGATATTGTATTAATCTCTCTATTTGCGAAATTTAATTGAATATTATATTTGAATTTTAACAGCTGATTTTTCTTTCCAATTCGCGTTCTTTATTTTACTATTCGCATTTGGGTACGTTACTCTATGCCTCGCCACAGTAGTATAATATGTTAGATTTATATAAGTGATTGACAGATACATGCAGTATACAGGGCAGTAGGCCATTTTAATTTTCGCACCCCGATTTCTCGAAAAGGAAGTAAAATCGTAAAAAACTTTGTAGACTAAAGTAGGGGTCAAAGGGGAATATAAGATGGTGTCATTGGTTTGGTAACATATATATATATATATATATATGTTACCAAACACCAAGTATGTGATTTGCAATATTTTTTTTTCAAGTCAACCACATGTTTTTTTTATACCAATTGATTGATCTCATTATTCTGTGCAAAAAAGTATCAAGATAAGATTACCGAAAACTGAATGGCTGCGTTCAGCAGCAGAGCAGATCAGTGAGCGATCAGTGATTATTGGTCCTTTCTATTAGATCCCGAAATCTAGACCAATCATGTTGACGCATTAAAAAGAATTACTCAACAGTTGTACAACAGTTGCGTCTGCTGAACGCGACCAATGTTTTTCAAGATATTTTGTATTTTATGTCAAATTACTATATCTTTCAAGCCTTATAACTCAAAAAGTACTTTATGAAAAAATACTTTATTATAGTGTTTTACTTTATAATAGTGAAAAGCTCTTGAGATAAGTTACAAGAATATGTAATGAAAAATATGGGGTTCCATTTAAGAAATTAAAGGTAACCTTCACGTGTGACCTTGGCACGTTCACTCAAGGTCAAACCAATGACACCATCTTATATCTCCCTTTGATCCCTACAACTTTTGTCCACAAAATTTTTTGCGATTTTGCTTCCTTTTCGAGAAATTGGGGTGCGAAGATTAGAATAGTCTGTATAAAGGAAGAAATTTTAGTTGCTCAAAATGATATCATATCTTTTTACAAACAATTTTGTAACACAGGTACATTGAAGATGTTAAATAATTATTAACTGGCTACTAATTTATCATTATTGACATTGTTAATACAATCCACATATTAATTTTTAAAACTTTTTTACATATATGTGACAATATTTAATTCGACTTCATAGGTATATGAGATATTTATTGATATATCATGATGATTATTCTTCAATTATTAAATAACAAGAAAAATTATAACAAAATTGAATTTTATCTACCAATAATTTTCAACACTTGAACTTGATAAAACTAAAAATATTTAAATCACAGTTTTTTTATTACAAAAGATCAATCATACTATTATAGTTTATAATATTTTGGAACATTGTATTTTTTTCAATCATTGTTTTTGGAATAAATTGACATGTGATACAAAATTATTATGTAGATTGATATCGTATCGTATTATTTGACCAATCAATATTGTTGACAGGTTTTTTGTATTACAAGCAACTTAATTTACTAAATATTGATAATTTTTTTCTATTGTATCTTTGTACGAAGTTTTTCATTTCTTTTCTTGTGTTTTGTCTCAAATTTGAAATTCTATTTCTTTGCGGCAAAATATAAAAGTTATTATCAACCTTAGTAACTCGAGGCTATCGAATTAATCGAGTATTCTGTATATAATTGTTACATGATAATGATTTTAAATATTATGCAAGTAAATGTATCTTTGACATGATATATTCATTTTATCGACGATGAATATATTATATGATAGTTAGGATATGATATTTATCATAATATATTTATACTGAAGTTTTTCAACTTTTTTATTTTTTACATACCAGAGTTGTGTTCTGATATTTACTGCTCGTACTGAAAATCTATAGTTTACACCATGTACACTATAGATTTTAGTATTGTTAGAGCATACGTGACATGAACTATAGAACTTCAGTACTATCAGAACATTTTGGAACACACTCTAGACAAGGTAAGCCATTATACATATTCATAACGAACTTATCGTAATTTCTTCAAGATTTATAGTGATAAGAGTAAATATAATTCTATGTGCATAAATGTAGCATAGTATAATCCTAAAAATAGTAATAAATAGTAAATAATAGAAAAGTATCCTAAAAATAAATTATCATTTACTGAATTATAGAGAGAGAGAGAGAGAGAGCTGCATTAAGTATAAATAGGTGTGAGAATAAAGAGATGATTTGTGAAAAACGGATAAGATCTTACAAGTTACAATTTCTTTATGTGAAATTACTTTCTTCAAATAAAAGTTATACTCTTTACACAAGTTGTCTTGTCCTAATTTGATTAATTTGATATGTGTAGCCAGAACTACAACGGCAACAGTGTCGTTATGCGATTCCAGAAAATAAAATCATTAAACAAACACATTCTGGCTGGCAAGGTTGGCGAAAACCTATTTGACCTCTCGAAAGAAACCATGAGTTCATCAATTCTTCGGAAACGACACACGAAATTCGAACATCGCTGACATCATGGAAATGATAAATGCAATGACAAATGATTCAGGTGAACAAAAAAGTCTCATACTGTTTTGCGATATTTGCAATAATAATCGAGATATTAATTGTTAAAATCTAACGAATGAAAGAGGCGCTGGAGTTGCTCGAACTAAGCACGGCCCATATTGTTTCCATGGTCGGAACGACGACAATTATTGTACGTTCAATGTAGTTTGACCGTTGACAAAACATCTTCCTTGTAGAGAGACGATATACTTCTTCATTAATCTTCATATTATATTACATTATATTTTTAATAGATAAATAAATAAATACATAAACACATAATCATTTTAATTTTATATAATAGAAAATGCACTATTATAATATAAGATACGTAAATTTAAGACTATGAAGAAATAAATTTAAAAAAAAACGCCAACAGTACGCGGTGTTCCCAAACGGTCACCCATTTAAGTACTAACCGCGCTCAACGTTGCTTAACTTAAGTGATCAGACGAGAACTTGTGTATGTATGGAAGAGTTTATTTTTTGGGACGTATTACAGTTTTATATTTTAATGTTACAATAAACTTAAAAAAAAACATTCTTCTTATCTATATGTTTTGTTTGAGCGGTACGGTGACTAGACTCTCGCCGCTACGCACTGTTTTTCGAGCTTACGTTCTATCGCAGGTATATTAGTTTGTGTTATATATATATTTTTTTACAAATAACAATCTTAACGCTAGATATGATTATTGTCCGGTTTTCTTGTATTCGACTTTGTTTCAGAAAAAAAGTATGACGAGAACTTGTGTATTCAACCTGATTTGACCGTTGGCGAAGATCTTGTACCTTACAAAGAGATGACATACTTCTTTATTAACGTGCAATAACAATAAGCATAAAGTACATCCATAAAACCAATATTCAACTATAATACCATCAAAACGTTGAAATTATACTATTAATATTTAAACGAGATTGTTTTTTCTTTTGTTCGATAACGACAGTAATAGTCTGCATATTATTGGTGTAATATTTGAAGGAACAGTTTCTCCAATTTTATCACTTTAAGTCTATCACACGATTATCATGCACTATGCGATACTAACGTAACTAATTATTTCTAATTTATTATTATTATTATTATTATTAATTATAGTTTTCATTCTTTGACGACAATATTTATTCTCCGTTTTTTTTATGACGTCGTCGACGTCGAGATTCCTCTTCTTCTTCTAAAGTACGTTCTATTTTATGTCTCAGCATTTTACAAAAATATAGATAATATCTTATTTAAAATGTAATATATACAAAATAGAAATAAAATAAATAAAATTCAATCTGTATCTGTCATTTTAAATATGAATATCAATAAATAATATTATTATCATTATCTTCATCATTAATTATCATTGTCATCTTTTTTTCAAGTTCTCATCCAATCACACTTACAATTAGTCAAGCAATGTTAGGCGTGATTAGTACTTAAATGAGTGACCACTTGGGAACACGGTGTTGTTTCTTTTTTTTTTAAGTTTATTTCTTTATATGATTTTAAATTTATTTATTTTATGTCATTGTAGTACATTTTCTACTATATAAAATTAATTACAATGATATATATATATATATATATATATATATATATATATATAAAATTATATTTTAATTAATTATATATTAATATGAATATATATATATATATAGCTAGATAGAAATTAATATATCATTCATGTATAATTAATAATGATAATAAATTGATATATATAAATATTAAAAATAAAAATATAATAATTATGATAAAGATATATATAATAATATTAATATATTAAAGATAGATAGATAGATAAATATAATATTAATATATTAAATAATTTAAATACGTATATGAAGAAATCTATATTATAAGAGCAACATGTCGTTGACTCTTTCAAAACGCATATGTATTTCTTGATAGACAATAATTGTATTTATCTGAATTTTTGTTTTTGTTTTGTTTTGTCTAAAATTACCCATATAGCACAAATCTCCAAGGAACGTTCTTGGGATGTCTTGTAGACATTCTTAGGACCTAAAATGATATCCTCTGGATATCTAGAGGATATCTCTACGTCCCTTGGAATTCTGTGTATGAGTAGTTACTGTTAAAAATAAAGAATCAATATTGAACTTTGTTTTATTTGAATTAGGAGTATTACTGGGATCGAAAAATGTATCTCATTATTTAATTTTTATTAAATTATTATTTAATTATTATATTTTTTCTCATCTTCCAAAGAAGACATTACTTTTATTTCAGTTACGAACATTCCATATAAATACATACGATAAATTTAATACGTGTATTTATGCTGTATGCGATTTATTGTTTTGTCTGAACAAGTTTTTCTCCTTGGAGAGAAGTCCCATTCGAAAAGATGTGGAAAATGGCGACGGTGGAAGGGAATAAATGGCTACCACGTTTGATCGTATATAAAGCTTACCTCCTTGAATGGTTACTACTCGTGATTCGGTCCGATATCCGTGGTATGCCATACGGGAAATGAAAAGAATGAAGAAGAGAGGACGAACTCGTGCGTCATCGTTATTTTCTTTTGTCGTTTTCGTGTGTGGCGATCAATTGCGAATGAAGTGGCAGAAATTCGCACGTGACGGGGTTAAACTAGAACGATTTAGAGACATCCCTTTAATTCGAGAACTGTCCTGCAATCGTTAAAATAAAATTAATAAAATGATTAACATAACATATAAAAAATATTAGAAGGAAAGGATGAAGATTGACTTAGATAATAAAAAACCGTCAACATCACTTTTTCATGTAAAAATTTAAGGTTGCGTAAAAATGGCAATGACGAACTTTTTTATCATTGCTATTTATTTTTATTCCATCATGTTCTTTATTTTCTCTCTTCTACCGATATTTTCTTTGAAAAACGTATCTTTAAAAAATTAATAAAAATTGTGTGTGTGTTGTGTGTGTGTGTGTGTGTGTGTGTGTGTGTGTGTGTGTGTGTGTGTGTGTGTGTGTGTGTGTGTGTGTGAAACAACATATATTAAATGAGGTATAGATATATTCTTTTATTATTTATTTTAAAAATAACAGGCTAATACTTATTTTTAAAAAACGCAGGAAAAACAAACAAATATAATGTCATTAAAAAGAAATAAAATCAAAATGTTATTCCAAGTATAATATTTAATATTTAAGATAATAAGTAATATCACGTAAATATATTTTTTGTGTAAAATTAGATTTAAAGAATTATGTATACAAAAAATGTTTTAGGAAATATTATCCCCTACACAATAGATTTAATATAATATAATACAAAAAAACATTGGAAATGTATAAAATACAGAAGCAAAATAAATTATGAATACGAAATGCAATAGCATTTCTTCAGTGGAGAGAATATAAAAATAACTCGCAAACAACAAATTATATTAAAAATAAAATTCGAAGATCAATAAAACATAGATATAACATGTATACATGTATGTAATCATCAAATTTATTACAAGGACATTAGATATCTAACAGATATCTAATACCTGTTAGGAAGGACATTTAATATCTTTTGTATCATTTTTTAATATATTCAACTTGCTTTTAAACCTACTTTGTAAAAGATATCTTTCTAATAGGCGAATTATATTAATGTATTGTTTATTTAAGTTTTATTTATTATAATGAATTAGAATTATAATATAATATAAACATTATAATAAATCAGAAATATTGAAGATTTATATTAATATATTTATACATATATACATACATACTTCATTTTGACTCTATATTTTATACATTTTCAATGTTTTTTACATTTCATATTAAGTATGTTGCAATTATAGGGGATAATTTTCTAAAATATTGTACATATTTATTTAAATTATATAATAAAATTATATAATAATTATATAAAAATTATATATTATATAAAATTACATAAAAATTATACGCAAAAAATTATATTTATTATTTATTATCCTAAATATACTTAAACAATATTTTGATGAACAATATTTTACTCCTTTATAATGACACTACGTTCCTGTGTTTTTTTAGATAGGCGGAATGTATCTGTTGTACTCATTTTCTCGGGCCCTATAGAGGCCCGAACTATACTAGAGTGCTCTACTCTTCGAGTACTGAACGCCTGAGTGACAGTCTTCGTCGTTGCTCATCAGGCGGTACGCAAGATCTCTCTAATTCTCCCGTTTGCGCTGCTTTGTGTGAATATTCGATTTTGGTCTTCCCCTGATGGCGCCAATAACGGTTAATCTCTCCTCCTGAGCTTCCAAAACCCATCGTCAATAGCAAATTCCGTAGCGGAAGTCCTCCAATGTTGTGCCTTGGTGAAGTGCTTAAAAATACAATGAAAATACTCGGGAAACTAACGGTTATCGTAATAATACAGCTCTTTTGGAGTACATGCTAAAACTCTACCCGTATACATTATGATACTAGAAGTACTATAATCTACGTGACATGTGCTATACAATTTCTAGTATTATTACGTAACTCAAGTATATGATTTTGGAACGTACTCCTGGAGATCTCGGTATTGTCTGTTATTCTCTATAATTTCCAGTCATCCCCCGCGAACCGTAGCTTTTGATAACATTGATTTATTTAAAAAATACAATGGTTCATTTCCTACGTGTTTCTTTCTTTGAAAGATACGATGTAACATCTCGCTCACGAATGAATGTATCTTACAAAAAATATACTTGGTGCGAGACACTATCGTCTCTTGATTGTTTAGTGTATGTTACTATCACTGTGAAACACTCGCTTGTCATGTCTCTCCTTTATCAAGGCAAGCTAAGTGATATCACTGTATCCGAAGTTTCAGGTGGAAACTCAAATACAAACGCTATACAAGATCGATAATTATGTACTATGATGTACATACGTTCGGAAGCAATTCGAAGAATACGCCGTCTGTACAATCCAGAAACAATGAACGGTATCATTTTCTCGTTACGACGATTGAGAGCGCGGAAGTTCCTCCAAAGTGAGGTCTAAGCAAGATGGAACGCGCGTTTGTCTTTTTCGGCAATAACATCGAAATGGTCGTGATTGCGAATCGCATTGTTATAAATGATCGCTGTAATACATATTTGTACCATATTACTTATTTTTAACAAAAATAATTATTTTTTTTACCTTTTCACTTACTATCAAAATAATCAAGAGACGACAAGAGTATCGAAGATAATAATCAAATCATTTGATAATTAAATTTATAAGTTTCGCTTAGAATGCATATTTTTAATTAATTTTTTATGTAATATTTATATATATATATTTATATATATTGTATATATATATATATATATATATATTTTATTTGAATTATTATTAATATATAATAAATAATTGTTTATTTTAATAGTTAGCAGTTTGTATAAAATACTACAATGATTATGAAACGTAGTAGTTATCTCATTAGTTAATTAGTTATCTCATTAGAAAACTATGCATAAATTATTGTATTTTGTTAATAATAATTCAATGTTTTATTGTTAAAGTTAAACAAAAATAATTTTGGTCTTATAAATTATGGGGTTACATGAAACAAGGTAAGAGAGTAATATTGTAATTTTTATTGTTTGTGTTTATAAAAATATTATTTTGACGCGTTTCCTTATACTTCTTTCTGTGCTGAGAAATATTACAGACGAGAGAAAATACCAGTGTATCCTTTGAAATTTAAAAATTATTTTTTGTGTGTATTTTTGCTTTATTCTTTTTATTTTATCACATGCAGCACATAAGATTGTCCGTATATCTGTTCTTAATTTTTTATCGCACTACCGCGAGATTAAAGCAATGCTTGTTCAAAACTTGCTTGTTGGATGCTTGTTGTTGGACGAGTAAGAGTGTCGCTTGGAACAATAAATGTTCCGTTGGAAGTAAATGATGTTCCAGGAAACGAATGATAATCACGATAACTTTTAGCCGGCTTAGCACGATAACTAAATTCATCATTATCATAACAAAATCCGGGCAATAATACACGTTCGGCTTTTCGATTGCACTAGGCACTTAATGGCATCGCTCTAGATTGATATCAAGTAATTATCGTTCACGTGATGAAGCATCGTTTCCCGGAGAATCCCCATGCCCTCTTTTCCCTCGGAAATAATATAGTGTGGGCGTAAAATACGGGATATCCCGCTTCCAACATTACAAATCGCTCCGCCGCCAACTTTCCGATGATTTATGCAACCGCGCGATGACTGATGATCCTCTTTATCAGATAAATGTACTACCGTCCCGCGACGATCAAGTCTTCACATATTTGCTACAACTTCCATATTTTACGTGCGCTCATTTATTCTTAGAGCTTAAGCTGCGACAACGTGCAGAATTCTTTTTCTTAAAATGCTTCTAACACAACGACAATACGCAGCGTCAATAGTACTATACTTCTCGGTATTGTTTAAAGCACATTGGTCCGTTCAAGAATATTTTCTTTTCTACAGGATGACAGGGAAAAATTGTAGGAAATACATACAATTGTATTTTATAATGGATAAAATAATATTATAAGATAATTATTTATAATTATTTTAGAATAAATTAAACGATATTGGAAAAGAAAATCATCATTTTCATTAGCATATAGTACAAAAAGAATGTATATCCACTATTTGATATTTTATCAAAATCATCTTATTTAATCACATTATTTGTTATTTTTCAATATTTTATTATTATATACTTATAATAGTTCTATTGTAGCGATAAAACGAAGAGACAACGTGTTAATTTACTTTATACTTCGTCCACTCATTACACAGAATAACAGCTATTTAATTTCAACTTTTCTGTGTTTGTCACGGATGTGCCTTATGTAGATAAACGAAAAAATTCTATTGAATGTTTAATTTCCTTAAAAGTGCGATATCATCTATAAAAATAATATTATATTATCTCGAAATAGTAATATTCTCCTACGGATTCAGTTGCGGTACGAAGCTTAAAGAAAAATCGTGCTGTACGCTCTTAAAGCTGATAGTCCATGTCTGTAATGAGAGGTTATCTGCAGTAATGCCAAAGTGATCCGTGTAACTGCAATTGGAAAGTGTTACGACCTCCGCTTCGTTACGCACGCAATGCGGGCGCACAACTCGCGCAACCGCGCGATATTACATAATTATCACGTAGGAGGTTTTGGCTCGCGTTCCAACTGCGGATACACGGCAAGATTACCGCCACTTTATCCGTTAATGAAGTGGCCGATCGATCCGTGCTATCTCCGCGGCTCGTACATCCTGGGGCAATATTTCTCAAATATCCCCCGTTGTATTTCCCTCTGCATTTTTTATTCTTATCCGCAATCATAACTCAATGCAGTGACACAAATCTTGTTTTAACGCTTCCATATGTTTCATTGTATGCGTTTCCAATCTCCATAAAAGCGATTGTGTATTTATGTTTTATTCTATTAATTTATTTTGTTACATATTTTTGTTATATTTTTTTGCAAAATATAATAAAAATTTGAAAACAGTTGAAATGCTTCAGATAAAAATACGATGCACCTGTTGTAATTTAAAAAAAAATTTCTACGTTCCATAAATAACTAAAAGTATAACTAAAAGTTATATAAGTTTAAAAGTGAAGTGTAATTTAGAACACACAAAAATATATTTATTAAGAAGCATGTTGAATCGTTAATAATTAATAACTTTTAATATCCATAAAATATGCACCAATATCGCTGTTTATAAATATTATCCTTTAATAATTCAGAATATTATTATTTATTGTTATTACAATTTATTAAATAAGACAACAATTATGTTCTCTAAGATTTTAAAGTTTTTAAGATTCTAAGAATTGAAAAATATTTCTTAAATGTTTTTTCCTTTCTCTGATTCTGAGTTTTAAATTTACCATATTGTCACAAAATTATCGTGTTACTATTTTTATCAATATTTTATTAATCAAATTAACTTCAGCGGAAAATCTAAGCGTTTTATATGTATATGTATATGTACACACACACGCGCGCGCGCGCACACACACAAATAAAATAAGTGTGTGTGTGTGTGTGTGTGTATAAAAAATTTGAAATTACAGTTTATCGAGGGAGAGAAAAATAGTTGCCTATCACATCATGATCGTTGAAAATTTTTGATTCAAATCCCGGAGTTGAAGAGAATAACTGTTTGGGGAAGGTGAAAATAGTTTCGCAATTAAATCGTTCTATTTCCTACAGTTTGTTTTTGTCCCCAACCAATTTTGCGGTCAAAATTTAAATCAATCCCGCCCTCTTCATCCCCCTATTTATCTATCTCACCCTCTCAGAGGGATCCCCAATGCGCGTAGTGGGATTCATTTGCTATCGCGCGGTTAACTTTCAAACAATGTTGCCATTGTACATATTGTTCCGCATCCGTGACTCACCGACGACAGGGTAGAGCGCGACACACAAAGCGATGCGTATCCTGCGGTGGATAAAGCAAACGTGCCTTCGGGGATGTTATCTTTGTTACGTTACTCGAATATATGCGTTTGTGTGTACTCGAAAATGTCGCGGCACTTCACTTTATATAACCGCGTGCGACGCGCATGGCGACATTCGACATTCGCTTTTCGACGCGATTTGTACAGAGGGCATAGGATATGTAATCGCTGCGGGATGTCACATCGCACATTAACAACTATACTAAGGGCTTTAATCCTTTCCTTGTTACAAATCCGTAATAGATATATATGTCAACTGCAATCTGCTACATTATTATATCTATTATATTATTATTATCTACTATATGTATATCATGTCGAATGTTTATTAAAAAGAAAAGAATTATTTTCGATTAGGTTTTAGTAAACTATTTATTTTTTTCTAAAGAATCGCTGTGCATTAATAGAGAAAAAATTCTCTTGCTTTTTACCAATACAAGTAAATATCTCTGAGGTCTTATGCTCTGTATAAAAGTTTAAGAATATTATGTGTGTGTGTGTATGTGTGTGTAAGTGTGTGCGCTCACAATGATAAATAATATATTAATAAATTTTTAATAAATCTCTGCATTCTTTTTGACAAATAAATGAATGAAGGATGAAAAAATGCAGAGATTTATTAAAAAGATATATTATTAAAGATTTATTAAAGATATTTATTAAAGTTTATCGATACAGTGACTTTAGATGCTTACATTTTTACATTATATTACATTATATTTGCTTCGTCTATAGATTTCCCTATAGATTTAACTGATTTCTCTCTCGTTATGAAAGGACTCGTCTGAATTTACACTCGAACGCTAGCGATTGAATCGGACTCCTTCTTGGAAACTACTTGGCTACTTGGGGTTAGAGATCAGAAGTTGAGCGTGAAAAAGGAAGGTGAGGAAATTACGTGTCAGCTTGCTGTCAAAGATTCCGCTCACGCGAACGAAGTGTATGGATCCTTGACACCGCGTGTACACGACTTTCGAATTCATCTACATCATTAGCCGCGGCTGCGACACCCTCGCTACACCATCAGTGAAGTATTATTAAAATGTCGATGAATCAGTGTTTTAATTAGTGCAATTAATTAATTTTTAACAGAGATGTTTATGAGTCAGGTGTGAAACGAAAAGACAAAAGCTTGAATTTTATATTCCAGCCAAGTGTTTAAAATCCTCCATATTTTCTCGTACAATTTTTAAAGTAGATTTAACATATTTCAAGTATTACATATATTAGCTGTAAATCCAATCAATGCTTGAATAAATATCTTATTATTTCATCCAGCTAGGACTACAAATGGAGAAAATTTACAGTAATAAAAGCAGAGATTTATCCTTTAAAGATATATTATTTATTAAAGATTTATTGATGACAGTGGTTCTAAAATAATTACATTTTTCTCGCATCTCGCTCCTTTAAAATTCTCTCTATCTTCTCTGATACTCTGCTCCTTAACATTACTGAATAAAGAGAAAATTACATTTGTCTGGCGATTCACAAATGGAAATGCGAGCCGTTTCGTTCGGTCGACACGTCGACTTTGTCCAAATTTTAACTAATTTCTCCATTATGTCGTTTTACGGGGAGAACGGTGTCACAGGCCGTTGTCACGCATGAATTTCGCGCTGGGCACGAACAGTGTAATTGGACCATGCACTTCCGGATGCATGCCCGACAGAATACAACCGGTCAATCGACATGTATACATACGTTGCATAGACTGTCCTCCGAGACAATGCGGAGCTCATGTGCGTCGATATGCATATATTTACTTATTTGCACACTCTCTCTTTGCCCATTTCGTAAACGCACGTTGGTCACGTGCATACATCAAATGTATGCATCAATAATTTCGTTTCTTGTGTGTAGGAATGATTCGTCGTCCTTTTTTTTCGCGAGAGTCTCTTCCTGACGGATAAAACGATCTGTTACTGCGAAAAATAGACAATTTTTTGCTTCTACTTGCGTCTTATTTACTGTTTTATTTGTGGAATTTGAAGCAATAACATTGCGTTAGACGTATGGGTAAAGCAATAGATACTTATATAACACGTAATTATGATTTAATAATAAAGAAGTTGAATATTAAAATGTGAACTGCTGGATTTTGCATTCCAGTAAGCGCAAATTATATAAATTGTTGATTTGTGTATTTTTTTCTCTCTGGAAAGATTTGAAATCATCATTTTGTGTTTCAATTTTTCACTTTTATCTCATGTAACTTTGTTCTTTTCCATAGTAGTACGAGATATTTTAGCGTTTGAAGCAACTGATTGTCCTTGCAATTTTGAGATTTGCTTCTGAAAATAATTAATAAATCAGCAATTGAAGAAGCACAATTGTACCTATAAACAAATCGCGGTTATTGCACGTGTTCCGTGGGATATCGGTGTCAATGACTTCTCACTAACACTGTCTTTGTTTAAGAATTCGTTTATTGTAGTTTATTGTACACTGTTTCACATCAAATGTTTTGTGAATCTTGAACCGCCGTATGAACCCGCTAGCGACAACGCTTAGGGGAATGGATTCCCTGAGTCGCGGCGTATTGACGACGCTTAGGAGAACAAATCTCTGAGTCAATACCTTTCTCGGACACACGTTTCGCGTTCGCTCGTTGTCGAAAGACTGAAGAAGTGACTCGATGGACTAGACGAACCGAACTGCCCAAGATTCGTTGCCCGGGATTATGGGAGATCGGAAGCCGTCTTCCGATTGGCGTTCGGTAGCTTAATCGTTCCGCCTATCAACTCGCGACGTATTGTTCTGATCGGCGACCGAAGTCGCCGCCGAGTCGGCATGATGACAAATTACGTCGGCTTGTGTCGGCCTTTCTTCAAAGCTGTACAAACAAATAATATTCAAAAGAAACAGATCCGAGTCCATCAACGTCCGAGTTCACGCACGTGTCCGAGTTTCGCAGCGGCTTTTGATATATTTATGTATATATATATGTTCATGTATGTAAGTGTCGTGCACGACCCTTTGCGCATGTGTGTGGGAATTTACGTTTTATACGCAACATACTCCCCCCGTTGAGAGGGTAACGATCAACTATTTCAAGTTTGTGAGGATGGCCATCCGTATGTGTCGCATGAAGGAGTTTTTTACGCATCTCCTTTTACGCATATGTTGTCGCTTGTAGCGCAATTACGCATTTTGTATCGTTTGTAATGTGTTGTTATTATTATACGTTTGTTGTTATTATTGTGTGCGGTAGTGTCGCGTGGTCACTGTTCGATTGGCAATGGGCATAGCTGGTTGGTAGCTCGTTTTGTTTCACCATGCGTGGTTTTGATGGTGGCAGCTCGAGCGATTCCATCTTCACCCAGATGTAGTTCTGTAATTCTGCCCAATGTCCACTGTGAACATGGACGGCCCTTGTCCTTAATGAGTACGACGGTTCCGATTCGTAGGTTCGGTTCATCCTTTATCCATTTTTTACGCATTTGTAGCTCGTTCAGGTATTCTAGATTCCAGCGCGCCCAGAAATCCTGACGCACCTTCGTTATATGCTGCCAGGTTGATAATCGATTAGCTGGAACATTAGACAAATCGTCCTCCGGAAGAGTTGTTAATGGTTTGCCGATTAGATAATGGGCTGGAGTTAATGCGAGTAAGTCGTTGGGGTCGGATGATAAGGAAGTTATTGGGCGAGAATTCAAAATACCTTCAATTTCAATTGTAAGTGTGCTCAGTTCTTCATGGGTAAACAATGAATCTCCTACCACGCGTTTGATATGATGTTTGAATATTTTTACTGAGGACTCCCATAAACCGCCGAAGTGCGGAGCGGCAGGCGGAATAAAGTGCCAGATAATACGACGTTCGTTCGCGAATTCATTCACGAGATTCCGATGTTCCTCTGAGTTGAGTAAAGCGTATAATTCCTTTAACTGGTTGTTCGCGCCTACAAAATTTGTCCCGTTGTCCGAGTAAATATGCTTCGGTAGACCGCGTCTCGCGACAAATCTACGCAGTGCCGCTAAAAAACCGTCGGACGATAGATCGGTCACGATTTCGAGATGTATCGCCTTTATGACCATGCATACGAACACGCAAACGTATACTTTAATGCGGTTTCTATTTCGATATTTTTTCTCCTTAATGAAGAAAGGGCCGCAAAAGTCAATGCCGGTGTTGTCGAATGGGATCGCCTCACGTACGCGAACCGAAGGAAGATTTCCCATTTTGTAATTGATCGTACTAGGGTTAAGACGATAGCAACGCGTACAAGATCGCACGATCCTTCGGATTTGATTCCGGCCGTCTAATAGCCAAAATTTCTGTCGCATAATATGCAAGGTGGTTTGAATACCCGCGTGGTGATGTGTTTCGTGAGTTTCGCGAATAAGAACGTCGGTCAAATGATGTCGGCTTGGGAGTAAGATCGGGTGTTTTCGTGAGGATGACAAATTTGCGCTTTGCAGTCGTCCCCCTACTCGAATTAGGCCGTTTTCGTCTAGAAACGGATTCAAATTGGCAATTCTACCTTTATTCGCTGTGCCCTTGGTTTCGAGTTCTTTGATTTCAGCGGGAAATTGTGATGCTTGTAGTAATTTTAATATTTTTAATTCGGCTTCATTAATTTCGTTCACGCGTAATAATCCGGAGTGGACGTTGTTAGGTCGAAAACGAAGACAATAAGCTATTATTTTCAGTAATTTGTTGTAAGATGAGTATTTGTCGAGTATGTCAAGATCGTTATTAATGGTCATCAAACACGTGTTTTTCTTTAACTCTGGTACCTTGATTGTTTGTGTAACTTCCATGGGCCATTCGCATTCATCTTTAGTCAACCACGGAGGTCCCGAAAACCACGTTTGGTTTTGTAAAAACGCGTGAGGCATTTGACCTCTCGATATTGCGTCCGCTGGGTTGTCCTCTGATCTGATGTGTCGCCAGTCGTTTGAGCATTTAAGATCGTGTATTTGCGCGACTCGATTTGCTACGAACGTTTTGAGAAGATGAGGTGATGTTTTTAGCCAGTGCAACACGACAGTCGAGTCGCACCAGAAGATGACCTTATTGCTGATGTTCAACGTGTCACGTATTTCGCGGTATAATCGCGCCAGCAATAACGCGCCGCATAGTTCGAGTCGTGGTATGGTGGTGGTTTTCAACGGGGCGACTCTAGATTTGGCGCATATCAATCTACAAACGGGTCCTAGCGTCCCGCTAGAGCGCACGTATAGACACGCGCCGTAACCGACATTACTGGCATCGCAAAATCCGTGAATTTGTATGTCGTGGGACTCGTTTACCAGTAATTTGCGGTCAAATGTAACCTGATTTAATGACTCCAACTGACGAGAAAAGGACGACCATTCAGTATGTAAATTCTGCGGGAGTGATTCGTCCCAATGCAATCCGGATCGCCAGACGTCTTGCATCAATTTTTTGGAATACATAACCACCGGGCCTACCAAGCCGAGAGGATCAAAAATTTTCGCGATTTCTGATAGTACATTTCTTTTGGTCCAACTTTTATCGCGCGTGATTGGATGAACTGAATAACATATTTTATCGTCGCGCGTGTTCCAGGATACACCTAAGGTTTTCAAAGAACGGTTTATGTTTCGTGTAAAATTCGCGTGTAATGCGACAGGCGCGAGATCTTCCACGATGCGCTTCTCGTTGGAAGCCCACTGTCTTATAATAAAACCGCCCTTGGCTAGCAACGCGATCACTTCCTCTCTAATTTTCCTGGCTTCGGTGATGGTTTGAGCGCCGGTCAGTAAATCGTCTACGTACAAATTTTCTTTGAGTATTTGGGATGTTCTTGGGTATGCATGGGATTCGTCATCTGCTAACTTTTGTATGGTTCGGATAGCGAGAAACGGCGCGGACGAGACACCGAACGTGAGCGTATTGAGCTGAAATGTCTCTATTTGTTCGCGTCTGCGCCATAGAATGCGTTGAAATCGTCGATCGTCTTCGTGTATCAGTACTTGTCTGTACATTTTTTCGATGTCCGCTGTGATTACGTAGTTGTATGAACGGAACCGAATCAGGTGTGTGAATAAATGGTCTTGAATAGTAGGCCCTACCATCAACACATCATTTAGAGAGACGCCGTTGCTTGTTTTCATAGACGCATCGAATACGATTCGGACTTTAGTAGTATTACTGGTATCTTTGGTGACCGCGTGATGAGGCATGTAGAATCCGTCATCCGTTGGATTTTCTACCAAGGACATGTGACCGAGTTGTATGTATTCGTCGAATATTCGGGTGTATTCGGACTTCAACGCCGCATTTTTATCGAGCTTACGTTCTAACGAAATAAGACGCTTAATTGCCAGGCTTCGCGATTCGCCGAGCTGCTTGTCTGTTTCGCGAAACGGTAAACGAACCATGTAGCGTCCTCCCTGATCGCGAGAGACATTTTTTCGGAAGTGCGTTTCGCAATCTAATTCTTCCCTTGATTTCGGTTTTTCTGTCCCGATTTCCTCGATCGTCCAAAATTTCGCGATTTGGTTTTCTAAGTTCGACGCGTGGCATACTGTAAATTTCGACGAAGGTTTCTGCGTGATACCGCCGGCTACGACCCATCCCAGTCGTGTCTTTTGTAAAAATAGATCGTGACCTTCACTCGACAAATTAATCTGACCGATCGAGAATAGTGATAAAGTTGCACCAGCACCGATTAGTAAATCGATAGGGCGAGGGAGATGGAATTCTGGATCCGCCAATTTGATGTTCGCGGGTATGTTAATCGCGTTCCGCGGAAAGGTTTCTGACGGGATTAAGTCGGTTATTGTTGGTATTGATAAGCATGTCAGATTCTTACAAAATTCATTGCGAGTTGATCGAATGGTGACTTGTACTATTCCTTTGGATTCGATACTCATAGTGTTAATCGTGCCGATCGATGACGAGTGGGACACGGAGTGTATACCTAGACGTTTTACAATCGAGTCAGAAATTAAGTTTACGGTAGCACATGTGTCTAGTAGAGCGCGGCATTTGATTAAATCATTTTTGACGTCGCGGATGTATATCAATGCGCTCGTTAAAAGCTGCGGCGCGATCAAGTGAGATATCGTTGCGCCTTCGATTGTCGATATTTTTTCTTTTGTTTCCCCTAGTCATTTGGATTCGTTGACCGCGTCGCTTGTGTTGGTATTTGTACTTGCGGGTTTCTCGAGGTGTAAAAGTGAATTGTGTCGTTTCTGGCATACTGTGCAGCTGGAAAATTTGCAAGGGGATCCGCGATGAGAACGTAGACAATTGTAACAAAGCTTAGCGTTTCTTACCGCGTCGATGCGCTTAGGTACCGATAATCGCTTAAATTCGTCGCACAAGTAAAGCGGATGGCGTTTCGCGTTACACATCGCGCATTTACGTGACGAGTTCAGCATGAAGGCTTGATTTGAGAAGGTGTTTCGTTTCCTTTTCAATGGGGGTTCGAATTTATTTCTCTCAGCCTCGTGTGTTCTCGCTCTCTCGCGTTTTGAAGCGCAAACCGCCGCCTTATATAAGAACTCGTACATGT
The DNA here is from genome assembly GCA_901521435.1 of Crematogaster levior. Taxonomy (NCBI): domain Eukaryota; kingdom Metazoa; phylum Arthropoda; class Insecta; order Hymenoptera; family Formicidae; genus Crematogaster; species Crematogaster levior. Next base: position 673,722 of record CABEGB010001192.1, read on the forward strand.
AATCTAGCTTGGGAAATTCATCGCGTTCAAGACTTAATTCCCACTTTTCTAAAGTGAGTTTTGGTAGTTTGTTCTCTAAAATATGCACAATCATCTCTGAACCGATAGAGACGCCTAGTGCACTCAGCGATGCGACGTGCTGTTGCGTGTCGTCGGCGAGTTTAGATAAACCGCTAGTGGATTCTTTATCCAATACGGGTAGGTTTACGATCGCGGAAAGATGCCGAGAAATTAGTATACGTTTTACCTCATACGATCGTTCTAGTAATTCCCAAGCGTTTGCATAATTGATACCTTCAATAGTGAAGATCTTCGTCTTATTCGCGGCTTCTCCAATTAACGCTGATTTTAGGTAGTGCAATTTGTCCACGTCAGATAAGTCCGTCTGTGAGCCTATCATGTTGTTGAATGCGTTTTTAAAAGATAACCAATTTTCATATTTGCCGTCGAACGTGGGCAATGGTGCTTCCGGCAATTTAATCCGTCGTTTCTTAGTGGTCGTGTGTCCGTCGTTGTTTGTTCGTATTTCATCGTCTAATGCGCGAACGCTTGTTTCTGGCGTGTCGATTGTATGTAGTAAATTCTCAATTCTACCCGCTAGTACGTAGAAACGATCTTGAATGTTTGTAAATTCGTCCTGGTGAGCACCGTTAGGTTCTAGCACTATGAGCTCGTCGCTGAAATCTTCGAACGCGTGATACAAGTTCGTTAGACGGGCAATTCGTAATTTTAGCGTGGCATTGTCTATTTTGCCCTTGTCAAGAGAGTTTGTCAAACTGGTGAGTTGAGCTTTGAAGGAAGTCCTCTTTTGTATGAGGAGTTTAATTCTGTCGGCCATTATGGAATAATTGGAAGTGGAAGAGGGATCGAACGACTTACTCTTACTTGTATATGGTATACGCAACTTCTTCTCGCTTCACTGGCTCAGGAGGCTTGAATACCGGATCGGGTTAGCGTGTGGGATGATCGCCACGATCCTCACTAGATCTCGAGTCCGCGAGCCCGACCTCACAGGAGGCACCAAAATGTTCCGTGGGATATCGGTGTCAATGACTTCTCACTAACACTGTCTTTGTTTAAGAATTCGTTTATTGTAGTTTATTGTACACTGTTTCACATCAAATGTTTTGTGAATCTTGAACCGCCGTATGAACCCGCTAGCGACAACGCTTAGGGGAATGGATTCCCTGAGTCGCGGCGTATTGACGACGCTTAGGAGAACAAATCTCTGAGTCAATACCTTTCTCGGACACACGTTTCGCGTTCGCTCGTTGTCGAAAGACTGAAGAAGTGACTCGATGGACTAGACGAACCGAACTGCCCAAGATTCGTTGCCCGGGATTATGGGAGATCGGAAGCCGTCTTCCGATTGGCGTTCGGTAGCTTAATCGTTCCGCCTATCAACTCGCGACGTATTGTTCTGATCGGCGACCGAAGTCGCCGCCGAGTCGGCATGATGACAAATTACGTCGGCTTGTGTCGGCCTTTCTTCAAAGCTGTACAAACAAATAATATTCAAAAGAAACAGATCCGAGTCCATCAACGTCCGAGTTCACGCACGTGTCCGAGTTTCGCAGCGGCTTTTGATATATTTATGTATATATATATGTTCATGTATGTAAGTGTCGTGCACGACCCTTTGCGCATGTGTGTGGGAATTTACGTTTTATACGCAACAGCACGTGGTATAAATATTTCCAAACAAATTCCAATTTTTCTTCGACCCGTCTAGCTAATTTTATTATTAATTGTTAACACTACGTTTCGACCTTTGGTTTGAGTCCTTATCAAGTGTATAAAATTTACATATAACTATGCAGATGGAAATCGCCCATTGATATCTGTCTCATTGACATTGCGCCCAAACTACATCAATCTAGAAGCTAATTAAAGTTGAGGAATGTCAGTAACAGATAGAAGTGTGTATAATTAAACAAATTCTAAAACTCACATATTCTTTTGTGCGTTGCAGATAAGACTCAGTCAAATAAAAAAACAGCGACTTTTCTTTTGTGGGACACGTCACATTATACAGACATTTAATAAGTGACTGTTATAACTACGCGATAGAACCAATGTCAGAACATACAACAGTAAATAATAGCTATACGTCATGTGTCAAATGATAAAATCATATAAACATTACAAATGTGTCGAAAGGTAATAACAGTTTTTATAAATATTTCCGCCGCGATCATCCATTCATAATAGGGCAGAAATAGGCATGAAAAACGCAAAAAGCTGCACAACCGATTTGTAGAATGCGACATTAAATCGAATCCTCTCTCCTAAAGAGAATCCTCCCCAAAAAAAAATGTCAAAAATATCACGTGCAATATAAAAAAAATTCCAGTCATCGGGGAATCGACGCGGGCTCTCGTCGATATTTACGCAGGTGCATCAAAGTCATGTGCATATTTAATTCCGTCGGTCGACGGAAGGCACTTTACGGGAGTGTAACTGCATCGGCGTACAGATGGACGAATATTTCTGTCAATTTGCGCTCGCTCGATTTGCTTCGCGTGCGTCATGGCGTTGCCAGTTAGCCGGTTATATCCTAAAATCAGCGAGTGTGCCGATAGACAATCACTCCGTGTAATCACTCCACTCCGCTCGAGTATTAGCCAGCTGTGCGAGATAATTCGGCTGCCCGAATACAATCTTCCTTCCGGAGTTGACGTGATCCGCATATCGGTTTATCATGCTTCAGCGTGTTCTCCGGCCGGAAGAAACACGTCGCCCTGATAATCCTGTTCGCATTCTTGTACATATAATAGATCATTGACGAAAAATCAAACTACAGTAGGACTCATGAGCTAGGGATAAGCTTTTTTAGTGATAATGGTGGCGCGATAAACTTATTTATAAATGTCTCTCTTTTCCTAATGTCACCTATAGATATAGATAAAAATTTTATGGCTATTTATATATCAAATATTATACGGCTTAAACTGAATTAAGAAATAAGTCACTCGCATCGAAAATAGACATTCTGCAGTTTCACTTTATCTATGAAAAGACATTTCCTTTCGTACAACGCTGTTATTTTTCCAACGAATGTGCTTTCTCTACTTTCATCCTTTGTCTTTTTAAACTCCGAGAGAACCGTTCAAAAACTAATTGTCGCATTTTCCCGGATGAGAGAAAAATAAACCCGCGAGATCGAACGGACGGACTTGGTCGACGGAGACCGTCACTGTGAATGAAAAAAAATCGACATCCGGCTGCACGCATGGCAGCTTAATTACTGGCCCCATGCCGGAGTGTGAAATTGTCAGTTACTGAGAAGACACACGGATGGGAATCGCCGGACCACAAATTAACGCGAATGTGCACCGTGCACTCGTATTCTGACATATCGATTTCTTCCTTGAGACATATCGGTCTGTGAAAAATCGAAAAGATACAAATGCTACAAAGAAAATTTAATAGAAGTAAATCTCTTTAAACTGATATTTTTTATGCAAAATAAATCTCACTTAAAAACCAATCTTTAAATTGATGAATACTTTGGTGATATTTTCTTGGAAACATAATTAAAATTGCTAAATTATTGTAATACATTAAAGAGTGCGAAAAAAATAATTATTAGAATTTCTTTGTAAACATTTAAATACATCGCATAAAAAAATAACTTTTTTAGTTTTTAAATTTAGCAAAATAAATCTTATTACTTGTGCAGTAAATGACGGGTCTTTTATTGTTCTCATTGCTACATGATGATCGTTCTCATAATAAAATACCTCAAGTGTTTGAATTATCACAGCAAAATATTGTGCTCTGCGTATCGTCCTTACTGATGCCTTTTCCAACTTCGAAAGAGAATTCATCGTGGTATACTTTACGTCGATCGTCGATCAGTTGAGAATATAAAATTGCAATCTCATAAAATATAGAAACGCTAAAGTGTATATAGATAACATGTATATCAGCTCTGATCGATACTCTGTACTGTCGAGATAGAACAAAAAGTGTTATTTTATGCATTTAACAATGTAAGTTTAACATATTTTAATGTACTTTGTTGAACTTTATTTCCAGATAAATGGATTAAAAAGAGACTTTTATAATCTGTAATTAATCAATTCTATTCTGAGAATTATAGAAAACCGATGAGACTAAACCGATAACAAGTCTCTATTTAAAACAATGGAGACTCCACGATTTTCGATTCCGTTTTTATATGCAATAACGTTTTTGGAATCACCTATAAAAAAAGAAAAAGAGGAGGAGAGGAGAAGAAAAGAACATCTATGAAAAAACTCACTGAACCTATTTTAGTCAAACTGATAAATGTCGTCTGATGAAAGTGTCTTTTAAGAGGGTAGAATAAGAGGGTATGCGATTATTCTGATAAGCGAGACGTGATCGTGTAAATTTAGACTGATGTGATTTACGACACCAACTCGCAATAAAGTTTTCTATCCCAGCGGCTTTGCACTTTATCGATTAACGACATTGTCTATAATGGGATAACATTGATTCTATATGCGAACATTACGTAACTCAATATTGCGCGGAGTGTATATGTCAATCGATATGAGATTAATAGATTCACGTTTCTCAAATAGTTAGCTATTGACATGTCCATGGTATTACTATGGCCGCGAAGGATCTCGGCATATCTGCATAATCAAATAGAATATAACAGAGGCTATCTCTGGAATCGGAATATCGTAATATGAGAATTTTACGTCGCGAAGTGTAAATTAATATTTAGCGAATATACTAGTAATAATATTACGGCAATCCTCAAGGCTATTAGCGTCGACAAATACAGGAAATCGCTGAAGGCCACCTGGATATTAACCCTTAACCACGGACATATGAAATACGGAACATTAACCTGGACGTGTCGTCCTTCAGACTACTAGCTTTATTGCGTTTGAAACATTGTATGGGATAATTAAATTGTTTGTAGCTCCTGTTATCGGTTAAAATACGTACCTCGGAAACAGGAAAAACTCAAATGTTTAACAATTAACTCGTAAAAAAATACATATATTTCTTTTACGCGTCGTCTGTGAGACGACACGTCCGTGGTTAATATAACGATATCGCTCGTATTTCTGGAACAGTACCTACTTTACATATCTGCGATCATTTTGTTCATTAACATAGAAATTAATGCTGGAGATTATCCGATAACATTTTATGTTACATTCATTATAGCTACTCGTTCGTCTGAGTATTTCAGTTTGTATTGTATAATCCAAAAGAAGTGATAAATCAAGTAAAACGGACATTTTTAATTGAACTGTATTAATTAACATTTGATAATTAAACATTTGATAACTGTTTAATAAGTATAAAATACGATAAATATAAAATATAATCTTTGCAATTAATTGATTTGGAAGCCATTCTTTGAAATGTAAGAAACAAATCGTCATTTTTCGAAGCTTTAATGGAAATTACTTACTTAAAATATTTTTCATATAAGACAGCCGACTGGTGTGGTAATGTTACTTAAAATTCTTGCAAAACTCCCATTCCGCGGATGATATATGCGGGTCATAAAATGATAAAAAAATCTGGACGCCGTTGGGAATCACGCTTTATAACGATTTTGTGTAAAATAAAATTTAAGCCATGCACAGCCGCCATTAGAAAAAAAAAACAAATACGAGAGAGAGAGGGAGAGAAAGAAGGACGCGGAATTAAATGTGAAAATTCGTCACTTGCGCTTTTGCCCCGGCAGCCGGTTTAGCGCCTAGCGACAAGGCTGTTTGAAGAGTAAGGCAGCCTTTTTTTCCTCCATTTTCTCCTTCCACGTAGTACTTATTCGATATCTACAAAACTTTTCGTCCCTGCAGCGAGTGAAGAAGTGCACTCACCGCCGTTCCATCGCTCATAACCGCACGCCATTTTGCGCCGGTGGGAAAATCCCGCGGAAAACTTTGCCGGGTCCTTCATCTAGTTAGGAGTCGCAACCATCACGCTCATCCTTTTGATTAAATTTATCGGGTGGCTGTCCAACTTTTCAGTCGATTGTTACGTCGAACTTAATTAGCTCCAGGTGGTCGAGTGTCAAAGTGAGAAACGGGAATTAAATCGAGTGGCCTAAAATGCGCTGTCGCATAGATCTCTCTTCTTTAAAATACAGTGCTGCGTGTGGCACATGTGCACCTCGTAAAGTAAATCTTTGAGAGCGCAGAGGAAACGTAAAATAGATATCTCTTTATACATATTAGAAACATCTAATTTTTTCAATCAATTACTTTATATGACAATGAGTTAGCACATAAAATTGTTGTTGTATGTGTGTTTAGCTTATCATTTGAAATTGAAATTCCTTTCATACCGAACTTTCCTTCCAGTCATCAAGATACAATAAATTTAATTGAAAATAATTATTTAGAAATTTACGATACTTTCACGGTATTGTCGATATTAATGTTATTTTTCAAAATACTAGATTATTATCATTATAAAGTTTTGTCTAATCCGCGATGTGTGAAATGTCGTTGGAAACATAAGTTTCCAACATAAGCCTGTCGTATTCTTGTTACTTTCGGAGATATATAACATATGCTGACACGTGTGGTAACAATGGCCTTACGTGTCTGATATCATATGAAGAAAGAAATCCATCTACAGTGCTGATGGACGAACTTTATATTAGAAAAGTTTTTATGTCTTCGGTCAAAAAACGGTCCTTATTCTCTTTCTTAGACAACTGTGATGTATCGGGATTTATAATCGTGTCAACTTGTGCTCGTGATATATTACATTCTAAATCTTATAGATAAATATCTCCCGAAACGTCAAACTAAAAAAACTTGTTGTCTCGCAACCTCCAGGCATTAATTGATTTATAATTAAATACAAATTAAATTAATTCTTGGTTTTAGAAATATATTTATTTATTTATTTATTTTTTAATTAAATAGTATTATCATGTGAGATCTACATTGTTTGTTTGTGCGTTTTATTTAGCAATTCCTTTTGTTGAATAATTTTTTATTACATCTATACCCATACAACACCGGAAGATTGCAGAAACATTGCCAGACATTGGTCGGAAATATTGTAATATTGCCTGGAGGTTGCGAAATGTTTCCGCAACATTACTGCAAGATTGCGGTAATGTTGAAATATCCGCCCTCAGAAACATTTCAATGAAACATTCCAGCAATATTACAATGTATCATCTCCGAAACGTTGCCATAAAATGCTATATCAACATTACAGTGAAAAGTTTTATTACAATGAAATGTAATAATTTCAATTACGTTGACACATATGTATGTACATGCTATATCTGCTACTTTAAATTTCAATAAATAAATAATATTGTGATCAGTAAGTAATCATTACATAAAATGTGACTTTAAAATATCGTTACTTTTTATGTGTGATGTAAATGTTACTTGTTCGTTGAAATTGCAAATATCGGATAAATGTATGTGTCAAACGTATAAAATTACTACCTATCATTGTAATTATATATTTATATAGTAAAAACTATGCTGAAAAAAAACTATGCTGTAACTCATACCTCCATCAATCATCGTATTTTGATAAAATGTAAAAAACTACGCTGTAACTCATATCTCTAATCATATTTTAATAAAATGTTAAAAAAAATTATATAAAAATTGTAAGCTTCCAGTGTAAATGCAATATAACACGTGTATTATGTAACAGTTATATTGCAGTATTATGTTCAGTGGGAAATTATAACTAACAGTTATATAACTGTTACTTGATGTTTGCTGGGCTATTTCTTGAAGGTTTAGACAACCACTGATATTTTTCTTGGAAACCGCCAACTGAGGTCCCTTAGAATCAAAATGACAGATTGTGCTATGCCCTACTTTTGTAAGACTGATAATCGTACTAATTAACCAAATTTTTGTTGCCAACGTAATATTTCAACAACATTGCTGAATCATTCCACTGAAATGTTACAATTGTATCTCTCTGAAATATCTACGCAATATTACATTGCAATGTTGCAAAATTCCTGCAATTTATTTGGAAGCTTTTATGCCGTATGGATAAAAAATAGAGTTTCCTTTTAATAAAAAAAAAAAAAAATCTCGCTAAGATGGGAGTTTAAAGTTTGCGAAATCATATTTGAAATTAACCGCAACAGAATCCTCTTTCACGTCTCGTGTAATCCCGCGAAGAGCGTGATCTTTCCGTCTCCGCGAAATAGCAAAAGCTGATTCGCGTGGTCATGAAGTTCGACATTATTACGCGGATATTAAATTTGCTGCGAATGTGTGGTGCAAGAGATGCGCAAGCATAATTTTCATTCCTGAGGGAATCTGCAGTCGCCAACTTCTAACAAGTTAACCAAAGTTTTATTCTTTTATTTCGCAATAATTAAAGTTCACGGAAACTTACGATACCATCTGCAACCCTTGTCAAGTTGGGTTTGAAGAAATCCAACCGCGATTTACGCGAACGACAGGCGTAGAGCTGCGCTTCCCTTGTTACTAACTTCGATGCATTTTGTTCACTCGAGTTGATCGATAAAGGCTATGTGAAACTTGCGTCTTATACAATATCGCTGAAATCGCCGATGAGAAAGATAATCTTCAGGCTTCCGGTTACAATATATGTCTTTTTAATTGAATACTTAATATTTATTATTTAACACTTATCATTTAATTATGCATTTAATTATGCATTCTGTGATTCTGTGTCGGTATAATTATAAAGTTATAAACTATAAATTACAAATCAAGAATCATAAATCCTAAATTATAATTTATCAACTATACATATAAGCTAATTTAAGAAATAACTTATAAATTATAAATTATAAATTACAAAGATATTTTTATCTTATTGTAATATTTGCTGTATATCATATTCTTTACTCTATATCATATTGTTTTAAATTGTCATTCTTTGTAACTTATTCTGATTAATTGTAGCTATAGATTAATTATACCTACTTTCATATCTGTTTTTTTATCTCATACTACTACTTTCCCGCTATTGCCTTTTTCTTTTCTTTTTTACCTTGTTTATTAGCTATATTTTTCTCTTCTTCAAATCCTTAACGTATTTTAATAACAAGAATGGACTAAAGAAAGTAACGCTTCTGTTTTGATAAATAAATGGAAATTCGAATAATGAAATAAAAATGTATAAAATGGATAGGAGCTAAGAGAGTTACTTTACAAAATAATATATTCTTTTTCTATATATTTTCTCTTGAAATACAGTTAACTGTATGATAAAATAACTTCTCTGTTACCGTGTGCATATAAAGATTTATGCGCAGCAATTCAAAATGGAGCACAATAAAGAGATTGGTTGAAGTGGCGTGTTGTTATCGAATTTTTTATTGCAAAAAATATTTACACAATAGAATTTTATCGAGAAAATCGAGGGAAAAATGCGAGCAAGATTTTTCTGCTGTATAAATAGAATCCGAAATTTTGCAAGAATGCTGTGCAAAAATGTTATCTTTATGAAATAAGAATTGTTAAAAACATTCTATTGAAGTTAGTTACATGAATAATTAGTAAAATTTTGTACATACTTTTCAGTTATATTTGGTCAAAAAGTGATGATGTTATTTTTCATCTCTTGCTGTAATAAGCACTCGGTTTACAAACCGCTAAAATTGAAAACTATTTTAATGTTTCCCAATGTTTGCCCAGCGTTTAATTTTTTTAACCAACAATACATAAGCAAATAGTTGTTGGGCATTGCGATTGATTGCCAGGCAATCAAAATCAATGAAAATCGCTTCTCCTGAATAAATAAGAAAACGATCGGTCCAAGTTTCTTCGTGTCAGCAAAGGAGAGACGTAGAAAGAAGTTCTCTTTGATTCACGTGACCAGAATAATATCCGATCCGTCTTAACTAGTCTTAACTAGTGGTCCGACATTGAGATACAAGAATTAAATACATATCAAATTGAAACATGTACAACAATCTTCTTTGATTAAAGTGGATATAATATTTTATTCTTTTTTAAAACTTTTATAATAATTAATAAATATTAAACAAACCAAGTAATTTGTATATGACTACACGTAATGGCATATTGGCTTTGATGTAAATTACATTACATGTAGTATATGTATAAGAGAAATTACATATATTACATATATTGTCGTTTTATAATCTCTTTTACATCCGACATTTTTATATCTATATACAAAGATATATAATCATATTCACACAATGCACATAACGAAACGTCAAGAACAAATCATGCTATTATCATTGATACAGCAAATGTAACAAATTCTCTGTGACGTAATTGTTGTAAATAGAAGTCCATGCGAACGTGGCCACAAGGAAAATGACGAAGACCACGGAGACTTTCCTTTCAATTACCGTAGTTAAAATGAGTCCTTCCCTAGCACGTGACTCGAATGCGACGTTCCTTGGCTTCAGTCTATATTCTTGATGAAGGAGTGGCTTGACGAACGGTCCACTCTTTTCCGTTCTTTGGAGTGATCGACGAGGGGTTGAGAAAATCCATTTTGTTCCCTCCTCAAGGCGAAGGTACACCGGCTGATAAATCAAATGTTTCCATACGGAAACACATCGTTGCCTAGAGAGCTCTCATTAACAGGTCTCGCCTCCGAGGGTATTTGAGGTCTACAAATAAAATATTAGAATCCTGCAATTGTAATAAACTAATTAACACTGAAGTCAGAGAGCAAAATAAGAAAATTTCGTATTTGTTAAGTGACAGTTGATTTTGTTCGGTTTCCGTTATTACTTTAAATCAATCAATTTTAGATAGTTATTTCCTCGATATTTGATTAAATGTTACAAAATTGATGTTTTATATATTTTAATGGACGTTAATTTAACGAGGACGGTTCCAAATCAGAAAGATACTGTAAAATTTTTCTTAGACATTGTAAAATTCAATCGCTTTTGCTTCGTGCAGCAATTTTCATGCATAAGATAGTCTTGAGTTCTAAATAATGATCTCACTATTTCGTTATAAAGATGTATTTATTCGATATTTTTTAATGGTGTAAATAATCTTTGTTGAAAATTAAAAAGCACAGTCTAATCATCAAAAACAAGATCGCCGCAATTGATATTTAATGAATACCCACATATCCGCTGCAGATTCTATAATGAAAATTCACTGCAGATTTTCATATGTTGAAAAAAACTTCTTAAGTCTGTCACTGCGTTTAATTAATATTGTAAAATATACTATACAATTTCTGCAGTGCGTTTCAAAATGAATAAACAGCACCTTATCGCTGGTATTCGAATCCTTTGCGATAGCGTAAGACTGACGCGGCGCACATTCTTTTATCAGGATTAAAATGTTAATCTAGACCAGAAAGCAGAGGTGAGCGAGGAGCACAAGAATCGTGTTTTGATGCAAAAGCAATTCCAAACTAATAATAAGTGAAGGGAAAAAAAACAGTTGCAATTAGAGAAATGCTCGGCAGGAAGCATGCGTGAGATCGAACGAAGAAACGAGTGCGCCGCATGACTGAGATAGAAACCCACGGAAAATTGCAGCAACTCGAGAAAATTGCATTCCTTCGCACGTCGTGAGCTGCGGCCAAGGCAGCCTTTCCCCTTTCTAGAGAAATAATCCAGAATCCGAAAGCTGCACTTCCGATGTCATTAGGCAAATTCGCGCGGTCATTTTGGATGCAGATTAAAGATGAGCGTTAGAATAACTCCGCACGAGAGTTGTATCCGACGGAATGCTATCATGTAAATGGCGTGGTAGTGGAACTTTGCGTTACGCGTATAACAATTGTGTAAACATATCACGGAAAAGCGAGCTTGCTATTAAAAGCAGCGAAACGCTTTCACACACGCTCTGGTAATACACAATTCTAACAGCACGATTACGGATACACTTACTCGCAGATGTTCGACTTCTGAATTAAAGTTTTTGTTTTCGTCGCACACGGACACAAACAAACTGTAAATTACAGGTAAAACTTATGTGTGCACAGCTTTTTCATAAAAATATCTTCGTGCGTGCAGAAACATTTTCTTTTAATTCTCTGTTAGGCGAACTATTTTTCATCTACCAATGATCGCAATGTATCTCACCAATTTTCCCATTATTTTCCTTCGCTTCTGGAAACAATTTTTCTTTCATTAGCACTTGGCTAATAGACCAGGCAGAAAAAATATATAAAAAATATAAAGAATAAATTAACAAGTTAACTGACATTAGGATAGATAAAAACTGAAGGTTAGTAAGAAAAATGAAAACAATTGTTATAGCTTGATGTGTATCTATCGTGACTAACGGAGGATTAATACAACTTGAGATAACGCATTTCGTAGCCATTTCAAGCAATTCCCGTTTACGTTAAGACATCAAAGTAAAAATAGTGACGTTCTTGTCGAAATCGTTCTATTATTGCCACGCTTGACAATTTGATCAGCAGCAAAGCATTTACTCAGCGCATCAAAGTTCTGCCTTTCTCAATTTCTTCTTTTTGCGCCGTCATGCGCGATTCCCTGTGTTTTACAGATCCCAGAATACTTTTTTCCTTCGTTTTCACTCTCAATTTGCGTAAGTGCGCGACCTCACGGTTGAACCCTTCTCCTCACGTCCCTTATCCTCGTAGATAGCCTGAAGTTTTGCTCATTATCTAAGTAGCGGATAAGCGGCCTCGCGCACAGCAATTTACGATTGTCCAGCCGCGTGCGTGGTCGATTGTCCACGAATTACGTACGCACGCCCGGCGTTCAGCCCCACACATACGCGAGGGATTTCGTGATGTATAACGGCCCGGTCAAAGTTTGCGCCAAACACTCGTTAGACAAGGAGCGAGACGAGGGTGAAAGTTGTCCTCGGGTTTGGCGCGCTAACTTCACGGCAGCATTGTTGTCGCTGAATTTACTAACTAAAATTTGATTCACACTATCTACATCGTTACATCAGGAAATAGGATCCTCGGATAGAAACAACATACCATTATGTCGTATTTATATTTATACGAATCTAAATAATGACACGAAAAATATAAACTTGCTGGGAATGTGTAATAATGATATATGTATAATAAGAATAAGTTGTAAATGTGTGAAGCCAGAAAGCTTTGTTAATCTAGATATTACTGCAATTTGATTTTAATATATAATTATGTTTATAAATAGAAAAATGAGTTTATCCTTCTTGTGTTTTTACCCTGAAGAAGATTAAAGAGAAAAAGGTTATTGCCCAAGATTAAGTGATACGAAAATGTAGATTGCGAAATACTTGACTTGATATTTTGAGTCTTTTTTGAAATGTTATCTCTTTATGTAAAATAATGTGTAAAATAGTGTGTAAAATAATAATAATAATAAAAGTAAAAAAAAATTAAGAATCAGTGTATCTTATCGTAAAAGAATTTATTGATCTTTATAGGATAATTCCTATATAATTCCCATAAATAAAATTTAGAATCTTACAGGAACGCAATAATACTGTGAATCAATCGCATTAAAATAACTTTCAGTAGCAATCACGGACTACATATGTCAAGCACAAATGCACACGACAAACGTAATGCACATGTTATAAAAGTTGCATGTACATCTTTTTATTAAAATGTACATGCAACTTTTACAACATGTGCATCACGTTTGTCGTGCGCATATCATCGTGACAAAATTTAAATTAATAAAAAAATAATCAAATATGTAGTGAGTGTAGAGAAATATCAAAAAACGCGGTAGCGTCTCGCACCAAGTATACGCGCAGCGAGATCGGACCGCGAATCTTTCACGCGAGACGACGTTTCGAGAGACTCTTCAATTATCAGATCTCAATAACGGCTGATTCGATCAACTTCTAAATAGGCTCAATGAATAGTTTCGATTTGATTTGCATAAAAAAAGTGTTTTCATTTTTCTTCTATGTGTTCTACACGAGCGGAAATATTGCAATGCAAAGTTCTAAATGTTGCGATTTACGATTAAGATACTCCATTATTTCCTTAGTTATTCGCCAAGTGTGGACAAGGGGGAGTGTGGAAGGTGTGGGGAAATGTACTTCCGCACGTGCTATATTGCGTTTTCAACTCAATACTGACTCAGATTTATTAGATCGATACACAGATGATTATCGACTGTGAGAATATGAGTTATGAGTATCGTTGACATATTTACTACTTGCAGTAAAGCACGTGTAACTAGTTAACAGATCCAGTTTCTAATGAGAAATGATTCGTCGATTGACGTCGAAATGATCATTTAACGTCAAATCAACGTTAAAATTATTAAATCGATAAATACCTGATAATTTATCTGACTTTAAGTCTGTCACAAGACTTAAGATTCAAAGATGGCATGTAAGATTAATATACCATACATATATATTTCAAACAATAAAATTATGAGCTTTATTACTTGCAATATAATATAAATATAATTTTTATTTTAATCGCGATTGAATTATCATACACATGAATTTGTGAATTAAATTTATATGGCTTTACCAATATAAAAGAAAACTTTCTCCAATAAAAAATACTATAAATTGAAACTACTTTACAACTGTGATCATTCTGCAGCTGCATCGTGTTCTTATAAAATACTAGAAGTTTCTATTCTCTGAAATTCTTCAAAAACATGGAGAACAATCGTACCAACACGTTTTCTATATTTTTGATTACCTTTCTATTAATATCAACTTTCATCACAATGGTGAGCTCTGAATCATATATCATAGACGCTCCGAGACGTCCTGAGTGTCCTCCTGGACAAAGAAAAACTAACCATGGACAGTGCCGCACACCAACCGGCTAAAGAACGGAAGGTACAATTTGCTTAACATATTTTGTTAGACATTTTTACAACTATACATTTTTACAACTATAATCTTTTCTGATCTTGTTATCATATCTTTCAATACGATGAAGAATGTTATTTTTTCGAATGATTTAATGATATGTCAAATAAATCTGTATTAACTTATATTAACTTTGACAATTTTGGAAAATGTGTTGTTATATATTTAAAAATTAGTTTGAATACATATATATTGTGTAAAATTTTAATTTGATTTGTTAAATTACTAACACATATTTGTCTTTGTAAAACATTTCAGTGTTATATGTTTTAGATGTATATAATAAATTATTAAATACGTAATTATTAAATACGTTGTATATGATAAATTAATTATTAAATTTCGGGAAACAAAATTTTTAATATAATAATGTGACTATGAAGATTAATTTTATTAATGGATTAACTTTTGATTTGTAGGTACAAAGGAGACAACAATGCTATTTCAATTTGCATGTGGAAAACAATAGAAATGTTTACAAGTGTATACTGAAAATGAGCAAATATAAATAAATTACTGTATAAATGGATAATTTCTGAGTTTTTATTTTTACTATCTACAGTTTCATGAATAAAATACGAAAAGACAAGTTTGATGCTCAACCTTACCTTACGTGCTTTTACTTTCAAAATTTTAGAGAAATTATTAAATTATATTCAGGATTGTTAAAGTGAAGATAACGTAACATATTGATGTTAATATTAATATTTTAAAGCTTTTAAAAATTTATTTTTATACAAAGTATGACAGCAAACATAAAAAATAGAAAAATAGATGACTAACATAAAAATAGCAACTTGAAAGAAGAAATTATTTATCACGCAAGAACGAATTTCAATCAAGAAAGTTTGTGTTGCTTTCGGTAGAGTTTGCTGGAATCGTTTATTGTGAATTTGTGCAAAGCTTAAGTTTTATGTCATGAGGTACATATTGCATTATCGGTGTACTCTGACTAGAGTGCACTTCTTTTTTAAGGAGTAAGTTTAATTTTTTTTAAATGTCAGTTAAATATGATATACATGTAATTTGGGCGCACAATTTGCTGAGCTATGAAATGATATAAAAATATTATTATGAATACAAAGACCCATCTCCTTTTCCACTTAACACGCATTTTTATTAGTCACGTTATTTACATGGCGTTCAAATTCACTTATTATATATTTTTCATTTACTAAGAAGTTACAGTTTAAATTTGATACATAGGTATGTAAAAAAATCTATTATCTTAATATCTATTGATAATAAACTATTAACCCTATTCGGTCACACTTCAGTAAAATCGCGTAACGGTCACACTGGGTGAATTTCACCCAGCGTCGAAAAAGTAATATAATAAATAATATAATAATAATATAATATATAATATAATATAATATAATAAGTAATATAATATTTTCATAAAAAAAAGAATATAATATTGCTCGTCACAAAAAGTATATTTATTTTAATGTTTGAATGCGCGAAAAATGTCGAATTTTAAAGAGTGTTTATTTTACTTGAACAATGAAAATAAATAAGTAAAAATTATTATAACACAAAAATATTGTAAAAAAAAAAAAAAAAAATTTCTCTTGGGTGAATTTCACCCAGTGTGACCGAATAGGGTTAATAATATTTAATGTAATGATTCATTATTGTTCTTTTTATTACATACATTTCATTGAGATATTTATACTAATCGTGTTAACATCTGTAACATGTTTGTATAGACGACTTTTTTAGTTTTTCTATTCTTTATCTGTTGTGTTTCTATATTTAATTTTTTGTGTCTGTAACAAAGATGATTCAATGTAGCACCATAACGAGAAATGAAATGCATTCATATTTGACACGTGTGATTTGCAAATGCTAACAAAATTAAAAGACATTTTCGTGTAACAAATTTGTTAGCAAAACATATTGAAATTTAGTTTTAGTTCATGATTAATCTACCAAATTATTACACATACATCGAAACACACATGTCTAAAAGACGTCTTTATGATAGTTTTTGGATTTAAAAAATGCGAATATTTACCAGATTTGTTGTGTGTTTTGTGTTAGCTAAGCGCTACTTGCAAATATTATAATAAATCATACACATTCAAACAACATTCAAATTTGCTATACTTTAATATTATTGTTTAATAGACTTACAAGGAAACTTTGTAAACCTGAAAATTTTGATTTTAATGAAATAGCTCAAATGCAATAGGGTAAATAGGTAAATTTTACAAATTTTCAGCTAATTGTAAGACTGAAGAACGGTTTAAAGAGATAAAAAAATTACATTAAAGAATAGAAAGATAAAGAAGCTTTCATTTTTTTTTGGCACATATCTTGTAAATGAAATATAGAAAAATGTTTTATGTAAAAGTTTATAAAAAATATCTATATTTGACATTATTTATTTTCTGAAAAGAAAATTATTTTTAAAAATTTACCCTTTGTATTTCTTATTTGACATACACATTAACAATAACATATTTCTTTCAATAAATATAAATCTTTATGTTCAAACTAAGAAGCTAAGAAGGATTTTAAAAATTAAAACAAAAATTATTTATTTGCAGTAGTTTATTTCTATTTGCCGATTTTCATTATACACTTGTAACTATTTCTATTGTTTCCCAAATGCAAATTGAAATGGCATTGTTGTTTCTGCTGTATCTACAAATCAAAAGTTAATACATTAATACAATTATTTCTCACAGTCACATTATTATTATATATTAAAGATTTCTTTTCCCGAAATTTAATAATTAATTCATCATATACTATACAACATTTAATAATTTATAACATATAGAACATACATATAGAACATATAATACTAAAATGCTTTACAACCACAAATATGTATTAGTAATTTAACAAATTGAATTAAAATTTTACACATATATATATATATATATATATATATATATATATTATATAATATATATATTAATAATATAATTAATTTTCAAATATGTAACAACACATTTTTCAAAATTTAACTATTAACTTGTATTAACTTTGATGAATACAGATTTATTTGACTTATCATTAAATCATTCGAAAAAATAACATTCTATCGTATTGAAAGATATGATAAAAGGATCATAAAAGATTATAGTTGTAAAAATGTTATCAAAATATGTTAAACAAATTGTACCTTCCATTCTTTAGCCGGCTGGCGTGCGGCACTGTCCACGCTGATCTTTTCTTTGTCCAGCAGGGCACCCCCCACGTTTCGGGGCATCTATGATATGCGATTCAGAGATCACCATTGTGACGAAAGTTGATATTAATAAAAAGGTGATCAAAAATATAGAAAACGTGTTGGTACGACTGTTCTCCATGTTTTTGAAGAATCTCAGAGAATAGAAACTTCTAGTATTTTGTGAGAACACGATGCAGCTGCAGAATGATTACAGTTGTGAAGTAGTTTCAATTTATAGTATTTTTTATTCGAGAAAATTTCCTTTCATATCGGTAAAGCCATATAAATTTAATCAACAAATCCACGTGTATGATAAATCAATCACGATTGAAATAAAAATTATATCGCAAGTAATAAAAGCTCATAATTTTTATTGTTTGAAATATATGTATATGTATAGTATATGCTTTTTTCGTGACAAATATAAAACACGTTATTTTTATTAAATTTATTTAATCTTACGTGCCGTCCTTAAATCTTTATGCGTATTACATATATTATTATTATTATTATTATTTTCATAGATACAATACAAAGTCTTGTGAAAGACTTAAAGTCAGAAAATTTTCAGATGTTTTATGAATTTATTTTTTTACATAACTTAATTAACTTAAAAACTTTATGATCTTTCTAAAAAATAAGAGAGTGATAAATTAACTTGTTTTTTTTCATTAATTTCATAGATAGAGAGATTTTACAAGCATGTATTGTAAATTAATGAAATATAAAAAAGCATGTTGTTAATGTTGTTCTTTACTGCGATCCAGAATAGCTTTTTACAATACTAAAAATATAAGCACATGTATCTCAAAGCAAAGAATTAATAATTTTTTTAAATATTAAACTTTAGGCTCAAAGTTAAATTAAAAATTATGCATTTATAACACAGTTCAACAAAAAAATGGAAACGAGACTATTCGTTTCTTATAATTTTTTTGGACGCTAAACACAAATCCGTTTTCCGAATTGCTCCATTACGTCACAATTTCGAGAAATTTGCAATTAAATTTGCAAAAAGAGTTATTTCCACAAATTTTGTGATATTACAGCTACAATATGCGACGTGTTAAAGAAGTTTTATTGCAATCAAAATAAAGTATATTGTATAAGTTTAAACATAAATAGCTTAAAATTAAGAAAGATTAAATTTCTTTAAATTTTTTAAATTTTATATTGAATAAACTCAAAAATATGAATTTTCGTTAATTGGCAAACGGGTAAATTTATAAATATTAAAAAAAATACAGTGTAATAATATATGGAAAACATTATTTATTTAATATCTTATCACTTCTACTCGTCTGACTTCTGATTCAATGATTATCATTGTGATAAAAGTTAAAGAAAGAATAACTGTACATGTGCAATAAGCAATATATTTCTTTTATTTTTAATTTGTGACATTTTACTAGTGATTAAAGTGACAACAAATTTTATAAATATCCAATAATAATGCTGGAGAATGATCATGAATAACAATAAACAATTTTTAATAGTGTTGCAAATGAAAATGTCATTTTATTTCATTAGCAATTGTAAATCACACAAGAATATAATACATAATGAATATATGTAGCAAACATGAAGCTGGTGTTATAAAAGTTTTGTTGTAAATGCTAAAATATTATGGTTTTGTTTTTTTAGAATACATATTATTACACACACACACACACACACACACACACACACACACA
This sequence comes from Crematogaster levior, assembly GCA_901521435.1. NCBI lineage: Eukaryota > Metazoa > Arthropoda > Insecta > Hymenoptera > Formicidae > Crematogaster > Crematogaster levior. The sequence continues at coordinate 693,362 of CABEGB010001192.1, forward strand.
CACACACACACACACACACACACACACATGTACACACACATTACACACACACACACACACACCGCACGCAGCTGACATACGTATATGGGACATATATGTATAATACTATATATGTATACATGTGTATGTGTGTGCAAAGTAGATATTCATATATATATATATATACATATATATATATACCAATTTCTTTTTTCATAATAATATAATTCCGTATTTTTTCTGCAACCATAATTGTAACAAATAGAAATTATAACAGAAATATTGCAAAAATATAAAAATTTTAAATGTTCTTTCCTTAATCGATGATTAATACAGCGCAGAATTATCGCCACATTACTAAACGTTTATTTGGCCATATAGAAAAATAAAATTTACACGTTTTATTGATGTAATATCCAAGAATTATTTTTACGTTTGAGCAATAATCTTAGTATGTAAGTTACAATATTCAATATATTTTTTACACATTACTATAAATAATCTTTGTCTTTACGTTGATATTTCGCGCATCAAAAATCTGGATGTTTAGACATAAAATATTACACTATTATAATTGTTAAAATAATTTTTCTTGCAATAACAATAATGTTTATTTTAAAAAATCTACAATATTTAATTAATTTCTTTTGCACAGAATTCTTATTGTAATGAATAAAAAAATAATAAATTCATTCAATATTATACTTTTATAATGGATTAATAAATTTGCAGAACATTTACGCGCGCGCGCGTTATATATATATACACACTGTTCTTAAGTATATAAAAAAAACATACGTTTTAATTACGTTTTACCTTATACGATTCATACACGATTATCAGTAATGTATAATAAATGACATTGCAAGACATATTTTCGCGATAACACATTCAGCACAATTTGCGTTTATTTTACACTGTGAAATTACATGGATTTTATAAGTAAAAAATTCTTATGAATATACTCATATTTATCTATATATATATATGCTTCATCTATTCGACACTGTCTTCATTATTTTGTCGTCTTCTATTATTTCGCTCCTCGAGGATCTGCAACAAAGATTATTTTTTATTTTTCAGCAAATAAATTAGGGGCTGTAGTTTCATTCTATTTAAATACGAAAAATTTTTTTGACAATGTTTTAATCATTTTTTTTATCTAAAGCCTTTACACAAATTTATATATTGAATTATATATATATATATATATATATATATATATATATATATTTGAATACATTATAATAAAAATTTTTAAAAATATTTTTTTATCATTCGCAAAAATAATATGTTTATATCAAATTAAGTATTTGTTACATTTAAGCAAATAACTTCTCTTACAATACGGCGAATATATTCATGTATTTCTTAAATCCACGCGCGGTTCGTCTACCGCTAAAATTTATAGTATGGCTGTAAGTCAAAGAATTAGAATCCGAATCTGCTCATTAGACCCATATGTAAATCCTCGACAATATTTCGGCATTAAATAGGGTTAGTAAGTTTCGGCATACATTCGCGTATGAATATACATAGCTACTTAGTAAGCTTCCATAGTTTATGTGAAGCAAGAAATTAACATAATGTGCCATAAAAGTAATATGAGTCATCGTTACAATAGTGCAACTATTTAATAATTAACGGTACTTTCTTTAAAAACTTTAAAAAATTTTATTCGTAATTTGATACATAATCAAGATTTGTATTTTCTCTCGCGGGCGTTTATCTAAAAATCCAAAACCATTCTTTTGTGCAACTACGCACAAATAAGAATAGAACGATGATTTGCTCGCTTAGCAGGAAACTGCCCGATTAGTTCGACTTATGGGAGTCTCTTTTTTCAGGCCACTTGAACTTCAACTCGAAAAACAAATCGAGTCGATCGTCGTAAAACACAGCGCGATTTGTTCTCCAATCTTCAGCAGATTGGAGATCTGACCCACGCGCACGTCCGGTCGTTTGCAGGCTCGATATTAATTACAATTAATTGATGCTGATAAAATAAACTTCGTACCGCGGGCTATTCCATGTAAATCCGCCGAGCTGTAAAATAATTAAAACGCCTCTGTGTAGCATTAGTGCGACGTTAGCCCGCCGGCATACTGAAGTAACTATATGCACGCCGGTGCAGTCGATAGCGCGTGTTGCATTCGCGCGAACAAATCCTCCCCCGGTGTGGTCTAAATTAGAAATTTACGAAGGCAATGACGCGGATAATCGGCCCCTGACAAACGACACTTTGGGCGTTTCAATTAGTGCGCATTTTCTCCTTCGCATTACTGAAAGCGTCGCGTTTTATGTAACCGCCGCGACTTTGAACGGAGAAAAAAAAAGAAACACAGAGAAAGGATAAAAAAAAGCTCGTGCTCTGCAATATAAATAACGCTGCTTTTTACGTCAGCTAATTAATGAACGGTTTTATCGTCCGTACGGAAATGCGGCGCGGCGATGTGCGAATGAACATGGGCACGGTAATAAAAGCCAGAATTATGAAAACCATGAAAAATTCTGAACGTACAGGAGCGAAAAAATGATCATAACAGCCTAATATCCGTCGTTTGGTCTGCATTTTTGTACATTAATGTTGTCAACATCATGCTGGCGCATCACAAATTGTAGCGCGTTGCAAGTTCTGCTCAAATACGCTTCTTTTATATACATATAACTATTATATACATATATATATAATAACGAATTTATACATGGTGACCCACGTAAAGTGTTACAAGTCCATAACTTTAAAAATATTTATCAAATCAAGAAATTGTTCATAAGGAAGTTTCATGTATTCGAGAGGCCTCTCTAACTACATAAATGTAAAGTCGCTCCCGTTTTCTCTTTAAGGGGGGGAGTAACTTTATAATTTGAAATAAAACCTTCTATTTTTTATTCTTGTAGGTTACATATTCTTGTAGCTTAGTTCGAGAGCTTTCCAAAACATTATAATTATGTTAGTTTTCATTAAGTACTTTCCGAGTTATGAGGCTTGAAAAATACAATATTTTGACATAAAATACAAAATATCTTGAGAAACATTCAGTTTTCGATAATCTTATCTTGATACTTTTTGCACAGAATAATGAAATCAATCAATTGGTGTAACGAAAACACATAGTGTAAAGAAAACAAATCCCGTTTTTTTTTTGTTGAACTGTGTTATAAATGCATAATTTTTTATTTAACTTTGAGCCTAAAGTATTAAATATTTAAAAAAATTATTAATTCTTTGCTTTGAGATACATGTGCTTATATTTTTAGTATTGTAAAAAGCTATTCTGGATCGCAGTAAAGAACAACATTAACAACATGCTTTTTTACATTTCATTAATTTACAATACATGCTTGTAAATTCTTGAAATTAATGAAAAAAACAAGTTAATTTATCACTCTCTTATTTCTTAGAAAGATCATAAAAAAGTTTTCAAGCTATATTTAATCAAGTCATGTAAAAAAATAAATTCATAAAATACCTGATAATTTACTGACTTTAAGTCTTTCACAAGACTTTGTATTGTATCTATGAAAATAATAATATTAATATGCATAAAGATTCAAGGATGGCAGTAAGATTAAATAAATTTAATAAAAATAAATAATAATAATAATAATAATAATAATAATAATATATGTAATACGCATAAAGATTTAAGGACGGCATGTAAGATTAAATAAATTTAATAAAAATAACGTGTTTTATATTTGTCACGAAAAAAGCATATACTATACATATACATATATTTCAAACAATAAAAATTATGAGCTTTATTACTTGCGATATAATTTTTATTTCAATCGTGATTGATTTATCATACACGTGGATTTGTTGATTAAATTTATATGGCTTTACCGATATGAAAGGAAATTTTCTCGAATAAAAAATACTATAAATTGAAACTATTTCACAACTGTAATCATTCTGCAGCTGCATCGTGTTCTCACAAAATACTAGAAGTTTCTATTCTCTGAGATTCTTCAAAAACATGGAGAACAGTCGTACCAACACGTTTTCTATATTTTTGATCACCTTTTTATTAATATCAACTTTCGTCACAATGGTGATCTCTGAATCGCATATCATAGATGCCCCGAAACGTGGGGGGTGCCCTGCTGGACAAAGAAAAGATCAGCGTGGACAGTGCCGCACGCCAGCCGGCTAAGAACGGAAGGTACAATTTGTTTAACATATTTTGATAACATTTTTACAACTATAATCTTTTCTGATCCTTTTATCATATCTTTCAATACGATAGAATGTTATTTTTTTGAATGATTTAATGATGAGTCAAATAAATCTGTATTAACTTATATTAACTTTGTTAAATTTTGAAAAATGTGTTGTTACATATTTGAAAATTAATTATTTGAATACATATATATATGTGTATATATTTAATTATATGTTAAATACTAATATATATATGTAAAATTTTAATTCAATTTGTTAAATTACTAATACATATTTGTGGTTGTAAAGCATTTTAGTATTATATGTTCTATATGTATGTTCTATATGTTATAAATTATTAAATGTTGTATAGTATATGATGAATTAATTATTAAATTTCGGGAAAAGAAATCTTTAATATAATAATGTGACTGTGAGAATCAATTGTATTAATGTATTAACTTTTGATTTGTAGATACAGCAGAGACAATAATGCCATTCCAATTTGCATTTGGAAAACAATAGAAATGGTTACAAGTGTATATTGAAAATGAGCAAATATAAATAAACTACTGCAAATAAATAATTTCTGTTTTAATTTTTAAAATCCTTCTTAACTTCTTAGTTTGAACATAAAGATTTATATTTATTGAAAGAAATATGTTATTGTTAATGTGTATGTCAAATAAGGAATACAAATGGTGAATTTTTAAAAATAATTTTCTTTTCAGAAAATAAATAATGTCAAATATAGATATTTTTAATAAACTTTTACATAAAACATTTTTCTATATTTCATTTAGTTTACAAGATATGTGCCAAAAAAAGATGGAAGCTACTTTATCTTTCTATTCTTTAATGTAATTTTTTTATTCCTTTAAACCGTTATTCAGTCTTACAATTAGCTGAAAATTTGTAAAATTTACCTATTTACCCTATTGCATTTGAGCCATTTCATTAAAATCAAAATTTTCAGGTTTACAAAGTTTCCTTGTAAGTCTATTAAACAATAATATTAAAGTATAGCAAATTTGAATGTTGTTTGAATGTGTATGATTTATTATAATATTTGCAAGTAGCGCTTAGCTAACACAAAACACACAACAAATCTGGTAAATATTCGCATTTTTTAAATCCAAAAACTATCATAAAGACGTCTTTTAGACATGTGTGTTTCGATGTATGTGTAATAATTTGGTAGATTAATCATGAACTAAAACTAAAAATTATTAAATTATTCAGAATTATTAACGTGATTTGAAAATAATTATAATATATTGATTAATACTTTAATTACATACTTATAATACAATTTAAAAATTTTTTTAATAAAATCTTTTTATAAAAAAATATGATAGAAAACGTAAAAAAAATTAAAATTAATATAAAAATAGTAACTTGAAGAAAAACCTTATGTACCATCTGCAAGAACGGATTCAATAAAATTAGTTATCAAGGAAGTTCTTACTGTTATCAGTGAAGTTTGCTGCAATCTTTTGTTGAATCTTTTAACTTGTAGTGGTGGCAGATCACAAGTTTTTAGGTGTATAATAAGGTAATATATGTAATAAATATATGTAATTGTTAATTACAAATTGCACATTTTTTCTTAAAAACAACTATGTGTTTTCTTTACACCAATTGATTCCTCTCATTATTCTGTGCATAAAAGTATTGAGGTAAGGTCATCGAAAAGTGAATATTTTACGAGATATTTTATAGTTTATGTAAAATTAAGAAATTATTTCAAGCCTTATAACTCGAAAAATATTTAACGAAAAAACATTTATTTATAGTGTTTTGGAAAGGTCTCGAGATAAGCTACAAGAATATGCAATAAAAAATAGGGAATGCCATTAAAAAAAATTGAGGTGACTTTCATGTGACTTTCAAATAATTCTTCAAGGTCAAACCAATGACACCATCTTATGTCCCCCTCGAAGTCACAAAACTTTTGTCTGAAACATTTTTCTTTAAAATGTCGCGTTTACGAAAAAATCGGGTGAGACGGGTGGTCTGGGACACCCTGTATATAGTGTGCGTGTATATATGTATATATATATTTTTAGTCACACACATGTAAACTGGAATGTGAGTCCGGTTTTGTCTAACAGTTTTGACTAACTTGTTTATCCAAGAAGTGCTTATGAAAGAAATTCACAAATAAAGAAGAAATAAAGATCAAATATAAGTATTACAAATCTGTAATTTTATTGGTCACTATATAGAGAATTCATTTATCTCTTTTCTTCATTTTTATGTTTAGAAAGACTTAAAATGTCAAATTCCTGACATTTTATTAATACAATAATATGTATAAAGAATGTAATTTTCTCATATATAATACAAAATACATAATGATAAGTCTTTTGACTTGATAATGATAAGAAATTATTACAAAAAATAATAATAATAAAAATAAAGCAAAAATAATTGGCATGAGTCAAAAAAATTTATCTATTTTTCAAGAATAGATTTTAATAGGAAAAAATATTTATTTTTTATATTTAAACAAAGTTGTAATGCATACATTTTATGGAAACAGAACGTTAATATGTTTAACATAATGTAACACAACTTTCATAGCATGTATGTCGCAATTTTGCTCATGATATTGTTTAAAATATCTACATTCAAAGTACCTATTTATTGAAAAAATTAAATATATTTTCTGTCTTAAGAGATGCAAAAATTATAATTTAATAATAAAATTATAATATTTGATGTCCGAGAGATTTCTGTGCAAAAATTGATACTTTTTATTATTATTTTTTTTTAGATATTGTTGTTACATCCTTTGAATTATGCTACTTTTTGAAAATATCTTAGTGTTCGTAAAAGTGCAATAATCAATTACCTGTTTCCTCAGCAATGATCTCTTCGCGAGACCAATGGTCTGTCGCACTATTGGGCTCATCCTATCTGTTTCTCGTAATACAAGGTGTGCAGATATATGCTAGGACCATACCGCCACCCAAGATCAAAACGATCATAACTAAGGTCGTCCAAGTGGCCGAGTTCGAAGTGATACGAGTCGGCACCAGCTTCTTTATCGCCGGTAACTCGGCGACTTCCTCGGTCGTCAAGCCCCATCTCCTGGCCTTGGCGATTAATGATTTAAGACGCCGCGACGCCTTCTCACAGGACCTCTTCGACGTCCGCTTAGATAAGCTGTCTAAACAGTTCTCGAAGTGTCCCATAATATCGCTACGTGTCTCATTCTTAAGTTAATCCAAGCGTTGCGACAAGTTTTGAACATCAAAATTATCCCATAAAATCCCAGAATTGAGTAGTAGGAGCATGAAATCGACATGCGAGTCGCTTATCTCTTTCGCCTAATGCTACATCACGATCTGTGTCATTTTCGAGTTGAGATATATTAGATTTTCCGGAATTTGAACAGCCCTCCCGACTTACGCCATGTTCCGACTTGAAGAAAGACGAAAATCCTCTGATAAATTAGCATTGTATGGTGGTCATACGATTCTCGTTTTGACTTTGCCGATTATTATGGGAATTTTTGCGCTGTTGTTTTTGATATAATTATCCCGATGCATTTTTGTCATTGTTAAATAAGAACATTGATCGTCAGCGTAGAAGAATCTCCTTTATAAAGTTTTTCTATTCCTTATAAGTCTCTCTTCTGTTTCTAACGTTCTTAATACGTATTCTTCACGAGAAACAATGCGGCCCAAATGATTATCTAGAATTTAAAAATTAGGTCAGTACGATAATCTATAAATAAAGAACGGAATATACAATATATTTATGAATTTAACGGAAAGTTTATGAATTCAGCGGAAAATTCAAGTAAAAAGAATTATATAATATTATAATAATTATATTAAATCTGAAAATATTATGTAACTAATGAGCAAAATTTTCTACTAAAAAATCTCGAATAAATAACGAAATTAATAAAGGTTCTAATATATGTTTAAACTTTCAAAACCGTGTAAATATATTATAATATAATTCTTGTAATATAAAATATTTTATAAATTATTTTAATTTTGTATAATGGATTTTTGTATAAAATTCTGTGTAATAATAATATTCACGCTGCTGTGTGCACAAACACTCCATCATTCTCTCGCATCTTTTTACGCAATTGAATAACACAGTCATTAATTTACACGTCGATCCAAACCAATCGGCGAGTCGATGAAACCCGGGTCGCTTTTAATTCTCTTTCGCACGACCGGACTTGGAGAAATTGTAATTGCCGGGCTCCATGAATAATGCAGCACTAATCGAAGGAAGGAGAGCTCGATTCGCTTTTCGCGAAGAAAGGAAGCAAGAGTGGAACCGGTAAAAAGTTCTCGATCCACGGAGGCTGTATGCCATGGAAGCGAATTAAGCTTTTTTAAAGTCGATTGCCTCGTAGCCAAAGGGTTACATTGTCTTATACGCGGAATTGTCGCGGATTACGTTACGTAAGCCAGCCTTTCTCACCGCCGTGCCTCTTTCTCGCGTCGCCGACTTTAAATTATATTTATGTGGCGATCGGCTAACTTTAAATTATATTTATGCCCAATTTACCAGAGCGCATGTTTACTGCTACGGCAACTGAGAATTTACGAGCAATGACGAGATGTTCGTCTATTTTCCGGTGTTTACGTGCCGAGTGTATTGGTGTTACACTCGCTGATGTATGGAAGCTCGTTCTCGTACAGATAACTTTGTCTCGCTCGACGTTGACTCAGACTCCTTAAAATTCGGCGCGTACCTGAGTTACATGAAACTACTAGAAACGGCTAACCATATGATTATTATTTATCATATATTTTTAGCAAAGCGAGAAGGAAAATATAATTTTTTATTAATTTAACTTTTTATATTATGTACGATTAATTTTTTTTATTAATCTGTGCAAAAAAGCCAGTGGATAGACTTTAATTTTATCCTTAACATCAAACTTTTAAAACAAGAAGTAAGTCGAATATTATTTTATCTTTTAATAAATTAATATTATCATTTTGTTTATAATAAAAGCAAATTAAAAAATTCAACATTTATACATAATTTATTTGTAATTGAAAATTTTATCCAATTTTCTTTTAGTAAAATAAGAGAAAAGCTTTTGTGCTTTCAAGTACTTTTATAACAATATTATATACATATAGTGATAAGTTTTTAATTTTTTGTAAACTCCTAATTTCTCGCTTCTTTTTTAGCAATATTTCTGAAAAATAATTCCACGTTTTTTTCCAAGAAACGCGACGAACGCATACGAGAAGTAAGAGAAATGCACGATAAACGATACGCTTTCTATTACAGGTAAGACAATTTCGTCAGCTTCCGCAATGAGACGCTATTCGAGACCATTATGCCATAGAAAAGTGGGCTAAGTACAATCTGCGCTATACGATGCGCAGCTCGTTCTCGTTCGGCAACAGACCCTGAACTATATTTACACGCCATTTGTCTAAAGCACGGTTTATGACCTGGAAATAATATCGTCTACGTCATGATAGAAGCTTATCACAATTTTACTCGACATTTGAGCTATTAATAAACTTCCATTGAGTTGTATCAGTTTCTTATATTACAAGTTTCTTATATTAACGTACAGAATAAGGTAGAGTGTGACTGGAAATTCGGATCAAATTTTAAAACTCTTCTCTCCGAGTTATTCTTGTTTGTTTCTTGTTTGTTAACACTTGTTTTTAATAAAATTTGTTCAACATCAAAATATTGTTAATAATGTTCTAAAAATTCAAAAGAGATAATTTAACTAGTCCCAGACAAACAAAAAATAGGTTTAATCGTATTCTTGAATTCCATATTAAGACTCGAGGACTAAATTTGGATCAGCAGCAGAATGTATTGGGCTTTGATAGGCATTTTGATAGACAAAAAATGAGATAAGAATTTATACGGAAAATGTATAGCTTTACTACACTACTTTTAAAACAGAAATGTAGTAGCTGATATACATTTGAACACTATCTAAATGCGGATCAAATCTTTAATATTGATGAGGTTTTATTTAAAACTTCATATAAGGCGCTAATTGACAACACAAAGTAAGTGTCTGAAATTAACATTTTAACATATATTAATGGACATCCGTTTAAGTTGTAGTTTTGAAGAGAATAAAACTCTCTCTCTTTCTCTAAATAAGATAACAGACAGTAAATTTGTTATAATAAAGTAAGACTATCATATTATAATAAAGTGAGACTACCCTGAAATAAAAGTTCTAATTAAGCTCTAGTTTTTGTAAAAATAGAATGCAACATATGTTTAATTCAAAATAGAAATAATTTGCCATTGCAATAATTCTTAACTTGCAAAAAAAATAATATTTATTGTGAATAAAACGTCGATTTTTAGCTATTTGTAGCAAATAGTAAGAATTTATGACGCCAGCAAATGTGATTTCAGTATCACCTGCGTTTTTTCTTTGCATCAAATAGAATCAGGAGATTTTAAAATTCGAAAGTTTATATCTTCTTGAAATTTTCTGCAAAATTTTATAAAAATATTTGTAGTGATTGTAGAATTGAAAGCAAAGAAAAATTGGTTGAGTTTTTTAACTTTACACTTTAAAAGACATTTCGACTGAGCCATCATATTTATGTGCTTTTTGTTATTTATGTGCTTTTTTCTCTTTCTTAGCTGAGCAGAAACAAAGGTTCTTCTATAATAGTGACAATAAAGAATTATTAACATATACAAGAGAGCAAAATTTAAACAATAAAATAATTTCAAAATAATTTAAAATTGTGTATTACTAATTCTATTAACGATCCGTCACATTTCTGATCTGCATTTGACACTCTACCCTATTTCGGAACTACAGATCAAGAGATAACTTTCGAACATGACCGACATATGGCATATACATGTATTGATATGTCAATGAACAGAACTGTTCATCAAAACAACTTTATAAATATACGTCCACAAATCATCAGCCGGAATATTCAGTTTTTTATTTTATAAGCTAAGCTTTTCACATTGTGTTATACTTATTAAAAATTATTCATATTTCGAGTATCAGTTTATGTTATGTTTTATCTATATTTATTAAGATTCTTGGTGTTTTTATTTCAATTATACTAGCCAGCTATGTCGTGACTTATAGTTTGGAAACATTATGTACACAATGTTGCATAAGCTTCGACTGTCATTTTATGTACTATAGTTGTTCTCAATGATATGCAGAACGCATTTGTAATGGTTAAACTAGAAAATTATACTGAGGAAAGAAGAAAGTCAGGCATTTCAAAATCCTTTTATACGATAAAAATTTATTAAATATGACCACGACTTTTTATTGAGAATATAATATAAGCAAAATTATATTTTAAATTAAAATATATTAATTTTTTCAAAATTACATTATTAATTTTTTTTAAGTAATCAGATTAAAAACTTATTAAAAACATATTAAAAACTTGAAAAATTTTAGAAAAAATTAATTTCAAATATGCGTTATTTTTTTTTGTTCTTTTATAAACTAATTTATTGTTATTATAATCTTGTCTAGATATTATTGTTATTCATAGTAATACAACTCCACTTATCTTAACGTGCACGTAACATTTTGAACATTGAATCTGATTCTTAGTTATGTCAACAGGTCTCGCCATATATCTCGATTACATTATGCAGAGAGTTTAAAAACCTTTTAAGAAGAAATGCATCATAAAGTAAAATTATTTCGAGAATCTCATCAATAACGATCCAAATTAAATATCCTATTGTTTGTTTCACACAAATAAATTAAATAGAGAAGACAACACGCAGTTTACGAAAAGTTTATAAAAGACGTATATTTTTAACCACTCTAATTAATTAACACATAACATGTATATAACTTGACTATTTATTACAAGAAAAATAAATAAATAAATTTATTGTAATCTATTAAACAAAAATTTACTTGCAGTAAATGGCAAAATTACTAGTAATGATGAAACAAATATTTTACAACAAAAAATTATTTCAATAATTTTATTTAAAATATTTCTTATATTAAATCTTATTTTGTGATTCTTGTATAAATATACTAAGCTAGAATATAACAATATTTTAATAAAGAAATGACAAAGCGAGAACTTTTTAAAATAATATTTATTTAAAATAATATTTTCTCATATAATTTATTTCTTTGATGAGCTATTAAATTTAAAAAATATTATATAAACTTGCTATAGATACCTTACATCTGATATCCTTATAACAATTGTCAGCAATTGTCGCTGACAAATATCTGTTTATCATAGATATCACAGATATTTATGTCAATCAATACATAATCTTCATGTGTGCACCTTATTTATTCGCATTTTTTCTCGTACACGATTACCATTATTAAAATAAATTTATTTAAATCACTTATCGGTTCAATTATCAGATAGATATTTAATCGGCATCGCATGGATAAATTAAAGAAATAAAAAATAAAATTGAAAAAAAATCTGTTTTTCAATTTGACAAAATTAATGTCTGTTCAACTGTAAAATCGGGTTTGCCTCAGTCACATTTCAGCTCTTCGCATGAAAGATACACAAAGAAGACTCTCAATTGTTTTTTGATCCCTACAGAGTTCTGAGAAAGAAGTATTACGCGCCGTTTCGTAGCCACGTGACACGAGTTATCGTGCGAACACTGTGTATCACGTCCCCGGTGGACGTCGCGGCGCTTACTGCTGAGGCGTCGAATATCCACGACCCTTTATGCGGCAGAACCCCTGATCACCCTTCCACCGGCCTTCCTCGATCCAGTGGCGACGCGGCGCAAGGGTATCGAGAGACTGTACTCGTATGTACGATGGATCTCAACGCAGCTATATTTGCAGAACTCGATATCCTGTGTTGGCAGAGCCCAAATTAAGACCGATATTAATCCTTTGACCATCTCCTCACTACTCTTTACGGTCACTGACTCACAAATGTAGAAGGTATATTTGAGATATGAAGTCAATGCTATTTTACCGAATACTGTCTCGTTTCTTTGCTTTAAATATATTACCATATCTAATCTTCATTCATTCATTTAACTTTAAATATTACCATATCCATATCTTATTTTAGAAATAATATTTATTTTATAAATTTCATAGAAATTGAATTGGAAATATTGAAGTTTATTTTGTGAAACATACGTTTTATTTTAAAGAATAATTAATAATTTTTGTATCTAAAGACATGTTTTAATAAAGATATTTAGTGATATAAAAATCTAAAAAATTGTTAAATAATATTAATTACATGTATTAAACACATAAATCAAATCTATATCTATTTATCTATATAAATATTGAGTACATAACTTACATTTATTTATTATGTCATTATTTTAATTTTCTTAGGACCTGCGACCTCTTATAATCTCCCATAACAAAACGCACCATAATAAAATGGACATATAAAACTAATTGCGTTGTGAATTATTCTCTTGTATAAGCTGAAATCATTACGTACATACTCTTTGTACTCTGTTGAACTGCGTTCACTCATTTAATGCAATTTTAACGAGATTCAGTTCGCATTGGCTTGTCGCATACGCAATATCATTAATGATAGTCGATGGAATTGTATGGAATTACACATCATCACCGCGATCATTTTGTTTCTCCAATCAATTCCACTGCCCCTGAATATAATCTTGCGTTCCCTATGCAACTATGCAAGACCCGTATTAATCAAACAAAATTATATCGCGCTATACGATTGTAACGAGCGCGTATCACTCGTTAGTAATTAGCCGCTCGTACCTAATTATGCTTGCATCTCTCTCAACGAATTTGCTGCAGAATAACGCTTGCTACCTTGTTATATTCTCTCCAGAAATATCTAATTCATCAGCTCAATGCCGCTCGCTCAAAACAACGAAATGTACAGAAGATAATATGAAATATACGAAGAATAATTCACACATTATTTTAATTTAATTTTTCCTGATCTAAATCTTATATAATTTTTTAAAATTATTATATGGGCAAATATTAATGAATAATAATCTGAATTCTTGCATTGTAATTAGAAGTTTCTATACAAATCATGATATGCTCACTTGCGTAACAGAATAGGTGCTTTTGGCTTTGGCTTTCTACAGAATATTCATGATTCGTACAGAATGTTTAAATAAAAACACTATAGACTAAAAAGTACAAGAGATTCTCAAAGGTTCTGTGTTGTCAAGAACATCAAGACTTTTACTATCTTTCTAAGCACAAATGAATTGCAGACTGAAGCTCTGGTCGAGATCTGCGTATCCGCGTGTAGTCGTTAATGAGAGAGAATGGAATTACCTGACGTTACTTGTCATGAACCAAAGCCAAAAGCACCTGTTCTGTTACGCAAGAGAGAATAAAGCCTCCCGCTCGCTCGTAACATTGTCGTAATCACTGAAGAACGATGCCGTATATCTCACTCTCCAAGAAATGCGCTGGCGTGTGCAGTCAAATGGAAACAGTAACGAGAACATGTGACAGAATATGTCGTTTCACTAGCGAGAAATAATGGGAAATGGTTTTCGAATTAAGTGGCAGAATATGATTAATTAAACTAAAGCCTAATTAGCCATCATAAACTAAAAACGGGTATGATATATTTACAAAATACTTTTTAATTTTTGCTTATAGATATATTCTCCTTTCATCCACAGTCTTTTCCACTCTTGTTATTAAACAAAAATGATACTAGAATAAATATTACATTATATTCTAATGTCATTTTCTCAATTATAATTTGATTATGATACATCAAATAAGCACATGTCAATTTTAGTGTTCTTGAAAACTTAAGAGATTATATGTTTAATAATAAAATTTTATCCCCTACTTCTATATCCCCTACTTCTTTAAATTAATAAACTAAATAATAATAAATAAATAAATTTGTTTTTTGGAAATAACTGTATTTTATATTAGCATTTAAAAATAGGGAGGTTATTTTGCCGCACCCTGTATATACATATATATGTAAGAAAATCTTCAAAACGTTGAGCTTGTATTTTAGAACTGTAAACAGTTAAGCTGTCAAAACTTTCAAAACTTCTTGAAACCACGATTGTCCAGTGCACTAGGTTGTGTGACGATCGCTTCCTAATGCACGATTATTACGCGACAATCGAAATCTTTAAGATGAAGGACTCAGATGTTCCTTCCCCGGTGAGAAAATTTCGAAGGAGCAATATGTAATGCTCACTCTATCGTACTACTTGGACGCGGAAAGTAATTTCAAGAGAACATCATGTCGCGGACGCAAAATATAAACGTATTATCCAGTAAAATCTCCGTTAGGTCCTTATGTCCTCAGGATTCATAATGCTTCCGGTCGTGTTTACAGCTTGTATATATATCTCGCTTTTACGGTCGCCGTAAACTTGCCTCGACTCCAAAGAATGTGTGGGTAGTCCGAATCGTCTTTAAGACAGCGGAGATTCTCGAGATCTTGGACACGCCATCAACGTTCGAAAGGTCAATCAATTCGGGATTGTCTGAGGAACATATAATTTTGTGAGATACTTCGGGATTTAATGGAAATAGTGTAAATGGGGCAATAGTCATCACCACACAAAAAAATTCTGTGATTTACGCGAAAAATAAAGTCAGGAACGAAGGTGAGCAGAGCGCACTGGAATGCATGACTCTATTAAGCTGAAGAAGAATATCGGATTGGCGAGAATCTGTTATTTTATTCTTTTATTATTTCTGTTAATCAAAGAACATATTGCAAAAAGATAAAGTAACACATTGCAGTAACAATCTTGATTAAATAAGTCTGGATTAATAATCGTAATTTTCTCCTCTCTGAGATCATAAATCTTATTATGAACAATGTTATTCATCATTAATAGTCGGCATCTCATTGCTGAGAATCATGACCTTTACCGATATCGCACTAATCTGAATAAATATGAATAAAAAAAATTTACTATAAAGTTATTAATATCCAACGACATTCTTGTATGAAGTCTGAGAAAGTTCTTACAGAAATTCATCATGCGCGACTTTATTTTCAATGCGATTGATTAGCACTTAAGCATAAGAGAAATGAGTGAAATATAGTTCAATCTTAAAAAATATATACATAGAAGACTATTATTTTAAAATTACGGCCGTAGACATATGTATTTAAAATTTTGACAAAGATTTCTAACAAAGTAGCAAACATTTCTTGAAACAAAGCAAAAGTAGAAGATATATGATCCGTTTCTATAACTTTTGCAATTAAGAGATTAAATACCGTTGCTCCCTCAGAAGTTATCTCGTTAGCATGACTGTCCATGGGTAAAAGAGCATTGCAAAAAGTTTACGAGTGACGGAGTTTGTTGTTGATATTTTTCATCGTTTTGATACATTAGTGAAAATTCCGCCAAATACTATACATAAGACGCGCGCAATATTACGATAGATCTCTCATAAGAACTTAAAACAGCGCAGCCTAAAAACTTCCGCCAATAGTATTTCCCAATAATACCGAACATTAAGTACTTAATTTAATGATCATAAGGTTACTTCAATTGCGTTGCTTTTTCATAACGTTACTGCAGCAGTCAGATAAAAATAAATAGATTATTAATTGTGACGCTAAAAATAATTTACAGTTATAAGTAATTTACAGTTATAAGTAATTTTTTTATAACATGTTTTATTCATAACATTTTAATGTTATTAATGTTATTAATGTTATTAAACATAACATGTTATGTTTATTAATTTTTTAGTGTTATCTAATTTTATGTATCTCGCGCTATACTAACAAGGGAAGTGTCACAACTGTCCGGAACCGATTTTCCTTTAAATATGTTGTTATATGTACAAATCTAAGAGACACGTATTTTTTTATATGTGCTAATTTTGACTTTTAAGGGGTAAAACACTTCTTTGAAAAAAAAACGGTTTTTATCTTTCAAGGCAAATATCTTTGAAACTATTAGAGATAGAAAGAAAATTCAAACGGGGCATTAAATGGCTTGATGAGTACTATAAAATAATGTAAAAAAATTTTTTTCTTTTTTCAAAAAATCTTACCTCTTTAACTTTTTTTTTCAAAATTTTGAATTTTTGTTTTCATCAAATTAAAGGTTATTTTTTAACAAATTCATCCATGTATATTAAAGTTATGTTGAGTAATATCATTTTCGAGAAATCATTACAAACTCCTCCGTATATACGTTATTCGTGCTCGTATTGTACCTACTATGTGCGTAAGTGTAATAATTATCATCGAAATAAGATATTTAAAAAATGTTAAATTTGTAAGAAAATAAGTTTCTATTTGTGGCGATAAAAAAATTTTGAAATTTTGAAAAAAGAATAATGAAAATATTTTAAAATGGTCTGTAAAAAACATAAATGTTAATTTTAATTAACATTTTTTCGTCGAATATCATTATTGTAATGTATAATAAGTGACATTTATGTTTTTTGAAAAAAAAGTTAAAGAGGTAAGATTTTTTGAAAAAAAAAAAAAAAAAAATGTTTTTGCATTATTTTATAGTACTCATCAAGCCATTTAATACTTGTTTGAATTTTGTTTCTATCTCTAATAGTTTCAATTCGCCTTAAAAGATAAAAACCGTTTTTTTCAAAGAGGTGTTTTACCCCTTAAAAGTCAAAATTAGCACATATAAAAAAATACGTGTCTCTTAGATTTGTATATATAACAACATATTTAAAGGAGAATCAAATCGGTTCCGGACAGTTGTGACACTTCCCTTGTAAGATACGCAGTCTATTCGAAGATGATATTTTTTACTCCCAGCATTGGAATCACGTCACCAATGATTGCATTAAAACACTAGCAAGAGGAAATTATCGATAATATCCATGTAAGAGCAAGAATTATATAAAAGAGCAGGTGTGAATGCGTGTTTGTGGAAAATGGATAGAACTAGAAAAGGCGGAAGAGGGAAGGAAGGCATGATGAAGTGTAATTACGTACGGCGCAGTGAGTCCAATCAGACAGCCGAGCAAACAGAAGAAAATTTTATCGAAAGGGCTGCGAAAGAGTGTGAATCGAAACGAATTTCTGATTCGGGCTTCGGTGAGATAAAAAGCGCGGCTTTTCGAACTGTTTATTAACAATACTATTACAACTTTTTACTTTATTATGAATGGATGCAATCAGATGTTGTAACATACCGCTAACACACTACCACCACTTATAAGAAACTTTATCATATATATTTATAATTATTTTAGATATTATATATATACATATATATATATGTGTATATATTGTATTGTATATATATATATATATATATATATATATATATATATATATATATATATAATTATTTTAGACAACAGAGTATATTTTAGTATAATCCATCTGATGTAATTATTATAGTTACTGTTTATTACAAAACAAAAACAGACTGTATTTTTCTATAGAAAATGTATGGTGAAAAATGCATTTACATTAAATTTAACAGGATGTGTATAATGGGTTTATGCACATCTTCTTGTAAAAGCTGAGTTTTCCATTTCTTACAGAATCGAATTTTTTAAAATCTAATGTAAATATTTCTTCTCAAGAAAGTGTCAAATCTTCTGACAGATTCAATCTGACTCATTTTATTCACAGTATGACGTACACGTAACTCACCGAGAACGAAGTCTATAGTTCGCTTAGAAGAACACATCAATAAGTAAAAAAGGAGGAAAAACAAGAATTATCGTTGCAATACCGAGAGACTTAACGCATGTAGAGAATATATTGTAGAAAAACAAATCACCAGTATTTTGAAGACGTTGCTTAACACAAACACGTTATTTAATTAAAACTGCGCCAGGGTTCTCTGCTGGTACAATTTACTAAAAAAAAAAAAGATCTGTTTTGAGGCAGGGATAAAACAAAGACCGTGAAGAAACGCAAGATAGCATATAAGAAAGATTGAATTAGGTGAAAACGAGAAAGTAAAAAATACAGACGGATGTGGGTGGCCGTAGGGAAGGCTGCTGCTAATGAAACCGAAGAATGGCCTGCACGTGGCTGGAAGAACCGAGATGAACGGAATAGTACAATCGAAAGTTATAAAAGAACTTCTTTCTGCTACTAAAGACGCTGGTGAAGGAAATGATGAGGGAGAAGGTGGTAGGACGAGGGAGAAGGCGGCAGGACGAGAGGTAGTAGTGAGACAGACGGTGAAATGGAGGGACGGCGGCTCTCTAAAAGAGAGCAAACCGTTCAAATATCCCGCTGAACTTGGCCGATCAGGAACGTATAAAGATTCTCGTCGGAAGGAAGGAAGAACAAAAGAGGATGTAGAACGAAGAGGAAGAGGAAACTGGACTGTGACGTAAGTACCGGCACGACAGTGAATGAGAAAAAAACTAGATAGTTGAGGAAGACAGGAAGAGGAAAAGAAGAGAAGGTCACTCATCGGATCACTAAGGTGTCCCGGAATCAATTTCTATTTCGCGATTGGACGCAGTGAGTTCGAATGAAAAACAAAATAAAATTTTTTAATTTAAAAAATTTTTACGTTTTTGCATTTTTGCTCTTGCGCTTTCGTAGATAGTCAGCAATAGTATACATATGTCTACTTATATTAAGCTGGAATGTGGTATAAGATATACTATAACAATAACTTTTAATAAGGATTACTTTAACTAAAGATGAGTTCGATCAAACTTTGATTAATTTAATCGGTGATTAACTTATGAAACAATGTATCTGTTTAAATGTTAACATAGATCAAATTATGAATCTTTTAAATTATTTAGCATATGAAAAAAGGATTATATTAGAAACAACGAATTACACTCGACTTTCGTGGATTCATTCCATGTTTCTTTTTTACGTCATAAAAAATCCCTCCGTTTACTCAGTACTCTTTATATTCAGTTTTATTTTGATGCTTCTACTTTAGTTTTATTATCAGCATGTCTTTTAAAATATATATATTTTATACCATAAAAGTCGTCGAATGGAATGAGTGTACATATGTAATTAAACATTTTGCTTTTGTTTCTGCTGATTAAATTATTATAATTACTAAAATAATACTACACACCGTTATAAGATACTCTTAATCAGTATTTATAATTATTATTTGGAGTATTATTTTTATTTGATACACGGAGAAAATTTTATATTAAATATTACTATGATGTCGCACTAAGTGCGGACCATCAAGGACTTAGTTTAAATGCTATACTCGTTATTTTAAAAACAATAAAGCAACGCAATTTTTACATTTTCATATAGTAAAAATTTATACGTTACAAAGCAAAAACTTGTTGAATAAAAGTTAGTATTGCAAAGAAAAGTAAAAAATATACACTGAATAAATTTTTACTGCACACCATAGTAAAAATGATCCACGAATTCCACCAAAATTACTTTATTTATATAATGGAAAATAGTGTTGCCATATCTTACACGTATTTATGATCAGCAAAATTGTTTCAATAAAAAGATATTTTAAAGGTACTTAGTGGCTCAGTTTATTAAAAATTAACATTTTTAGTTATATAAAGTAATTTCAAATTGAACAAATGTTTATTGTAACTTAATCCCGTGAGAATAAATTTTTTCTCAAATTTTGTTTATTAATGAAAAAGCATTAATTTACAAGCAAACTGGCAATGTGATAACTTTTTCACAAATGTTGAAATCTTCTTGATCTCAATATCAATCAATATCAATCTATTTATTAAGATTTGTTTACATTGAATCCGGTTCTACACGTGTATCCTTCCAGTCTAATCAATTTAATTATTCTGCGTTCAAGGCAAATGATTTCCAGTTGATCTTAATCTCTAAGAAGATCAAAGTCATACCGTGTCGCTCGGTTAATAAAAAAAAGTTATTCGGAAATAAACGTAGAAGAAAATCTAAATCACAAAAATTATTAATTTTGCAGTTTAATATTAATCTATTTATTAATAAAAATATTATATAATTAAGTATGAGTAAAAATTTATTTAAGTAATTTTAAATAAATAATAATGTAATAATATTAAATAATTCATGTAACAATATTAAACATTCATTAAATTTTATTAAATTTTAAATTTAAAAATTTATTAAATAATTAAATAATTCTAATAAATAAAAATTATTAAAGTATTATTAATAATGTTATTTTCTATTAATATATCGTATTTTAAACTTATTTTTAGGCTGTTTATGATTTGTATCAAATATTTCAGAATAAAATTTTTATAGTTTATAGTTTTATAGTTTTAAAAATATTAAATATAATATCATAAAGAATGTACTTGAAAAGATTCAAAATATGCACATATGTAAGATATACATATACTAAAATGTACATATAGAAATATGTACGCATGTAAAATTGTAAATAAAGTTCTGAATTTAACGCGAATATATCTAAAACAAACTTTTTTAATATCACAAAAAAATAATAAAATATATAACTTCATGTTTATGTAGTTAAAAAGATCTCTCGAATACATAAAACTTCTTCATGAACAACTTTTTGATTCGACAAATAGTTTCCGAAATATCAAGCTGTTAAGAATTATGTGAATTACCTGTATTTCTTTAAACATGAAACTGGTTGATATAAATCACAACAAATTATCTTTTTAAAAAAAAAGGTACAAAAAAGCGCCAAGTATACGCATCGCGAGAGAACGCGTTCAAAAAAGAATTCTTGTAAAAAACAACTTTAATATATGTTGAAAACTTTCGGTAAAAGATTATTCAAATCTTACCTAAAAAAGTAATGATATCAAGAAGCGTGGTAGTGTCTCGCGCCAAGTTAAAAAAATTACGCCAACTATAAAAATGGGTATTTAAGCAAACAAAAAAATTTATTACTTTATTATTACTCTTTAGACAATATTTGTAGTTAGTTAATAAATATTTTATACTAAACACAAGCATTACAAATATCGTCCAAAGAATAATAATAAAGTAATAAATTTTTTTAGGCAAGATTTGTGTAATCTTTTACCAAAAGTTTTCAACATATATTAAAGTTGTTTTTTACAAAAATTCTTTTTTGAACGCGTTCTCTCGCGATGCGTATACTTGGCGCTTTTTTGTACCTTTTTTTTAAAAAGGTAATTTGTTGTGATTTCACATATTTTGTAGTATTAAATATCTTAAGGTGCGGATAAACGATGTGGTTTAGCAAGCTTATCAATCTCTTATCAAAAAAGAGAGAAGATTCGTAAAATAATAAACACACTTTACGTTATTGGTATTTTCTATTTCGACACTTCCTGGTTCCTGGAATTCAAGAGAAAGAAACAAAGAGGCAATTTTAAACTAAAAATATAATTCTTTTAAATTTGTTTTAAATTTATTTCTTTTAAAATCTACATTGTTATTTTCATATTTGATTTCTAATATTTTCATATCTCAAGAAACACAAAAGAACAAAGAGGTAATTTTAAACTATAAATATAATAAAAATAAGATTTATGTCAATTAACATGTTACTCTTGAGCGTCTTTTTTCTATTCTTTTAAAATATATATTGTTATTTTCATATTTGATTTCCAATATTTTCAATTAATATGTTACTCTTGAGCGTCTTTTTTCTATTCTGTTTCTTTTAAAAATATATATATAAAATATATATGTATATTCTAGTTTTAAGACTTTCGTGGCCATTGATATCGTTAACCGAGATGTCCCTGGTAGAGAAGGGGGGGTCGGTTAGTCAGCCAATCAAAATGTTTTAGTTTTTTAATTGATCGGCCGATCAATTAAAATATTCTGAGACAACGGGGTATATAAGGACTACTGCATCGAAGAGAACTCAGAATCGGAGCTCCTAGCCCTGATGATGCAAGCTGCAATGTTTGCGAAATGTCGGCAAAGTGCCCAGCACGCACGTGGCATCCATCCGGAAACCCTCTCGGTTAATGAATGTAGCAAATATCAAACCATACACAGAATATTTCAAATTACAAAGTTTAAAGATCAACATTTACATATACGGAGAAAATTTTATATAAATCTAACTTTAATACAACTTTAAATTACATTTTACTATGTTTTATATTATCGGTGGACCATCATGACCTTATAGAATAAATTATAGTACAACATAGTAAATTTTAAAACTAACCCTTACCTAACATGTTTTATCATTTGCCATAGTAAAAATTTGTAGGTGCAAAGTTATAATCTTTATTGTGTATTATTGTAAAATGTTATAATGTTAGACCTCAATTTTTACAATTTAGACAAATGTATTTCTTATTCCTTCTTTTATTACTTTTTCTCCGGATTCTTTTTTTTTTTTTTTAAAATTTTATTTATAATTAGTAATATTTTATATATTATTTAACGGGCAAAATAAATAATATATAATTTACTAAATCAAATAAAAATTTATTGATAGATTACAATGTGTTACATAAGTGATAAGTAAGTTAGAAGGTATACAATATTATCATAAAATACTATTGAATATACTATTGTATAATGGCTGCGTTCCGTAAAGCTAATATGCGCGCATTTTTTACAGTAACATTTTTTAAAGATTAATATAAAATTTTCTTCGTGTATGATTATTATTATTATGTTTAATATATATAATTCTCTTAAGCATCAATAATGCCTTTCATTTTCGAATTAGGCAATTACCTTCAGATTAGGTTAGGATTACTTTACATTTAAATTGTTGAACATATTTTTCGAAGTTATATTTAACATTGTTAGGTATCCAATAGGTGTAAAAAATTAAATATATAATTATAACAATAAATAACAATAAATAATTATAGTTGTGTAGTTAAATTAATTTTAAAATAATTCATAAAAATAATTTTTTTAGATTTTTTTCAATAATTATAGTAAAAGAATGCGTAAATGCATTCGAAAATATCGAATCCGTTAGTGAGAACCATTAACGACGTTTCACGTATCATGTATTAGTACATTTGCACGAATCACATTAGTCGAATGATAATAAGATATTGATATTAATTAGGTCATATCATTGCACCTTGCGACGGGAAATGAAGAGATAATTAATCGAAGAGATAATGATCGATTATAAATTGGGTCTATTTATTTATTATTGATTTAGTTTTTAGAAAATTGATAGAAAAATTGAATGAAGATTGTAGAAATAATTCATAATAATTACTTCTAGGTTAAAAATTATTAATATATTTACATTACAATAGGTGTCTCGCATTTAGAGATTGAAATGTAAACTTTTTCTTTTCTTTTCTTTAAATTGAAATTAAATTTATTGTATTAGTCTGTTTATTTTAAACTATTTTTCGCATTTGCAATGCCTTTGCTTTTTGAAGATGTATATAAATGTATGCTGATACAGTTAACAAACGAACCAATTGAAAACTTTAAAGATTGCATGAACTTTATTAACTATTTATTTAGCATTTCGTAACAAACTGAGACAAACAAGTTTTTGTTCAGAATGAGGACGTGCTAATTAATTATTGTGACAGTGATGCAGTGCAATCGGATACAAGAAACAATAGCTAATTATTTAATAGAGCCATAATTATGTAAGTAAGAACGGTTAGAAATTTAATATAGTAATTAATCTTTAATACAGTAATTGGGGTAGATAAAAATAAAATAAGAACATATAAAATATTTTACATGTAAATACAGCTTTAGAAATATGTAAAATATAAAATTTTAGAATGAAATATAATTTTAATACGTTTTCTATATTAAGAAGATTTGTATAGCTTTATTTGAAAAACATCAATGTTTTATTTGAAAGAGATTACGCCATTTTATTTTAGCATAATATAACAAAAAAAGCGTGTATTATTTTATCATCTATGAATAAATGTCATCCTTTTTTACCAAAATCGAACGCAAATGAAATAGAGAAATATGAAAAATTGTAATCCTACAGAAAGGTGAAATTAAACAGTGCGACATTTTCGTCGCGCTCCAATTAAGTCAAGCGATTGTTTCTATTTATTTTCCATCAATTACCGAGCGTATGCCAATTATACAAACAAACGTATAATCTCGTATGCTCGCAGTTAGTAATAAAAGTGAACGAATTATCTGCCGTACGCATTTTGCACAGAGTCGCTTTAATGAAAATGAGTGTTTTGCTCGCAGTAAACACAACGATACAAATACGGAGATATATTTTTAAATCATACATTATTTAATTGTTGATAAGAAGAAATGTATTTGGTAAAATAAAAGAAAAATATAAAGAAATTTACATTCTTCAAAATTTCTATTTAAAATAGAAGAGAATACACAGAATTAAAGAGTCTTTTTCATGATAATTGTTTTTCTGCAATATTGACTATCTATAAAAAATATAGAAAATAATTATGTATGTACATGAGTGTTATAATTGTTCCTAAAAGTATTAAAGAATCGAACGTTTGATGAAAAACTTGGTAAACTTGTAAAACCAATTTTATCTGATTTTTAGATCTGAAATTTGAAAATAAAAATCTATATTTATCTATATTTATAATTTTATAAATTTTAATATATACATATATTTTGCATCATGTATTTTGGTGCACTTATATATATGATGTACTTATATACATATATATTACATACACATACACACAAAATATTTTGACTTTCATATGGTATAGCAAAATTATAAATTTCTATCCTGAAGTCTGACACAAATTACAGATTGTCTAATAAAGGTGGATCTTTACACTCAAACATATTGAGAAAGAGAGAAGCAGAGAGAAAGATTGTTTACTTTGATTACCACATAGAATTTATAATATCTCCGACGAGGAAGAAACATTAGCGCGTTTCAAAATGAAGATTTAGTGAGCAAACAACTGACCCGGACCTGCACCCGGTTTTAGGGATTGATTTTAATTGCGCAAACATCGTGAGGATCTTGCGTCCGTGCACACTTCCGGTTCGCAGCACGTCGACGGGGCAAGAGCGAAGGGGTGGAGGTGGGAAGCACCCTCCATCGTGCGAGTGGTACGCGAGAGAACTCTTGGAACTTCCGCAAGCCAAGACATAAGCGCAACTCGATTTGCATATTTAACCTGGCGGGCGTACGGAAATGCCAATTCCGAGTCCGACCTGTATCCGCCGCCAGTTCGCTAACACACCGGCCGCATTCGATTTGCTTGCATTCGCCGACCATGGATTAATTAGCTCACGTTGTCATAAATGCATGCCGTAAGGATAAGATGAACCGGACATGACCTCTCCCGATGCCTCGCGAGCAGATGTTTACGCACAGCTTGTGGAGGGCTCCCAACCACTCTTGCCCGCATATTGATCTTCTCCAACCTTCTCTTACCCGTGATCTCGAGATTGATCGTTCGCTTAGCAGCAATAGAATTGCTTGCGGTGCGAGCTGAATGCTTCGTGGCACGATGAGTCTTGTAGCATGGTTCGTTGCGAAATTAAGTTCCGTCGTGCCGTGAGCAGAAAACAGCAGGTTCAATGGGAAAGGTTCGACGAGAAAGACAATCAAAATACTAATGCTTCTTGTAATATTACACATGGACATTTCATTAAACTTCAAAAGTCTTATCGGATAAGAGATTTCAAAGATCTTTTTTGAATATTTATATAAAAAAGTTAAAAATCGCGCAGTTTATTGTGTCTGGAAGAAAATACTAATATTAGAGCAACTTGTAATTGACAAGTTTCTGAAAATAATAAAAGAGCGACAGCAGAAGAGACTTTTGTACATTTCGCAATTGTTCTCATTGCATCCTGCTCTCCAGATGAGATAAAAATAAGTGAATGACTTAAGTGCGAGGATAGAAACACTCTTTTACAATCTCACACGAAACAACTTCCGCGCGAAACTTTACGATAACTTTTACAAGCAAAAACTGCACCATTATTACAATGGTGCAATGGAAGTGGAATTTTGGCCAGTATACGAGTCTTGTAAAAGCATTAAAACTCGCAAACATTTATTTTGCGGACGTGAATTTTGTGGGCAAGCGTCCAAAAATCGAAAATCAAGAAATTAATTGGTTGAATCAGTATATAAACAAAACAAAGCAAACTTTCCTGTATGTTCTACTATTAATATAACGAAAGTTTGTACTCTAAATAGTGCTATAAGGGCAAAGTTTAAAAATTCTTTGCAGTTTAAGTGAAACATACAAAGCATACTGATCAGAAACTGTCCAAATAGCAGCAATTATGTACATTAAATCAATATGTTTAGACTTTTGTACAATCTAGTACCAGAAATCAAGGAAACAATCATTTATTTATTAGATTCTTAATAATCAGACTTAAAATTTTTCAAATAAAATTTTTTGCAGAACCATATTCTTTGAGTATTCCGTTAAATTTTAATAAAATTATTATCAGAATTTTTTTAACTTTAATAAAAATTTGATAAAAGGTAAGGTTTTTGTAGCTTTAGCTTTATCTCTTGCTTTGATATGTAAATTATAAAATTATAAAATAAATCATAAAATAAATCACTAAAGTATGGCTAATACGTGATGGTTTATATTTGCTGCTTATTTTTTGTTGATCAAAGCATTTTGTTTTTTTTTAAATCTCTAGTTTATAATATAATATAGTTTATAACAAAAATTAATTTATGTTATTAAAACATCCGTTACACTAAAATTAGTATTACTAATATTACTAATTATATTTTACTATAATAATATAATATATTAGTGATACTAATATTAGTAATTAATTATATATATATATATATATATATATAATATTATATATTATATATATTATATTAGTATCACTAATATTAGTAAGATTCAAAGAAAAGGACACTTAACAAATAATTTTTTATGGGAAATTTCTTCGATACGACAGAAGGACAATTACTCTAAATTTGAATAAAAAATGAAAGATCCGCAGAGAAGGAATCTTAAAGAAAGCTTTTTGGAGCTCTTAAGAAATATCCTTACTCTTATCGAAATTTAGTTTCCGTCAGCCTTAATTCGCGCCCGATATTCTTGGCTCTAGACAGAGAAGCTGCGAGAGGGAGCACGGTAGGAAGGCGTGCAAAGTAAATTGAGAAAGTGCTACGAAGGGAAGTTATATGTCTAAGACAAAATGCGACTGTCATAAATTTCTTCGACAACACTGGCCCAGTCCTATCCGCCAGTTCGCTAATGAAATGGAGCGACGGCTAATGAAGCTAACGAGATAGTTTCCTTGGCAAGGTTTATATTCACTACCTCCGGTTACAGTGTTTGCAAGAAAACGTACAAGTTGCAACCAACAAGTTGCGCAGTCAGGGGTACACGCGACGTACAGAGATCGTCAGGATCATAATGGTTCGGGAGGGGCGGAGGTGCCTCGAGTAATTCTGTGTTGTTCCTTATTAAAATATATCGTTTGAACGCGACAAAGTTTCTTGCGTGGTAACGATGAATCTTACTGACGAATAGTGGCCCTCCTAGGACCTGTATGCTTACATGCATTACACTTAGGTCGATTTGGCTAAGGTCGGTACATCTGCTGTATGTTACGCTCGAAAAATTCGTTCTTTCCTCTGAGCCGCTGCCGTTTTGCAACGCCAATGTCTGACAAGTTGGTGATTGTGATGCGTTTAAAAAAAAAAGCTCGACTGTGTTGGCACGCATCTTTAGTTATGCACTGCCTTTGCGCAGATTGATTGGTCATCAAAGACTCAGGTTTGACCGTATATATTGACGCTTTAAATTCATTTCTTACTATTAATTTATCTCATAATAAGAAATATATCTAAAATCTCCAAACGGTCAACATTGGCTATTAAAAATGTATAAATCTTTTCTTCGCCAGTGATAGTAAATTCAAGGGATAAAAGGCAGTAACTGACTCCAAACTGGCAACAATGATATCTTAGTTAAACGTTTATTGTGTCGTCGACGTTTCGACCTTAGATTTAGGTCCTTTTCAAGAATATCTATAAATATGTTATGTTGGAATAATACAATTTGAAAGCGCAAAATAGTACAAGAATAAATTTAAGACTTACATGTTAAACAGTCCAGCAATACATAAAAAACCGATTATGAGGTAAATTGTAACAACTAACATTAGTTAAAAATAGAGTGGACGTGAGTGACGTCTGTTGCTGATGACGGCGCAGAACGGACTGAGAAATGAGTTTCACAGTCAGAGGAACGAAATATAATAAATAAATAAAAGTAAGGAACGCCAAAAAGAACACGAAGATATAGGTACAACAATCAAGTCAAAAAACTAAAATGTAAATAATAAATAGGTAAATAATAGATAAGTAAAAGAAGGAAAAATGTCAAAAATTAGAAATGTCAAGATATTAAGAGTTATAAAATGTTTAGAAGACTGTCGTATATAGCGGTTAAATTCTCCGTGTCTTTTTGAGAGTTAATAGCGAACCTGCTCTTTTTAATAAAAAGCATCTCCGCTATTTCTCTTTTCTTTCTATAGGTTTCCTTATGTAAAATTTTCGGGTGATCCCAATTAAATTCATGTCCGAGAGAAGTTCTATGTTTGCTGACTACAGAGTGATTCGATGTTCGAGGTTTTTTAATATCATTACGGTGTTCGTTTAACCGAGTCATGAGATGCCGTTTTGTTTGTCCGATATAGCACGCATCGCAATTACAACAATCAATCTCGTAGACAAATTCAGTTTGTTTTAGAATATTTAGTATGTCTTTCCCTTTCTTTATTATACAATCTAATTTATTGTGGATGGAGTACAGTACTTTTAGGTTGGTTTTGTTTAAAATACGTTCAATGTCTTTTGAGATTTCTTTGTTGAAAGGGATGACAACGGAGCCATTAGCGTTAAAGGGACTGATGTCGTGTGTGTTGTTGCTAGTTTGTCTGTGTTTTAGTTCGTTTAATCTTTTTTTAATGTGATGGTTAATTAAATTATTAGGATAGAGATTGTTATGTAGAATTTCTTTAATAATGGTGATATTAATTGTGTGGAATCTCTCGTCGGAGAGTAGGATGGCTCTGTCAATGAGGTTAATAATGGTATTTTTCTTATATTTAAAGGGATGATTGGAAAGAAAATTTAAATATCTACCGGAAAAAGTGGGTTTCCTATACCAGTTTGTAATGAGTACGTTGTCATCTCTAACAATGATGGTATCTAGAAACGAGATTGAGTTGTTTTTCTCTAATTCGTGAGTAAAATTAAGACGCGGGTGATAATTATTAAAGACATCGAGAATCGTGTTAATTTCGGATGTTGGAGCAATCATGAGAATGTCATCAACGTATCTGTAGAAGACAGGGATTGTAAAATTGAGGCGTTTGATACAATGCATTTCAAGATCATCCATTACCATATCAGCTAATATAGGGGATAGTGGAGACCCCATTGGACTGCCGAAGATTTGTTCATAGAACGAGCCGCCGAAGCCAAAACTTGTAGAAGAAAGAACCGTATTAATAGCAGTCAAAAAGAATATTTGTGTTAATTTATCTCCTCTATGCCTGGCAATAATGATATTTAGGATATGCGATAACGAAAAGTGATGAAGAAAAGAGTTATTCTACCCAATCTTTTATGCTGTTTATTTAAAGATTTTTTACTAGAATTCGTTCCTTGTGTAATTATATAAATTGTCTAACTAATGAGAAATGAAGAACGTTCTTATAAATGAGAGCATAATATGATCCTTCCATTTATTCGAGTTGCTGAAAAAATCTTTCTTCTCAATACATATAATATGCGAAAAACATTTGTACATAATGAAATAATTACTGCAATAAGATAGACGCAATTTTGTAAGTGCAGAAAAAAATTGAAAAAAATCTGCATTCTAAAATTTGTAAACCTTAGTAAAAGATTTGTAACAATTAGCTTTGTCAATCGTTAAATTCTTTGATAAGCGCGTATAGATATCTTGCCTCTTTAGTGCTATTTCCGTTTTTTTACAATTAGTTAAATTCGTATCTTTACAGCGTCACGCACATTCTTTCTTGTGCGAAAGCATCGGTG
The DNA here is from genome assembly GCA_901521435.1 of Crematogaster levior. NCBI lineage: Eukaryota > Metazoa > Arthropoda > Insecta > Hymenoptera > Formicidae > Crematogaster > Crematogaster levior. The sequence goes on from CABEGB010001192.1 coordinate 724,344, forward strand.
GTACACGAGAAATAGGAAATTACCTGAAATCACTCGAGACTCTCCTACGTTTCTGCGCGGTATTCAATACGTACATTTAGAAAAAAAAAAACAAGAAACACTATTTGAGATTCGCGAAATTTTTTTCAAGCAATTCAGAAACGCTGGAGAGATTGTAAATACATTAGTAGGGTCCAAAAAATGTAAACATTGAGATCGTCGATTAGTAAAACTGTTTACAGTTCATCTCTTATCACCCGCGACCTCTCGCAACAGACCTTTCGTTACAAACAGAATCACGGGGTGGATTACGAATTAGCAAAGATATAAGAATGTCGCCAAACACATAATCTAATCAACGACATGAGGCGGAGGGGAGGAAACGGGGGAAATGATTTCCCGTAAACAGATATATAAATATCTTTGGCCCGATTATAACATATATGCTCTAGTGATTGATAAGAGCGCTTCATTAACTTCATTCGCTTCATGATCACAACATGATCATGAAAAAATTCTCGAGAGTAGCTCTTAGAGAACCACTTGAAGTCGGAATCGAAGAAGGGAACGACCCCGAAAAATCGTAAATACCGCGATCGGGGCAGAATTTATGACGAGGTGGAGATTCTCTCGCTCGCAAACGCCGGCGGAAGTCCCGATGAATCCCCGGGGACTCCTGAAGTTTTCCCTTTTCTCCCAGTCTCACAGTCGTCGGTAAGGGCGCTAAGTGCTCAGCTGTTGCGCGCTCATCATCCCTCCGAAACCGTCAGCCGACGGCGTCCTCGTCTCGCGTCTCGTGCTGGCGTTCTCGTGAAAATAGTACGCCGTCGCCGACGGTCGAGTAGCAAGAGCATGTCGCTTTAGAACACGGTGAAACTCGAATTTCGATACCCACGATCGTTGTTTTAAACTTTCTTTTTCTTTCTGCTGCGTCTCCCGAAACATCGCCTTCCCATCACCGCGCCGTTCTCGATGACGTTCATTGACGCTTTTACTAGTGTTGTTGTCTATTGATATCGGGACTAATGTTTCGATAGTTAAGTTCGTGAATACTATCGTTCCTCTTATTTTGCCATCCTTCTGGCTGTGCATTCTTGAAGACCACGAAATAATAACATAGTTGATCTCTTATCAATTTGTAAGACCGTGTACGTTGGATTATTATTTTGACACTGCGAATGTGCGTGATATTTTCGATGAGTCAGCTGACCCGATTCGGGATGGCACGTTACGTTAATGATTGCATCAGCATTCTTTTTGGTATTGTACGTAGATTGCGAATCAAGCATGGATTCGCACTTGGAGAGCTAAGCTAAAAAAATTACGCGCAATCTAATTTGAATGGTACACAATACTGAAGTAAAAAAGTTTTTAAAAAAGGTTTTTAATCTTCGGTAATTATAAATAATAATGTCAATAAAATTACGTATAATTTTCAGGCGCGATTACATATAATCTAGAAGTCATTCATAAACACTCTAACATGCATTACATAAATTAAATTTTACTGTGTTTAAACAAGATATGAATGTGAAATCTAAATATATGTATATTTGGTGAATATTCACCTTTACACAGCCATCGCCAATGACCTTGACCTTGATATATGTTGTCAAGGTCATCCTCCTGAATGACTTTTGAAAGATTTTAGCCGTCGCTCGTTCTTCATTAAAAAATTATTAACAAAAAAGAGTTTGAAAAATAGTGAATTTGGAACACATCCCCCCACACACATGCATGCACGCACCGCGTAATGAATATTATGTCTTCACTATGACTTCATTATGACTTTTCTATATCTGGATATAAATCGTAGTGACCTGTACGACCTCGAGTTGCAATCGGCTCGAAACGCTCTTTCAAACGAGTCCTTGTACTATCTATTGCAACAATTACGGTTTTCTACCCCCCTCCCCCACCCCCTGCTCCCATGGAGTTCTGTTCTCACTTCAAAGGATACATCTTTTAAAAAAAAGAACGTGTTTTGTCGTTTTTTAGAATATTTATCATTTTCAAAACCAACTATACCATATCATTACAGTATTTTATTCCCCTTTGACCTCCCCCATTTCTCAAAATTGAGAAGCTTGCTCAACTTGAAATTTTTTCACAATTAATCTACCATCATATACTTTCATTCAGCATACATGTCGGCTTGAAATTCGAGGTACCGAAAACAGACTAATTTTGGGGTTGCTCTTTTGTATTGTATATTGTAAAGGAAAAATTAATTTTCTGCGCGATTTTGTTTGGACACACAGTCGTTGGAAGATTGTGAATCATTTTCTTTGACCAATTTGATTTATTTTTTTAATGAAGATGTCAATAATTTTTGGATGATTAATGGCTTAAACCTAAGAATATTTCATTAGCATCACGTGAAAGTATCATGCGAAAAGTGACAAACGATAGAGTGTTACTTTTATGTAGAGTTTGACTGTTGTCAGCCTCATCCTTGATCCATGTCGATCTCTCGTAATTTAATACCAAGTTTTTTTGAGTGTTGCATTCGCTCCGAAAGAGAAAAATCGATTTTTTTCAAAGAGGTGTTTCACCCTCTAAAAGGCCGTATGGGCACGTATCAAAAAAAATGTTTCCCTATTTTGATCTAGAGAATAACATATTAAAAGCTCATCAAAATCGGAGAGGGACACTTCTGACCCTTTCCTTGTGAGTGGGTTAACGCGAATGATCGATCTCCGGAGCGTTGCATACGTGTTGCCGTTGATAACGCAGCATGCACTTGCCATTTCTCGGGAAAATGATAAATTTCACAGTCTGCGGCATGTTGCGGACGTGAAATGCGCAGACACTGCAAAAATGCTTTCCATCAGCGACTCTCGAGTAGTTTTCACAGCCGAGAAGAGGAATGCGCCCAGACGATGGATCCTCGCAGGGGAAAGGAGGAAAGAAACCGTGCGAAACAAAGACGTCGTGAAAGGAATGGCGGATCGGTGCCAGAAAAATTAGTAAAGTGCCATGGTCAGATGGGATCATTTATCAAGCTGCGAAAATTTTCCTGCGATCGACACGTGCGTGGATAGAACACGACCTGGAGATCGTGTCGCGTATTCGAGCAACCTTCAAAAGTGGAAAAATAACCGTCGTTGCCGGAGGAATTTAATAATGTCCTTGCACTTTCGACGCCACGCATGGCATACACACCTAACAATATTTAATGGTTGCAAAACTAGCAATAGATGATTACTAGCGGTAAATATATCTTGACAATTTGTTGATTTGATAAAGGTTTCTGGATTTTTCACATTTTTACGACTGAGTGAACAAAAATTTGTCTTAGTCAAACGTTTGGAAAGAGCTAAGAGAATGACTTTTTTCCACGAAATAACAAGAAAAATTCGACAATCCAATTGGTAATTTTTGATTGATAAATGATTCTAGGACAAAAACAGAACCTTCAAGGAAAATCTGACTTTCATATTTCAGTTAATATCTCAGAAATTCTAAGAAATATTGAAAAAGTGATTCTAAAAAAATATATGATTCTTTAACCTACAATAATAAGAAATTTGAAAAAAAAATGTTTTTAATTTCCTTCACTTTATTATCTTAATCAGTTTTATTATAAGTGCGTAATAGAAGTAAAATGTCGAAAAAATAAATATTTGTGCGATTTGGAAATTATAGTAATCTTATATTTTAATCTCTTACAGAACCCTACTTATTACATTATATGTATTATTTAATGCAATTAGGTCAAATTTTAATATTATTTATGATTTATATTAATTATAGTTTGTTGAGATATTAATAGAAATATGAAAAGTCAGATTTTCTTCGGAGAAGTGTTTTTACTCTTAAGATCATTTATCAGTCAAACTAGACCGCCATATATGATTAAGTTTACACATATTTCATTTTTGCAAAGTTTTAGATTTTTTTAAATTTTACTGGTCTTTACTGAATCTTTCTTGTAAACCTCATTTCTTCACGTAATTGGTGGGATTACCGAAAGATAAGAAAACTTTCGTAGCGTTCTGTTTCCTTAATTGGAACGTCATACTGAATAGAGAGCATTTATTCACACAAAAAATGAATCTTTGACTAACATATATATAATATTTATTCTTGAACAATTTGTCTTCAGTTGAGCATAGAATGCTCTCTTTAGTTAGAAATGTTCACTTGCATCAATATTAAATAGTTTTGGTATAAAATATATTTTACCTTCAACGTGGTATTTTTATTTCTAAAATGATTATATAGTTATAACAAGTCTGATGACATAATTCGAAAGATATTTATTCTTGAATTAAAAATTATGTACGTAAAAACACGCCACTTACATTCGAAGGTCACTTGTTTTGTTCGTTGTTCGCTCAATAATATCAAGATGACGAAAATAGACATTGAAGTGAAGTGTGTAATTGAAGAAAGATATTTAATTAAAACGTTATTCAATTCAAGGAACATACCCCAAATCATTCAGACTTTTTAAGGCAAGCGAAATCATTACAAAATTACCTTTTTTAAAAAAAGACGCCAAATGTACATCGTATGGATATTAAAAAATATTTAAGTTCCCCTTCAGTAACATCTTGTCAAATTGAAACCGGCTACGAGATGGATTGAGATAATGTACAATACAAATTTTGAACGAAGAATCTTCCTATTTTAAAATATTAATTTCAGAAATAATTCATATTAAAGTTCAACCCTCATCATTTAATAAACAAAATTTTATAGTTTTGAATTTATTTCCTACTCTTTAGTGGACATTCTATTACTCAACTTTTTTCTACTTCTATCATCTTCTATTATCTATCTTCTCTATATGTATGACCGCTAACTGTCTGGCACACATTTTTGCTTTGTAAACTTCATTTAAAATCTATTTTTATAAGTAATAATTTTAATATATATCACTTAAGTGCAGATTAAAAAGCTAAAAGCTTTAAGTCTCACGTATTCTTGTTCATTCTTAATTTTATATTCTAAACTCGCAATATTCTAAGCTTACTTTTTTCCTTGCTTTTTCCAGTTTTTATCTTGACTTATTTTATGTTTGCGTCTCGCAATATGAATCTATTTTTATAATACATTTTTCATCTATGACTAACATTTTTTCTTATATGTCAAGTTTTTTCGAATTCCATGTGTCTTACATTGAAGATAGTTTAGATTATGTTTGTGACTAAAACATTTTTTTAAACTTAAGTTTAAAAAAAAATTGTATTTGACACTTACATCTTGTCACAGCCCTTTATATTTCTAGTGATTCTTATTTGACCTACTTATAAATTTAATTATTTTTAATATTATTATATTTAATTATATAATAATTGTATTGATTATGATCATTTTAATAGAAACTTAATTTAACGTCCATATCAGCGACGTAATCAATTATGCGCTAATTATAAATCTACTTGATCAAATAATTAGTTGCCATTTAATTAACGGCAGTTAATTGTCATATTCTATAAGCTTTTCTACATACATTTATTTTTATGTGCGACAAGATTATTATTATGTTGTATATATATATATACAGGGTGTCCCATTATAAAACATCCAGTCGAATATTTCGAAAACCAAGCCCGGGAGAGAAAAATTTTTCAGACAAAAGTTATTTGGTTTCGAGGGGCTCATAAGATGATACCATTGGTTTGACCTTGAAGAATTATTTGAAAGTTACATGAAAGTCACCTCAATTTTTTTAAATGGCATCCCCTATTTTTTATTACATATTCTTGTAGCTGACCTCGAGAGCTTTCCAAAACACTATAATAAAGTATTTTTTCATGAAGTATTTTCCGAGTTATAAAGCTTGAAATAATTTCTTAATTTTACATAAACTGTAAAATATCTCGTAAAATATTTACTTTTCGATGACCTTATCTCAATACTTTTATGCACAGAATAATGAGAGGAATCAATTGGTGTAAAGAAAACACATAGTTGTTTTTAAGAAAAAATATGTAATTGTTAGTTACAAATTGCATATTTTTTCTTAAAAACAACTATGTGTTTTCTTGACACCAATTGGTTCCTCTCATTATTCTGTGCATAAAAGTATTGAGGTAAGGTCATCGAAAAGTAAATATTTTACGAGATATTTTACAGTTTTGTTTTCCTTGTTTTTAATTTGTTAATATTTCTTTCTGAGTATACAAATTATTTTCATAAAGATTCTATATATATATATATATATAATATATATACATATACATATATAATACTGATTTGTCTGTTACTGATTTCGCCGAAAGGATCCGATTAGTCCGGCTCGAAAGACCAAACTTTTGTAGAAGTGAATGTTCTTCTACCGAGATTTTATTCTTTATGACTTATGCTTATACAATTACCAATAATTTTTTTTTTAATAAGATCTGTTGGGGGTAAACCGGTCTGCAAACTTGAATCTCTGAACAAAGAGTGTTCTTCTTCTCTTCCACCCGTATGGAAAAAAATTATAAAAAAACTATTCAAAAAATTATTGGAACACTACTGCGAACAATACAGGAAAACTATTAAAACACTATTGAAACACTATTGAAAAATATTGGAATACTACAATAAACTTATTATAACACTATTGAAAACCTATTCGTGAAGTATAGTGTCATTCACTGTAGTATTTTCGTCGATAACTACTTGAACACTTATACTAAAACTACAGGTTGTTGGCGTTTGTATTTTTACATTTAAAGGACGAAGATGTAGGACTATAAATTAGATTTAAATTTATATTTATTGCAGAAAATGACAATAATATATTATTACAATATAGTATGTTGAGAGACAATAGGAAAATATAAAACAGTTTTAAATAATAAACAATTTAATAAAATAATCTTATTCTAGTGATATAAAGGAGAATGGACCATTTGAGTTGATTTTGATCTCCCATAAATTTCGTTCAAGTTCATGAAATATATATATCTTGAATAATTTGAATACAATCACTCAAGATATAGATTTTTTTTTTATGAGTTTGAACAAAATTTGTAGGAGGCTAGAATTGTGTCCCAAATGGACCCTCCTGCTTATACAATATGTTTGTTATATAAATTTTACTATAATATTGTAATATATGATAATATATCAATTTTCCTTTAACAAAACAGAAAGTAAATATGTCTTGTGACTATACGTAAAAAAATTAAAAACATCTTTTAATATTACATAAAAATAGAACATCTATTTTGATATAAATTTGATATAAATAAGTAAATATGTCTTATAATGTTATAAACAAAAAACAAAAATAAAGAAACATTTGTTTACACTAAAATTGACTTAAAAATAATTATTTCTTTTTTTATATACTTTTTAATATATTATTATCTATCCTTCTCTAAAGTTAATCTAACAATAATTTCATCAAAAGATATTACTCATCATTGTCCTCCTGCTTTTTTCTGCTTGCTCGAGGTACAGCGTTATTGCATTTTTGTCTCACTGCTGCTTTAAAAAGTTTTTGGGTGTCTTTATTGCACTCAAATATTGAAAACACATGTGCTGTAATAATAAAATAAAAAGTAATTATTTTGAAGGAAATTTTAAAAAAATAATTTGATAATAAAACATTACGTTATTTAATACAAATACATATATATATCAATTGTGTATATGTGTATATATATAATATATATATATATGTATAAAAACATACATTGAAAAGCTCATAATCAACACCGTTGCAATGAAATTATAAAAGGTATCAACTTTTGAATCAGACTGTCTCGCATGTTCTATCTTAAGCAATCTACAGGTTTACCTATGTAAGAGGCATCACAATTTAAACAAGAACTCTTATCAACTACGTTCATATGATACTGTGTAGGGTATCTTTGTTCTTAGAGTACCTTTAATGAAATTATTAAGATTTGATATATGACAGCACAACATTCCGACCACTATACCATATATCTAAACCGATCAGAGATAGTATAACATAAAGAATATTAAAAAATATTTTCTTAGCGTTAAAATAAAGCGTTTTCATTAACTTTAAAATTTTTTCTCTCAAAAACAAAGTCCATGAGAGAGAGAGAAAAAAAAGAGAGAGAGAGAGAGAGAAAGAGAGAGAGAGAGAGAGAAGATTTATTTTATCATAAATTTATTAAATATTTTCTGATTATATCTTCAAAAATAATATTTTGTGATTATACTTTAATTGCATTTAAGTGAGTGATTAATTGAAGGATGTTACAATGGTTAATAAGCTCAGTATCTATAACTCACTATAAGTCAAAGTGGAAGTACTATTGCCAAGCGTATTGAAAGGACAGTACCGTTAGTCTTAGTGAATGATATCCAGTCCAGTGTATCCGCCGCCAAATCATTCACAATAGACAAGTCGGCAGGAAATTAATCTACTAGATAGAGACGCTTCTCTCTCAAGGTCTCGCTAACGAGATGATGTTCGTCGTTCTTCTCACCTCTACTATAATACTTCTTCGACATATTCCACTCGTCTTTGATTTATTCTATAATATGCTTACCGTTTTGATTCACTCTAGCTAGAAAGTGCAAAAATATAGATGTACGCAGAATAAATAAATGTTTTCGAGAATGATATTGTTAGAAGTCGTTCGTGAATGCATAAAGATACAACATGTAATATGTAACATTTTATAACATTATAATTTTGAAAAAATGTGAAATTACATCTTATATGGGATAGAAGATGACTCTGAAAATTACATACTTCCAATAATAATATAGAAATCACAATTATCAATTTTTAACATGTTACATATTAAGACATATTTTTCAGAAGTTTACTAGTTATTATTAATTAAATTTTAGCGTATTGAATGATAGTACACTTCATCACAATGATATTATCGTAAGAATAATATACTAAAGTGAAGTGATTCGTCCACTCAACGCTCTAAATCATAATACGATTAAGATAAGGATTACTTCTAAATACCAGGTATAGAGGCTAAGCTAAATCTCACCCGGTTATTGACTTACCAGCGATAAGACATAACCGATAACATCTTCAATTGATTAATCCTATCTATTAGCATGTTGTAGTATTGGTCTGTCCCCAAGGTCGTATGAGCCTCCGCAATCAAAATACAGGCGGTTTGTCTGCGTTGCGCGCAAAGCGATCTAACTTCGAGAAGATTAATGATTGAATGATTAGACGAGTATTGTTTACGGTTTCTACCGTTTGTGATCTTTCTCTTCGGTGTCGCTGGCATGGTAATTAACGACGCAAGAGCGGCTGCTATTTGTTGAAAATCCATCGATGACATGAAAACTTGTTCCTCGAGCATGCAAAATTTTGTTTGCTTTGGAAGTAACTGGCAATAAAGCTGTTTAAAAAAATATATATGAGAGAAACATATCGATTATTGAATATCAAATTATCATAAATTATATACTTTTAAATATCTTAATCTCTTTCCCTCAAAATTTACATATTATAATAATATAATAAAATTTTCATATAATTTAAGAGAAATTACATATATAATTTATATGAGAGATTTGTCATATTTTGATAGCTCTTATCTGTCTCGAGATCTGTCTCTTATTTGCATTAAATATTGCATAAAATGTTATCTTGAATTGAATATTAAATGACTATATTTATAGTATTTAGTATTTAGATGGTTATATTTAGTATCAAACGAATTCAAAACTTCTGATCGAATATCTCTTTTTATGTATAAATTTAGAAGATTTATTTTCCTTTTTTTCATTAAATTTCCACAAAAGTTTATCATAAAATTGGTTAACTAATTATTTTGTCCAATTAATTTATTATATGTGATTTTAAACATATTATACCAAAGATAGCCATTTAAAACAACCACGCGACATCAAATTAATTTCAAAATTTTTATTATTAAAAAAATTACATTTTTATAGAAAATAATTAATAAAAAATTTTTATTTAAAATTTATTTTTAACATATTAATTAATATATTAATTAAAAATATATTAAATAACATATTAAATAAAATTTTTGTAACATTTTTAACATGTTATAAAATTTGTAAAAATAACAATAAGAGTAGAAAATTAACATCGAACATAATAAGATTATATATAATTTATTAATTTTTCATGACATTAATTTTTTTGATAATTCCTAAAAAACAATTGTTTTGTTAAAACACATTTTTAAAATGTTTTATTAATGTAACGGTAACGGTTTTGGTAGTTTATTACAGTGATTAACAACGTTTACTAATAAATTTCTAATGAAGGTCTTACTTGATAACAAAAGATTAAAATATTATTTGATCAACAAAATATTAATAATAATAATAAAATAAAATATAATATTTTGTGTGTATTATATTTAAAATATTAACATATAATACACACATTTATTACACAAAGAATCAAAAACACTTTAAAATTGCTTAACAATTTGTTTACAATTTCATATGTAACATCCATTTCGGAGAAATTCTGTCTGATAGCTAAAAAATATAATTTTAATGTGTCTTATTCTTCTCCTCTCTTAAATCTTTAAAATTTAAATCAAAATAGATAAAGATAAGTTAGGTAGGTTTTCTAGATAAAATTGTATACAAAATTTCATATAAAAATTGTACTACTACCTATGTGGGTTAATTAAAAATGAGAGTTAACAAACGCATGGATATTAAAAAATATTTAAGTTTAGCTTCAGTAATATCTTGTCACTAAATTGAAACGGTTACGAGATGGATTGACATAATGTACAATACAAATTTTGGACAAAGAATCTTCCTATTTCAAAAGATTAATTTCAGAAATAATTCATATTAATATAAATTCTCACTACTTAATAAACAAAATTTTTTTGTTTAACAAAACAAGAAGTATAAGAAGTATAGCAAAAAACAAGAAGTATAGTTTTGGGTTTATTTTTTCTCTAATTAGCATGCCGAGTAATTATTTATCGCTACAAAACATGTTTTTATAATAAGAACTAGCCTGTTTGCAAAACAGCACCTTTTGTGAAAGTATTGATTGTTTATCAATATTGATCGTTTCTCAATAAAACTGATGCACTTAAGATTTTTTGCAAAAAGTTTAACTAATGGAGCGTCAGTCCTATTGATTAATGATACACGTTCTGCAATAAAATCAATAACTTAGATTTTAGAAAATCAATAACTGAAAAATAATTCATCGATCAATGTTAAAACAACATCGATTTGATGATTTCTACATCGATTTGACATCATTTCGACATCAATCGATGAATCATTTTTTACTGAGAAAATCAATATATTTTAAAAAGCTTTCCGGCCTTCTAAAGATTAAACAAGATTCTGAAAAGATTTGTAAAAAAGTAACTAAAAATATATATGTATGTAAATATTGGTCGTGAGAATCTGCTGTCCTACATTGAAACACACCTTCAAAATATTGAGAAAATATGTAAATAATTTTTTGGTTGCGTAGTTTACATAAATGATATATAGTACATGATTAATCTTTCTCGCTGCGCATGCTTTTTTTGCTGAGATGCAGTTTTGAAACAGACAGATGTATGTATTATGTTGCATCTAACATTAATACTCATCAAGATAAAATATTGTCTAGTTTCTTCTCTGATTAGCTTGTCGAGTAATTATTCATTGCAGCTATAATAAACATGTTTTTATAATAAGGCTAGCCTGTTTGCAAAACAGCGCCTTTTGCAAAAGAATTAATTGTTTATCAATATTGATCGTTTTTCAAGAAGTCTGATGCACTCAAGATTTTTTGCAAAAAGCCTAACTAATAAGGCGGTAGTCCCATTGATTAATGATGCACGTTCTTATAAGAACTTATAAGAATACTGTCAAAATATTGAAAAAGTATTTAAAAAATTCTTTGGTTGCGAAGTTCACATAAATGATGTACGTGATCACTCTTCCTCGCTGCGCATGCTTTTTTTGCCGAGATGCGATTTCGAAACAGACAGATTTCTTATACTTCTTGTTTAACAAAACAAGAAGTATAAGAAGTACAAGAAGTATAAAAGAAGTACAAGAAGTATAAAATCCAATACTGTTGATTTTGGGCAAGCAGCAGCCAATCAACGAAGTTCGCTGCTTGACGCTTGCTGCGTGCAGTCTACACTAGGCTTTACTTCTACAATACGTAGATGCATGCGCGCGTTATGCCGGTCAGTGCAGGTCCAGTACCAGTCGTAAATAGTCTAATGAGCGTATACATTTTCTTGAATCCTAGTCCGTTTATACGAATATAAGAGGAAGTGGACAAGTGATCAGAAGGCGCGGTTGCGACTTGCGGCGCTAAGTTAATGTGTTAAGTAATAACTATAAAATTGAAGTGATCTTCGTAATAATACAGCTAGCTTACATTAAACAGTAAGACTACAAAGAATTCGCTTTTGCTTTTATAGCGCTTGTAAGCATTTGTCCTTATTTAATATTGGATAAGCAAAAGGGTTAAATAAATTGTGTGTGTGTGTGTGTGTGTGTGTGTGTGTGTGTGTGTGTGTGTGTGTGTGTGTGTATGGATGTATACAGAGGGATGCCAGAGTATAAATTCCTGTGGTCGTATTCTTGTAAACATTTGAATAATTTTTGCATATAAAAGTGGGAAAATAGTCAATGGGAGAAACTATCGAATAATTTCATACGAAAGTTATTCGCATGTTTTTAAGAATAGGGCTTCTGCCAGCACGGTCGCACACAAGCGTGGCATAGTACACGTGTATGCTAAAGTGTGCTCGTATATGTCCGTCTTTTTCTAACCGACTCGGCATTGCGAGCACACTTTAAAACTTACGTACACGCTTGTAAGCGGTATGCGACTCTATGTAAACATAGTCTAAAGAAGCAAGAGTTTTTATAGGAAAAATGAATAATAATAAGTGCCTTTTACTGGAATTTGTAAACGAAGATAAAAAAATTACTATCGGTTATCAAGACTGCTTGCAAGATAAAATAACAGGAGAAGAAGAATACCTAAATGCAATCAAAAAGAAAAGGGAAGTTAAAATAAAATGGCCTAATTGCGATATTGTACCAGCATCATTAATGAAAAAAAGAGTGAAAACATGTGAATGGACAATAGTTGTGGCAAAAATACTTTCTTTTGGTGGTAAATATATATACAAATAGTATTTCTACATTCACATTGCACTCTCTGTATTTTTGAAATGGCAAAAAAGAAGAAATACTTAACACGTGTCCCTTTTAGTAAAAAGTTTGGTAAAAAAAGTTCTTTAACGTAAAGTACACGTTTAGGTATTTTTCCATATTTTCTGTCGTTCTAAAAATACAGAGTACGAACAAACTTTAAAGACAACCTATATATATAATAATTTAAAAATGTTTGTATTGTTTTTCTTATTAATTTTAATAATAAACTTAGTATTTAAGAAATAAAGTTCTCATAAGAATTATAGATTCTCATTAAACTAATAAATTTATGTTATCGTAGAATGTACATTTTATTGTTTTGTACAAAAAATAAATATGACAAATGTATGCGCTTTATTTATACTACGGGTTATTGTACAAACTTGATGATACTTCCCTAATAGCACACTTTATTCGGAGGACGTCTTTAGGATGTACGTACATTCAAAGGGCGTTCCATGGACATCCAAAAGACGTATATACATCCAAACGACGTCTGTACTTCTTAAGGACGTCGTCTGAATAAAGTATGCTGTAAAGGATATTTCATTAAAAAATAAATTATTATTTGTATATTTTAATTTTAAGAATAGGCTAAAATGTGCCAGCAACGAGACAATTTGGAAACATATGGAGTTTTAGAAGCAAGTAGAGAAGAAAGAAAGTCAATATGTAGAAAACAATGGAGCGACGATGAAGATGAGTTAAAAGATGGAGTTAAAAGAAAAAAAGATTATAATTTACATTCACTGAATTTTATAAAATTCTTTTTATATAATTTATATTTTTTATATCATTATTATTTATATACACTATTTTTATTTTTATTTTAAATAGAAATACAAAAAAAGTAGAAAATGTATGAATGTAGAAACGAAATCTTCTAAATTATGGACAGACTTAAAAACAAAGAAATATGTATCTAAAGTAAGTTTTCCTAAATATTCATATTTGCAGAAAATATGTGTAGAAAACAATGGAAAATATTGTTATAATGAAATGTAATGTTTAAGTAAATTTACAAACTGATTTTATAATGCTCTTTTTAAATAAAGATAGACTCTGAAGAATCTTTAGATGATGATAACTCTTCAAAAATGTCAGAAAGTTTAAAAGAAGAGAGTAATATTTTGAAACAAGACAATAATAATTTAAAAAATGAAAACATGGCATTGCGTGTATCACTTGCTTGTATAGAAAGTACGTATTAAATTTTATTTTTATAAAGTCATATATATCATTTTACATAGATATATAAGCAGAAATTTATTATGTTACATAGAAAAACCTGAAACATTATTTTTAACTATTTTTTTAACTGCTTTATATGACATGTTTAGATTTGGCGAAAATAAACAATTTGATTGAAAACATATTTCTTAAAACAAACAAAATACAAGACAATATTGATTTAATTATAGATGCCAAGGTAAAGATTTAAAGAAACAGAACCCTATCCTGTTTAACAACAACAATTAATACGTTCTTGACCGCGTATTACTAAATAGTAAGAAATAAACTTCAATTTGTCTTTTTACGGTCGAGCCTGGATCTTTTTTGCCAATCAATGATCTGCGCAATCGCAGTATGCAATTAAATACAAGATGCGCGTCGACACTGTCGAACTTGAAACGCAAATCACCAACATAAAATCAACTTGATTCCAAATGTTGGTGCTAATAAGACCCCCCATCCCCTACATATAAATAATTTGTTGCGAAAAATATTACCTCAGCCAGGATTCGAACCTTGAACTCCCCCACTTCGTGCGGGCGTCATACCATTCGACTACCGAGGCATGTGATTTATCGCAATATTTTAAAATAAAAAATAATTTAAGAAATATCAATTTCATGTATTTTATTTAGTTTAAGAATTAATTTCTTGTAAGAAAATATTTTATTTTATAAAAAAATAGATTTATTGTAACACCGTTTTAAATGTGAAATTAGGCCATTTATTTGTACGTTCATTCACTTCAAATTTGGTTATATAATTTATTCTGGAATATATTTCTAGAACACTAAAAGTAAGGCTATAAATAATACAAAAGATACTATAAACAATACAAGAGAAGCTATGAATAATACAAGAGAAAGACAATTAAATGAAGGGCATCGCATTAACGTAAGCATAATTTTCATATATTTGTTATACATTTTTTTGTTTACATAAATAATTTACTTGTTTTGTTATTCATAGGATAAAATGGTTGATCTCGGTGGAACAGGAGTTCTTATAAGTGCTAGTCGTCTTAGAAATTGTAACAGAAATAGTATTTCGCAATACACATGCGACTTACTATCGGTAGTGTTTTCTAAAGAAGAATTGGCATCGTCCAGTTTGACTGGCAAAGTTGCTAATATCATGAAAGGAACAAATGTAATACCTAAAGCACGTTTAAATCCACAACGTCTTGAAGTAATTGAAGGTAAAAATATTACACATTTAACATTTTACAAAGTTTTTTATAAAGTGTAATTGGATAATAAATTTCTTAATAAAGCATTATTCATAAGAAGATTTCATGTTTCAACAAACTATAATTTTTTATTTTGTTCACACTATATACTTCATTACATAAAAATACATGATAAACATGGTAGAATTAAACATTTTACAATAACTTTTAGTATTTAGAATTGTGAGGTTTTTATCTCACATAGATATAATGAAATATATTTTTAAAAAATATACATCACGAATAATTTGCAGTTTATAAATTTAACGTGTACTATTCTTAAAATCAAGATCACGAAATATTATTGATTTTTATATATATATATCGACTGGATCGATTAAAATGGCCCACCCTGTATATATATACTTATTATAACTTATACATATTGTTATATTATTATTATTGTTAAGTTTATAGTAAAAAAATTTGATTTCTTTTGTGGTGATCTCCGTAATATGTGCATCTATTGTTTAGTTTTTTTTATTATAATCTATCTTCGTCATTTTTGTATTTAATTAAAACACGGTATTGGGTTATATGTGTCATAAGTAAGGCATGCAAAAAAGTCGATTTTAAAAGCGATTATCTCGACTATCAAAATTATAATCAATTTTCACAAACATGTATGGGACACTTACATTAATGACTAGTTTAAATTTTAATTAAATTTAAGTTTAAATTTTAATTTTGCCTCAAGTCAGTTTACGTCAGTATACTACCTTAAGATCAGGATTAATGAACATCAATCACATTAAAAAAAAACAATTTATACTCATCTACCGAGGACTGCCGGCACGAGCAATCAAGTTCGTAAACAACCGGGCTGGAAATTCGATTTGCGGGCTGTTTAATTTCCCCCTGTTATTCATTAGCCAGTTAGCAACTCGTTATTACAACGTGCTGAATTATTACGCACGACATGCTAGCATGTATGCGTAATCGCGGTTTGCACCACCGTTTCCTCAAACGGGCGGAATTTGGTGTGTACTCAAAACAACTTTTGATACGATGGTACGCAAAAACCGTTATACTTTTTTTCAGAAATTACCAGCAAAACGACATGTTGTTGCTATAAAAGAAGTCACCCAAATGGGACTGATAAAGGAAATATAACAGTTGCTAGCGATAGACACACATATAACAGCAACGTAATGGCACTTTTGACTGATAACGATACGTATATTTCAGTTAATAAGGATCTGTCTCTCAACATCGAGAAAAAGTTGAATGAGTTTTTGAAAAAGTTGAAAGAGATGGCTATTGAATGATTACATTACAAAAAGAGAATTCTACACTCTAAAAACGAATAACTTCTCAAAAGCGGGATCTAAAAAATCCATAAAAAAAAATTTCCCTTTTATAATAATTGTTTCTTCTACTAATAGTGCACTTTATAATTTGGCTTCCTTTTTGAACGTTATCATCATAAACAGATTACCATTATCCAACAGCCATGTAAAAAATAGCTTCGAACTTTATAATCGCTTGTTGGTTTCAACTTAAGAAATTCGGATACTGTGTTTTCACTCGATGTGTCGTTTCTCTTTACAAATATTCCTGGCATTGCGAATAGGTGGAATCATATTACACTTAACACAAAGCTTAGAAGAATTTATGATTGCCATAAAGTTTGTGTTGTCTTCTACATTTTTTAAATTCAACAACAAGATGTACAGACAAACGTATGGAACACTTATGGGATCCCCATTGTCTCCCATTGTAGTGATGCGGGATCTGGAGAAACAGGTGTTAAGATCTATTGAATGTTCACTTCTTTTTATTATCGATACATGGACATCTTTTTGGCAGCTCCATTTGACAAATCTCAGTTGATTTTAACCAAATTTAATGAATACAGAATACAATTTACCATTGAATACGAAACAAACAAAACATTCAATTTTCTTGATTTCAAATTAATTACCGAAAATAAGTAATAAAGATTGGTTCCATAAAAGTACATTCTCGGGCAGATTTTTGTCATACTTCTCTAATCATCCACGTTGTCACAAAATAGATACCATAGCACGGATTGTTTGATAGAGCGATTTTTTTTATTTCAGCCATGCTTTTATCAAAAAAATATAGAATGTTGCATAGACATTCTGCTTGATAATGGATATCCATCCGCATGTCATTTTAAAGAAATAACTCGGAGGATCAATACACTGATTAACAAAATTAAACAAAAGAATCACTTGACAGAAATTGCACAGACCAACAACCAGAAGTTTGATAGTACTGCCGTTTCAGAGACAAAAAGAATTAAATCAACGATTAATAAGACAAAAATTGTTATAGGTTACAAATGCTTAAATCGACTGGTGAGGTTCATCTCGCCACGTACATGCCGATGATTATAAGCGTTCCAAGAGAAACAATGTAGTATATAAGATTTGTTGTAAAAATTGCGATGCGACGTACGTAAGGCAAACAAAGAAAAAATTAAATATTAATTACGCGGATAAAAGAGCATAAGTATAATGTAAGACTGAAAACTCCATCCAGACACTCAGTTGTGACTGAACATATCAAAAAAATGAAAGTGGAATTTGACCACGAGTTTGATTGGGACAACGTTAGAATCCTTGATGTAGAACACAACTATCAGAAAAGATTGATTAGCGAAATGACCCACATTAAGAGACAGAAACATGGCATTAATTCTCATAAAGACACCGTATTGTTGAACAGTGCGTATACGAACATTGTAAGCACTTGCAAATCTCCCCTCTACCAGCAGCTTACAGAGCGTATTGGGCGTGACGGGCGTATTATCTATCTTGTCATATCTTTGCGATCTTGTCACCTAACATTTGTGTCGGTCTGACCGTCAATACGCTAGGATAATAGACAGTATCCGAACACCTAGGAATATAGTTAATATCACGGTTGTAATCGCTGTCATCCGTCTGCTGTGAGTATTGACAAATTCTTAGACAAATTTCATTTTAATAAACACTACAACGTAAGTTGTTCGTCAATTATCATATTACAGCACATAGTTGTTTCGTTATATACATAAAAATACGATCTCTCGCACACGTTCCGACTTCTTTTAATAATGGATCTTTAATTTGACAATACTAAAGTGACCTCATAACAGAGCTGCATGGACTAACATATTCTCGTCATCCAACGAGTAATAAGTCTACTTTCTACGTTTTACAAATTGACCACAACAGTTTTATAAGGTGATTGGATTTTGATTGTACTAACGATTTCACACGCGCGCGAGACTAATATTGTCACGATTAATATTAATAATGTCTAGCAAAACGGTTCGGATCTTATTGGAATCATATTCGATTTGATAGCGGCAACTTTTTTAACATTGTTGTTATGTTTGTTATGTTAGGAGATATTAATTAATTGTAATTCAATTTTAATGTTATTTGCGTGCTGATAAAGACTCCGTGAAGTCGAAACGTTCACTTATGTTTTGTTCATAATCAAAGTCAATAAATTTGTTATACTAAATTGATAATTTGAATGTCATCCCTTTGTTAGCTCATTTTTTACTTATTTGGCCAAATTTAAATGTCATTTTATATCTGATATTTTTTTGAAATAAAAATTATTGAAAATTATTTTTGTTAAAGTAAAAATATTCATCTAAGAATAGTCTACGTATTAAAAAATATAACATATATTTTTAAGAAATCTAACATACATTAATCACCCTTATAAAAATTTTTCACCGCTTTTACACCTCATATAGGTCGTTTTTAGCCCGCTTTTAGCCCGTTTTATCATTTTTATGTCCGTTTCTTGCACTCTCAAGCACGCTTAGTCTATTGCGAAAGAGCATGACGAGTATACGCGAGTATGTGTATGAGTATTTTTGAGTGGATTGTCCGTTTTTAACACTCGTTTTTCAGTCGATGAGTGACAATACGTTAATACGTTCCTTTTTTACTCACAAAGATGAGGACGAAGTAGGTTGTCCGTTTTCAATACTCAATTTTCCGTTGATGAGTAACAACACGTTAGTACGTTTCTTTTTTACTCACAAGAAAATATCCGCGGATTGTCTCTAAATTGAAGTACATTTATTCTACAAACTTAAAAATATGTCCACGAATTTTTATAATTTATATAAATTTATATAAATGTTTTAAACTACTATAAATAAATGAACAATTATAATGATTGATTATTTGATTATTTTATTTCAAAAGCTGCGTTCCAATATTCATTGCAAATATTGAAAATCTATAGTTTACGTCACATACACTATAGATTTTCAGTACTTGCAGTGAATATCGGAACGCAGCCAAAATGTGCTATGTGAGTATTTATGAGTGCTAAACGAGTATTTTTTGCTCGTAGCTAAATGTACGTTTTTACACCTCAAATTTACACACAGCACGTATTTACCACTCAAAAATACTCATAAGAATACGTTATTACCACTCGGATATACTCGTACGCAATCCGTTTTAACCACTCATTTTTACGGAAAATTGCCCCTTTGCGCCCTAAAAACGGATCGTACTCATTGAATCAAATGTACGTTTTTACCACTCAAACTGACCGTTTTCGCGGGTCAAAAACGGGCCAAAAACGGTGAAAAATTTTTATAGGGCAAGTTCTTAAAATCAGATTCAAATAAAATTTTTTGCTACCACATAATACACAAAACAAAATGACAAAATTAAATTCTATAACAATTATTATACATAAGCTAATTTAATTTATACCATAAGCTATCTAATTTATACCATAAAAATAAAAGCTGTGTGCGTGCGTGCACGTGCGCGCGCGCGCGTGTGTGTGTGAGTGTGTGAAAGAAAGAACGCGCACGCATATTTTATTTAATTTTACATTTTACTAGCTACATTTTACTAGTATTTGTAATCAGTCTAATTAGATCTATTTATTTGTTAGTTTTATTAAATATCTATTATATAATTAGATACTCATTCGTTAGTTTTAACAATGCAACGTTATGCATAAATATTATATATAAATTTTTTATGGTATGGCTTAAATAAAAAACCAATATTTTAATTTTCAATAGATTCAAAAATATCATATTTAGCTTGAGTCCTGTCCATTTTACATGTCTTACATTCCTAAGGTCTTATTATTCGTCGTAGTATAATTTGCATCACGCTACGCGTGCAGACAATAATTCTGAGGTAATAATTGATGATTGTGAATTGATTCGCGTTAAAAGAGTACGATTGCAAATGAATTTGATGCTATCAAAGAAGAAAAAATATTCTGTCTATTCCGTTCTTATATACATTTTTCTCTCCCGGGCTTGGTATATATTATATATATATAATATATATACAGGGTGTATCCGATCACCCGGAATCGGAACACACTACCAGATTAAGCGTTTTATCCTGAATCTATCGATCCTAATAATTTGTTGATCCGCAGCGTAGTTCATTAAAAAATCATTTTTTAAAATTAACGGATTTTAAGTAGTATGATGACAGTTTGCGAATTATATGACGTTGGCGCTGTCAAGAATTCGCACTTAAGCTTGAAATTGAAATGTGTCGATGTTCATGCTTATTGCCGTTCCTACTCCACATTTCATTGTTGTTTTGTCGTAGCGCGTGACGATTTTAATTGTGTGAAAATGTCCCGCCAATTCGCGCAATTTCGAAATTTGCGCAGAAAAACTGTCATCATACTACTTAAAATCCGTCAATTTTAAAAAATGATTTATTAATTAACTACGCTGTGGATCAACAAATTATTAGAATCGATAGATTCGGGATAAAACGCTTAATCTGGTAGTGTGTTCCAATTCCGGGTGATCGGATACACCCTGTATATATGTATATATACAATATATAAGATATATACAGGATAGACCATTTTAATCAATATACGCGAATATCTCGAAAAGGCGAAGTTTTTTCAAAAAATGTTTCAAATAAAAGTTTTATGGCTTGAAGGGGACCATCAGATGGTGGCAATGATTTGACCTTAGAAAGTCATTTGAAGGTCAAGCGGAGGTCACCATCAATTTCTTAAATGGAACCCCCTATTTTTCATTGCATATTTTTATAGCTTATCTCAAGAGCTTTACAAAACACTATAATAAAGTATTTTTTCATTAAGTATTTTCCATTTTTATAAGGCTTGAAATAATTTCTTAATTTTACATAAACTATAAAATATCTCGTAAAATATTCACTTTTCGATGACCTTACCTCAATACTTTTATGCACAGAATAATAAGAGGAATCAATTGGTGTAAAGAAAACACATAGTTGTTTTTAAGAAAAATTTTAAGAAATGTTTTTAAGAAAAAATATGCAATTTGTAACTAACAATTACATTTTTTTTTTAAAAATATAATTAAATATATATATATATACGATGTCTTTAAAAATATAAATAAATATTATATATTTATTTATTTATTAAATAAATATTATATATTTACAAAATCCGAGAGATAATTATTTATTAATAAATTCTTTTATTTTCTTTAAAAAAAAAAGAAAATATTTTAAAAGAACGATTCCACAGAATATCGATTGAAACAAGGATCGTGAGGATATTTTTCACTCAAAATTAATTTTAAAAATAATTGATAAAGATGATTCACAAAACGTTAAAAAGAGTTTTTTAGGAAGAAAAACTCGATTGTATGAACATTTTATTTTATATTGTATTTCATATGTCTAAGCTTTTATATAGTTCATTTAGGAATTGAACCTGTATATTTGTATTTTCTCTTGAGACCATCTCTCTCTCTGTATCGCTTTTGGGGCGAGACTGATTTAATTAAACGGAAATTTAGTTACGAGGAGTGTAGCGAGAAACGGTATTCTCGCCGGAGCGTCACAGAGAGAAAGCGCGGGCATTAAATCGCGGTGAAATTCGCGAAGAGATCCGTCTCTTTGCGACAGTAATGCGTGCAACACCGCACCGTGTCAATTTTCCTGTGATAATTTCGTAATGATACCAAAAGAGAGAATACGTCAGTTCCAATGACGGTGTGCCGAGATCGCAATCGTTTCGCAGGATGCGCACTATGTCCCTACAATCGGAGATGAGCTCACGAAACAAAGAACGCATGTGACATAGTTAATTTTCCCAACTACAAATATTTAATATTTAATATATTCAATTTATATAATTAATATATTTAATATATTTAATATGTTTAATATATTCATAAATAATTAATATTTAGTATTTAATATATCCCTTGCATGGATCATTGTTACGTATTAGTTAAACAAGGGGTGCATAGTCCGCGATACCAAAACGGACTTTATGATCGTTCTGTTTACGTCACGGGATATTTGATTAATAAGCTTGTTCGCGTGTTTTGTTATTGATAAAATTCTCGAGACTATATAATAGCTGGCAACGCGTGGTTCCTGGCGAAGCGAGCTGGCGCATTGCCGAGCATGAGAATTCTTGTGGAATATATATTATTTTTCAAACAAGAATCTTGAAATAGTATTTTAATCCGTACAAAATTATAATAGTCTAAAATTACAATAATTTTTTTAAAAACGATAAAAAAGCACCAAGTAGGGGGGATAAACGTAATCTTTTGCTTATTTGTGTTGATATCTTTGATTTGCTTGTTTATCTATAAACTTTTTCTATCTCATAAGATTAATGCATTCTTTACTTATTATTGGTATGGATAAAACTTATACACATTATACAATTACGTGGAAAAATTGAATTTTATAAAAATCGAGATTTGTTACGATTGTCCCTACTCTTAGGGCTGATTGTACAGAACTAAAGATTGATTTTAACAAGGTAAATAAAATTAAAACAAATAAAATAAAATTAAAACAAACATATAATCAATGTATGATGTGATGCATGATATGTTATGATGAAATCACGTGACAAAATCACATAATTTTTTTCAGTAGGATATTACAATACAAACACAAGTCTTTTTTGTATCGAATTGTGACCGGAGACGAAAAATGAATTTATTATGATAATCTCAATCACAAAAGATTATGAGTAAATTTCAGAGAACCCACTGCGCCAAAAGTGTTATTTCTAGTACTTCGTAATCAGCTGACTGAACATTCCATGGAGAAGTCAGTGTCCTCCTTAATTGTGAGCTATTGAGTCAGCTGGCGTCTTTTCTTATTACGCAGTAGCATCCGTAATCATTAACGCTTTCCTAATCGTGTCTCCGTTTTATTGATACGTTCCCAAAATTAAAGATCATAACATCATGTTAAAAAATTTATATATATTATTATTTATGTATAATTCTATAGAATTTGATTTTAAAGATAAAAAAGTTATTTACAGTTTTAAAAATTTAAAGTTTAAAAATTTACTTACAGTTTTTCTATAAAATCTAAAAGTAGTCATTCAAGTATAATCTTGAATTCATTATTTAAGGAATAGTTTAACATTACAAGTATATTGTTGGTCACTGTGCATTTTTTGAAGGCTCGACTTTTTGGTCTAGAGGCAGAGAAGTTCGAGGATCCCACTATGTACTTTGTCACAGAGTCACAAAAAGTGAGTCACATATAAAATAGTTTTTTCTCATAAAACAACTTTAGAACTGGTTTCCGACTTTACATATAAGCAGAATATTATATTACGTAAAGTAACATTATTTTATATTTTTCTATTCAAAAGTCTAATTGTCTGATTGACGAAATGACTAACAAGGGAAGCGTCACAACTGTCCGGAACCGATTTGATTCTTCTTTAAATATGTTGTTATATATACAAATCTAAGAGACACGTATTTTTTTATATGGGCTACTTTTGACTTTTAAGGGGTAAAACACCCCTTTGAAAAAAAACGGTTTTTATCTTTCAAGGCGAATATCTTTGAAACTATTAGAGATAGAAAAAAAATTCAAACGGGGTATTAAATGGCTTGATGAGTACTATAAAATAATGTAAAAAAATTTTTTTTTTTTCTTACTCCTTTAACTTTTTTTTCAAAATTTTGAATTTTTGTTTTCATCAAATTAAAGGTTATTTTTTTACGAATTCATCCATGTATATTAAAGTTATGTTGCGTAATATCATTTTTAAGAAATCATTACAAACCCCTCCGTATATACGTTATTCGTGCTCGTATCGTATCTACTATGTGCGTAAGTGTAATAATTATCGTCGAAATAAAAAATTTAAAAAAATGTTAAATTTGTACAAAAATAAGCTTCTATTTGTGGCGATAAAAAATTTTTGAAATTTTGAAGAAAGAGTGATGGAAATATTTTAAAAATTAAAAAAATTTCTTTTGCACTGTTTTATAAAGTACTCCTAAAATCATTCAACTTTTATTACATGATATTTTTCTAGTATTACAGATTATAAAAAACATTAAGAATTAGGGTAGTTTTTATTATACCTTCTTAAAGTTATTAAAACCTTTGTATTCATCTCTGTACCTATTTCCTTATAAGATCTTAGCATATCACGATCAATGTGGTCACAAAGTGATATTCAAACGTAAAACAACTATAACTCACTTGAAGTCGACGAAACATCGACAAAAATGCAACTTTATTCTTTAACTGAAATAAATTTTATTTTTAAGTACGAATATTTCTTCTTTTGTCTTAAGAATAATTTATTCAGAGACACTTTATACTTGGCGTTATTCTAAGGATAAAATATTCTTGGATCAAGGTATATGCATTTCTTTAAGAATTTATTTTTTTGTGTGTACGGAGGTGTTTAATAATGGTTGAATTTTAAAAAATAACTTTAATTTAATGAAAACAAAAATTTAAAATTTGGAAAAAAAAAGTTAAAAAGTGGGGTA